>OW026366.1:22776525-23976525 GCA_932273885.2 Leucozona laternaria | reverse complement strand
TTCTTATGTGCCTTGTTCTCTTGCACCTGTTTTCTTTTCGTCAAAAGTATTTGGTTTTACATATTTAAGCTATGTACCCAAATATACCTACGCCTTTTTTTAATGATTCTCTGTATGTATTTTTGTTTTATTTAATTTGAGCCTACATTTTTGTTTTCTGTTAATAATACCCTAGGAAAATTAGGGGTCAAAATTCTTTTTGAAAAATTCTGCTTTAAGAATTTTGCTTTCAAAATTCTGCTTTTCAAAATTCTGCCAATAATAAAAAATTGTGTGGAAATGGTAAAAAAGCGTGCCCTTTTTAACATTTTCCAATCCTTCTTTTTATTATTGGCAGAATTTCGTAAAGCAATTTTCTCATACTTGTCTTTGCATGAATTATAGGGAAAATTTCTTTTATTTGGTTTTAAGATTGCTCTTTTGTCTAAGACAGTAATCGAGGCTTGAAACCAGAATTTCAACCCACTCCCGAAAATTAGACTTTCAACGGTTTGGTCTTAGCATAAAGAATTTTGTTGTTATTGACAAAAGTTGAATTATATTTATATGTATATAATTGCAGTCGAAAGTCTTAGTTAAAAATATACTATTAAAACTATTAGTTCTAAGATACAGCCTTACTACAAAATTAAATAAAATTTAAATTTTAAATTTAATTACATAAATATTAATTTTTTTTTAACAAAAAACCGCAATCAAGATAGCTTGGGGAAATATCAAGTTGCTGACTCCATTTCAATTTATTTGCCCATTTAAAAGATCTTTTTCGGAAAAGTACATGGAGGGTGTAACCCGTGGAAACTGTGAGCCAATTGCAAACTTGAAACTTCCATGCGTTGAATTACAGATGGAATCACAAACAAAAAGAAAAGTTATTGTGGTTTACGATTTCAAAAGTGAACCCAACTATAAAACTGTCGACTTCAGTAATGCAAATGTCTTTCTTTATTTCGCAAATTCCATTTAAAAAAAATATGCACAATTTGATCGCACGAACTTGCTCTTATGGTTAACCACTGTGTGTAACCACACATTGAAGATCCATGATGTAATTATATACATATTTAACTAAAAAATGATTTTTTGTTTTATTTGTTTTTGTTTATAAAACAATGTTTTTAAAAATTTTTAAATGCAATATTATTAAGACTATTGAGAAACACCAGATTGCAAAATTATAACAAAATCTGTCAAACCATCAGAGAGATATACTTGAATAACCCAAATATTTAACCATTTTCTCCAAAAAACGTGGAATAGCTAATTCCGTTATGTGAATTTTTTGAGAAAAAGCTGAGAAACAGTTTTCTTAAAATTGACTTGGTAATAACAGGAACGAAGTTTAATCAAAATCGTTAGAGCCGTTTCCGAGAAAATTGGAAGAAACCCAAATATTTTTATGGCAGCTACCCGTTCTAGATGAGCTAAAAAAAAGTTCGAATTTTTCCTCTAGGGAATCACATATAATGCTCTGTACCAAATTTAAAGCAAATTGGTCCATCCGTTTAGGGTCTATGAAATTTACACGAACCCAATATTGGCCTTATATAGCAAGTAAAAATACCGTCGAAACCACAAGTGTGATTTGACATTGATTACGCAACCTAACGTTTCCTGCCTTTTAACAGATTAAGAAGAATATGAAAATGTGAAATTGACAGAGTCTCCTCAAGAATTTTGTAAAAATGTATATCTTGTTTTCCTTATATATTTTTCTTTATAATTTTTAGATGAATATTTTAAACATTCTCAAAAATGTATTTCATTAAAATTAATACGAAAATCAACATAGGGAATTTATAATAAAATTTTATTTTATTTTATATTATTTAACAATTTACTAGAGATAACAAGAAAACTAACAACAAACAAAATTTTTCAAGCGTAACACACATGTCAGCATTTCGTATATATATTTTAAAATGTTAAATAAAAATATATATGACAAATTGATTTTTGCCTTTTTTTTACGACACACCCTGTGTCAGATTCTGAAATAGTTCTCCTTTTCTTATATCCCTTTTTCACTATAACTGCTCTCATCATCATAGACATTGCAAATTTCATGCTCAAAAACCAATTTGTTGCCACCGAGTAAGTTATAAATTAGTATTACTTTATTTGACTTTATTAATTATAACAATGTTTACATAGTTTATTGGTGAATGTATGCTGTGATAGTTTTTCATTCTCAACAACAACCCGCGAAACTAGAAATTAATTTTAAATTTGTTAGAATATAAAATATCTGTGTAAATGGAAAAAAATATATATTCAATTTTAAAGTTATTAGCGCCCACGAAAAGTCACGAAAATAGGAATATTTTGTATCTTGAATTTTCAAAATTAATCTGTAAAAAAAATAGGGTACTATACACTTCTTTCATAAAAAAAGATTCTATTTTATACTTTTTAAAGTCGTGGTAAAGAATTCCACCTGATAGAAGTGGTTTGGATCAGGGTATGCAAGCAACACTCAAAGTGAGAATTTTAAAATACAAAAAAAGGAAGAAAAGTGAAAAAACAGAAAAACTTCTAAGCCAGAGAGGCACTAAAAGGTGACAGATTGCTCTTCCGGAATTAGCTAGGCATGGTGGTACTTCAGCGCCACTCCGACTCTTCTATTCTTGCCAAACAGGTGATATGAAAAGAATGAATTGCAAGGGTACCAGAGGTAGTGGCAGCAAGTACATAACTTTTAATCGGAAACTTTTCCACTATGAACCAAAATGGATTTTCCAAAAAGAACGTCATGGCCCTCGTATAGTCGTTCTTAAGTTAAACAACGCAACGTAATTAGTTCATCGGATTAACATAAAATACGGGCTCTTCCGGAGAACGAATCCAAAGAAACTTTATACCTTGTGTGTCTACGTTCGAGTTGGCTGGTCTTGTTCTGATTCTGCTATCTGGTTTATTGTTAAATGAATTCCACTTCTGTCAGGGCTTTTGTATGTGTCTGCCAGACCAGCTGCTTATTATTATTTGAGGGCTAGGTAAATGCTCAAGGACATATTGATTAATAAGGAGATTTATTCCACAGTCATAGTCTACGTAGCAAAAAAGAAAGCAGATGAATTTCTTATTGTTTTTGTTTGGGGTGAACTTTAGGTCAGAGGGGATAAGGAGGAGAAAGTTTTTAAAAGCCTCCACAGCTGCCTCCACCCAACCATAGCCCACAGATCTGTTATGTTTACCGTCATGGTATTCTAAGTGTTTTTCGAGAAAGTTTTCCCGGATTTCAGAGGAAATTTTCAAAACTCAGATAGGCGTGCGTAAGTTGGAGGTACTTTATCTCTTTTGATAGACATGGAAGGCGAAGGATAAGAAATATAGAGTGACTGGAATATTGATTGCGGCTAAATTGGTGATATTGAACCGTACATCCTTGAATTTGGAAACTTTTAAGTGATGTTATAGGCTACTGATGTCAAAATAATAATAATGATTTTAAAGTTACCCAACAACACACCTGTTTTTGAAATGGAAGCAATTTGAAAGCTCAAACTTACTTAAATATTCTCTGTCGTCAAATAACAAAGTTAGTTGTGTCAGGCCATCAGAATTTCATTTTTGGTTCTTTGCACAAAATACTTCTTTGGATAGAGATGAAGAATTTATTTGTTTTACTTTATTTATTATGAATAATGTGAAAGTAAGTTTATTTGGAAATTTGTTCTTTAATCAAGCTCGAATAGAAGTCAATTATGTAGTGGAAAAGGTTTTATGATGCTTTTTATAGCGGAAGGAGGTTAAAGCGGTAAGGGCGTTGAATGAGAGGATGGATAACAGTTATTATACAGGGTCTCCGCCGGGAAGGTATACTACTTTGTTTTGCCGCTATTTTGGTAAACATTAGTCTTGAAAGTTCATATTTGGCAGTTTATTTATTTATCAATATAAGATCCATTCTCTTTCAAAAATTATAAACAAACAAAGTAGTATACCTTCCCAGCGGACACCCTGTATATTTTGTGTATGATACTTTTGAAATGAAAGTATTCTAATAGCAGTTTAATTACTCCTTGCGGTAGTTGGGATATTTAATTTATCTTTAAAATAATTTGAAATAATTTGAAATCTGTGCAAAAGCATAGTAGTCGGGAGGTGGCAATATCCCATTTTTTAAATACAAATTTTACTTACAGTGGAATAGTTCTTCATTACGTGATATATAGAAGAACTAAAATCGACCACCTCTTATCCTTGATCATGGCGGAGAAGATGATTTTACCACTCCGTGGGGAATACTAATTACTCATCGTTATCTTTTATTTGGTTATTTGTTAGGAGCACTGGCCAATCACCAAAAAGGTGTTTAATTTTAAGGGGTGTTTTCGACCATCGATCAGTGCTACCTTTGTGGCTCTGAATCTGAAGAGCCAATATGGCTCTTTTTTTCAGATGTGGCTCTTAGCTCTTTTTGAGATTTTCGTGGCTCTTTTTACTTTTTTACAGAATGATATACTTATCTGCTTAAATTAACTTTTTCATAATTTTTTTTTTCCTCTGAGTAAAAAATTCTTTGAAATATGAACGCGTTCATTTTCATTAGAAAATCAATTTCTTACCTTTTAGCATTTCGCCTAAATATTTCCCGAACGTAGCAAAGAGAAAGAATGAGATGAAAGTTAGATATTTCTGATTTAATTTTCAAATAGTTCAGCTAATGTCGTTGAACTTATTTTTCTTACAACTATTTTTTTTTGTAAGTAAAGTCTTCTTTTGGATTTTTAAAAAAATGTTTGAATATTTTTTTTTTGACAACTCGATATTTTAAAAACGACTTTGTTCGATTATTACTAAACTTGACAAACAAAATTTTTTACCATTATCTGGAAGATTTTAGACAAAAATTATTCTTATAATCAAAAATAGTGGCACCTCCCATACAAATGCTTTAAAATCAAAATAACTCCATTTAAAACTATTTAATCTTACATTGAACTATTATTAACAGTAGTTACCTATATATCATAGGACGGTTTTATTGATTTTCGACTTCCTCATTATCTGACTTATCGATCAAAACTAAATTTTGTATACACAAGCTTGTAATAAATTTAAACAATATTGCATATCAAAACTATCTAAAAAATTATTTTTGAATTTTAAAAAATATTTCAAAAATATATTTCGAAAATTCGATTATTCGAAAACGGGTGGAAGATTTTTTTTTGTAACAAATTAATAAATACTTAAAATTGGCCTACAAATATTTTTCTTAAAAATGTTAAAGAAATTTTATAAAAAAAAATAAATTATTTTTAAAATCTCTCCTATGATTTTAAAAATGTTTTCTCATAAATTAAGTTTTATTTTATATAAGAAATCAGATGGTGTACATCGCGTTGGATTAAAAATATTTTCAGAAGTATTTTAATCAATTCCTTTCTAATTTTGTTGCATGCATATTGCATTTTGTGCAACGCGGGGCTATATTGCTAATTTGTATATGCTCAGATAATACTGCCTGCAACTTTACTAAGTTTTGGCAAATAGATAAAATATAGGCTCCCATAACTAATATATTTCAGACTTTAGAACCACAGTGTAATCGGCTCCCATATAACTACTTTATTTCAGACTTTAGAACCACAGTGTGATAGCATTTCGGCGTCCCACGTAAGAGCACGTTCGTGCGACCCAGTTGTGCATATTTTTTTTTTATTTTGGGGACGTTTTCTTTTTTCTTCAAATACTCGTTTTATAGGAGTAGCTTTCACCTTTTATAATTTGAATGTTAGCTGGGTCTCAGTTTGGTCACTTTCTCTGACCAGACAGATTTGTCCATGAAAGTATGATTTAGTCACACTTACTTATAAGACATGTATAGAACATAGTGTCCAAAACTTGTGCTTGAAATTTGAATTTATGAAAAGCCATGCCTTTAATTTGTCCTTACCAAATCCTAATCATTTGGTAGAAATAATAAATTTAAAGGTTAAATAAGTTTAATCATAGACCACAAGTTATACTCTATATATCAATATAATCATTCTCTGGGTTAGGTACATTTATTTTTAAATGCAGAATAATATTATAAAATTAATTGTATGCATAAGATTCATGTAATGCGAAATATTGCTTGCGGAATAGTTGTTAGTTCCTATAAATTCAATAAAATAAACATGTAGCGTTTGCTTCCGGTTTTAGAATAAGAAATAATTATTGCAAAGTCACGACCAACAAACCATTGCGGGAAAACATAAACCTCATTGCTTCCATATCAAGATGCGCAAGTTTACTCATTTACATAAAAAGCGCATCACTTCTCATTTCATTTGCTCTAAAAACATCCCCCTTTCCACTTGCACAACGCGGCAAAAGTGGTTGCTGCATTTATGCCAGAACCAGCAGTACGAACGTATACCGCCAGTGAAAAGCCCTGCTAAAAGCATTTTCAAATTGCACTTAGCGTAGGGTTCATTGCGAGAAAAGATTCACGCGGTATAGCTATACACACTTCCCACCAACATCATCAGCTCAGCCGGAGCGTCATCATGCACTTGAATATCCATAAATAATGAAAAACTTTCATATATACGAACACGTTTAATACATAGTACTGGAAGCGGGAAAGCATTTCCATCGCTCAAGGGAAATCCTTTAAAACGATTTGCTCTGAGCCTCCTATGGAATGAAAATTTAATTTCCATGTGAAATATTTAAAAAAAAAATATGAATATGTACTTTCCTCAGTTGCGATTGCGATGCACTTTGATGAGGGTGAGAGAAATGAAAACCAAGGGGCCTCCTCCAGTTGGAAAATGAGGACACTGAGAGGTTTTTAAGGACCCACTCCAATAAGACTTCAGAAGACGAAAAAAAATCAATGTCAATGCACTACTTTTACGACGTTATCTCAATTAATGTGGAAATCACTTAATTGTCTTACGAGAGTCTTGAGGTTTTTGGAGTTGGCTTCTTGAACTGTTATATAGAGTTGAAGAGTTAAAGTCACTGCCTTCTGTTATACGTTGGTGTTCCAACTAAAAAATTCTATGAATAAAATTATTTGACGACTTTTTTTTTTATTAATTAGCATGTAATTAAGAAACTACCAGGACTGTGTCGGGATTTAGCTTATTCGAAATCGTAGCATGTGAATGAGTGAGTGAAATGATGTCCGATTACTCGCCGGATATTTCATATGTTACTTGGCGTATGTGTTGATAAATTATTACACATTTTGTTAAGTAAGTGTGTGTGTTCTTTTCTCAAGAAACAGATTCACATGAATATATTAACGGATCCGAACTGAAACAATTCTATTTTAAGAATTTAGGGATTAGAATAATGTGGAAAAATTTTATAGAACCATGTAGTCCAGTCAAAGAAGGAAACATAAATGCAAAAAATCATGTAGTCTGGGGTATTATTTTAAGGGGTAGGGGTGAACCCCAGGTACAACATACGAAAAGTCCCCAGCCCAGACAAACGAGCTTTAGTCAAGAACTCAAGAGGGGGTGGGTGGGTGAAGGTCTCCTTTTGTAGTATTTCGCGAATATTTTGACTAAAGCTCGCGAGCATGGGCTGGGAACTTTTAGTATATATGTTGTACCTGCGGATCACCCCTACCGTTTTAAACAATAACCCAGACTACATGATTTTTTGCATTTATTTTATGATTTTGGGTCTTCGTTGGATGGACTAATGTTAATATATGTTTTTAAGTAATAAATACCCTGATTTAAAACTACCCACATTTAAAACTATTCCTCTTGGCTAATATTATCTTCTTGTCCTTTTCATCTCATTAAAGAGTTTTCTTAAATTGCATCTTAACTGTGACAGATTTGTGTTCCACTATCACGGGTCGTCTTTTTGATCACCTAGATTGTCCGTCAATTTCAGTCCAAAAAATACTGTCTCGTCATGGATGCTTTAGTCTTGTAGAGATAGTAGGTACTTTGTCGATTCCCCCAGAAGAGACTTAGATTTTTATCGTCTAGTGAATTGGACTTAAGATCCTGTTTTCTTCTTGAAACATACAAACTAAAAATTAAACTGCCTTAAATTAGCAAAAAAAAAAAAAAAACAAATAAATGTAATATATCATGCAAAACATCCGTTAAGTTCGTTAATGCTTCTGTCGCACTTCTTTTTTCACCAACCCCAGGAACATTATTTATTTTACAGCCTTAATCCAAGGCAGTGAATGACTAAATACTCAACTACAAAGGTGCAATAATAATAATAATAACATCAAATATATGGTCTTTCATTAAGCTTGCAGGTGCTACCTCAATGATTAATTCAATTTTCAATTTCCACGCACACAAGTCAATTTCACCATCAGCATCATGTGCATTTGACTTAATTCATTTGGCTTTGATGACAATAATTATTCTCTTCGAACAATGTCAATCGTGTTGTGTTTATATTTATATGCTTTGGCTATTCATCTTCAAGGATATAATAATGAAATGCATAAAGTCTCCTAGATCTGTGGTGGATCATCCTATTGCTTTACAATCGAACAGTGGTGCCAAAACAATTAACAAGTATAAAAGATGTACATAATAGTTTAGAATTTAAGTTTTTTTTGAGATTTTTTAGGAAATTTAAGTAATTAATTAAAATAATTGCAGTTTTTCTTATTTTTTTGGTAGCAATCCTGGACATACAAATAATCTGAACATGGAAAAGGAATTTTAGCTTACATAATCACCGTCGCGTAGCTTGTCGGCGCAATTCCGAATTCAATGAAAATTTACTTTAAAATGTAAATGAATGTCCTGTACACACATATTTCAAATGAAACAAAAACCACTACTAATTTACTAATTTTTAAACTCTGTACTGAAATATTCTTAGTTTTAAACACTTTTTAACTAGTATCATACTAAACCAATTATCTTACGAAACTCAAGCTGAACGCGCCTAAAACACTGACATTTCGTGCAAGAAGTAGTATATACATACCTTTTTCACATTCGTCACTGTGAAAGTGACATATCTTTGCACATTAGCCATTGTCAAAGTGACATATTAAGTATATATGATACTAAAAAGATAAAATAGCCATTTGGTGATTTTAACTTTAATAAAATGTTAAAAATATAGTAAGATGCTAACTCGTTTAACATTTGGAAAATCCTATTTTTACCCTAGCATCATACTAAAAATGATTTAACATCGTACTAAATCATCTAAAATTTTGCACCACAAAATGTAAATATTATCAATACCCCACAACCAGCGATGCCAACTGAGGCTTTTCATGCCTTTTAGGCCTTTTTTCACTGCCTGAGGCTTTGAGGCTTAATCTTACCATCATTTATTTCAATAAATACAGGGATGCAAAGTGAGGATACAAAAATTCATGTTATCTAAAATAAAGTGGCCAGTTTTTATAAAAACATTTTGGAAAACTATATGAATTTTCAATATGTGCGGGAAAATGATGTAGTAACTTTAAAAATATGATAGTAAAGAAAGTTTTTTGTCGTTTGAAGAGATATACTTGGGAAGAAAAGTGGCTGCAATCATTGCTGTTACCTCTTCAACATTAAAGGCATGCGATTCAAAGTGCAAGAAAAATTTGATTGACATTTCCTTTTGAGTCACTTTTGATGCTGAAGGAAATGGCGATCTTATAGAGCCTTCAGAACTCGTTAAGAATCAGTCGATAATACCACTTACACAGCATTTTCCGCATGTTATTTTTTAAAATAACTTAAACGATATTGATATTGAATTCTGATCTTTGAGAACTTTAAATCTTACTACCGACTTGGAAAATATTTCCCAGTTTTGGAGTTATGTTTCCTTTTCTTGAAAAATTAATAAACCATATTCTATGCTTGACGCAGTCCTCGGCGACGGTTGAAAGGATTGTTTCATGCATTGATTTAAATAAAACAAAGCTGAGGAATAGGCTTTAGACAAAAACTTTGAGTGGTCATCTTCAGTGACGCTTTTCAAAAATCAAAATTGCTATGATCTTGAATTTAAGCAAACCCACATATCTTTGTTTCATAAAAATATGTATGATTTTAGGGAAGAGGACGATCTCCATTAAAAATGTGCATATGTTTTGTACGTACTCCAAAAGTACCTTTGTAACTTAAATGACTGAATTAATTAATGTGCCTTTTTAAATGTTCATTGTGATTTCTTTGAGTTTTTTTTTTCAATAGAGTATTATTTTTTTATTTAAATCATATTTGTGTTTTTTTTTTGCATATTTTTTTCCCAAGTGAGGCATTATTTTTCCCAAAGTGGTTGGCAACGCGGCCCATAACTGTATTATTATGCTTTTGGCTCTATCAGGCCCTTTTGCTGAAACGAATTTAATATATTTACGTTCAACATAAGAGCTACTTATGTGCCAGTTTACGCTGAGGAAAAAGAAGAACATAAGCGTTTAAGTTGAACATAAATATTTCAGTTTCATATTAGCAAACGGCTCTCAATCATTTTAAGAACCTTTACAGTCTTTAAGTATTTTGTTAAATTTTGTTGATGTGTAAACATCTATCCGATGTAGCACGTTACGTTACGAATATCTACATAGTAGGATGTTGGGTACGTTCACTGACAAAAATCTAAAGCAAACTAGTCCGTTTTGGATCCGTGCAGGTAGTCAACAACGTATGGACGACTTCGCATACGGATCCAAATATGGATCCTCAAAACTGTGCTTGGACAAACGTTGATGTTCACACATATTAACAGTGGGCGCGAGCACTCACACAATTTTTTAAATCAGTTCTTACTCTCTCCTGCCATTGACATTTTCGACTCAAAAAATATGCACGATCACATTGTGGTTCTATAGTCTGAAAGAAATTAGCTATGGGAGTCTATATTTATCCATTTGCCAAAACTTAGTTTAGTTGCAGGTGGTATTATGTGAGCATACAAAAATTATCAATATAGCCCAGTGTTGCACATATGCAATATTCATGAAAGGAAATTATATTATTTAAACTGATAAATTGTCTCAAATCAACAAATTTAGAAAGAAATTGATTAAAATACTTTAAATCTGCTTTAACCCATATTTCTTATATAAATTTTAACTAATGAGAAAAAATGTTTAAGATCGTAGGAGCGGTTTTAAAAATAATTAATTTTTTTATATATAAAATTTCGTTAACATTTTTAAGATTAAGTTTTTGATAATGTTAAGTTAAAAATTGAACTTCACAAAAAAATCTGCTACCCGTTTTCGAAATATCGAATTTTCAAAAAATCATTTTGAATTTTTTTTTTTAAATCCAAAAATCATATTTTAGAAAATATTGCTACGCACTTTTATTTATATTTGTTACAAGCTTACACAAGTTACAAGTTACAAGTAAAAAAAATCTAATTTTATTCGGTTGATCAGATATTGAGATAGTCGAAAATCAAAGAAACCGTTCTATGAGAGGTACTGTTAATAAACGTAAAATATAAAATTTAAAAATTTTAAATGCTAGATCGTACTAATTTTAACACACAAAAAACTTTTATCAAAATCGTAGGAGTTATTTTTGAGAAAAAAAATATTTTTCTTAACGGTTTTTAAACATTTGTATGGGAGGCACCGTTATTTTTGGGGATTAGAATAATTTTTGTCAAAAATCTTCTAAATTAAAGTTAAAAAACTGCTATTTACTATAATTTTGGTACACAATATTATTTAGAATGTGTCAATCATGCTTCATAAAAAAATTGATCAGAATCAGTTGAACCGTTTTCTTTGGTTTTCTGGTGGTTCTTTGGGAGGTACCATTAATAACCATTTTTCGGAACCAGTTTTGTATTTATCGGCAACTTATAACTAATTAAATTTATTGAGTTCTTAAAAAAAATTCTGTAGCGCTGATTTTGAGAAAAATAAGTTTTTCCTTTTTGACCAAGAAATTTTGTATGACAGCTACTGTTAGTTTTGGTCATAAAAAAATGATAAAAAACAGGTGGGGGAATGTCCAAAAAACGCTAGGTACCAGGTTTAAAGAAATCGACCCATCCGTTTAGGCTGTAGTCGAACAGACAGACAGACAGACAGACGGACGTTTTTGCGAGACCCACTTTTTTAGTCTTCGCTATCATCGTAATGTCAAGTTTGATCAAAATCTCGAGTTCGATTTTTTGTACGAATTCATAACTTACCATATACATAGCACCTATATTCGCAAGTAAAAAGGCGAAGTTATGCAGGCCCGATTCATGTTTGCAATTCTTAATAAAGCAGTGTTATAGGCTTAATTTAAAAGCTATCGGTTATGTTAAATGCAACCATTTGTAATATAGTTTCTTGGGAATTTTTCACTTTTGGATAATAGGAAATATCTTTTATTACAGTCACCATTTAGCGTTGTGTTGTAACTTGTAACTTGTAAGTAAATATAAATGTACATGAATAAAGACTAACACTGAAGAAATAAGACAAGAGAATTACGCGAGAATGTTACAACTCAAATAATGTCAGTTTTGAGAGAACCATATTCGAGTTCACAAGGTTCAGATCTTTGTACATTAAATTTAATAAAAACATAAGTAATTGTTTATTTTGCATAGCATTTTAAGTGTTTACGGATATATTGGATATTATTGGAAATATTTATATTTTTTAGAACGTGCGAAATACTTTCAAAATCTTCTTTTTTTCTCACATAAAACCTGGAAAACTGGAAACTGATTTCTTTGGCATAAAGGGTTTTGTCATAGAAGTATAAATTAATAAACATATTAAGAAGCCAATTTCGGAATCGCGGTTCCAACTTTTCCATCTTCTCTATGAATCGTAACACGGCAACATTTATTTATACCCTAGTGTAGCGCTTTTGAATAGTATTATGGCAGCTACTTTATTCATAATATACCTATGAAATAGATTATTGTTGGACTGCCAAAACTATACATCATAATTTATAACAAGCCTCAGAAAACTAATTTAATAAACAACCTAGTTTTGGTTATATGTATTACACGTATAGGTAGATGCAGGACGAAACACATCTTGAACTCAGAATATCCTTCCGTTTTTACCTACACGTCACGTCATCCGTCACGTCATCATTAATTTCGCATTTCTCTTACTTCCATGGAAATCTTCGCTCTCGCAAAGCACAATTATATAATATATGGTAGGAATTTGGGATGCTGCGTAAGGGCTCTATGAGTGCGTGTGAAAATGTCATAAATTTTCTCAAGCGAATGGCAAAGGCCACACGTACCCATACCAAGCGAATACCGACGACGTAGGTAGTATATACCAGTACCAGAATAACCCAGGCCCTCGTTATTCTCATGGTGTTATTCCGAATTCGACAGATTTACGACTATTTCATACGAGGAAATATTACTTGATGGCCAATAAATTTGTCGTCGCCTTATTATTATGGCACTGTCTGTTCAATTCGCCGCTTGGCGCTCGGGTGGTGAAATTTCCAAGTTTTCAGTTAAGGGTTGTGTTTTTGGGAGAAAAGCGGTTGATATGTAGGTACTTGCATAATACGCATGAGAATATATATACATATGTTATGTACGTATATGCTTATGAACCATATGTGTGCGCTTGTGGGTAATAAATTTTAATAAATACCATTTGCATGATACCTATGTTGAGTTGTTGAACACATTATTATGGTTAATGGGTGGAGAGTGAACAAAGATGACTTACTGTGCCTTCCTCATTTTGATCCCGTTTTGAAAAATTAAGCTTGGCATTGATACGAGAGATAAATGTTATTAAAATAAGTAGAGGTATCCTTAGTAAACAAATAAGCAAAAAGATGAGTTTGTTTAGATTGCAATTTGCACCGGTATTTGGCAAAAATAAAAAAAGCCAACTCAATCCATTAAATTTAGAAATTGAATTGAGATGAACTATGTCTGTCAATCAAAGGAAAACGCTTCCTTACTCTGCTCCCAAAATTGAAAAAAAACCTCAATTAAGAAGCGCCTCCAACCAACTTGGTCTATATAGCTAGCTGACATTAAGTGGAGTGTTTTTCTGCTGCACATAGATACCATAAGAAGACTCGCCCGGATAGTGGGTTGTGCTGTCCATATTTATCTTTCATGCGTGAATGCAACAGTACTTTCTAAAGGGTCCGCCAGCTAACGTTTTTTTTCAACTAGTGCTTATTTCGTGAATGGTAACACTTAGCTCATGTCTGATTTGACAGATAATTAGTTTTATCCTTCCGCTGAACGAATATGGTTGTGTATACGCTTCGCTAAGTGGGCCTGCGATCGACTTAGAGAAGATGCCGATTTTGCACAAAAAAATCATCTTTTCAGATGAAGCTCATTTTGATCTTGGCGGGTAGTAAACAAGCAAAATTGTCGCATTTGGGGCACAGAAAACCCGCACGCATACATTGAAAAACCGATACACCCAAAACGAGTGACTGTTTGGTACGGATTTTGGTCCAGAGGCATAATTGGGCCATTTTTCGAAAATGAGCAAGGAGTGGGCATTACAGTAAATGGCGATCGTTATCGGGCCATGTTGAACGAATTTTTGTTCACAAAAATTGAAGAGGAAGATATTGGCAACATTTGGTTTCAACAGGACGGCGGCGCTACGTGCCACACAGCCGAAGATACACTCGATGTTTTGCGCCATTTTCAAAAAAAAAGTTATTTGGTGGACCCTTTATAAAGCAATCGAGTATGGATAAACTAAAATTAAAATTATTTAAATTAAATTAAATTTTACTGAACAAAACGAATTTTGATTTTTGGAGATCTTGAGCAGTAATGTTCAGAAGCTTAGAAGACTATACAATAATTCAATAAAGTCTATGAAGGCTAAATAATGTGTTAAAGAGGTTAGGGTTAGGAAAAAAATAAATTTGGTGGTGCGACAGCTCATGGAGAGACAGGACCTAGTGACATACAACTTTCAACCATTCCTCTGTGCGTGATGTTTGGTTGGAATTTTCTGTCGGATAAGAAGAAATTAGGTGAGAGGTACTTATAGTTAAAGACAAGAATTACTTTAAGAAGGTTTTGTTAGTTTCCTGCAAGAGATTTTTTGGATTTTAGGTGGACTAGGCTGGGAATCAATCCCAGACCTTCGGCCTACGTACTAACCATTACTATACTAGCTATTACCATGACCACCATTATATCGTTGGATGAGAATTAATTACCCGTCTAGAAAAGTTTTAATTTCCATACAAGTTTTAAGCATCAACATGCGTCATTATTCGTGTTTTATTGGTAATTTTATAGCTACCGCAGTAAAATTTCCATCGGTAAACAATAACAAAAACTAAAAGTGTCGATAAATTAGCCAGAAAATTAGTGCATATAAAAGTGGACAAAGAGTGTGGCGCTGTTGAAAAATATTAAAGACTTGACGGTAACATTGTTTTTCACTTAAAAGGGGATGCAGTCTAAGATATTTGTAATACCGAAGCGCGTCTTCACAAGTCATTGACATGGCCGAATGAAAATCTGCGAATTAATTTTAATCAAGAAAAAGCCCATTTAAATAATTTCCGGTTACAGTTTGGACTAAATACTCTATATACGTCAAAATATAGTTTGTTTTATATATAAACAGACAATAAATTCCACCTTAGGATTGCTGAAATGTCATTGTCTTCAAATAAGCCGCGACTTGTTGATAATCATAGAATTAAGTTATCCTCTGTGGAGACATAGAGACAAGAATACTTTGCGAACACAACCACAGAAATAAAAGCCGTGTTTTTTTTGCACGACATCCGGGCTTAGCAATTTACATGTTACGCAACAACAACTAATCCCCTTCGGCCCTTCGGGCTTTAGCTAAGCGCGGAGAATTCTCGGGGCTTAACTTAAGCACATAATAGAACAACTGTGTTACCGGCGTGAATTGCATACTTGTTATCGATAGTTTGGACGGAAACTCCATTTAGTTTCTGTAATGGCGTCAATGGTTTTTTCAACCAAATCCCTCAGGGCCGGGCCTGCAAAAAAACACGGCTAAAGAGTGTACATAAAAGTGTACACCCAATAGAAGTGTGCACTTGTATTGCTCCACTAGGTTTAAGTTACCAATAAAACGCTACTATTGTAGTTATTATGGAAGCCTTATCGGACGATTTACACGCAATGGGTAAAATAATACAGTTTTCTAGAAAAAAAATTCCTTTTGTTAGTCGAGAAATATGGCTGCAAAGTGATATTCCAATTGCGGTTTCAAATCGAAGGATTGACGCCTTTGTTTTACTCACTCTCTTAAATTCATATTGCAAATTGGATGGCGCACTTTAACCCAATGTAGTTATTGCTCCGATTTGAGCTTTCATCGTAAAAATATCCCGAAAAATCTAAACAAAAGTACATAGGTAGGTGAATATTGAAATAGTAATTGAGCTATCAGATCTTTTGAAATATGAAAAATGCAGTCAAACATGATACATTATAATCTTCTCCTACAAAATGTGAATAACACAAACTTACAGTACAGACTACATACATTATACATAGATACATACATTTATATAAATATGAACATAATATATGTATGCTCAACTGACATTTCAAAACAAAAGGAATAATTCAAATCTCTTAAAAGGGTTTACCATTTATATTTTGTACAGAAGGTGGCGTTATGTGACGTCTTTCTTATGTCACAAACTGTATTTTATTTCGCTAAAATTAAACACCCTTCCCACATTTCGTTTTGGGAAAGTGTCAGGAGGCTGTCAACTTGCGACTGCTGCTCGTGATTTGATCAAATATAATTTTCATGGTGACATGTAAATATCACACGCGAAAATGTCGTTTCACACTACTTATTTGTAAATAACGGAGGTGTTGAAGAAAGAAGATTTTTTTCTCTTTTCTTTAAATACGTAGATACAATTTAAAAGAAACACATTTTTTTTGATGAATTTGAAAGTTCTGTAGAATCACGTTGGTTTAGCGTGGGATTATAAAACGAGCTAAACAAATCCGGATAAAGGTACATACATAGATACAGAAAAAGATATTTTGGAGAAGTTGTATAGGGCTTAACTGTTTAAGTGAAAATTTCATTACTAATACCTACCTAGAATCCTGTAGAAAAGGAAATCTTGCATACATTGATAGGAGCGGCATATTTTTAAGAAAAACCAATACATAGTTCATAAAAAAAAATTTTATTTGCGAAAATTTTATGAATTCGACAAAAAATTGACCTTTGGATTTCGATTAAACCTGGGCCGGCGGCGACACGGGGCCGCATAAATATTTGTACAAATAAGAATGTTATAAATTGGCATGTCTAGAGTCACTTCCATTAGTTCAATTTAAGCTTTCAAATAAAACAAAATATATTAAAATAATAACGAAGAACTCAAAAGTTGAACAAAAGAATAATGTCGAATTGTTGGCTTATAAATCTAGTAAGGGGAACAAATTACAACAACCAGCCTGTGTGTATAAAAATGTTATTTGATTAAAATGCAATGGTCAAACAATAAACCTACATTGAGTTTGCGATCACGTGGCTTCAGTAGCGTTATGCGAAGTGCAATGGCTCTGAGGACGCTTGGTCTTTGTTCAAGTCCCAGCTGGCAAAAAGTTTTTCAAATTAAAATTGGACGTAATAGACTACACACCTCTAAAAGGATTCTGATGATCGACCTGGCAGCCGTGAAATAGCTATTTCTCCAGCCTATTATGGCTTGGTGGTAGCTCACTCAAGTGGTTGTTGTTTCATTCAAAACCTTCAACAAAAAAGAATAAGTAGGTTCATATAACATAATTATAAAGTTCTTTAAATACATTTTATAATTTCAATTATTTTCATAGTAATTTATTACAAAATCTCTATATAACATAATCGTAGATAAAAGAATGTTATAAGAACTAATAGCTGGCTCGTCCGGCTTCGCACGGGTAGACAAACTTAAGCTTCGCATAAAAGTTACAATAAAAAATACATATGGGTATATAAATATTTAAACAACTTTCGGTAATCGAATAGGTACCACTTTCTGGTTTTAAACCCACTTCACGTTATAAATGGATTAATTTGTAAAAATATGATCCCCTAAGTCCAACACAGAAAGAATGTTTTTATTCAAAAACCAATGTTTTATTTTAATCCTATTTCACTTTATAAGTATATCATTTTTTTAAAATAACCTTTCTAACACAAACAGAATTTTTGAAACTGGATATCTTTTTTTGTGTAAACCCATACTTTACCTTATAAAGTCATCCCCTTTTCGTTTTTATCGCATTTCATCCTATAAATACCTAATTTTTGAAAAAAAAATTCCTAAGGCCATCCACTCAAAATAAACTTTCAAACAAAAAATAATTTCTTAAATCGTGCCATTTTTTTTATGTTTGCCCCATTTCCACCTACAAATATTAAAATTTTGAAAAAATATCCCTAAAGCCATATCCTCAGAAACATTTTTCAAACAAAAAAGAATTTCTTAAATCGGACAATTCTTTTAGTTTTACCCCATTTCACCCTACAAATAACAAAATTGTGAACAAAATACCCTTAAAGACATGCCCTGAGAATAACGGTTACGGATTTTTCATTTAAACGCTTTTCACACTACAAATAGCAAAATTAAAAAAAAAAAATATCTTTAAAGCCATGTCCTTACCATAACCTTTTAAACACAGGTAGAATTTTTTCAATCGGATACGTCTTCTTCGTTTTAACTAATTTCACTCTACAAAGTCGATGTTTCTCATAATTTAATAGTTATACTACTATTCGGGGCGGGTATGAATCCAACAAATCAGAGATCATTTAAAATCGGTCCAGCCGTTCTTGAGTTATAAATGGTGTAACTAAACCGACTTTGATTTATTTATATTATTATTTAGATTATCCTTACCATAAATAATTGCTTATTAAAATTTAAATATTGAATAGTTAATCATAAATCCTAAAAAAGAAGGTAGCCCCCCGTAAAGAAAGTAAATTCAAAAATATAAAAATAAAGCAAGGCTCTGTGAAATAAGTTCCCAAATTTGTAGATGATCACCAAAAAGTCATGAAATATGTCTACAAAAAAAATGTGACAAGGGACCCCAAATTTAAGAGTTTTCTTACTTTGCGCCTCCACGAGCAATTTTTATTTCTTTCTTTATTTCAGCAATGATTGCCGACATTTTTATCGCTGCGTTCAGTGGGCAAATTATGGGATGAAATCTTTTTTTATTAGGTTGCCGAGCAAACAACACCTATTGTAAATATATACAGTTGAAATGCCATGGAACTCCAATAATAAAAGTGAAAATTGGAAGACTGTCTTTGAACTGACATGAGACATTAAATTATTTCTTCATTTATTGCCACAGAGATGGTAAGAAAAAAAAACTGAAATTGATTTCAGGAAATAATTTCTTTCATGAAATCATGAGTTTTAGAAATGAACTATTGCGTGTGAAGGCGTAGGGTTATGATTTGATTTTTCTTGTGTTAAAAAATGTATAATGAATATAGAATATACATACCTACATTATACGCAATCAAAAATCGGCAATGTGGTCATTTCATTGTGGTTTCCGTGTGGCCATCAGGTACTGATAAATATACCAAACTGCCGAAAGTGGCGCCTATCTTACTATTGAACATAATAAGGAGCAACGGAGTGGCGACGGAGTACCCAAAAAGCGAGTTGAGATCTATTGAACCCGCGAAGTGGTCCACCAAAGATCCAGAAGGTTCAGGCGCCTGCATGACGCCGAGTTGCGTGACCGGGACCGAGGACGTGGAAAGGACGTTAAAGTCCTTTGATAACAAAATTGAACACAAATTTTTTTTTGGTAGGTACAAATATTTATTTTTTCTTAAGAAACGTACAAAACCTTAATGGTTCTGGTTTTTCCGCATAAAATTTCAAATTTGTGTTCAAATTTCCATGTCTGCAAACGGCCATTGAATGAAGCTCATACGTTAACCTCATACATTTTATTATCATTGTTTACCAAATACAATAAAAAAAACCTTTAGCCGCACCGTTAATTATGACTAGAAATAAAAAAGAAATTATAAATACAAAGAATGGAATTAGTCTCCAAATTTGGAGACTTTTTTAAAAGTTGAACTTTTTGCACTTATTTCATTATGATGAAATAACCCCACAATTTTAAAAATGGAACAAGTCACCAAAAAGAAAACCATAAAACTCAAAATTTTGGTACCACCTCTTCATTTCAATGTGTCGGTTTATTTAATTTGTTGTTTCGGAAACGTTTTGGAGTTATTATTCGGAGTCAGCAAAAATATTTGTTTTCTAAACATTTATATTAACTTGTGCTGCAATTTAAGATATTTTTTTATAATAGCAAAATATTTATTACTTAAAAAACGGAAAATTTCTAGGTATTAGTAGTTTTTGAATAGGAACAAAATAAAGCTTTTATTAATCAATGGTTTAATCAATTTTAAGTCGAATGCTAATCATTTCAATGTGTTTATAAAGCCTATATTTCTACCTTAAAAGCGCTCTTAAATAAATAGATCATAAGTATACATTCCTTTAATGTAATTGTCATGTAAAAGTATATAGTATATACATATAGATATATGTACCTGATCTAAGTATGCTTTTATATTTGTATATATTTTTTTAAATGTAATGTAACATTTTCTAATTGTGTGTCCTTGGGTATCTATATATTTCCAAGAAACTTGTCATAGTCATATGATTAGGTACTGCGAATAAGTAAGTAAGCGATATTTAAACAAAATATGGCTAGCATGTCACTCCAATAGCACTTTCTGTAGTTGATACCAAATATCCACCAAGGGAATTATATCAAAGTTTTTTTGAAAACCTAAAAAAGTGTCAATTTCAGGAATTCCAGTTGTATAGCATTATTGATCTATGTGGTTGAATTCTATTGCATTCTGCAATCTTTGAGCTACGATTGCCTGGAGCAATGACACAATTTACTTTTTTTTTGTATTCACAACGCAAAATTGGAAATCAGGAGCAGGAATTCTCGCATCTGTTCACAATAACAATGGGAATACACAGGAACAAACAACAAAAATGACAGAGAAAAATGCACTATATGTATAGAGTTCTGCTTGTTAGTGTCGTCTGCTATTGTATTCAATCCAGATTTCCTATAAACATTCCATTTCTTTCAAGTCCGTCGCACATCGCACTCTTCATCCTTGTTTCTCATTTACGTATGTTCATTTGTACTTTTGATAAGGCAAGTGTTGCGTTCATAAAAAAAAACTAGAAACCAAAATTTTAACCTTGTGTCAATTGGATTAAAATTTGAATGAGTGTTTCAATAATGATTGCCTTAAAAAATCGTTGAATAAGATCCTAGTTTAATGTGAGTTGGATTTATCTACTATAGATAGGGATCAAATTCTATCAAAATTTTAACACAAAGTCTAAAATTAGAATTCTTTTTGATTTATTTTAAAACAATACATATAAGTTTGATTTTGAAATAATTGAATGATTTGAAAGTGAATTCTAGACTCCGAGTGAATCCTTTTGAAGATATTTTGTTTCTTAAAGAAATGATGAAGCCATAGATAATTCGTTTCTATGCTTACCCTCTATTAATAAATGGCGAACAAAGGCCCAATAGAACTTACTCATATGTCGACTTGTAGTTCATATTAAGAAATGTGGAATGGACTGTGACATGTAATAGCGAGGAGATAACTTTTACTCGCCAAATTTGGCGATTAAGGGACGTATAACTTCTGAGCATCCAAACATTTCATAAAACCGTTTACTAATAAAATCATAGTTTACATAGGTTATTAGTAGGAACATCGTACATATGTGTATGTATGTGACACTCGTATTGGAATGTTGCTTAATTTAGATGTAATGTTGCCGTACTTCCAGTTATAAACACTGGAAAGATGTCATACAGCAAAAAAAACTTTATCAAGCGGACAAGTTCTCTATCCGTGTGTTAAGGAGTGGATAGTACTTTTTGTTAATAGGCCCGTATATATTTGCAAAAATATGTTAAGAAAATTGTTCTGATAAATAATAACGAGGAAAGAAACCAAGCCGCCAAATTGAAGTAATGAACTTATATCTAGAGAAGAACAGATCCAAATTATCATAATAACAATAGAATATGCCAAAACAGTGAAAAATTGGCTAACACATAAAGGCTTAACTACATAAGCCAAAAAGTACTTTTGTACAAAACAGTGGCGTGGCGTGAATAATCTCAGAAGGTAAGTCGAAGTAAAATTAGCTACCAGAAAAGTAAATTGCAAATATATTTTTGAAATTATTTCGTGCGATTCCTATCTGCTTATCAAACCTTAAAAGTTGAACAATTCAAGCCAATTTTATTATACCTTGTGTCATTAAAATAGGAAGTAACAATGAGCTCAACGCATAACAAAAGTGGCTTCGAAAGAAACCTTTTTTGCAGATGCAATGTATTAAATAAATTTTTGGTATTTAAAAAGAAAAAAAAAAAGTAAGGAACTTCACAAATGTTTGTTCATTAATAAATTAAAAAATAAATTAAATAAATTAAATACTTCAAATGATATATACAAGAAACATTAAAAGAAAAACATTTTTCAAAATAATACAAGATAAAATTAAAAATGTGAAAAGTTTTACTAAATTATTCTTTTTCTATTTGTATTCTAAAGCTATCCTACGGTCTTTTTTATTAAATTCTGCAAGAACTCTATCGTAAAATTCAGTTCTACTTTTAATTTTTAGAAGAAGTTTTTTTTCTATGGATAGAAGTGCTAAATCAGAAAGCCTATTTTCTCCTTGGGAATTTCTTAAATATGTATGGATTCGCTTTAGAGCTGAAAAAGATCTATCCACAGAAGCAACAGTTATCGGTAGTGTTAAAATTAAACTACTCAAGTAAAAAATCTGCGGAAATGTATCATGCAGTATTTCATTTTTAAAATGCTTATGAAGTGCTTGAATGTCAAGGTGTCGAAGAGAAGGTGTTGTATATAAAACTTTAAGTTCGTTATTTAAAGCTGTAAAATCGAAAATTCCGGGGAAAAATTTTATTAGAGAAGATATTTTTTCGTCTGGATTTGCGAGTGCAAAACTGTCATATTTGGATTTATTAAGTAAATCTAAAAAAGTTAAATTTGTAAAAGATTTATATCTTGAATTAATTTGGGATATAATATTGTCCTTTATTTCCACAAATAGACGTTTGTAATATGTTTTTGTGTCGATTTCAAGCATTCTTCTTTTTCGTGGCTGTTCGGATAAATCCGTTAAACTTTCAAAAATATGTTCAAATTTATTTAAAAACTCAGAGCAAAGCCAAGACTCAAAAATTTCAATTTCTCTTTTAGCAAACTCAATATCCGTTTGCTTATCTTGAACTATATTAAAAAGAATATCAGTCCTACCAAAAATTTCGGAGAGAGTGTTGAGAAAAAAGCAAAAATCTTTGCTTTCTAATTTAACTAACAAGCTCTCGGCTATAGAAAGCGAGTCATTGTCCCATTCGTTAGGGTTATCTAAAATTCTGTTGAAAGTTTCAGTTATATCTAATCTGCAATTTAAAATGACGTTTATTATTCGCGAATGATAATGCCAGCGATTCTCTGAAACTCCAGGCATGCGTCGGTTGGCTATTTGTTTCAAAAGATTTGAACGTTTAGTTGACTTATTGAAAAAACGAACTATGGTATTAATATTACTAAAAAAAACTTTTAATTCCGATATATTTTCAAGTGAACGCGATAAAACTAAATTTAAAACGTGAGCGTAGCAAGGAATAAAGTTAGCCATTGGACAAGCATCAAGCACTTTCTTTCTCACACCACCCACTTCCCCTGACATAACGGCCGCACCATCGTAAGATTGCCCAATTAACTTTTCCTTGCAAAAGAATTTCTCTAGAATATTAAAAATATGCTTTGACAGCTCATCTGCGTTGCGGCACTCGCTCACATCAAAATAACCTAGAAACCTTTCCTCTATCCCATCCTCCGATAAGTACCGTAAAACTGCACTAAGTTGTTCCCTATGGCTCACGTCAGGTGTTTCGTCTATCATTATTGACACAAATTGCGTTTTGCGTATTTCAGTTTTAATTTCCGCTTTTAAAACTGCAGCGATACTATGTATCAAATCGTTTTGAATGTCATTTGAAAGACCCGAAAAGATTGGGTTTTGAACGTTTGCACACTGTTCTAAATGAGTGTCCATTAACGTGTCATATTTAGACAATAATAATATTGTTTCAATATAATTTCCAAGATTATTGGAATCTGGCTTTTCATCGTGGCCTTGGAATGCCTGCTCTTGTTTGCCTAAAAGAACTACCGTATCAATGAAACGCTCCATCAACTTACGATTCCTTTCAACTTTTTTATTGTGGGCCGTAAAGCTATTGCCAAGTGAGGTTTCTATTCTATTTGTACCAAACTCATGCAGAGATAAACAACTGCGAATATGCTTTTCCGTTTTGACATGTTTTTTGAAGAATTATCAAAATTATTTATGTCTGCGTAGCCTGTTCGACTCCAAACACTGGGAGAATTGGAAAAAAGAAGGCAAGGAAAAGAAAACATTTTATTTAATTTACAACTTCCTGTCAACCAAGTATACTTTTGGTACAAAGATGCATTAAAATGCGAAACAAAACCATCTTTTCTTTTATATTCTATAGTCATGGAAGGGGTAGAGCGTCCTAAATCTATAATTTTTTTTTTCAACATGAAACTAAGCTTATGAAAACTATTTGACTCCTCTAAAAGGAAATCTGTTACACAACAGTCTACACTTCATAAAGCCATAATTAAATAACTGACTAATCCTACCAAAAACTTTTCACACTTTTTAATCGAATTATTTAGCCTTTAATTTCCAATATTATTAAAAAATTCACAAGTAACACAAAATCAATTTAACTTTCGCACTGCGTTCTGCTTGTTAACTGATTTTTTTCAAATAAGACAAAACTTCACTCATTTGAATTCATTTGGGCCAGTTGTACCACTTTACGGAAAATGTTGTAAATTTTTCAACTTTCGGCCAAAAATGTGTCTTATGCCAATAAATCTTATACAAAGTGCATATTTTTTTGAAGAGGCAACCTTTGACACACCAGCTTGGAGCATATACATTATTCAAGTTCACCAAAAAAGACGGAAGGAGACCGGGTTATTTCCTATAAATTTTCCTCTGAGTAAACTTTTTTTTCTTATAAATAGAAACCTACCCCAACCTGACTCTGCGCAATACATTTGCTTCACCATCATAAGCCAAACGAGTGAGAGATACACACAAATTTAGCAAAGAAATTGTTTTTGTTTTTTTTTTTTTTCAAACAGAAACCTACCTCAACCTCGCTACATTTGGTTCATCAAGTTCGCAATCACGAAAGAAGAAAGAAGGTTATTTACTCCATAAGACAGCGTGTATTAAACAGAAAGGTGTCACTAGCAGCGAATAGTATATGCATAAAGAGGAAAGACAACAAATTTGTTCTATCCCGCAACAAATTTTATAACCCGACTTACTTCGATGACTTTTTTGTTGCTTCAATGTTGTGTTTGCTTATGGAGTGAGGTAAAAAGCAGAAGTGTGTGTAAAATAGAAGGTAGAGAGATTCAAATAATGTTGATAGCGTGCAGGTGTATGATCTTATTAGATTCATGTGGCTAGGAGTTTGAAAGTAATGGGTGATTTTTTAAGAGGTTTAGAACTTTTTTTTAAAAAAAAAACACAAAAACTTCGAAAAAATGAATGAAATATTTATTTGAATCGATAGTTTGAACCTTGCAATTTAATGTTTAAAGATAATTTCATGCAAATGTTGACCGCGGCTGCGTCTCAGGTAGCCCATCCGCTGAGTCCAATTTTGGCATACTCTTTCACACATATCGGCCGGTATCTCACGAATGAATGCATGGATGTTGGCTTCCAGTGCGTCAATCGAAGCGGGCTTGTCCCTATAGACATTAGCCTTGACACACCCCCCACAAAAAATTATCTAATGGTGTCAAATCGCACGATCTAGGCGGCCAATTGACCGGCCCGAAACGTGAAATTAACTGTTCACCAAACTCGCCTCGCAATTGCGCCATTGTTTCGCGTGCTGTGTGGCATGTGGCACCGTCTTGTTGAAACCACATATCATGCAAGTCAAGAACTTCCATTTCGGGCAAAAAAAAGTTTGTTATCATCGCTCGGTAGCGATTCGCATCATCTTTGAAGAAATATGGCCCAATAATGCCGCCGGCCCATAAACCGCACCAAACAGTGGCTTTTTCGGGATGCATTGGTAGCTGTTGCAATGCTTCTGGCTGATCTTCACTCCAAATGCGGCAATTTTGCTTATTTACGTACCCATTTAACCAAAAATGAGCCTCATCGCTGAACACAAGCAGCGCGCGATGAACATTTCGAACCGAGCACGAATTTTGATAGTAAAATTCAATAATTTGCAAGCGTTGTTCATTTGTAAGACGATCCATGGTTAAATTGCAAACCAAACTGAAGCTGTTTGACAGTGACACAAGGTACTAAACACACGTCAGCTGTCAAAACCAGTGTTGCCAAAACCAAACCAGCCAAAAAATCACCCGTTATAACTGCAAGTGGAAATTTTGAAAGGTAAGTCGGTAGGAATCGAGTTATATGGACGCCACGCCGCGCCGCTGGTACAAAAGTAAAAATATTTTGTTTACCTCTAGCGCAGTTGTTTTGTGAAAAAGGATATACAAATTTTTTTTAAACCAAAATTTAATCTTTCTGCATCATTTTTATAAGCTTTCCAGTCAGAAAAACTATTCCAAAATGAGTTTGAAAATTTTCACTTTTGTACTTTTTCACTTTTTTGGCCAATGTAGTTAAGCCTTAATTCGTAAAGTGAGGTGAGAACTTTGAGAGTGATCTCAAATTAATACATGGTGCATAAATTATTATCCAAGAAATAAAATCAGCATTACAAAAACTGCCATGAAAGAACAAAAGACTAACATTCTGCATCTCTTATCTGATTCATATTACTCTTTCCGATCAATGGAAATTGGACAGTAAAGCACTATAATGTTTTCAATATATAGGTACTAAATATGGATCCTTGAAATCTGAGGAATATCGTTTTAGAAAACCCAGCTGACTTTTTATGTGGAAGAGGCTGGGAATCGGACCCAGGCCTCCAGCATGGCAGTCGTACTCACAAACCATTATGCCACAGGTTACTATTTGGCTAAGTTAAAAAAATCCCTTCAATAACTTCAGGTGGTGGAAAACACATTGGTGTCCAAACAATTTCCAATTTGGTCTATGTTCAACTCTCAGCTGGGAAAAAAGTTTTTCGAATTAAAATTGAACGTAAATAGACTAAGCACCGCTAAAAGGAGTCTATAAAGACTAAGTGGTAGCTCACTCAGGTGATTGTTGTTTCATTCGGATGACCTTCAATATTAATATGATGGTGCGAAAGCTTTGCAGCCTTAATGCGAGTGTTTTGTCACACAAAAACCAACTTTCAATTTCCGCAGTTGTTAGATCAATTTATTTCTGATTATAGAAATACTTTGAGTCTTAAATAATAGCCGAAATGAATGCATATGGATTATTAAAAAAACATGCACTACAACATAACAACACGAGATCCTGCTCTCTATATCGGTATCACATAACTATGTGGATCATCATCAGCGATAATAAAATGCGGCAAGCGGATATTATATGACAGCAAAAAGACCCGCGGGAATAAACCATTTGGGTCTTATGGGATTTAACTCCTTTTCACTAAATATCAAACAGAAAAATAAATTCTACTGTGAAGACTCGAATAGATGTAGATTTTGCAAAGAGACAATAAAATCTTAGATGGCCAGCTTCGCCCCCTCTTGGGGTCTCAATCCCGCTCACGCAACGTCGGTCAGGCAGCTAACCTATAGAAACAGTTTTCCTGGGTAACAATACCTTGGGTGGTCCATAATTGTTTTAAAATGGACTATTGTCCTTGAAAACGCGAGGTCCAAAGGATTTGATTCGAGTACGAAAAAGTCCAAACTTGTTTCATTTTGAAATAATTCAATTAAAAATATCTTAAAGCAACGTATGAATCATTGAATCAAAATTTGAGTATAGGTCAATGCGAATTCAGAAAGGCATAAACTCCCCCGGGTCTTACTGATTTTTTTTTCGTGGGTCTTATTGCCACTCCAAAAAGGAAACAAGAGTCCACGAGTGCTATTTCCTTTTCATTCCTTTTCATTCGGGATTCTCATTTTCTGACATTCAAGATTTTGGAATTCGGGATTATGTCCCCTTCCCTGTTAGTCACAGCAAGTTCGTGTGATCCAGTCTTGCAATTTTGATTTCTTCGGTTAAATAATTTTTTGTCTAAGGGCTACTCCAATTTTGACCGAATCCAACCGAATCTTATAAGAGAGCTTACCCAATACTGAATGATGTTTTCTTCTCTTTGTTTTGAAAGAAGTCATTAAGTGGGAGATATTGAATGGGTTCAATATCACCAGTGGTGCCATATCACCCGACTTTACCCTACATCAGTTGCACCAAAATGCACTCAAAGCAGTTTTTGATAAAAGGCTATTTAAATTAATCGGTGTGATAAATTAATCTGGATTGCACCAATGTCATTCACAGATTGTTTATAAGCTGAACGAAGTTTCCACTAGTGAAATTGAGAAAGCAGTACGAGAGGTGTCAAATACATCAAATAAACATGGGGTGCGCTGCGTATAAATCTTAGAAGATATAAAATATGGAGCGCTTGTTTTTATTCGAATGCGAAGCTTTCATAGGGGTCGCTGTTCAAGTTTCGATAGGTCAAAGGCACTCAGTTTTTGGAGAAAAAAACAAAAAAGAACATTCCAATATTCTGAAAATAATAAACATTCACTAATTAATTTCATAAATTACTTCGAAGTAGAACAATTTAAAGAGAAAATAAGCAAATTACGACTAACAATTGATAGCAGCTGTAGGATATCCTCTAAGACTTTATCTTATGGAAAGTGAAACAGTGCCCCCTATCATGGCTTCAAGCACTACAATGCATTAGGGATAGAAACGAGCTCTCCATATTATATATTCTCTAATGTCGTTTTCGTTTGGATTTCGGAACTGTTCCATTCCTATAAAAAATGGGAAATTTGGAGTAAAAGGAGTAGCTCCGAACGTCCACTCGAAAACGACATGAGGTATAAATATGTAGGGTTATTTAATTTTGTATGGTTATTGATTTGTATCTTTTTGAAAGACTCAAATTTGTTCTTCTTTAAAACGCAGGTTAATTAATTAATTAACGTAATATACAAGCGTCACAATCTTTATTTTAAATCACTACATGCATACAAAAAATTAATAAAAATTGACTGCTTGGTCGTTTGTCAACTACCATATCAACCACCAGTGAGGGAGTCTCGTTATCGTCATTATATAAAAATATGTGAAAGAACATTTTTCGGTAGCATTTTGTAAGTTTATGTTAAGCGGTAATGCATACGTTCATATTGTTGAAAAGGTTTTATCCCGCAGATGTGCACAGACAACACAACCAAGTGTGTATGTGTAGATGTTAAAGCAGATAAGGCTGATATATGAAATACAGGGCGATTCGAATAAGATCCGAAAAAAGCGAGCGCGTATATAGGTTGAGTTGAGACAAGAAAAAAATCATATTGGAGTTCGTCTATTTCCCCAGATTATCACAAGTGCTCATTTTCTAAAACACTGGCTTAAAATAGATAAAACAATTATCAAAAAAACAACAGCCACGCACTTAAAATGTCATATTATAGTTTTTTTTTTTAAGCTAAAACAAAACAAAACAAAAAAAAAATATTTTAATTTCCTGTTTTTTGCTCTGATTTGGCAAGAGTAATAAGAATATCTTATAGCAACAGTAAGTACGAATATCAGACGCTGAGAAACATTTTTAGTATATTAACGAGCTGAACCTCCCGGCTTCGCACGGGTAGACAAACCTAAGCTTCGCATAAAATTACAAATTTTGTAATTGAATATTATTGAGTTTTGACCCACTTCACCTTATGAATGGCAAAATTCGTTAAAATATGATCATCTACGTCCACGTCCAGCCTTTATTACTTTACCAACGCAGAAAGAATTTTTGTAATCAAAAACCTTTTCTTTGTGTGTATTCCATTTCACTCTATAAATATAAAATTTTTAAAAATAACCTTTCCAACACAAGCAGAATTTTCGAAATCAGATGCCACTTTTCATTTTTACCCTATAAATTCTGAAAAAAAATCTCTGAGGCCATCCACTAATAAACAACTTTTCAATTACAAAAAGAATTTCTTAAACCCTATTTTATTTTATTTTTACTCCCTAAACAAAATTTAAAAAAGAATATCCCTAAAGCTATTTCTTTAAAAAAACCTTTTACAGAAAAGAATTTCCTAAATCGGACAATTTTGTTTACCCCATTTCATCCTACAAATAATAAAATAAAAAAAAAAAATATCTCTCAAACCATTTCCTAAGAAAAAATCTTCAAACAAAAACGAATTTGTTCAATCGGGCACTTTTTATGTTTACTCCATTTCACCCTATAAATAAAAAATTAAACAAAATATCCCTTAAGCCATTTCCTAAGAAAAACCTTTCCAACACAAAAAAGAATTTCTTAAATCGGACAATTATTTTATTTTTATCCCATTATTTCACCCTACAAATAAGAAAAGTTGAAGAAAAATATCCCAAAAGCCATTTCCTTAGTTGAACTGAATAGCTGTGTTTTATTATCTTCTATCGGGATCCGGGTCTGGATCTGGATTTACTTTTAACACGTAATACACAAACAAAATACTGGGAAATTTTCAAATTTGTTTTTGTAACACGTGTTAAAAGTTAATCCAGATCCACATCCGGATCCCGATAGAAGATAATAAAACACAGCTAATAACGAAATTTTGGCCTACAGCGCCACCTGTTGAGACTTTTTTGACTTTTCTTTTTCCCTAAACCTTCGCGGTACAATTATGAGTAAACCCGTAGGAGGAAGTATCCAATTTGTTGCAGTCGTTCTCAAGTTTTAAGCACCCGAACCCACCACGATTCATTTTTATATAAGAGGTGTTATTTTGATATTCAAAGAAAAATGGCATTTTTTGAGATAAATGATTGGATGTTTATTTCATTATAAAGAGGAAGGTATGCCGTTAATAATGGAACACAACATCAGCCAAATGGCCGCCACGACCACGCTTACAGGACCATATCCTTTTCATGAAAATTTCCATAACCAAATCGCAAAGTGGCTGCCCTATGTCCTCGATAGCCTCACGAATTCCATCTTTGAGGTCTTGAATCGACGCTGGGCTGTTGGCGTAGACCTTATCTTTCACGTGGCTCCAAAGGAAGAAGTCGCAAGGTGTTAAATCACAAGATCTCGGTGGCCAATTGTGATCACCTCTTCGAGAGATAACACGGTCCGGAAACTTTTCCCGTAAAAGATCGATGGTTTCATGTCTTGTGTGGTACGTAGCGCCGTCTTGTTGAAAGTAAACGTTGTCCAGATCAATACCATCCAATTCCGGCCATAAAAAATCATTAATCATCTCTCGATAGCGCAATCCATTGACCGTAACTGTTGCTCCAGCCTCATTTTCGAAAAAGTAAGGTCCAATGACCCCGCCGGACCATAAACCGCACCAAACAGTCACGCGTTGAGGATGGAGAGGCTTTTCAACAATAAATCTTGGGTTTTCCGAGCCCCAGATGCGACAGTTTTGCTTGTTGACGTAGCCTCCGAGGTGGAAATGGGCCTCATCAATCAAGATGATTTTTCGATGAAATTCCGGATCATTTTCATGCGTTTCAAGGACCCAATCAGCAAAGACACGACGTTGTTGATGATCAGCCGGCTTGAGTTCTTGTGTTAACTGAACTTTATAAGCCTTAAAACCCAAATCTTTATGCAAAATACGGTGTAATGACGTTTGTGGAATGCCTAATTCCAAAGAACGACGAGGAATGGACAAACCTGGGTTTTCTTCAACACTTTGGGCTACAACAGCAATATTCTCAGTTATTCTTGAGCGACGTGCACGGGTTTTATTCTTCACATCACTAACTTGTCCCAACAGCTCGAATTTGTCCACCAATTTCTGTATTGCGGTCCGACAAGGTGCTTCCCGACGACCCAAAAATGTTTTAGTTTTACGAACCGTCTCTGCCAAATTTTCACCATTTTTATAGTGAATTTTAATAATTTCAATGCGTTGTTGAAGCGTGTATCGTTCCATTTTTATTAATGGCGTAGTTTCTACTTGTCAAATGTCAAAAAATGACAGCTTCAAAAGTGACAGCTACCGAAATAGCGGGCTATTCAAAATAACACCTCTTATTGGAAAACCCTTTATATATAGATTAAAGTCAATTTTCAACTTGGATCTATTGATATGCGAAAAAGACAGAAAAATCACAAAAGATAATATAAATAAGTATTTAAGCTAATTTTTGTAATCGATTACTCCTTTTTGGATTTTAACTTACCCACTTCACGTTATGAATGGCTATATATGTAAACACATGATCCTGTAAGTCCAACATTTTTAGCCCATTTCACTCTCTTAATAGATTTTTTTTTTTAAATAACCTTTCAAACACAAAGAATTTTCGAAATCGGATGCCACTTTTCGTTTTCACCCCCATTTCAATCTATATATAAATGAAAATTTTATGAAAAAAAAATTCCTAAGGCCATCCATTAACAAACAAACTTTCAAAGACCAAAAGAATTTCTTAAATCGGATTTTAATTTTACCCTATTTCAAATATCCCTTAAACCATTTCCTAAGAAAAACCTTTCAAACAAAAAAGATTTTCTTAAAACTGACAACTTTTTTGTTTTTACCCCATTTCACCCTAAAAATAACAAAAGTTGAAAAGAATATCCCAAAAGCCATGTCCTAACCGCCTACAGAGCCACTTGTTGAACGGTGATTGAATTAAAAAACGAAATGTGCGCCTACAGCGCCACCTGTTCAAAATTTTACGACTTTTCTTTTTCCTAAACCTTCGCGGACCAATTACGAAAAAACCCGCAGAAAAAAGTATCCAAATTGGTCCAGTCGTTTTCAAGTTTTAAGCATCCGAACCCACCATGATCCATTTTTATATACATAAATAAAATAATAATAAATATAATATATATACATATGTATGTATATAGATTTCATTTTTTTCTTGTGATTTTAATTTATTTCGATGAAAAATGACTAAATTTACCGAAGTAAGTCGGTTATTCGCCACAAAAATATTACCCATATCCGTCATTTTTGATAGAGCAAACGTGATTCAATTTCCATATTCAACGTGCTAAAAATGGAATGTGGTAAATTCTTTTTCAGTATTTTGGAACTACTTAATGGTCAAATAAAGAATTGTTCGAATTTACTGACCCTCTTGGCCTTAACTTTAATTAAACTTGTTTTAACGCTTTTATTTTCAATTTAAAATCTTATTTAATCTCACGGCGCACTGAGAAGGGATGAAAACAAAAAATAAAAAATACTTAGCCTAGTAAAAAACTGACACATATAATGCGTAGTGAAAGAAGTGTGAGAAGTCAGGGTTGTCAGATTGGGCTATTTAAAGTAAAAGATAGCCCTTTTTTCTAAATTTACTTAATTTATTTTAGATATTTTTTTTTATTTTGGAAACATTCGCTAAACATTTTATTTTTGAAATAATTTATTGTTTTTTTATTTTCATTTGTTTTTTGTTGAGATTGAGATTGGGATAATCATTGGGTTACATTTAGGGCACAGTTTTGGGGCTTCTAACATTCTATAATTGGTTATTGAAGTGATACGAGACGTCGACTGTTGAAAAGAGCGTCTTCAAAAAAAATTTCAAAAACACAATACTTAAACGTTTTAAAGACTTAAAAGCTGGTTGAGTGAAATTTTTTCTACGGTTAATTCTGGAAATCAAACTCTAAGAAGAGTGGTAAAGAAAGCTTCGCGTGTATTTCCACGCTCGCCGAAGAGAAAAAGAGCAATTTCAGTAAATTTGGTAAATCCTTCCTCACGTATATTTAAAACAGAGTAATAAATAAGAATATACAAGTACAAAGCAAAATGCGCAAATGTACATACTTTTTACTGTAGCTGTTGAGAAAGTAAAATAAAAATAAAATAGTATCATCTTTCTATATCACACACCATTTTAAGTGAAAAGATCACAAGAAATATATTTTATTTGATCATAATTTTAGTTGTAATCTAAAATTTTAACTTATATCTCAATTCTCTCAGAAAATAAATTAAATCGGTGGACCAGATGGCAGAATTTTGATAATATGTGTACAACCGCCAAACGGTCTTGCAAAAATGTGTAACGTTACAAGACATTTTAAAAGTCTGTGTTTTCGAAACTAAAAAAAGTAGAAAGAAACTTTTTGGGTATATAATTTGAGCCTTATAGAGTTCTATCATTTGCACATAAAATGTTTACCCTTGTATGGTAGTCTTTTGAGTTATGAATAAAAAATGCGTAAGAATGTAACGTTATAAGACCGTGTCCGTGACTATATGGTTAAATGTCTTCAACTTCATTAAAAACAAAAATTGTACTTACCTTAGTACCTTTCCTATACGATTTTTTTCTTGTTTCAACTCAATCTATTTGCTCTAACTTTTTGTCACATATTATGTGCATCACCCTGTATGTATATGAAAATGGTTAAATTTCGAACTTTGGAAGGAGTTCTCATGTTAATTTTATTATTACAATATCCAATATACTGTGAAAAACGTGCGGTTTATTGCCGTGTGATCCTTACAGAAATGACGTTAACGTGTTGAGCAAGCATTAACAAAATGGTGTCAGTTTTTTAAATGAATTGAAAGTTGAAACCACAGTTTCACAATCGCCATATCCTCGCCGAAAGATTGATTTAAACTTGTCTTAGCTCTGATGAAATTTTAAATCCAATACAAAGAAAAGATGTTTTATGTTAAAAGAAAGATAACTAAATTTCACAAAAAAGTAAACACGTTTCTCACTCCAATGGGAATTTATAAAGTGAAGTTATTAAAGTGGACGAAACACATTGGAAAAGATTTTGCATAGTAATGTGTGTATATCACTGCACCGTAAATTGTATATCTAGAAATAACAAAACTCAAAATGATTTGAAAAAGAGAGCGGTTAAGATTTTGATGTGTAAACATCTATGCTGGAGGTAGAGTGAAGAAAAAAAACCTGAACGTTCGTGTGCAACGTTACGTCGTGCAACGTTACGGTGTACAACGTTACGATCTGCATACTAGGATGGGTGCGTTCAGTGAAAAAAATCTTAAGATCCCCTTCAAGCAAAAACAAGTCCGTTTTGGATCCGCGCACGTTGATGTTTACACATATTAACCGTGAGTCCCGGCACTCACACAATTTTATTTTGTATGCCAACCTCTTACGGGGTGAAATAGGCCTTAAAATATAAATTCGGGCTCAGCATGAATTTAAATTTCAAGCAAATTTCGTCTGACGGTAGATAACGATATTGAAGGTTTAAATGAAACAACAACCACTTAACAAGATTCATTATATTCTGGAGTTATAGCTATTTCACGGCTGCCAGGCCGATCATAAGACTTCTTTTATAGGAGCTTAGTCTATTACGTTCAATTTAAATTTAAAAAAACTTTTTGCCCAGCTGAGAATTAACCATAGGCTAAGCTACCGCACTATTAATTGCGCTACTGAAGTCACGTGATCAGGTCCAACCCAATGTAGGATTTATTGTTTGACCATTGCATTTGAATCAACTAGCATTTTTATTAGCTACACACAGGCTGGTTGTTGTACATTAGTTTTCTTTCCTTTTTCTCCGGTTTCTTTCTTTTTTCTCCGTACGCTAAAGCGAAATTATTCTTACCACCTCCCTTAGTTATCAATTTAATACAAAAGTTGTTTTTGTAGTAATAAAACATAATACAGAGTAGACTCCTTTTAAGTCGAACTTCCCTCTAACTTGATTTTCGTCGGCATATTTTGGCATTCCCATACAGAAACCATCCTCTTAGTCAAAATTCCCTTTAACTCGCATACATTCTTTCAGGTGTATAAGGTTAGCAGGACACTTTTCATAATTTGGAATTATGTAGTAATTAGCTGCTATTTAGTTACTATAATTAGTTACGCAAAAAAAAAATAATTGCTTTGTTGGATTCTGAGAAATCGGGTTTATTTGTACTTTTGGGAAAGGTGTCCTTCTAACTTGACGTCAAGTTCGGAATCTGAATCTGAAACCGCGATTAATTGTTTTTTTGCGTAACTAATTAGCAATTATGTAATTCATTTTTAACAATTAATATCCACTTTCAGATCGTTTATATGTATTTTTGAGAAAGGTGTCCTGCACGCAATATGATTTCTCGGAATATAACAAATCAATTGTCCAACAAAACAATTCATTTTTTTTGCGTAACTAATTTGTAAGTAAATAGCAGCTAATTACTAAATTCTTTTTATTCCGAATTATGAAAAGTGTCCTTCTAACTTTATATATGTACCTCATTCTTTCGATTTTTGTCCTATTTTCAATACTTTAAGTCGAATTTTTTTCTTTTGTGACGGCGGTATCTTGACAAAAGTGATATCATCAAAACTGCATTTTGGTTTGTAGGAAGGTTTAAGGTTGAAATCGTAAGGCACTTGAATTAATATTGCGGTACTAAATTAGAACCTAATTATATCCTAATTCTTGCGTACTTAGATTTTTTAAGTTCTTCTGTGGCGACGTTATCTTGACGTCTTGACATGTTCCACAAGATAAAACGAGAAGTGGGAGTAGAAAGTTGATTTGCACCTTTTTGAAGAGGTCATGGATAGCCCTTCGAACAAAAATTGTATCTATTTCTTTTCAGTATATTTTATTTTAAATAAACATTTCAAATTCGATTGATGTGAAGAAAATGACATGTTCACCAGAAGCACAAAATTAACTAGTTTAATAGAATTTTCTTGCTTTTTTTATTTTTCCTCGGAGCACTTGGATATTGTTCGCGGAGCACCAAGTGCTCCAAGTGCTCCGCGGAGCACACTTTGGGAAATACTGCTTTATATAATTCCATTTCGTAGCACAAAGTCTTTCGTGTCATTATTTTTAGAGATTCGGGTGTTCAATACAGCTCCGCGAACATCGAGAGCGAGATTGCCATGCTTGGATTAATTAGATGATAGAGGAATTTTCCGATCTGTGTGTTGGTTTTTCTTTGTAAAATTTATATGTACGATTCCCTCTTGAATACACCTTGAAAGTATAGCTCTTGTCCTTGTGTCCAAAAGCCGAAATCTTAAAAATGCCAGATCGCCAGAAAATAACAAATAATTTTGAATCGCCGACAAATAGTGTATTTCGTAAAAATAAATAACTTAATACCCCTTTTCAAAAACGCCAAATTGGGAATTATGTAAAATCACAAAAATTTTGTGAAATTTAGTTTCCATTCGTCATGAACAACCTTCTATCAAAATAAAAAAATTCGGTTTGTAGGCCTGCATTGGCATAAATTACTTGTTAGCATATCACTCCCTGCAAAGATTTGAACTTTCAAACTTCGATTTTAATAGAACTATGTAACTATACAACATACCAATATAAGCCTCTTTAACGTACATATATGTGTATTATGCAAGCTTTCAATTTACTAACTGAAAACATTTGATTATGAAAAGTTGGACTTATTTAATTTCGCTGGAGTTCAATATGTTATGACTGCACCCTTTTTGTAGTCACTTTGAGGGGATTGTATGTACCTATTTAACATTGAAAAGTAAGGACGTACTCCCTGCACTCCGTCTTTTCTGTTTTAGCAGTTGACCTTTTCGTTAGTTGATTTTTAATGGGATTCAAAAAAAATTTTGAATCTGTCTTTCACGGTCGTGATGGTCATTACTTTTTGATCATAATAATTATTATTATATTGACAATTTTGTTTCGATTCAATTTGCTTTTTTGTATACAAGTTTTTTATGCAAAATAAAACATTGCAATTAACTTACCACTAACAAATGCACATACGATGAGCCTCTGATTGCGAGTTCCAGGTAGCTGTAAAATTATTTTCACCCAACGGCACCGCTATCCTCAAATAAATTATAATAACAAGACCCCTATGTGGAAGAACATTTTTTTCACATTAATTCAACCCCTTCAATTTTTATTTGAATCAAGAAAATACAAGTTGGAGCAAAATTAATCACCCTTTCGGAAGATGTTATAATTTTTGCAAATGGCATCGTACGTCAATCATATATGAAATTTGTAAACAAGATAGCTGCAGTATACAAACAGACAGGCAATGGAGCGCTATACTCAGCAAGAGCTTGGAATAATTGGCGATTTTTTTGACCAATAAAATCGGTCGTTGGTGTTAGAGCAGCGTGAATTTCGACGTCGATTTCCTGATCGTGTTGCGCCAACTGAGCAAACATTCTGGCACTTAGCTACTCGAATCAAACAGACTGAAACCACAGGAGACCATGCAAGGCGTGGCCGCCACCGGACGGATTTGGGCGGGAATATCGCGGCTGTGGCTGCCGATGTTACTGAGAACGAAAGAACATCAACCAGACGACGGGTCACGCAATGGGGTATCACCAGACGGACCCTACAGCGAATTTTAGTGCAAGACTTACACATTATCCCGTACAACATAAAGTGCATCAGTTATAATGCATACTGAGTGCTGACCGTCAGTCGCGTGTGAATTACTGTCAAGCCATCTGCAAACTCAACAATGAAGAGGACGATTTTATGCCGAAAATCATCATAAACGACGAGGCGCATTTCCACTTAAGGAGTTACGTCATTAAGCAAAATCTTCGTTTTTGGGGTACTGAAAATCCGCGTGTGATGCACGAAGAGCCATTACATCCACTCAAATACGGCGGCGGCGTTCACGCGGGAGGATTGATTGGGTCGTATTTTTTTGGGGACGCCATCGGCAATACGGTCGCTGTTACTGGCCAACGCTACAGGGCCATGATAAATGACATCTTAGTGCCGGAATTGAATGTGTGGGGCTTGGTGAACATGTAGTTTCAACAAGGTGGTGCAATCGCACACACAGCACGAGCAACAATGGATATTGTGAAGGAAGCGTTTCCTGGTAGCGTAATCTCCCGTTTTGGTGATTTGGCATGGCCAGCAAGATTGCCCGATTCAACCTTCCCAGACTTCCTTCTTTGGGGCTACTTAAAACCGCGGGTTTATGCCAGAAAACCTCAGTCAAACGCAGCCCTTAAGGAGAATATTCGACAGGAATGCGAACAGTTATCAAGGGAAATCTTGCGGAAAGTACTGGAAAATGCGATAAAACGTTCACAAATGAGTATCAACACTGGCGGCAGCCACTTGACGGATATCATCTTATCCACTTAACAGAAACAAATTGTAAAGGTCCAAATAAAGATTTCCATCACTAAAAACCATTTTGTGTATTTAGTAAAAAAGTATTTCAAAATAAAAATTAGATAATTAATTTTGCGCCACCTTGTATTGTTATTATGAAACAATCAGTTTTTTTTTCTTTTGAAAAGACTAACATAAAGGACCATAGACGTAGGTGTATGTAAATTAATTTTGTCTTGAACTTCAAAGCCCTTTGAATAAGTTTTTGTTTGTGAGGACTAGCGTTTCACAGCAAGAACATACTATGAATAACAATATGTTTTTATTCGAGGAGAATATCAAAGGTGAAAAACCTTTTTGCATAAATATTCATACGCATAAGAGAAAGGAAGTGATGCTGACTGTTGACTGTACATAATATGGTATTCTACCAAATTCTTATAGCATAGATAAAATAATATCTTTAAGGTAAAATTCAGAGACTGACTTTCAACTTTATTTAGTGCTCAATGGTACGTACATTAGGAAAATCATCTAGACCCTTTTTTATTTATTTCTTTTTCATATTAACGGTGGAATATTATTAACTGAAGAACTCCGTACTTGGTTTTAGACGATGCTGAAGTCGTTCAGAATGGTGATTTTGCGATGTACATATAAAACTCAATGTTATTATGTGTGACAAGTTGTAACGAAGCGTTCGATACTTCAGTAACTTTTCCTAACAACCATTATTATTCAAGAATAATCATCACATTGCTACGTCTACCTCTTTCCTATAAGGGTTAATTTATTATATATATTATGTATGTACAGTCACGTGACGTCACCCGACAACTATTGTTATTTTTGTTCATTATAATTAAGTAACATTAAATCCCTGCAAAAAATATACCAACAAGACCTACTCGGATGGACGAGAACTACTCCGCCGCGCCGGTCATACTCAGAGTTCTATTACGCAAATCGAATTCAGGCGAGTATAGTTTCGGTTCGGTCATTTAGATTATTTATTTTCTTGAAGCTTTCCCTAGCAGTGGAAAGTGGTTTCATTGAAAGCAAAGTTATATAGGTGAGATTGTCCAGCTATTTCTTACGAAGAAGGTTTTTCCAACATCAGTGGTCAGAAGCCTTAGATCAAAGCCCCCATAGAGGTCGTTCTATACCAGAGCTAAGGCCTGGAGTATCAAGTGACACCAGAGGCCTAGTGCCTGCTGAATAGTACTACCAGGGACGATATATCTAGTGAACTACCAGAGCAAAAGCTTGCTGTGTCGAGGGCCACCAGGTATTGCAAAATAGCGGGTTTTCGGTTTCTCCAGTTTTTTCGCCTTCAGTTTAAATTTTAGGTTTTAACCGGTTAAAAAAAACTTATTTTTAAGTAACCGGTTTTCGTTTTTTTTTTAGAAAAAAGATTTTTTTGGAAGTTAATTTATTTCGAAAAATCACCGAAAAAACTGGTTAACCGAAACGGAAACAACGTTTCGTTTTTAACCCTACCACCAGAACCAGAGGCCTAGTACCTTCTGTATAGTGCCACCAGGGACACACTACCTGCTGAATAGTGCATCAATCTGTCACCCAACCCGAATTCCGGCCGCCAGTCCGTCCGTAAATTAAATTATTATTTCTTATAAGCTTAAGAGTTGTTTAAAAGAACCAAAGATTCTGCAATAAGGTTTTAAAGACCTTTTTCCTCTAGAGTTTCTTGTTTTCTTCAGGGCGACCTTGGTGAGACCGGCCAGAAAAAACTCGGGTGAAAGCAAAAAAACACATCACAAAGTTAGGAATTATCTTCTATAGAAATCTAAAAAGGGTATCTTTTGTCATAAGGTTCAATACAAAATTCCTAAGTAATTCTGTTTGATTTTAAGGTATTTTCTTAAACTTATTATTTGAAATCGTAGGCTGGATTAATAAAAAACAAAAAACTATTTATTTAATTATCATGCGCAATTCCTTCGCAAGAAATTATAAAAAAATCGTTAAAAATACCGAAACTCAAATGAAGATCAATGCCTCAGCGGCACACACCTCCATGGTCAACATTCTCGGAAACATTTCTGCATAATCAATCTCAACAATTTTCCTTTTTATATCTTCCTTCAGCCTAATTGAATTGTTGTTAGCTTGTTGGCCCAAGAAATCCAAAAATGTCAACTGACTTCGCTATTTTGAGAGATGATGCGACTTGGAAACCTAACTTTGAATAAAGCAATTCAACTGATTTGCAGGTTTCAACTCTAGCGTTATGCTGGCTTGACAACATAAAATATTATAGTAAAAAATTGTATACGGTAAAAAAAATGAAGTGAAAATGGATCTTACAGCAATAATTACACAATATAGCCCTTAAACGGTCAATATTACTGCACTGTTCTTGATATCGAGCAATTTAAGTGGCTTCTGTAAGGCCTTATCGGAGAAAAATGAATAGAATTTCTGTGTGTATAGCCAAATATTTGCTGAAAATCGATGTAACGTGATCGCGGAGACGTACAGTGGTACAGTTCCTGCACGAGATTGCAAGACGACATGCCACATTCTTGGCTTTATTCTCACGTACTGCAGCAGTGTTTTCAGTTGAACCCAGTTTATTGAAACTTTTTTACAATTTTAGAAATTACACTCTCAGTTGGCCATTTTTTTCATATGTAGTTTTCAATAGCTTTAATACGTTGTTCGATTCATTAATCTTTCCAAAGTTGAAATTGCCAACGATTTTAACTTATACATCTTAAAAAGCAACAAATATTTGATGTTTAAGCCTAATTCGTACAGGTTATAGAGATTGGACTTATTGGATCACCCTCTGTATTTAAAAGATGGCTTTTAGAAAAGCTTAAACTCAGATTGCTGGACATCATGACCTTGGAATAATTGGAACAGGAAAACGCGAGTTGATCTAATAATGGCAAAATTATTGGTTTCAGCAGGAACGTTCTCTAGGCGAAAGTTCCAGGCAATGTTTCTCTTGTTTGTACTTATATGTACATAGGTTTTTTTTTTGTTTCCTTAGGAGCTTATTTACATTATTTTCAGCAAACAGTTGCAGAAATCCGGTGTTTGTTATTCATTTTTTTCTTAATTTTTTTTATTGGAAAATTAATGATGCTGCCAAACAAACCTGCTTTTGTTTGTAATGGTCATTTATTCCCATACAATTTCTTATTCACGGTGTGAACTGAATTATTTGAAAACGCCATTATTTTAATTCCACGGATATATACACGATGGACGAGACTAGAAACATGCCAGTTATAACTGTTTTCAGCCATTAAGAGTGGGCGTACGTTAACGCGCTTCGTGCGACTTGAAAAAATATTCTGGGTGCCTGAAATATGCCCACCGGCGGAGGGCCGCATAAACAGTACTTTTATAGACCAAAACTGTTATAATTGACATGTCTAGAGAGTCACTTCCATACACGATATCTGAATTATATTTTGATTCAAATCCGTGTTGTCAACTATCCGTTAAATAGAGAGCTAGTAAAAACCTTGCACGGAGCCATTAATGGTGTTTTTGGAAAGCTGATGCATAATACGGAGTGAAACCCGACGACGCGACGATATGGTTGGAAAATCTTTCCTTCAAAAATAAACAAAACAACAACAACAAACACACACGTTTATTCCTAGTCATTCTGTCAGGCTAACTCTCTTATTTCAGACTAAATAGTTTTACCCAGAATACATGTTCTTAATCATATTATACAATATAAGAGTGAGACAGGATATAATACATACATAGGTAATCATTGTAAATACTATACTTATTCATTCGTGTGCTTCGCAAACGATACAGCTAAAATCAATTGAGTCAAAAATTAACTGGCGAAACGAGAATTTAGAAAATTGTGCTGTTTCACAACTCAGAAATCAAAACTTAGCTTGTCTCGAACTGGCTTAAAATCCAGGATAATATTACATTACTGGACGAATTTGAGCAGCAATGATTTAATACTGATTCAGATGCTCCTTGAACGTATAAGTAAGATAAAAGAAGTTTGTTTTACATAAGTTACAACGTTCACGCTGATATTTTAATTAAAATATTAATTCCAAAGATTAATGATAAAGAAATATATTTGTTTTTTAAGTTCAAAAAGAATTTATTTTAAGTTTCTATTTACAAGACTAATTTTTGTGTACCATGAGGAAAAAAAAATTGTATAAGCTTCTTGGGGAACAAGAATAATGTAGAAAACTAGAAAGAAATTACTTCGAAAATATTATCCGTTCAGAATAAAATGTTTACAAATATAGAATTATTGCAGTCACTACAACTTTGGCGCCAGCAACTTTCTATTCTAAAATCAACAGCTTTGGCGATAAAAAGATATCTAAATAATCGTAACCCTTATGCCAGAAACATGAATGTGCAAAAATGAAAATTTTGGGATATCATGTTTGAATGCTAATTGCTCCCGTAAAATTAGGAGGTTTGGTTTCTGACAAAAAAAAAAAAAATTTATTTGTAAATTATATCCTTATTTTGTTCTTTAAACTGACATCGTTTTTATGATGGCACCTTTTTTCTTCCCCGAGATTTGGCACATTCATCTTGGCACAAAAAAATTTCAAAATAAACCCATTCCTGTTTCAATAGGAATGACTTTCAAAAAAATAAATTAAAAAAAAGGCAATTAAATTCAATATATGTACATACACGGTTAAACATTTTGGACTACTTTTTAGTCGTACTAAATTATTACAGCATATTTTCAATGCAAGCAGTATAAGATTTTATAATTCCCAAAATATTACACACTTTTTATATTATATATATATATTTTGAATTATATGCTTTATATTTCCCTGATTTATGACAAAAAAAGAATAAAATACAACAAATCGATATTATAATCGGTGATTTTTAAGCTGGTTTGGTTTTGGCAACACTGGTTTTGACAGCTGACGTGTGTTTAGTGCCTTGTGTCACTGTCAAACAGCTTCCGTTTGGTTTGCAATTTAACATTTTCATTTTTGGTTGAATGGGTACGTAAATAAGCAAAATTGCCGCATTTGGAGTTAAGATCAGCCAGAAGCATTGCAACATCTACCAATGCATCCCGAAAAAGCCACTGTTTGGTGCGGTTTATGGGCCGGCGGCATTATTGGGCCTATTTCTTCAAAGATGATGCGAATCGCAGCGTTACTGTCAATGGTGAACGCTACCGAGCGATGATAACAAACTTTTTTTTGCCCGAAATGGAAGTTCTTGACTTGCATGATATGTGGTTTCAACAAGATGGTGCCACATGCCACACAGCACGCGAAACAATGGCGCAATTGCGAGGCGAGTTTGGTGAACAGTTAATTTCACGTTTCGGGCCGGTCAATTGGCCGCCTAGATCGTGCGATTTGACACCATTAGATTATTTTTTGTGGGGGTATGTCAAGGCTAATGTCTATAGGGACAAGCCCGCTTCGATTGATGCACTGGAAGCCAACATCCATGCATTCATTCGTGAGATACCGGCCGATATGTGTGAAAGAGTATGCCAAAATTGGACTCAGCGGATGGGCTACCTGAGACGCAGCCGCGGTCAACGTTTGCATGAAATTATCTTAAAACATTAAATTGCAAGGTTCAAACTATCGATTCAAATAAATATTTCATTAATTTTTTCGAATTTTTTGTGTTTTTTTTTAAAAAAAAGTTCTAAAACTCTTAAAAAATCACCCGTTATTTGAAGATAAAGTCTCTTAAAAAGCATTAGTGACAGGATAACTTGAAAATAAATTTCCCAAAAGTAATGCTATTGATTTTAAATTTTATTCCAACTCGTATTCAAAAGAAGAAATATTTTCAAAACAATACAATAGTATTGGTTTAAATTTAAAATAAGTCTAAATTGGTGTAGTTTCATGAGATAAATTAATGACGATGACTCATAAAAATCATCATTAAAAAATAATTCCCTAAAAGTAATACAACAAATTTAAAATTTTAATAAAGTCCGTATTTAAAAAGGAGAATATTCTCAAATCAATACAAAATAGTATTAACTACTGGTTTCAATTTAAATACGGAACGATTCTATGCCAACAAATTAAACTAAGTCTAAAATGATATTTAATAATACATATATTGGGTTATACTATAACACAAATTGGTAAAAATTGTATTACACCCCCAGTCAAAGAAATGTAATATGCACAACGTTTATTATTTTGGGATATTTTTTGTTCACGTTCTTCGTATTACAGCAGTGTATAACACATAAAGTATTATTTTTTAATATTACATAACCATAAAACATTTTTTGTAATAAATTTATATTACATTCTAATAGTTTTGTATTAAAATTATTAGTTTTGCAACAACGAAAGGATTAGAATTTAATAGATAGGATTAGAATGTATAACTCAAAGGACTATAATGTAGTCCAAGGGATTCAAATATAATCCTGGAATATTAGAATGCTTTACCTGAAAATTAGAATTAGAATCTATCTTTGACCGGCCAGAAAAAACTCGGGTGAAAGCAAGTTAGGAATTATCTTCTATAGAAATCTAAAAAGGGTATCTATTGTCATAAGGTTCAATACAAAATTCCTAAGTAATTCTGTTTGATTTTAAGGTATTTTCTTAAACTTATTATTTGAAATCGTAGGCTGGATTAATAAAAAACAAAAAACTATTTATTTAATTATCATGCGCAATTCCTTCGCAAGAAATTATAAAAAAATCGTTAAAAATACCGAAACTCAAATGAAGATCAATGCCTCAGCGGCACACACCTCCATGGTCAACATTCTCGGAAACATTTCTGCATAATCAATCTCAACAATTTTCCTTTTTATATCTTCCTTCAGCCTAATTGAATTGTTGTTAGCTTGTTGGCCCAAGAAGTCCAAAAATGTCAACTGACTTCGCTATTTTGAGAGATGATGCGACTTGGAAACCTAACTTTGAATAAAGCAATTCAACTGATTTGCAGGTTTCAACTCTAGCGTTATGCTGGCTTGACAACATAAAATTTTATAGTAAAAAATTGTATACGGTAAAAAAAATGAAGTGAAAATGGATCTTACAGCAATAATTACAAAATATAGCCCTTAAACGGTCAATATTACTGCACTGTTCTTGATATCGAGCAATTTAAGTGGCTTCTGTAAGGCCTTATCGGAGAAAAATGAATAGAATTTCTGTGTGTATAGCCAAATATTTGCTGAAAATCGATGTAACGTGATCGCGGAGACGTACAGTGGTACAGTTCCTGCACGAGATTGCAAGACGACATGCCACATTCTTGGCTTTATTCTCACGTACTGCAGCAGTGTTTTCAGTTGAACCCAGTTTATTGAAACTATTTTACAATTTTAGAAATTACACTCTCAGTTGGCCATTTTTTTCATATGTAGTTTTCAATAGCTTTAATACGTTGTTCGATTCATTAATCTTTCCAAAGTTGAAATTGCCAACGATTTTAACTTATACATGTTAAAAAGCAACAAATATTTGATGTTTAAGCCTAATTCGTACAGGTTATAGAGATTGGACTTATTGGATCACCCTCTGTATTTAAAAGATGGCTTTTAGAAAAGCTTAAACTCAGATTGCTGGACATCATGACCTTGGAATAATTGGAACAGGAAAACGCGAGTTGATCTAATAATGGCAAAATTATTGGTTTCAGCAGGAACGTTCTCTAGGCGAAAGTTCCAGGCAATGTTTCTCTTGTTTGTACTTATATGTACATAGGTTTTTTTTTTGTTTCCTTAGGAGCTTATTTACATTATTTTCAGCAAACAGTTGCAGAAATCCGGTGTTTGTTATTCATTTTTTTCTTAATTTTTTTTATTGGAAAATTAATGATGCTGCCAAACAAACCTGCTTTTGTTTGTAATGGTCATTTATTCCCATACAATTTCTTATTCACGGTGTGAACTGAATTATTTGAAAACGCCATTATTTTAATTCCACGGATATATACACGATGGACGAGACTAGAAACATGCCAGTTATAACTGTTTTCAGCCATTAAGAGTGGGCGTACGTTAACGCGCTTCGTGCGACTTGAAAAAATATTCTGGGTGCCTGAAATATGCCCACCGGCGGAGGGCCGCATAAACAGTACTTTTATAGACCAAAACTGTTATAATTGACATGTCTAGAGAGTCACTTCCATACACGATATCTGAATTATATTTTGATTCAAATCCGTGTTGTCAACTATCCGTTAAATAGAGAGCTAGTAAAAACCTTGCACGGAGCCATTAATGGTGTTTTTGGAAAGCTGATGCATAATACGGAGTGAAACCCGACGACGCGACGATATGGTTGGAAAATCTTTCCTTCAAAAATAAACAAAACAACAACAACAAACACACACGTTTATTCCTAGTCATTCTGTCAGGCTAACTCTCTTATTTCAGACTAAATAGTTTTACCCAGAATACATGTTCTTAATCATATTATACAATATAAGAGTGAGACAGGATATAATACATACATAGGTAATCATTGTAAATACTATACTTATTCATTCGTGTGCTTCGCAAACGATACAGCTAAAATCAATTGAGTCAAAAATTAACTGGCGAAACGAGAATTTAGAAAATTGTGCTGTTTCACAACTCAGAAATCAAAACTTAGCTTGTCTCGAACTGGCTTAAAATCCAGGATAATATTACATTACTGGACGAATTTGAGCAGCAATGATTTAATACTGATTCAGATGCTCCTTGAACGTATAAGTAAGATAAAAGAAGTTTGTTTTACATAAGTTACAACGTTCACGCTGATATTTTAATTAAAATATTAATTCCAAAGATTAATGATAAAGAAATATATTTGTTTTTTAAGTTCAAAAAGAATTTATTTTAAGTTTCTATTTACAAGACTAATTTTTGTGTACCATGAGGAAAAAAAAATTGTATAAGCTTCTTGGGGAACAAGAATAATGTAGAAAACTAGAAAGAAATTACTTCGAAAATATTATCCGTTCAGAATAAAATGTTTACAAATATAGAATTATTGCAGTCACTACAACTTTGGCGCCAGCAACTTTCTATTCTAAAATCAACAGCTTTGGCGATAAAAAGATATCTAAATAATCGTAACCCTTATGCCAGAAACATGAATGTGCAAAAATGAAAATTTTGGGATATCATGTTTGAATGCTAATTGCTCCCGTAAAATTAGGAGGTTTGGTTTCTGACAAAAAAAAAAAAAATTTATTTGTAAATTATATCCTTATTTTGTTCTTTAAACTGACATCGTTTTTATGATGGCACCTTTTTTCTTCCCCGAGATTTGGCACATTCATCTTGGCACAAAAAAATTTCAAAATAAACCCATTCCTGTTTCAATAGGAATGACTTTCAAAAAAATAAATTAAAAAAAAGGCAATTAAATTCAATATATGTACATACACGGTTAAACATTTTGGACTACTTTTTAGTCGTACTAAATTATTACAGCATATTTTCAATGCAAGCAGTATAAGATTTTATAATTCCCAAAATATTACACACTTTTTATATTATATATATATATATTTTGAATTATATGCTTTATATTTCCCTGATTTATGACAAAAAAAGAATAAAATACAACAAATCGATATTATAATCGGTGATTTTTAAGCTGGTTTGGTTTTGGCAACACTGGTTTTGACAGCTGACGTGTGTTTAGTGCCTTGTGTCACTGTCAAACAGCTTCCGTTTGGTTTGCAATTTAACATTTTCATTTTTGGTTGAATGGGTACGTAAATAAGCAAAATTGCCGCATTTGGAGTTAAGATCAGCCAGAAGCATTGCAACATCTACCAATGCATCCCGAAAAAGCCACTGTTTGGTGCGGTTTATGGGCCGGCGGCATTATTGGGCCTATTTCTTCAAAGATGATGCGAATCGCAGCGTTACTGTCAATGGTGAACGCTACCGAGCGATGATAACAAACTTTTTTTTGCCCGAAATGGAAGTTCTTGACTTGCATGATATGTGGTTTCAACAAGATGGTGCCACATGCCACACAGCACGCGAAACAATGGCGCAATTGCGAGGCGAGTTTGGTGAACAGTTAATTTCACGTTTCGGGCCGGTCAATTGGCCGCCTAGATCGTGCGATTTGACACCATTAGATTATTTTTTGTGGGGGTATGTCAAGGCTAATGTCTATAGGGACAAGCCCGCTTCGATTGATGCACTGGAAGCCAACATCCATGCATTCATTCGTGAGATACCGGCCGATATGTGTGAAAGAGTATGCCAAAATTGGACTCAGCGGATGGGCTACCTGAGACGCAGCCGCGGTCAACGTTTGCATGAAATTATCTTAAAACATTAAATTGCAAGGTTCAAACTATCGATTCAAATAAATATTTCATTCATTTTTTCGAATTTTTTGTGTTTTTTTTTAAAAAAAAGTTCTAAAACTCTTAAAAAATCACCCGTTATTTGAAGATAAAGTCTCTTAAAAAGCATTAGTGACAGGATAACTTGAAAATAAATTTCCCAAAAGTAATGCTATTGATTTTAAATTTTATTCCAACTCGTATTCAAAAGAAGAAATATTTTCAAAACAATACAATAGTATTGGTTTAAATTTAAAATAAGTCTAAATTGGTGTAGTTTCATGAGATAAATTAATGACGATGACTCATAAAAATCATCATTAAAAAATAATTCCCTAAAAGTAATACAACAAATTTAAAATTTTAATAAAGTCCGTATTTAAAAAGGAGAATATTCTCAAATCAATACAAAATAGTATTAACTACTGGTTTCAATTTAAATACGGAACGATTCTATGCCAACAAATTAAACTAAGTCTAAAATGATATTTAATAATACATATATTGGGTTATACTATAACACAAATTGGTAAAAATTGTATTACACCCCCAGTCAAAGAAATGTAATATGCACAACGTTTATTATTTTGGGATATTTTTTGTTCACGTTCTTCGTATTACAGCAGTGTATAACACATAAAGTATTATTTTTTAATATTACATAACCATAAAACATTTTTTGTAATAAATTTATATTACATTCTAATAGTTTTGTATTAAAATTATTAGTTTTGCAACAACGAAAGGATTAGAATTTAATAGATAGGATTAGAATGTATAACTCAAAGGACTATAATGTAGTCCAAGGGATTCAAATATAATCCTGGAATATTAGAATGCTTTACCTGAAAATTAGAATTAGAATCTATCTTTGACCGGCCAGAAAAAACTCGGGTGAAAGCAAGTTAGGAATTATCTTCTATAGAAATCTAAAAAGGGTATCTATTGTCATAAGGTTCAATACAAAATTCCTAAGTAATTCTGTTTGATTTTAAGGTATTTTCTTAAACTTATTATTTGAAATCGTAGGCTGGATTAATAAAAAACAAAAAACTATTTATTTAATTATCATGCGCAATTCCTTCGCAAGAAATTATAAAAAAATCGTTAAAAATACCGAAACTCAAATGAAGATCAATGCCTCAGCGGCACACACCTCCATGGTCAACATTCTCGGAAACATTTCTGCATAATCAATCTCAACAATTTTCCTTTTTATATCTTCCTTCAGCCTAATTGAATTGTTGTTAGCTTGTTGGCCCAAGAAGTCCAAAAATGTCAACTGACTTCGCTATTTTGAGAGATGATGCGACTTGGAAACCTAACTTTGAATAAAGCAATTCAACTGATTTGCAGGTTTCAACTCTAGCGTTATGCTGGCTTGACAACATAAAATTTTATAGTAAAAAATTGTATACGGTAAAAAAAATGAAGTGAAAATGGATCTTACAGCAATAATTACACAATATAGCCCTTAAACGGTCAATATTACTGCACTGTTCTTGATATCGAGCAATTTAAGTGGCTTCTGTAAGGCCTTATCGGAGAAAAATGAATAGAATTTCTGTGTGTATAGCCAAATATTTGCTGAAAATCGATGTAACGTGATCGCGGAGACGTACAGTGGTACAGTTCCTGCACGAGATTGCAAGACGACATGCCACATTCTTGGCTTTATTCTCACGTACTGCAGCAGTGTTTTCAGTTGAACCCAGTTTATTGAAACTATTTTACAATTTTAGAAATTACACTCTCAGTTGGCCATTTTTTTCATATGTAGTTTTCAATAGCTTTAATACGTTGTTCGATTCATTAATCTTTCCAAAGTTGAAATTGCCAACGATTTTAACTTATACATGTTAAAAAGCAACAAATATTTGATGTTTAAGCCTAATTCGTACAGGTTATAGAGATTGGACTTATTGGATCACCCTCTGTATTTAAAAGATGGCTTTTAGAAAAGCTTAAACTCAGATTGCTGGACATCATGACCTTGGAATAATTGGAACAGGAAAACGCGAGTTGATCTAATAATGGCAAAATTATTGGTTTCAGCAGGAACGTTCTCTAGGCGAAAGTTCCAGGCAATGTTTCTCTTGTTTGTACTTATATGTACATAGGTTTTTTTTTTGTTTCCTTAGGAGCTTATTTACATTATTTTCAGCAAACAGTCGCAGAAATCCGGTGTTTGTTATTCATTTTTTTCTTAATTTTTTTTATTGGAAAATTAATGATGCTGCCAAACAAACCTGCTTTTGTTTGTAATGGTCATTTATTCCCATACAATTTCTTATTCACGGTGTGAACTGAATTATTTGAAAACGCCATGATTTTAATTCCACGGATATATACACGATGGACGAGACTAGAAACATGCCAATTTATAACAGTTATAACTGTTTTCAGCCATTAAGAGTGGGCGTACGTTAACGCGCTTCGTGCGACTTGAAAAAATATTCTGGGTGCCTGAAATATGCCCACCGGCGGAGGGCCGCATAAACAGTACTTTTATAGACCAAAACTGTTATAATTGACATGTCTAGAGAGTCACTTCCATACACGATATCTGAATTATATTTTGATTCAAATCCGTGTTGTCAACTATCCGTTAAATAGAGAGCTAGTAAAAACCTTGCACGGAGCCATTAATGGTGTTTTTGGAAAGCTGATGCATAATACGGAGTGAAACCCGACGACGCGACGATATGGTTGGAAAATCTTTCCTTCAAAAATAAACAAAACAACAACAACAAACACACACGTTTATTCCTAGTCATTCTGTCAGGCTAACTCTCTTATTTCAGACTAAATAGTTTTACCCAGAATACATGTTCTTAATCATATTATACAATATAAGAGTGAGACAGGATATAATACATACATAGGTAATCATTGTAAATACTATACTTATTCATTCGTGTGCTTCGCAAACGATACAGCTAAAATCAATTGAGTCAAAAATTAACTGGCGAAACGAGAATTTAGAAAATTGTGCTGTTTCACAACTCAGAAATCAAAACTTGGCTTGTCTCGAACTGGCTTAAAATCCAGGATAATATTACATTACTGGACGAATTTGAGCAGCAATGATTTAATACTGATTCAGATGCTCCTTGAACGTATAAGTAAGATAAAAGAAGTTTGTTTTACATAAGTTACAACGTTCACGCTGATATTTTAATTAAAATATTAATTCCAAAGATTAATGATAAAGAAATATATTTGTTTTTTAAGTTCAAAAAGAATTTATTTTAAGTTTCTATTTACAAGACTAATTTTTGTGTACCATGAGGAAAAAAAATTGTATAAGCTTCTTGGGGAACAAGAATAATGTAGAAAACTAGAAAGAAATTACTTCGAAAATATTATCCGTTCAGAATAAAATGTTTACAAATATAGAATTATTGCAGTCACTACAACTTTGGCGCCAGCAACTTTCTATTCTAAAATCAACAGCTTTGGTGATAAAAAGATATCTAAATAATCGTAACCCTTATGCCAGAAACATGAATGTGCAAAAATGAAAATTTTGGGATATCATGTTTGAATGCTAATTGCTCCCGTAAAATTAGGAGGTTTGGTTTCTGACAAAAAAAAAAAATTTATTTGTAAATTATATCCTTATTTTGTTCTTTAAACTGACATCGTTTTTATGATGGCACCTTTTTCCTTCCCCGAGATTTGGCACATTCATCTTGGCACAAAAAAATTTCAAAATAAACCCATTCCTGTTTCAATAGGAATGACTTTCCTAAAAATAAATTAAAAAAAAGCCAATTAAATTCAATATATGTACATACACGGTTAAACATTTTGGACTACTTTTTAGTCGTACTAAATTATTACAGCATATTTTCAATGCAAGCAGTATAAGATTTTATAATTCCCAAAATATTACACACTTTTTATATTATATATATATATATTTTGAATTATATGCTTTATATTTCCCTGATTTATGACAAAAAAAGAATAAAATACAACAAATCGATATTATAATGGGTGATTTTTAAGCTGGTTTGGTTTTGGCAACACTGGTTTTGACAGCTGACGTGTGTTTAGTGCCTTGTGTCACTGTCAAACAGCTTCCGTTTGGTTTGCAATTTAACCATGGATCGTCTAACAAATGAACAACGCTTGCAAATTATTGAATTTTACTATCAAAATTCGTGCTCGGTTCGAAATGTTCATCGTGCGCTGCTTGTGTTCAGCGATGAGGCTCATTTTTGGTTGAATGGGTACGTAAATAAGCGAAATTGCCGCATTTGGAGTGAAGATCAGCCAGAAGCATTGCAACAGCTACCAATGCATCCCGAAAAAGCCACTGTTTGGTGCGGTTTATGGGCCGGCGGCATTATTGGGCCTATTTCTTCAAAGATGATGCGAATCGCAGCGTTACTGTCAATGGTGAACGCTACCGAGCGATGATAACAAACTTTTTTTTGCCCGAAATGGAAGTTCTTGACTTGCATGATATGTGGTTTCAACAAGATGGTGCCACATGCCACACAGCACGCGAAACAATGGCGCAATTGCGAGGCGAGTTTGGTGAACAGTTAATTTCACGTTTCGGGCCGGTCAATTGGCCGCCTAGATCGTGCGATTTGACACCATTAGATTATTTTTTTTGGGGGTATGTCAAGGCTAATGTCTATAGGGACAAGCCCGCTTCGATTGATGCACTGGAAGTCAACATCCATGCATTCATTCGTGAGATACCGGCCGATATGTGTGAAAGAGTATGCCAAAATTGGACTCAGCGGATGGGCTACCTGAGACGCAGCCGCGGTCAACATTTGCATGAAATTATCTTAAAACATTAAATTGCAAGGTTCAAACTATCGATTCAAATAAATATTTCATTCATTTTTTCGAATTTTTTGTGTTTTTTTTTTTAAAAAAGTTCTAAACCTCTTAAAAAATCACCCGTTATTTGAAGATAAAGTCTCTTAAAAAGCATTAGTGACAGGATAACTTGAAAATAAATTTCCCAAAAGTAATGCTATTGATTTTAAATTTTATTCCAACTCGTATTCAAAAGAAGAAATATTTTCAAAACAATACAATAGTATTGGTTTAAATTTAAAATAAGTCTAAATTGGTGTAGTTTCATGAGATAAATTAATGACGATGACTCATAAAAATCATCATTAAAAAATAATTCCCTAAAAGTAATACAACAAATTTAAAATTTTAATAAAGTCCGTATTTAAAAAGGAGAATATTCTCAAATCAATACAAAATAGTATTAACTACTGGTTTCAATTTAAATACGGAACGATTCTATGCCAACAAATTAAACTAAGTCTAAAATGATATTTAATAATACATATATTGGGTTATACTATAACACAAATTGGTAAAAATTGTATTACACCCCCAGTCAAAGAAATGTAATATGCACAACGTTTATTATTTTGGGATATTTTTTGTTCACGTTCTTCGTATTACAGCAGTGTATAACACATAAAGTATTATTTTTTAATATTACATAACCATAAAACATTTTTTGTAATAAATTTATATTACATTCTAATAGTTTTGTATTCAAATTATTAGTTTTGCAACAACGAAAGGATTAGAATTTAATAGATAGGATTAGAATGTATAACTCAAAGGACTATAATGTAGTCCAAGGGATTCAAATATAATCCTGGAATATTAGAATGCTTTACCTGAAAATTAGAATTAGAATCTATCTTTGACCGGCCAGAAAAAACTCGGGTGAAAGCAAGTTAGGAATTATCTTCTATAGAAATCTAAAAAGGGTATCTATTGTCATAAGGTTCAATACAAAATTCCTAAGTAATTCTGTTTAATTTTAAGGTATTTTCTTAAACTTATTATTTGAAATCGTAGGCTGGATTAATAAAAAACAAAAAACTATTTATTTAATTATCATGCGCAATTCCTTCGCAAGAAATTATAAAAAAATCGTTAAAAATACCGAAACTCAAATGAAGATCAATGCCTCAGCGGCACACACCTCCATGGTCAACATTCTCGGAAACATTTCTGCATAATCAATCTCAACAATTTTCCTTTTTATATCTTCCTTCAGCCTAATTGAATTGTTGTTAGCTTGTTGGCCCAAGAAGTCCAAAAATGTCAACTGACTTCGCTATTTTGAGAGATGATGCGACTTGGAAACCTAACTTTGAATAAAGCAATTCAACTGATTTGCAGGTTTCAACTCTAGCGTTATGCTGGCTTGAAAACATAAAATATTATAGTAAAAAATTGTATACGGTAAAAAAAATGAAGTGAAAATGGATCTTACAGCAATAATTACACAATATAGCCCTTAAACGGTCAATATTACTGCACTGTTCTTGATATCGAGCAATTTAAGTGGCTTCTGTAAGGCCTTATCGGAGAAAAATGAATAGAATTTCTGTGTGTATAGCAAAATATTTGCTGAAAATCGATGTAACGTGATCGCGGAGACGTACAGTGGTACAGTTCCTGCACGAGATTGCAAGACGACATGCCACATTCTTGGCTTTATTCTCACGTACTGCAGCAGTGTTTTCAGTTGAACCCAGTTTATTGAAACTATTTTACAATTTTAGAAATTACACTCTCAGTTGGCCATTTTTTTCATATGTAGTTTTCAATAGCTTTAATACGTTGTTCGATTCATTAATCTTTCCAAAGTTGAAATTGCCAACGATTTTAACTTATACATGTTAAAAAGCAACAAATATTTGATGTTTAAGCCTAATTCGTACAGGTTATAGAGATTGGACTTATTGGATCACCCTCTGTATTTAAAAGATGGCTTTTAGAAAAGCTTAAACTCAGATTGCTGGACATCATGACCTTGGAATAATTGGAACAGGAAAACGCGAGTTGATCTAATAATGGCAAAATTATTGGTTTCAGCAGGAACGTTCTCTAGGCGAAAGTTCCAGGCAATGTTTCTCTTGTTTGTACTTATATGTACATAGTTTTTTTTTTTGTTTCCTTAGGAGCTTATTTACATTATTTTCAGCAAACAGTCGCAGAAATCCGGTGTTTGTTATTCATTTTTTTCTTAATTTTTTTTATTGGAAAATTAATGATGCTGCCAAACAAACCTGCTTTTGTTTGTAATGGTCATTTATTCCCATACAATTTCTTATTCACGGTGTGAACTGAATTATTTGAAAACGCCATGATTTTAATTCCACGGATATATTATACACGATGGACGAGACTAGAAACATGCCAATTTATAACAGTTATAACTGTTTTCAGCCATTAAGAGTGGGCGTACGTTAACGCGCTTCGTGCGACTTGAAAAAATATTCTGGGTGCCTGAAATATGCCCACCGGCGGAGGGCCGCATAAACAGTACTTTTATAGACCAAAACTGTTATAATTGACATGTCTAGAGAGTCACTTCCATACACGATATCTGAATTATATTTTGATTCAAATCCGTGTTGTCAACTATCCGTTAAATAGAGAGCTAGTAAAAACCTTGCACGGAGCCATTAATGGTGTTTTTGGAAAGCTGATGCATAATACGGAGTGAAACCCGACGACGCGACGATATGGTTGGAAAATCTTTCCTTCAAAAATAAACAAAACAACAACAACAAACACACACGTTTATTCCTAGTCATTCTGTCAGGCTAACTCTCTTATTTCAGACTAAATAGTTTTACCCAGAATACATGTTCTTAATCATATTATACAATATAAGAGTGAGACAGGATATAATACATACATAGGTAATCATTGTAAATACTATACTTATTCATTCGTGTGCTTCGCAAACGATACAGCTAAAATCAATTGAGTCAAAAATTAACTGGCGAAACGAGAATTTAGAAAATTGTGCTGTTTCACAACTCAGAAATCAAAACTTGGCTTGTCTCGAACTGGCTTAAAATCCAGGATAATATTACATTACTGGACGAATTTGAGCAGCAATGATTTAATACTGATTCAGATGCTCCTTGAACGTATAAGTAAGATAAAAGAAGTTTGTTTTACATAAGTTACAACGTTCACGCTGATATTTTAATTAAAATATTAATTCCAAAGATTAATGATAAAGAAATATATTTGTTTTTTAAGTTCAAAAAGAATTTATTTTAAGTTTCTATTTACAAGACTAATTTTTGTGTACCATGAGGAAAAAAAATTGTATAAGCTTCTTGGGGAACAAGAATAATGTAGAAAACTAGAAAGAAATTACTTCGAAAATATTATCCGTTCAGAATAAAATGTTTACAAATATAGAATTATTGCAGTCACTACAACTTTGGCGCCAGCAACTTTCTATTCTAAAATCAACAGCTTTGGTGATAAAAAGATATCTAAATAATCGTAACCCTTATGCCAGAAACATGAATGTGCAAAAATGAAAATTTTGGGATATCATGTTTGAATGCTAATTGCTCCCGTAAAATTAGGAGGTTTGGTTTCTGACAAAAAAAAAAATTTATTTGTAAATTATATCCTTATTTTGTTCTTTAAACTGACATCGTTTTTATGATGGCACCTTTTTCCTTCCCCGAGATTTGGCACATTCATCTTGGCACAAAAAAATTTCAAAATAAACCCATTCCTGTTTCAATAGGAATGACTTTCCTAAAAATAAATTAAAAAAAAGCCAATTAAATTCAATATATGTACATACACGGTTAAACATTTTGGACTACTTTTTAGTCGTACTAAATTATTACAGCATATTTTCAATGCAAGCAGTATAAGATTTTATAATTCCCAAAATATTACAGACTTTTTATATTATATATATATATATTTTGAATTATATGCTTTATATTTCCCTGATTTATGACAAAAAAAGAATAAAATACAACAAATCGATATTATAATGGGTGATTTTTAAGCTGGTTTGGTTTTGGCAACACTGGTTTTGACAGCTGACGTGTGTTTAGTGCCTTGTGTCACTGTCAAACAGCTTCCGTTTGGTTTGCAATTTAACATTTTCATTTTTGGTTGAATGGGTACGTAAATAAGCAAAATCGCCGCATTTGGAGTTAAGATCAGCCAGAAGCATTGCAACATCTACCAATGCATCCCGAAAAAGCCACTGTTTGGTGCGGTTTATGGGCCGGCGGCATTATTGGGCCTATTTCTTTAAAGATGATGCGAATCGCAGCGTTACTGTCAATGGTGAACGCTACCGAGCGATGATAACAAACTTTTTTTTGCCCGAAATGGAAGTTCTTGACTTGCATGATATGTGGTTTCAACAAGATGGTGCCACATGCCACACAGCACGCGAAACAATGGCGCAATTGCGAGGCGAGTTTGGTGAACAGTTAATTTCACGTTTCGGGCCGGTCAATTGGCCGCCTAGATCGTGCGATTTGACACTATTAGATTATTTTTTTTGGGGGTATGTCAAGGCTAATGTCTATAGGGACAAGCCCGCTTCGATTGATGCACTGGAAGCCAACATCCATGCATTCATTCGTGAGATACCGGCCGATATGTGTGAAAGAGTATGCCAAAATTGGACTCAGCGGATGGGCTACCTGAGACGCAGCCGCGGTCAACATTTGCATGAAATTATCTTAAAACATTAAATTGCAAGGTTCAAACTATCGATTCAAATAAATATTTCATTCATTTTTTCGAATTTTTTGTGTTTTTTTTTTAAAAAAAGTTCTAAACCTCTTAAAAAATCACCCGTTATTTGAAGATAAAGTCTCTTAAAAAGCATTAGTGACAGGATAACTTGAAAATAAATTTCCCAAAAGTAATGCTATTGATTTTAAATTTTATTCCAACTCGTATTCAAAAGAAGAAATATTTTCAAAACAATACAATAGTATTGGTTTAAATTTAAAATAAGTCTAAATTGGTGTAGTTTCATGAGATAAATTAATGACGATGACTCATAAAAATCATCATTAAAAAATAATTCCCTAAAAGTAATACAACAAATTTAAAATTTTAATAAAGTCCGTATTTAAAAAGGAGAATATTCTCAAATCAATACAAAATAGTATTAACTACTGGTTTCAATTTAAATACGGAACGATTCTATGCCAACAAATTAAACTAAGTCTAAAATGATATTTAATAATACATATATTGGGTTATACTATAACACAAATTGGTAAAAATTGTATTACACCCCCAGTCAAAGAAATGTAATATGCACAACGTTTATTATTTTGGGATATTTTTTGTTCACGTTCTTCGTATTACAGCAGTGTATAACACATAAAGTATTATTTTTTAATATTACATAACCATAAAACATTTTTTGTAATAAATTTATATTACATTCTAATAGTTTTGTATTCAAATTATTAGTTTTGCAACAACGAAAGGATTAGAATTTAATAGATAGGATTAGAATGTATAACTCAAAGGACTATAATGTAGTCCAAGGGATTCAAATATAATCCTGGAATATTAGAATGCTTTACCTGAAAATTAGAATTAGAATCTATCTTTGACCGGCCAGAAAAAACTCGGGTGAAAGCAAGTTAGGAATTATCTTCTATAGAAATCTAAAAAGGGTATCTATTGTCATAAGGTTCAATACAAAATTCCTAAGTAATTCTGTTTGATTTTAAGGTATTTTCTTAAACTTATTATTTGAAATCGTAGGCTGGATTAATAAAAAACAAAAAACTATTTATTTAATTATCATGCGCAATTCCTTCGCAAGAAATTATAAAAAAATCGTTAAAAATACCGAAACTCAAATGAAGATCAATGCCTCAGCGGCACACACCACCATGGTCAACATTCTCGGAAACATTTCTGCATAATCAATCTCAACAATTTTCCTTTTTATATCTTCCTTCAGCCTAATTGAATTGTTGTTAGCTTGTTGGCCCAAGAAGTCCAAAAATGTCAACTGACTTCGCTATTTTGAGAGATGATGCGACTTGGAAACCTAACTTTGAATAAAGCAATTCAACTGATTTGCAGGTTTCAACTCTAGCGTTATGCTGGCTTGAAAACATAAAATATTATAGTAAAAAATTGTATACGGTAAAAAAAATGAAGTGAAAATGGATCTTACAGCAATAATTACACAATATAGCCCTTAAACGGTCAATATTACTGCACTGTTCTTGATATCGAGCAATTTAAGTGGCTTCTGTAAGGCCTTATCGGAGAAAAATGAATAGAATTTCTGTGTGTATAGCCAAATATTTGCTGAAAATCGATGTAACGTGATCGCGGAGACGTACAGTGGTACAGTTCCTGCACGAGATTGCAAGACGACATGCCACATTCTTGGCTTTATTCTCACGTACTGCAGCAGTGTTTTCAGTTGAACCCAGTTTATTGAAACTATTTTACAATTTTAGAAATTACACTCTCAGTTGGCCATTTTTTTCATATGTAGTTTTCAATAGCTTTAATACGTTGTTCGATTCATTAATCTTTCCAAAGTTGAAATTGCCAACGATTTTAACTTATACATCTTAAAAAGCAACAAATATTTGATGTTTAAGCCTAATTCGTACAGGTTATAGAGATTGGACTTATTGGATCACCCTCTGTATTTAAAAGATGGCTTTTAGAAAAGCTTAAACTCAGATTGCTGGACATCATGACCTTGGAATAATTGGAACAGGAAAACGCGAGTTGATCTAATAATGGCAAAATTATTGGTTTCAGCAGGAACGTTCTCTAGGCGAAAGTTCCAGGCAATGTTTCTCTTGTTTGTACTTATATGTACATAGTTTTTTTTTTTGTTTCCTTAGGAGCTTATTTACATTATTTTCAGCAAACAGTCGCAGAAATCCGGTGTTTGTTATTCATTTTTTTCTTAATTTTTTTTATTGGAAAATTAATGATGCTGCCAAACAAACCTGCTTTTGTTTGTAATGGTCATTTATTCCCATACAATTTCTTATTCACGGTGTGAACTGAATTATTTGAAAACGCCATGATTTTAATTCCACGGATATATTATACACGATGGACGAGACTAGAAACATGCCAATTTATAACAGTTATAACTGTTTTCAGCCATTAAGAGTGGGCGTACGTTAACGCGCTTCGTGCGACTTGAAAAAATATTCTGGGTGCCTGAAATATGCCCACCGGCGGAGGGCCGCATAAACAGTACTTTTATAGACCAAAACTGTTATAATTGACATGTCTAGAGAGTCACTTCCATACACGATATCTGAATTATATTTTGATTCAAATCCGTGTTGTCAACTATCCGTTAAATAGAGAGCTAGTAAAAACCTTGCACGGAGCCATTAATGGTGTTTTTGGAAAGCTGATGCATAATACGGAGTGCAACCCGACGACGCGACGATATGGTTGGAAAATCTTTCCTTCAAAAATAAACAAAACAACAACAACAAACACACACGTTTATTCCTAGTCATTCTGTCAGGCTAACTCTCTTATTTCAGACTAAATAGTTTTACCCAGAATACATGTTCTTAATCATATTATACAATATAAGAGTGAGACAGGATATAATACATACATAGGTAATCATTGTAAATACTATACTTATTCATTCGTGTGCTTCGCAAACGATACAGCTAAAATCAATTGAGTCAAAAATTAACTGGCGAAACGAGAATTTAGAAAATTGTGCTGTTTCACAACTCAGAAATCAAAACTTGGCTTGTCTCGAACTGGCTTAAAATCCAGGATAATATTACATTACTGGACGAATTTGAGCAGCAATGATTTAATACTGATTCAGATGCTCCTTGAACGTATAAGTAAGATAAAAGAAGTTTGTTTTACATAAGTTACAACGTTCACGCTGATATTTTAATTAAAATATTAATTCCAAAGATTAATGATAAAGAAATATATTTGTTTTTTAAGTTCAAAAAGAATTTATTTTAAGTTTCTATTTACAAGACTAATTTTTGTGTACCATGAGGAAAAAAAATTGTATAAGCTTCTTGGGGAACAAGAATAATGTAGAAAACTAGAAAGAAATTACTTCGAAAATATTATCCGTTCAGAATAAAATGTTTACAAATATAGAATTATTGCAGTCACTACAACTTTGGCGCCAGCAACTTTCTATTCTAAAATCAACAGCTTTGGTGATAAAAAGATATCTAAATAATCGTAACCCTTATGCCAGAAACATGAATGTGCAAAAATGAAAATTTTGGGATATCATGTTTGAATGCTAATTGCTCCCGTAAAATTAGGAGGTTTGGTTTCTGACAAAAAAAAAAATTTATTTGTAAATTATATCCTTATTTTGTTCTTTAAACTGACATCGTTTTTATGATGGCACCTTTTTCCTTCCCCGAGATTTGGCACATTCATCTTGGCACAAAAAAATTTCAAAATAAACCCATTCCTGTTTCAATAGGAATGACTTTCCTAAAAATAAATTAAAAAAAAGCCAATTAAATTCAATATATGTACATACACGGTTAAACATTTTGGACTACTTTTTAGTCGTACTAAATTATTACAGCATATTTTCAATGCAAGCAGTATAAGATTTTATAATTCCCAAAATATTACAGACTTTTTATATTATATATATATATATTTTGAATTATATGCTTTATATTTCCCTGATTTATGACAAAAAAAGAATAAAATACAACAAATCGATATTATAATGGGTGATTTTTAAGCTGGTTTGGTTTTGGCAACACTGGTTTTGACAGCTGACGTGTGTTTAGTGCCTTGTGTCACTGTCAAACAGCTTCCGTTTGGTTTGCAATTTAACATTTTCATTTTTGGTTGAATGGGTACGTAAATAAGCAAAATCGCCGCATTTGGAGTTAAGATCAGCCAGAAGCATTGCAACATCTACCAATGCATCCCGAAAAAGCCACTGTTTGGTGCGGTTTATGGGCCGGCGGCATTATTGGGCCTATTTCTTTAAAGATGATGCGAATCGCAGCGTTACTGTCAATGGTGAACGCTACCGAGCGATGATAACAAACTTTTTTTTGCCCGAAATGGAAGTTCTTGACTTGCATGATATGTGGTTTCAACAAGATGGTGCCACATGCCACACAGCACGCGAAACAATGGCGCAATTGCGAGGCGAGTTTGGTGAACAGTTAATTTCACGTTTCGGGCCGGTCAATTGGCCGCCTAGATCGTGCGATTTGACACTATTAGATTATTTTTTTTGGGGGTATGTCAAGGCTAATGTCTATAGGGACAAGCCCGCTTCGATTGATGCACTGGAAGCCAACATCCATGCATTCATTCGTGAGATACCGGCCGATATGTGTGAAAGAGTATGCCAAAATTGGACTCAGCGGATGGGCTACCTGAGACGCAGCCGCGGTCAACATTTGCATGAAATTATCTTAAAACATTAAATTGCAAGGTTCAAACTATCGATTCAAATAAATATTTCATTCATTTTTTCGAATTTTTTGTGTTTTTTTTTTAAAAAAAGTTCTAAACCTCTTAAAAAATCACCCGTTATTTGAAGATAAAGTCTCTTAAAAAGCATTAGTGACAGGATAACTTGAAAATAAATTTCCCAAAAGTAATGCTATTGATTTTAAATTTTATTCCAACTCGTATTCAAAAGAAGAAATATTTTCAAAACAATACAATAGTATTGGTTTAAATTTAAAATAAGTCTAAATTGGTGTAGTTTCATGAGATAAATTAATGACGATGACTCATAAAAATCATCATTAAAAAATAATTCCCTAAAAGTAATACAACAAATTTAAAATTTTAATAAAGTCCGTATTTAAAAAGGAGAATATTCTCAAATCAATACAAAATAGTATTAACTACTGGTTTCAATTTAAATACGGAACGATTCTATGCCAACAAATTAAACTAAGTCTAAAATGATATTTAATAATACATATATTGGGTTATACTATAACACAAATTGGTAAAAATTGTATTACACCCCCAGTCAAAGAAATGTAATATGCACAACGTTTATTATTTTGGGATATTTTTTGTTCACGTTCTTCGTATTACAGCAGTGTATAACACATAAAGTATTATTTTTTAATATTACATAACCATAAAACATTTTTTGTAATAAATTTATATTACATTCTAATAGTTTTGTATTCAAATTATTAGTTTTGCAACAACGAAAGGATTAGAATTTAATAGATAGGATTAGAATGTATAACTCAAAGGACTATAATGTAGTCCAAGGGATTCAAATATAATCCTGGAATATTAGAATGCTTTACCTGAAAATTAGAATTAGAATCTATCTTTGACCGGCCAGAAAAAACTCGGGTGAAAGCAAGTTAGGAATTATCTTCTATAGAAATCTAAAAAGGGTATCTATTGTCATAAGGTTCAATACAAAATTCCTAAGTAATTCTGTTTGATTTTAAGGTATTTTCTTAAACTTATTATTTGAAATCGTAGGCTGGATTAATAAAAAACAAAAAACTATTTATTTAATTATCATGCGCAATTCCTTCGCAAGAAATTATAAAAAAATCGTTAAAAATACCGAAACTCAAATGAAGATCAATGCCTCAGCGGCACACACCACCATGGTCAACATTCTCGGAAACATTTCTGCATAATCAATCTCAACAATTTTCCTTTTTATATCTTCCTTCAGCCTAATTGAATTGTTGTTAGCTTGTTGGCCCAAGAAGTCCAAAAATGTCAACTGACTTCGCTATTTTGAGAGATGATGCGACTTGGAAACCTAACTTTGAATAAAGCAATTCAACTGATTTGCAGGTTTCAACTCTAGCGTTATGCTGGCTTGACAACATAAAATATTATAGTAAAAAATTGTATACGGTAAAAAAAATGAAGTGAAAATGGATCTTACAGCAATAATTACACAATATAGCCCTTAAACGGTCAATATTACTGCACTGTTCTTGATATCGAGCAATTTAAGTGGCTTCTGTAAGGCCTTATCGGAGAAAAATGAATAGAATTTCTGTGTGTATAGCCAAATATTTGCTGAAAATCGATGTAACGTGATCGCGGAGACGTACAGTGGTACAGTTCCTGCACGAGATTGCAAGACGACATGCCACATTCTTGGCTTTATTCTCACGTACTGCAGCAGTGTTTTCAGTTGAACCCAGTTTATTGAAACTATTTTACAATTTTAGAAATTACACTCTCAGTTGGCCATTTTTTTCATATGTAGTTTTCAATAGCTTTAATACGTTGTTCGATTCATTAATCTTTCCAAAGTTGAAATTGCCAACGATTTTAACTTATACATGTTAAAAAGCAACAAATATTTGATGTTTAAGCCTAATTCGTACAGGTTATAGAGATTGGACTTATTGGATCACCCTCTGTATTTAAAAGATGGCTTTTAGAAAAGCTTAAACTCAGATTGCTGGACATCATGACCTTGGAATAATTGGAACAGGAAAACGCGAGTTGATCTAATAATAGCAAAATTATTGGTTTCAGCAGGAACGTTCTCTAGGCGAAAGTTCCAGGCAATGTTTCTCTTGTTTGTACTTATATGTACATAGGTTTTTTTTTTGTTTCCTTAGGAGCTTATTTACATTATTTTCAGCAAACAGTCGCAGAAATCCGGTGTTTGTTATTCATTTTTTTCTTAATTTTTTTTATTGGAAAATTAATGATGCTGCCAAACAAACCTGCTTTTGTTTGTAATGGTCATTTATTCCCATACAATTTCTTATTCACGGTGTGAACTGAATTATTTGAAAACGCCATGATTTTAATTCCACGGATATATACACGATGGACGAGACTAGAAACATGCCAATTTATAACAGTTATAACTGTTTTCAGCCATTAAGAGTGGGCGTACGTTAACGCGCTTCGTGCGACTTGAAAAAATATTCTGGGTGCCTGAAATATGCCCACCGGCGGAGGGCCGCATAAACAGTACTTTTATAGACCAAAACTGTTATAATTGACATGTCTAGAGAGTCACTTCCATACACGATATCTGAATTATATTTTGATTCAAATCCGTGTTGTCAACTATCCGTTAAATAGAGAGCTAGTAAAAACCTTGCACGGAGCCATTAATGGTGTTTTTGGAAAGCTGATGCATAATACGGAGTGAAACCCGACGACGCGACGATATGGTTGGAAAATCTTTCCTTCAAAAATAAACAAAACAACAACAACAAACACACACGTTTATTCCTAGTCATTCTGTCAGGCTAACTCTCTTATTTCAGACTAAATAGTTTTACCCAGAATACATGTTCTTAATCATATTATACAATATAAGAGTGAGACAGGATATAATACATACATAGGTAATCATTGTAAATACTATACTTATTCATTCGTGTGCTTCGCAAACGATACAGCTAAAATCAATTGAGTCAAAAATTAACTGGCGAAACGAGAATTTAGAAAATTGTGCTGTTTCACAACTCAGAAATCAAAACTTGGCTTGTCTCGAACTGGCTTAAAATCCAGGATAATATTACATTACTGGACGAATTTGAGCAGCAATGATTTAATACTGATTCAGATGCTCCTTGAACGTATAAGTAAGATAAAAGAAGTTTGTTTTACATAAGTTACAACGTTCACGCTGATATTTTAATTAAAATATTAATTCCAAAGATTAATGATAAAGAAATATATTTGTTTTTTAAGTTCAAAAAGAATTTATTTTAAGTTTCTATTTACAAGACTAATTTTTGTGTACCATGAGGAAAAAAAAATTGTATAAGCTTCTTGGGGAACAAGAATAATGTAGAAAACTAGAAAGAAATTACTTCGAAAATATTATCCGTTCAGAATAAAATGTTTACAAATATAGAATTATTGCAGTCACTACAACTTTGGAGCCAGCAACTTTCTATTCTAAAATCAACAGCTTTGGTGATAAAAAGATATCTAAATAATCGTAACCCTTATGCCAGAAACATGAATGTGCAAAAATGAAAATTTTGGGATATCATGTTTGAATGCTAATTGCTCCCGTAAAATTAGGAGGTTTGGTTTCTGACAAAAAAAAAAAATTTATTTGTAAATTATATCCTTATTTTGTTCTTTAAACTGACATCGTTTTTATGATGGCACCTTTTTCCTTCCCCGAGATTTGGCACATTCATCTTGGCACAAAAAAATTTCAAAATAAACCCATTCCTGTTTCAATAGGAATGACTTTCCTAAAAATAAATTAAAAAAAAGCCAATTAAATTCAATATATGTACATACACGGTTAAACATTTTGGACTACTTTTTAGTCGTACTAAATTATTACAGCATATTTTCAATGCAAGCAGTATAAGATTTTATAATTCCCAAAATATTACAGACTTTTTATATTATATATATATATATTTTGAATTATATGCTTTATATTTCCCTGATTTATGACAAAAAAAGAATAAAATACAACAAATCGATATTATAATGGGTGATTTTTAAGCTGGTTTGGTTTTGGCAACACTGGTTTTGACAGCTGACGTGTGTTTAGTGCCTTGTGTCACTGTCAAACAGCTTCCGTTTGGTTTGCAATTTAACCATGGATCGTCTAACAAATGAACAACGCTTGCAAATTATTGAATTTTACTATCAAAATTCGTGCTCGGTTCGAAATGTTCATCGTGCGCTGCTTGTGTTCAGCGATGAGGCTCATTTTTGGTTGAATGGGTACGTAAATAAGCAAAATTGCCGCATTTGGAGTGAAGATCAGCCAGAAGCATTGCAACAGCTACCAATGCATCCCGAAAAAGCCACTGTTTGGTGCGGTTTATGGGCCGGCGGCATTATTGGGCCTATTTCTTCAAAGATGAATCGCAGCGTTACTGTCAATGGTGAACGCTACCGAGCAATGATAACAAACTTTTTTTTGCCCGAAATGGAAGTTCTTGACTTGCATGATATGTGGTTTCAACAAGATGGTGCCACATGCCACACAGTACGCGAAACAATGGCGCAATTGCGAGGCGAGTTTGGTGAACAGTTAATTTCACGTTTCGGGCCGGTCAATTGGCCGCCTAGATCGTGCGATTTGACACCATTAGATTATTTTTTTTGGGGGTATGTCAAGGCTAATGTCTATAGGGACAAGCCCGCTTCGATTGATGCACTGGAAGCCAACATCCATGCATTCATTCGTGAGATACCGGCCGATATGTGTGAAAGAGTATGCCAAAATTGGACTCAGCGGATGGGCTACCTGAGACGCAGCCGCGGTCAACATTTGCATGAAATTATCTTAAAACATTAAATTGCAAGGTTCAAACTATCGATTCAAATAAATATTTCATTAATTTTTTCGAATTTTTTGTGTTTTTTTTTTTTTTAAAAAGTTCTAAACCTCTTAAAAAATCACCCGTTATTTGAAGATAAAGTCTCTTAAAAAGCATTAGTGACAGGATAACTTGAAAATAAATTTCCCAAAAGTAATGCTATTGATTTTAAATTTTATTCCAACTCGTATTCAAAAGAAGAAATATTTTCAAAACAATACAATAGTATTGGTTTAAATTTAAAATAAGTCTAAATTGGTGTAGTTTCATGAGATAAATTAATGACGATGACTCATAAAAATCATCATTAAAAAATAATTCCCTAAAAGTAATACAACAAATTTAAAATTTTAATAAAGTCCGTATTTAAAAAGGAGAATATTCTCAAATCAATACAAATAGTATTAACTACTGGTTTCAATTTAAATACGGAACGATTCTATGCCAACAAATTAAACTAAGTCTAAAATGATATTTAATAATACATATATTGGGTTATACTATAACACAAATTGGTAAAAATTGTATTACACCCCCAGTCAAAGAAATGTAATATGCACAACGTTTATTATTTTGGGATATTTTTTGTTCACGTTCTTCGTATTACAGCAGTGTATAACACATAAAGTATTATTTTTTAATATTACATAACCATAAAACATTTTTTGTAATAAATTTATATTACATTCTAATAGTTTTGTATTAACGAAAGGATTAGAATTTAATGGATAGGATTAGAATGTATAACTCAAAGGACTATAATGTAGTCCAAGGGATTCAAATATAATCCTGGAATATTAGAATGCTTTACCTGAAAATTAGAATCTATCTTTGCAAACTTTTATTTCAATAATCCAGATTTTTTCAATTCATAAAAGTATTAAATTTTAATTTTTTGGATTTTATTAAAATAAGAAGCGTCCTTTTTTGAATCCAAGAATTTTAAAATGCAATTCAAATTGTATCAAGAGAGTAAGGAAGCAAAATTAACCATATTTAAATACGAACAAAATGTTTTTTGTATATTTTAGGGTTACCATAACTTAAAAAATATGATTTTGACTAAATAACAATCATATCTTTTTTATTGAGACCACGAATTAAAAATCTTTACGTGTAATATTAAACTCATATTTTTTTAATGATATGACACTATTTCTTGTTTTAAAAGGAAGTATTTTCTTACATACAAAATGTGGGTACCGATCTTTTTGTACATATGTACATATATGGGTGATTCTGAAAGAAATGATTTCAACTATTTTTTAAGAATTTTTTTCTTCAGCTGTATGCGCTGTTAATCATGTGTTGGTATTAGGCATGCCCAATTCAGAATTGTTTAACTATACAAAATTCATTTGGCACTTCAAATGTTACTACCTAAGCATTCCAAACTTGATTGTACTGGAACTATTTTTTCTCCAAATAATCTGCTACAATTATCAATTTCGAACGTCGAACTGCAAAACAAAAAGGAGAAAGATATTTTCGTTTATGTGTCATTTTTGTATAAAATTGTTCGCTTTGCATCAGCAGCATAGTAGGCTTTAACTTGCAAAACAGTAGATACACCAGGATGATAAGATCTTAAACGAAATAACGATGTATGAATACAAATACCTACATACAACATGAAGCATGGTAACCCCAATTTCAATTAAAAATCGAAATTAAAAATTTTAAATATGTATTATTTTGAAAGCGCTTTGCATATTCTCGAGGCAAAATGTGAAAATCAGTAGATGAAATTTCAATCGCAATAATATTTTAGTTCACTTATGCGAAAAACAATAAAGAAATCAATGTCACCATTATAATTCAGATAACAACTTAGTGATTGACTTATAAAATAAATACTTTGACAAAAATAATCATTCATTATATGTTTTTGTAAACTAATATATTTTTGGATTTATTTTAAGTAATCTGGTTTAAATTTATTGCATAAAAATAAATTTGTATTATTATTCTTATAAAATTTTATTTAAATTCAATACAGGGATTATTTTAAATTATTATATTTTCCATTTTAGCTCAGAAATGAAGAATTGCATTTAAATATTCATGTGCTGAGAATTCATTCAATGAAATTACAAGTTACATATATCCTTTTGTATTTTATTTAATACCAACAAAACAACTCGAATTGAATTTGTCTTAAATTCTATTAAAATAAGATTAAATAATAATATAAACGAGATTAAAACTCAATAAAATAGTATAGAATTTCAGTATAACTTGTATTCAATTACAAAAGTAAAATTGATAAATTTTAATCCAAATGTATTATTTTGAGGGAACAATTTCCCCAGCTATTGGAAAATTTTTTGTATTCATAATATTCATTACATTTCAATATTAAAAAAAGGATTAACCAGGTTTTTAAACCGTTGCATGTATTTTATTCTAATAAAATTTTGGTTTGGTCCGAAATACAAAACAGAGTTTACTGGAAAATAGTCCAATATTTTTTTTTTTAACCGTGTACATACATAGCCATGTTTAATTAAAAAAAATGATAAAAATAATAGCAAATGAAAACAATTATTAACTTACCACTTATTAGTTCTCATTTTCGGAATCAGAATCTTCTGAAACCCCACTGTTGTCCTTTAGATTTTTATAAAAAAGGATGATATTATTTTGGAATTACTAAGGTCTCACACACCCCCCCCATGGTTTTCATCTTGTAGTGGTGGGGGGGCTTACGTTTGATACTCCAGCAATCCAGCTGCAGTGTCAAACCACCAAGAAAACCAAACAAAAACAGAGATGTTATCAAAAATTAAATATGGAAAAAGTTTACGTAGAAGATAAAAATCGAGTGGGGATATCCACTCAAGTATCGGCAGAAGTCACGGCTGCCGGCGAGGGCTTGGCTTCGAAAGAAGCTAAGTCGCCAGTGACAAAAACAGTAAACATACAAGAGAACATGATAATGACAACAAAACAAACAACAGGAAAAGAAACATGTAGCAGTAGTGGTGCCCGTAAAATCGATGAGGTATTTTCTGAATACCTCATGGATTTTACTGACTCTGAGGACGGTGCTGTAGGGACTGGAGGGGGAGAGATGGCGTCAGATGAGGAAAACCTCATCCTGAATGAAGACGATTACCAATCCTTCGCCAGTTTAGACAGCTCGGACGCAGATGACACAGTGGCCGAAAACCCTGCGAAAGGCAAATGCAACCCTAAAGGCGAAGGTCTGGTCAAAATCCTGCCATTATCGGTTATCGGGAGCCAAACCTCGACTCCCAACAAAAGCTCTGGTGGAAGTGAACCAACCAAAGTCTGTGAGGATGGCCCAGGGTCATCTAAAACCGTGTTGGCTACCATTTCCGAAGGTCGATGCCCGGCAATCGATGGGCCAAAACCGACTCAGGAAAAAATGGTACATCCGAAAAAACAGATGAAGGAAGGTGATCCGAACCCAGACTTGAAAAGGATAGAGAATGCCAAGAGAGCTGTACGTATGGCAATGGCGACACAAAAAAGCTTTGTCCCAGGGACTGGAAGCGGTTGAGCTGGGCTCGCAAGCTTCTTGCCAGGACGGAGATAAAGAGCGTGCCCGCAATTGTACCGACCACAAATAAGACCAAGCAAGACAAACCCAAAGACCATGGTGCCTCCTCCTCCAATTCGACTGCCAGCAACCCCATAGTGAAGCGGACCGAGGGTCAGAAACACGTAAGGGTCCAACAGACTGATGCAAGTAGTCAGAGGAAAAGAACCAGGCACAACGACTCGACAACCCCTCCAATGTCCGTTAAGAAGAAACCTAGGACAGCTCCCTGCACAGGTACGTTAGCGGAGGTGATAACTGAGAGCCTTCAGGTGGCCGTTATCAATGAGGGGAGCTCCGAAAAGCGGCTAACCAAGGAGCAGTGGTCTCAAGTGGAAGTAAAGCTCCTCGAGTGTGTTAACACCGAGATACTTGCCTCCACAGGTTTTGTGCCAAAATTCGGGCCGTTGTCGACTGTGAAAGGGTTCAAGATACTCACTTGTAGTGATGAACCAACTTTGAAATGGCTTCAGGGCAAAGTGAAGGAAATGAAAGGGTTGCTTGAGGGGGTAACTTTAGCTGTTGCCTCCAAAAGTAGCCTCCCCACTAGACCGAAAGTCCGGATAAACGTTCCGGGCCCTTGCATCGAAAGGGAAATGCTGGAGAACTTCCTTCGTGCCAAAACTCCAGCTTCCCCAGTGCAAACTGGCAGGTGTTGAGTATGGAGGCGCCCACAAAAACGGGCCACGAAGCCATAGTCATGTTGAATGACGAAACAATGGCAATTCTTCCATCCAGGGGGTTCAAGCTGAAATTAGGCATTAATGAGGTTAAGGTGCGACCGGCAACGGTAGCCAACTTACAAAAACGGAAAAATGATGATGAAAGTGCTACAGTTAAACACCCAGCACAGTAAGTTGGCCTCTGCCACCTTAACCTCATTTATGTCTAAAGACAATGTAGACATAGCCCTAATACAAGAGCCCTGGATAAACAGTGGCAAAATCTGCGGACTTAGGTCCAAGGATTACATTCTATACTTTAACAAAGGGCCTACAGAAGGTAATTATCGTACATGTATAGTGGCGAAAAAAATCTTAAATATCTTCCTCTTATCTTCCCATAGTAGCGCAGATATGGCAGTGGTGAAGTGCGAGAGGAAAGGGGCCCCGCCCCTAATCCTATCCTCCGTTTACATGCCAGGCGACGAACCGGGCCCTCCGCCATCAGCCGCTTTTGACGACCTAATAACAACAGCAGGTAAGAGAGGGTGGGACCTCCTAGTCGGATGCGACGCAAATGCTCACCACCTACAATGGGGGAGTACAGACACGAATACAAGAGGTGAGTCACTTATTGAATTTATAATTAAGAAAAATATGCTGATCTTAAATATTGGTAATGAACCAACATTCGTTACTAGAAACAGAAAAGAAGTGCTTGATGTGACGATCTCCAATAACTCTGATTCCATTGCAATCAGTAACTGGAAGGTGTCTAGTAATGTAACATTCTCAGACCATAGAATGATAACATTCCAAATTGAGGACGACATAGGAAATCTAAAAGCCTACAGAAGTCCCAGAAAAACAAACTGGAAAGCCTTTAATACAAGATTGGCCTCATCTTTGGGTCATCTGAAAACTCATCCTATGAGAAATAATGTAGACATTGAATACCATGTTAATACACTAACGTCAGCTATACAGAATGCTTACGAAAGTTCTTGCCCCATTTCCAAAGGAAAAGGCAAGTCCAACCCTGTATGGTGGTCAAAAGAGCTGTCTTTCCTTAGGAAAAACTCGAGGAGGCTTTTCAAAAGAGCTAAACATAGCAACACATCTGCTGACTGGGATCTTTTCAAGATCAGCAAAAATGAATACAAAAAAAGAACAACATATGCAAAAAGAGCAGCCTGGCGGAAATTTTGTATCGACATCGAGTCTACAAATGATGCTGCTAGGCTGAGGAAGATCATGTCAAAGGTCCACATACCCCCGGGCTTCTTAAAAAGACCGGACAAAACCTGGACAGATTCCTGCTCAGAAACCCTAGAATCACTTATGAGCACTTACTTCCCAGGCTGTGTGACATATTCACCTCCTATCGACGGAGGCCCTAGCGTAATTGGATTCTGTAATATAGGCAACCAAATGATAGATAGCATCAAAGTATCTTGGGCCATTGACACCTTCTCGGCATACAAGTCTGCAGGGCCAGATGGAATAATTCCAATTATGCTACAAAGCTCTAAAGACATAATCGTTCCACTTCTAGTAGGAATTTTTAGGGGATGTCTAAATAGAACCTTCATTCCTTCTAGTTGGAGAGAAGTCAAGGTCATCTTCATTCCGAAAGCTGGCAAGCCCTCTCACACTGAACCGAAAGACTTCAGGCCGATAAGCCTATCCTCCTTTCTTTTCAAGACCTTGGAAAGGCTGATCGAAACGCACATTCGTCTAAGGCTTAGTGATGGTGTACTCTCACAGGCCCAACATGCATACATGAAGGGCAAATCTGTCGAGACGGCACTTCATGAAGTAGTAGGCACAATTGAAAAATCAATCCAGTTCAAGGAATTTATCCTGGCTGCATTCCTTGACATCGAAGGGGCCTTCAATAACGTTGATAACGCTGCAATTCGACATGCCCTCAACTCCATCAATATCGATCCGTCACTGGTAAACTGGATTGACTCCATGCTTCAAACGAGAATTGTTAATGCTGAAATGGGTGATAGCAAACTGAAAAATAGGACATGTAGGGGTACTCCACAGGGTGGAGTCTTATCACCTCTGCTGTGGCTTCTCGTCGTTAATCAGATCCTAGTTAAACTAAATCTCAGCGGTGTCAAAGTCGTGGCCTACGCTGATGACATTGTGGTAATGGCCTCGGGAAAATTTGTTTCCACTCTCTGTGAACTATTACAAACGGCCCTTGACAAGCTCATTAATTGGGCCAATAACTGTGGACTTAACGTCAACCCACTAAAGACAGAACTAGTTTTGTTTACAAGGAAACGTAACATTCCAAACATAGACCCGCCCATCATTAATGGAACTCCATTACAAGTTTCGGGGACGGCCAAGTATCTTGGTGTGGTCCTTGATCGTAAACTAAGCTGGAAAGATAATATCAAAGAACGAGAGAAAAAAGCCACAATAGCATTCTACACTTGCAGTAGAATTTTTGGTAAAAATTGGGGACCCAGCCCTAAAACCATTCATTGGATGTACACAGCCATAATAAGGCCTATTCTAATGTACGCATGTTTGGTCTGGTGGCCAGCTTTAGGCAAGGTTACCAATCTTAATATCATGACTAAAATTCAAAGACTGGCGTGTATTGGCACAACCAGTGCCATTAGAACTACTCCAACCGCAGCCCTAGAAACATTCCTTTCACTAGCCCCGCTCGATCTATTTGCGAAAGAGCTAGCGGCCAAAAGCGCTTTAAGGCTTAAACAGTGTAATAACTGGACAAGGGATCACTACGGGCACAGAACTATAATGCAGACAGACTATATCTCACCATCCATAGATTTTAACCCAGTGGCTCTAGTAGATATCCCAACAAGGGATCGCTGGAACGAAAATCGGGTCATAAATGAAAATCATGTTTCGGTCTCCACAGATGGGTCTAAGACAATCGACGGGGTAGGGTCAGGCATCTACTCAGATAACCCACCCATAAATAGATCAATAAAACTTCCAAACTTTTGCAGTTTCTTCCAAGCGGAAGTGCTGGCAGTTTGCGAAGCTGCAAAACACCTTACTTCATGTGAAGTAGTTGATAGAAATATCGACATCTTTATAGACAGCCAGGCGGCAATTAAAGCCATTTCCTCAATTACCACGAAGTCAAAACTGGTGGACCGTTGTAAAAGTAACTTAAGACTACTCAGCGCCACAAACACAGTTACCCTGAAATGGGTCCCAGGACACCGTGATATACGCGGAAACGAAATGGCAGATGAATTGGCCAGAAACGGGTCATCTCTTGACCCAAGTCAAATAGAATCATCGATATTAATGCCACTGGAGCAAGAAAAGAATAGAATTCACCAAAACTTCCTCAAAACCGCTAATGACAGATGGTCATCAATTGATACTTGTCGGGTCTCTAGGAATCTATGGCCGAATATCTCCAGGAAAAAAACAGAATTCTTACTTAAGATAAGCAGGCCTCAACTGTCCCTCCTGGTTGGAATCCTGACTGGTCACAACTCAATGGGGACCCACATGGTCAGAATGGGCATTAGCACATCTGACCTATGTAGAGGGTCATATGTGGAGGCGGAAGAGGGCTCATCATACTTTCTTTGTGAATGCCCCAGCCTAGCCAAAACCAGGAAAACTGCCCTCGGAGAATACTTTTTCGAAGAACTGGGCGACATCTCAACCCTACCACTAAAAAACATCCTGAACTTTATGGTTTAGGGAGGTAACTCATGACCCCTAACTCCTTTCCCTTTTCATCCTAATGACTACGCTACATCCTGGGGAGCGCAATGGATCCATTGAGATCCGAGTGAGAGGGTGCGGCTTGCCGCATCGTCACCCCTTTTAACCTAACCTAAGGTCTCACACATTTTATTTAATTTTTGAGTTTCACCTCGGCGATCGGCAATGCCTATGAATACGGCTCATCTTTTCTGTACCGAAAGTAGCAAATGGCAAGAACAGTTTAATCGCTGTGTGTCGATTCAAAAGGTTTTGGGGAATTACGCGTCTACGGAAAACAATTCGAGTAATAACATTTCGAATAATAACTATTCTGCTAAAAAAATTCGATGAAAATATCGCCAAAGCAATTCAAAACAAAATCTATTATTTCAAAATAAAAATTAACTTGAAACAGTGAAAAGGAGGGGGGTTGCAAAGGCGGAGTTTATATGCCGTAAACTTTATATACTTTTTAAAATATAGAATTGATGTTTTTAGTCGAATTGTTTTAGTCAATAAGCAACAAGCCGAATTACGTGCACCTCTGATAATTAGCAGATATACTACAAGAACAGGGAAGCATACGGGAATATTTTTTGATTTTGTTTTCAATTTTCGAATGACTGCACCTATTCTAGCAAATAGTATTATATGCCAGATCCACGAATGTGGCACATTCATATGGTAATTCTTTTCAGTTGGGAGCCAGAATCATGAATGCACCACATTCGTGATTTTGACTTAACTTGATGAGACTAACTCTCCATTCATGAAATTGACATTATAAAATATTGTGGTTTTCTTGTACGCATGGCATTCTAGGTTTTGGTATAATATAGAACATCCAAAAGTTAATTAACCCAACCTATTAACTCATAAGGGGGACGATATACATATGTACGTTATAGGTTGGGAACATTATATAAATTTGTGTTTTCCGCTATTTCAGATTTTGCCAGAATGAATTCTGTTCTTTTGCTTCTCTAATAGTCCTCCTTCTGATATGAACAACACACTTTCATTTGCTTAAAATTGTCATTCCTAATTGACATGGGCAAAGTATTTATATATTTACTATATTTATTCGTGCCTTTGTTAATTCACTAAGGGAAATATCTGAAAATTAATATTTAAGAGCAAGAAGGTGCGACTCAGTTGTGTACTTTTTATTTGTAAACTGATTGCATCGCTTCTGTTGATTGTCACTTTGTGAAGAATTCAACCTCTATTACAAATAGAAAAAGAAAAAACTCCAAACTGGTCCGAGAAAAGAGTTCCTTCACCCACCACTACCACCATCGTCTACCAACCCACAAAAGACACATTAAAACAACAGATAAGGCAAAGTGAGATAGAAGAACAAAAGCGATCACTTCGCATTGTGAAACAATGAATACTGATGATGGCTGGGAGTTTTGTATGAATAATTATTATCTTTGTTCACATAGTTGTCACAATGTCTCGAGAGAATGTTCTATCTTCGTCGGTGTATCTTGTTTGAGACTGACTGGCAGTGCTCTAAAATTGGGGTACACAACACATGTGTGTTTCTGGGTGGGGAATTGGAAAAGAGGAGATAATCATTCGAAAAGAAAAAAAAAAGAATAACTAAAAACTCGTATGAAAACGCGCAATTCTCTTACAAGAGTGACAGGACGAGACAAACAGGGATCCTCCAGGAGTGACTCCTTGATGGATGTTTTCATTGTCCTTTAGTTGCACTTTTGGATGGTTTTGTTCTCTATTCTCATTTGTTAAGGAACATCTGTGCTCCTTCTTACATGTAAGTTGGGATTATGGGACTTGTTTGTATAAGCATTGGGAACAATTGTGGGGTAGTAACTCACTGCATTTTTGTTCTTTAATAGAAAGTTATTTAGCTAAAGGTGTTCCGATATGTATGTATACTTCGAAACTTTTTAAATTTTTAAATAAGTCTTCACAAATATCTAATAAGATTCAAAAAATTATTCTAAATTATTTAACAATAAGGCGCGTTATAGATTTAAGGCTAGTTACAGCTATCCATTGAAACTCATCATTGAAAATTTTAATTTTAATTTTAAAAGCACTTAAAAACCAAGGTCAGTAATTATTTTGATGCCAATATAAAGGTATTGAATTAATTATTAATAAATGTCAAAAAAAATTTTGGCTTTGACCCCATATTCCACGCAACATGGCTTTTAAAATTTCAGTGGTCCTTTCATTTGGACGGTTGCGGTAGAATTTATTTTTTTTTGTCAAGAATTATTACTTTCCAAGTTTATATATATGTTGATTGGTTTGATTGGATTTATACCGGTATGGGCTGAGTGGCCCCAACTGATCTAACGATTTGAATGAAATTTTCGATTAAGATAATATTTTACTTTAAAAGCCAAATAAAGTAATGAGATAAATGTCATTCAAGGCGATCCGAGTGAGATACTATGGCTCGCTATATTATCACCCCTTCAAACTTAACCTAAGGCAGTGGCCAGAAGAAAACCAAGGGGGGTAAATTTACCAATATCAATGGCGCTAGCCTTGGAAAAATCTGAAATCCTTTTTTTTTAGTGTATATTTTATCAATTTTAAACCTTCCTTGGCATTTCTCAACGATTGGGTTGCATGAAATGCAAAAATTCCTACTATTAAAGAAAATTGCTCAAAAATTTACAGGAAGCTGATGTATAAATGTTCAATAAATGAGAATTCAATATTAAAAAGCATTGCCGCTTAATTCCCAACTATTTTTATATCAGGTTTAAGTACAGGGTGTTCACCGGGAAGGTATCCTACTTTGTTTGTTTATAATTTTTCATTAAATGAAAGAGAATGGATCTTAAATTGATAAATTTTTTATTTAATGTCGGCAATTATGTATGGAATAAAATATGAGGTAAATGTCCGCCCCTGTTAGTCTCACAAACGTCAGCCCTTTTGAGCACATTTTCATAACATTCTCACATATTTCACGCGGTATTTCATTAATTTCATCACGAAAATTTTATATGAAGGTTTTTATAATACAAATTCTATATACTACTGAAATACATCAGCCAAGTAGAAGACTTAGCCCTTATTATTTGGACTTGTTGAATTATTGATTCAAAATAGCTTTTAACGGCCTTTAGTCCATAAAAATTGGCGTTTCGTCCCGGCGATCTCACTTGGACTCATCAGTTGACTAGTGAGTATTTTATTTGAGTTGCTCAAGCGTTTCTGGTTTGTTTGCATAAACCTTGCTCTTCAGATATCCCCACAAAAAGAAGTCCGGAGCAGTCAAATCAGGCGACCGTGGAGGCCAATCAACATCACCATTTCTTGAAATAACTTGTTGTGGAAAGAGGTCTCGCAGTAATTCCATTGTAATACAGGCTGTATGCGATGTGGCACCGTCTTGTTGATACCACATGTTAATCAAGCCCAAAGCATGCAGTTGTGGCGTTAAAAAGTTTTCAATCAAATCACGATATCGCTCCCCATTCACAGTTACCGTTACGCCGTTTTCATTTCCAAAGAAGTAAGGTCCAATGATTCCTATTGACCAAATTGCACACCAGACTGTAATTTTTAATGGATGCAAAGGTGACTGATGAATAATTTCAAGGTTTTCCATTGACCAGAACCGACTATTCTGTTTATTCACATATCCATTCAAATGAAAACGTGCCTCGTCACTCATTATGATTTTTTCATGAAAATCGGGGTTGTCATGGGCTAGCTGTAACATACTATTGGCTTATATACGGCGGCGTAAATGGTCTTGTGGAAGAAGCTCTTGTATCAACTGAATCTTAAATGGAAACAAATGTAAATCCTTTTGCAAAATTGTGGCCAAAGTTGTTCTTTGGAGAGCAAGCTTCTGAGCACGGCATCAAATTGAGGTTGATGGATTGTTTTGAACACTTCCTTGAGCAGCAGTTATGTTTTCAGCCGATCTTGCAGTGCGTTGTGGTCCGTGCTTGGGCCTATCACCTACAGACCCTCGTTGTGTTGCCACGTTGTTTCTCCCAAAAATTTCACGTAACTTTCTCATCGTCACAGTAATCGATGATTGATTTTGATAAAATGTTTTAAAAATTAAAGCACGTTGGTGTATCAAATATTTTTCCATAATAAATTTGCCACGTTTCTATTTCACGACTGACAAATATGAACTGTCAAGACTAATGTTTACCAAAATGGCGGCAAAACAAAGTAATATACCTTCCCGGCGGACACCCTGAAGTTATATCAGTTTTAGTAAAATTGCCAATGAGTTTTAGTTAAATTTTCTCAAAACAAATACATACTAATAAATTGATATCTTTCCCTAATATTAAAGTTTATAGTTGTTAAGAATATATATATTATTCTCATCTCTATGTAATAATTATCAAATTGTATTATAAATAGGCTGACACTTAATAAATAAATAAATTGAAATTGAAAAATGAACTATTTATAAAATTTGTATGAACTATTCCGGTTAATGACAAACAAAATATAAAAAAGTACGCATACGTCACAGTGTACCATTAATTCACCGGTAAATTAGCAAAACTCATTTTCAAAAAAAGTTTAAGCAAAATGTTTTCTAATTATACAGGGTGTTTTCTAATTAATGTGAAATGATTCATGGGCATGTTCTAAGAAAAAAACATCTTTCTACAGTACTTAAGGGTCTATCCCCAATATGGACATCATTTAACGAAGAAGATTTAAAAAAAAAATGAATACTATGGTGTACGCTGACCCATGTTAACACACATGGTTCTGTTAGTACTGGTGGTAGAAACATCGTTTAGGGCTAAGAAGAAATACTAGCATTTATAACTGTGTTTACAGTTTTTATGAACGTAATAATATTTGAAAAAAAATTAATTAACAATTTTGCGAAAACCCTAAAGGTTTTCGATAAATAAAGGTAAAGATAAGAATACATACATAACATAAGAGGAATACATTCACGAGAAAATGTGAAAAACAGTTTTTCTGAAAAGATGAAAAAGAGGCACACAAATTTCAAAAAGAGTCAGTTTTGGATAAATTAAGAAAAGTGGTGGCAAAGATGTATGGCTAAGAAAAAGAAACAAAGTATGGCTGTTTATATGTACGTTAGAACTCATCTGAAGGCACAAACAAGATATTAATTTTATTTGAACGCGCAGTTATAAAGGTAAGTAAAAAAATAAGGAAACGTGGGCCTTAATTCTGTGGGTCTTATTGTACTGCATCTGGCAGATCTTACAAAATTGTTGGATCTCTCAGTAAGAAATTATCCCAAAAGTCTTACAACCGTGAGTGAGCTTATAATTTTATATGAAAGTATTGCCAGAAACTTAATTGTCAGCCATTGTCAGAGAATCGTCTGAACGCATAATTTTTATTATTGTCAGCGGATTAGCACTGTCAAATGTCGTTTTTGAAGACATCTGATAATTGCTGACAATTTATTCATTGTCATAAAATAAATCTCGTTGCGCGGACCCAAAATTAAAGTTCCTGTAAGTGTTTGTTTATAAATTCTCGTGTTTTTTGTTAAATCTATGTAATTAGTAATTATATTGGAAAAGGAAGAAGAATTAAATAAAAAAATATGCACGACTTGATCGCACGAACTTGCTCTTGTAGTTAAAAACTGTATATAACCACACATTGAAGATGCTTGATGTATATATTGAACGAGAAAATAGTGAGTCAAAATTACACACAAAAAACTGATTTATTCTTGTAATTTTCTTTTAGTTATAAAACAATGTTTTGCAAAAGCCAGCTCTGGGGTTAGCTTTTAAAGAAAGTTATTTAATATTTGTTATCTACAATTAATGCCCTTTGTAATCCACATATGTTTTATTTTAATCTGGTCTGCATTTTTCACCCATACATACATACATTAAGAAACACTTTGTTAATACAAATAAAAAATTGTTATAGCCAGCTCTGGGGATATCTTTTAAAGAAATTGTTTTAATATGTGTTATTTACAATTAATGCCCTTTAAATAAACATATGTTTTATTTTTATCCGATCTGGGTTTTTCGCCAATACATAAAAAACACTTTTTCGAAAAAAATATAAAATTTGTTATAGCCATCGTCGGGGACAACTTTTTAAGAAAGTAGTTTCATATTTGTTATCTACAAACTACAATTAATGCCCTTTCAATCCACATTTGTTTATTTTAATCCGCTCTGGTTTTTTTTTTTTGGGCATTCTCCTTTCATGTAAATCGGAGGAACCATCTAGGCTCTAGCTCAAGTGACAGTGGATGCACAGAGGCACAGACCGACGGACGGCATGACGAAACCCACTTTTTCGGAACTTTCGATATTTTACACGATACCACCCAACTAACAATTTAACTTGTATAAGGTTCTAAACAAGCTATTTTCAGACTGCTATAAAAACAATAAAAGGCCTTATGCAAGTAATTTTGGCGCACATTACGCAAGCTATATAACTGCTATAAGACCTTTGTTGACAGGTGTTACAGCAGCAAATAGCTTTTCATTAAATGCAATTAGCTTGTCTCAGATGGTTATTTTATGACAGCTCTAATACTAATAGCTTGCTTTGGATGTCATAAAAAGGCCCTACAAAAGCCATTTGATGACAGCTATTGCTAATAGCTTGCTTTAGATGTTATAAAAAGGCCTTACCCAAGCCTTTTAATGACAGCTATTGCTAAAAGCTTGCTTTAGATGTTATAAAAAGGCCTTACCCAAGCCTTTTTATGACAGCTATTGCTAATAGCTTTCTTTAGATGTTATAAAAAGGCCTTAGCCAAGCCTTTTAATGTCTATATAAAGGCACAAAAAAAAACAGATTTAAAAAAAAAATATTATCTTTGTATTTGTTTAGTATTGCATTATTTTTATTTATATTACATTTTTATATATATTCCTCCTCTCAGTCAGCTCCCGAAACCTTTTCCACTGCATTCTGTAATGATTTAAATTATATTTTAATTATAAAAATTTTTACTTACCTGGGTTTGAACTCGAAACCTTCCGCATACCACTCCAGCACTCTACCACTACGCCACTTCGTTGTTGAGAAAAATAACATCAAATGTTAACAAGTTGAAACCATATAAAGAAAATATTAAGGGTGACAGATATTTATACTGGACAAATGTCTTAAAAATGTCTTATGTCGCGAAATATGTACCGGATGCACTTTTCAAACCCGTGGTGCCAATAAAGTCCCTCATTGCTCAATTTCGTGTAAATGATCTCCTTTGGAGTCCTCAACAGCGTTCGCGGATCTTCTGGCAACATTTCCCCAATGTCTGAGTTTATTAATTTCATAACATCCTTTAACGCCGTATGAGCTATTTGGTGCTCGATAGCCCATTTCCGTAAATGAATCTGAAATTTTCTATTCCTATCCATTTCAGAATCATCTTCAGTTGACGAGTCAACATCGCTTTTGGAAGTGTAATCATCATCAGCTACACAAGATTTGGGGTTTCATTATATTCATGATAAAACTTTGTCAAAATGCTTAATGTATATTTTTACCTGCAGTATTAGAAAAGACCCTTTCCAAAATACTATCTAATGCTTGAGGAAATTCCTCCACAAAAGTATGCTGGCTGCGACTATTTCCAATTGCAGCAGAGGGAACATTCGATAATTGCTCGCATCTAAGATCTGTTCTTTGTTCTTCCAAATTTTTTGAAACTTCACGGGCTGTTTTAAGAATTGCATCTCTGTTTTTTGCACTTGCCTTTGATAAGTTCCAGATCTTTTAAATTTTGTCCATGAGTTATTCATTTCTGTAAGACTTAAAAAGTTATTTCTGTTAGCACTTCTTTTCTTTTTTACGATGTTCAGTACTTACCTTTCTTATTTTATTTATATCTGATTTTATTTGTAAGAACTTATTTATAAGATTCTAGATGATAGCATATTAATTATGTTTGTATAAGGCCTTTATAGGCAAGCCTTACACAAGTTGTTTGCATTGACTTGTCGTGAAGAGCCTTATAGCAGCTATAATTTAATTAACTTTTAGTTAACTACTTTGGAAGGCCTTATACAGGCAATTTTGAACCATTATCTACAAGCCTTGCATAGAACCTGTCAAACTCACTTCTAAAGGCCTTATAGCAGCTATTTTTTTTATTGTAGAGGTTTAAAAAGTGTGGCTTGCGAAAGTGTGCCTTATACAAGCCCTATACAAGCTATTACTTGCCAAATTCGAAAAATTGGACCTTATACAAGCTAAATTGTTAGTTGGGCACTACTTGCCCTATAGAGCAAGTACATAACTTATGAAGTGGTCACCAAAGCCACCATCTTCCAAAAAAAAGAAGTCGTACCGAAAGAAACTGGAGAATGATTGAATGAAAATGTTTTAACACTGATCCAGAAAATCGAGACACGCCAATATTTGTGGGATACTGGCAGTGGAGAATACAAACTGCGCAAGGAAGCCCTGTTAAAAGGTCGTAGACACCACTCAATTGTCACTAAACGATTGTAACGGCAAATGATCAAACCTGCGTACTATTTTCAATTCCAACAAAATGACATCTAAAACTTCTGGAATGATGGACGTGATCGTAGAAACAATAATTCCGAACAGGTACTGAAGAGACCGAAAGGCATCGCCAATAGCTAGGTAACTTAATGTCAACGCAATCCAATCACCCGCTTATGTTTGCACATGTTCATCTCTTGCTTTGGAATATGTAGACTCACAAAAGCAAGAAGATCGCCGAATTGCTTGGATATACCATTCGCAGAAAATTGGGACATGACTCCGCGCTCCTCAGTTCTAATTTTCGAATAGACTCCCTCTTCCTGTCAACGAGCCACCCGACATCGTCAAAACACTTAATTTTTTTTTTTTTGAAATTCCTCCCCCTCCTGTATTCCAACACGTAAGCAATTGCAATATCTTCCAGTTTATATATATTTTTTATAAATTATTTTTACAAACATTTCTGTACCGACCACTACGAACAAAACAATGTCTGTCAACGGATAGGCCAATTTTTCGTAAACAAATATCTGCCAACCTTATTTTGAACTAACCATTTTCATCCTGACAATATTGTCAGAAGCGTCATTGTCAGACAATTGCCAGCTAAACATCTGATAATTAAATTGTAAGAATTTGGGACAAAATCTGCCAACCGTGTGAACAGAAAGATTTGTAAGGTACTTGGCTATTGTCAGCTCATTGGCAATTATTGTCAGAGAATTGACAGATGTGACAGTATTGAAAGATTTGACAATGGTCTGTACTTTGCTTTAAATGCCCACATTAGAGATAGACCCTTCCTATAAAAATTTTTTTTTAAGAACATACCCGCATTTCCCAAAGTATTGTTTATTAGAAACACCCTGCTTAAATATGCAAAGAATCATTCTTAATGACGAGCCTGATAAATGGATGTGTGAACTAGCAAAATGCAATTTGAGACAATACCAAACGGACATACACCAGCACCAATAGATTTCGAGAAAGTCACTGTTTGGTGCTGATTTTGGTCTAGCATATTAATCCGGTCGTATTACTTTCTAAAATTAAACTAGCGCATTGTCATAGCCCTCATTTGTGGCTTAATTGGATGATATGGATACCCCGATAAAATGTGGTTTGAACAGGAATAAACAATCCTCCAAGCTTTTTTTGAGAACTTGGTTTTCTTTACGAGGTGGTGACTTGAACAAGTCATCGAGATCGTTCGATTCAACGCTTTTAGACTTCTTTCTTTCTAGCAAAGCCGCCGTGGAAATTTGAACGTGCTGCCTTTATATTCCATACTTAATATCATTAAATGTTATTTTAGACAAAAAAAATCAACTGGATAGCTCACACACATTATGTTTTATTTACATTGATAATAATCGAGCGTCCTTATTCTAAAACCCTTCAAATGCTATTGAATTTCTTGAGCAAATGTATGGCAAACTGCTTTATACACCATTCATTTCGTTAAAAAAGTAATGTATTCGAAACCTTTTGTTTTCTTTTGGCAGAAACATTGAAGGCCAAATCGGACCAAAATCAATCATGTGAGATGTACCATGGTGCTGACTGAAAGGTACCATGATACCATCATTTTATAGTTATTTTAATTCATACAAAACGATACCTACTTTAAAATGATTAGCTTGTGGTCATCTCACCCATTTACATAAATACATATGTACATTGTAAACATTTACTGTTTTTCATAATTGATATACTAACATCATATATGTACTATGCCTCAAGGAGTTAAAATTTTTTTAAATAATTATTATTTACAATCTCCTTTCTTGGCATCATATATATGTATGTATTTACCCATGTCCCATATGTACGCACATACATATGTACATATGTGAACAAAGAAAATGGTTGTTTTTATAAACAAAACTTTATTTTTATTTCTTTATTCAGGATAACAGATATAAAAACGCTAAAAATAGACAAAACTAACATTAATTCTTTCCACAGATAACTTTTCATAGTTCGCCTTAAGGACGACCCAAAACCCTTGCCTCTATAAAGCTATTGACACAAAACAAATAACTTTTCAAATTCCCAAGTGTCGTCCAGCGATGAAAAAATGGAAAAGATGACAAAAAAAAATCAGAATACGAACTGCTTTGACAAAAATAAACTTCACTTGAAGCTAATTTATTGGTTTCCTTTGTCCGATTTTGTTGTTCGTAGTTTTACGCCAATATCATAAATCTTTGCGACACTGATTGCAAAGTCGACATAATCGATGTAGATGGGACTTTATTTTTTTGCTGGAGTTGAATATGGGGCTTCTGGTTGTTTTTCTTCTCCGTTGCTTATCCTCCTATAGTTACATTGAAGACACTATAATCCCGCCACCAGCAATTTGTTCGATCCTTTGGTTGGGTATTTACAAAAGCTATATGTGAACACCCCAGAACCACAGACTCCCATTGTAGCGCCATTGTGGTAGTGGTGTGGTTGGGTAGTGAACCATAACCTTTAGAATTTAAATACACGGTTGGGTTGCCCCTTCTTGCTCTTGTTTTTCAAAACTAAAAAGTGATTTATAACTATGAATGTATGTTGTGCTATCGTAGGTACTCAAATACATTTACATGTTAATAGAATAACATAAAAAGAAATATTTAAAGAGAATGGATTACGGTGAACAAATTACTTGAACAAATAACTAAGCACAATGGTGTTTTTATTCACAGACTTAATACTGGTCAGATCTCTTATTGCATACAAGTTGACCGTAGTCTCTGAACTTAGATTTAACAAGGCTATGGCCTTTAAACTCGGTACCTAGTTTTTTTGGACATGCGTGCTACACGTTTTGTTTTTTTTTTTTAGAACCAAAAATAACGGAAATTGTCATAAAAAATTGTGTGGCCAAAAAGGGAAAATATTTTTTTTTTTCAAAATCGGCTCTTCAGATTAAAATATCAATAAATTTAATAAGTATGAGCTGCCTTTCAATAAAAAAATATGCACGGCTGGGTAGTACGAACTTGCTCTTATGTGCGATCACACTGTGCTTCTAAAGTCTAAAATAAATAAGTTATGTGAGCGCATAATATATTTTATCCATTTTTCAAATCTTAGTAAAGTTGCAGGCAGTATTATGTGAGTATACAAAAATTAACAATACAGCCCCAATTTACACATATGCATACGAATATGCATGCAAGGAAATTATATTCTTTAAACTGACAATTTTTTTAAATAAACAAAATTAGAAATTGATTTAAATACTTCTGAAACTGTTTTGAACCCAACGCTATCTACACCATCTGATTTCTTATATTTATAAACCCTAATTAATAAGCACAAAATTTTAAAAAAATTGAATTTTACAAAAAAATGTTCCATCCGTTTTCGAAATATTGAATTTTCAAAAAATAATTTTGAAACATTTTTTAAAAATCCAAAAATATTTTGTTTGAAAGGTTTGATATGCAATGTTATACAACCTTATTACAAGCTTTAGTACAAAAAATTAAATTTTAATTAGTAAGTCAAATAATGAGATAGGTAGTCGAAAATAAAAAAAACCCGTTCTATGATAGGTAGTGTTAATTATAGACCAACTCAAATTGTAATAATCTTAAATGCTAGACCTTTATAATTTCGACACACAAAAAAATTTTATCAAGATCGTAGGAGTAGTTTTTGAGAAAAAAAAGATTTTCCTCAATGGTGTTTAAGCATTTGTATGGGAGGTACCCCGGGAGCCGATGGTATACCAGCCGAACTATTTCAACACGGTGGGCCAGCTTTACGTCAAGCAATTCATGAGATTATAGTGCACGTGTGGGAGCATGAAGAAATTCCAGAAGACTGGCGAAAAGGTATAATTTGCCCCATACATAAGAAGGGAGATGTCACAACGTGCAGCAGTTATAGAGGTATCACGTTGTTGAGTACCGCCTATAAGATACTCTCCTCTATCCTACAAGACCGGATAACCCCATACGCTAAAACCATCATCGGACAATATCAGTGTGGTTTCATTCCAGGCAAATCAACAACTGATCAGATCTTTACCCTTAGGCAGGCGATGGAAAAATGTCTAGAATTTAACATCCCAACATACCACCTGTTTATAGACTTTAAGGCCGCCTACGATAGCATAGCCAGGGTAGAACTTTACAAAGCCATGAGAGAATTCGGCATCCCAAATAAATTGACACGACTATGTAGGTTGACCATGACCAACGTAACAAGCCAAGTAAAAATAGCCGGATTGCTATCCAAACCAATCAACATCTTTAATGGACTCCGACAAGGGGATGGTTTGGCCTGCCTTCTTTTCAACCTGGCGTTGGAGAAAGCAATCCGTGACTCTGGCACGGTAACAAGAGGGACCATCGTCAACAGGTCCAGCCAGATACTGGCTTACGCAGACGACATCGACATCATCGGAAGAACCGAGCAAGCTGTACATAATTCCTTCATCCAGATCGAGCAGGCGGCACAAAATCTGGGGCTGCACATTAGTGAAGGTAACACAAACATGGTGGCGTCGAATGCGAGAGGAACAGTTGGTCAAACAATCAAGGTAGCGGAGCACGAATTTGAAGTGGTGCAATCCTTTAAATACCTTGGGTCAATAGTAGCAGCCGATAACAATATAGAAGAAGAAATACGCGGGCGGCTTCTCAAATCCAACAGAGCCTATACTATAGTCTGTCAAAGCTCTTCAAATCCAGAAATCTCACCATAACTTCAAAACTGCTGCTGTACAGGACCATGGTCCTGCCAGTACTCACATATGGATCCGAGACTTGGGTGCTTAGCAAAAGGCACTCCGACCTCTTAGCCGCGTTCGAGAGAAAAGTCTTAGGGAGAATTGTTGGCCCCATTTGTGAGGAAGGACGATTCCGGAGACGGTAAAATCATGAATTGTACGCAATCTACCTTGAAGCAGATATCGTGACAAAAATTAAGCTCGGTAGACTCCGGTGGGCAGGGCACCTAGCTCGCATGAGCGAAGAGGAACCTGCTCGGAAAGTTCTTTGCGGTACATTCTATGGTAGACGACAGCGTGGTAGACCATGCTTGCGCTGGAGAGATGGCGTAGACCAGGACGCCCGGAGCCTTGGGGTGCGCAACTGGATGGCGGCGGCTCGAGACCGGGATGGGTGGAGAGACTTGTTGAAGGAGGCCAGGACCGGATCCCGGTTGTCGAGCCGACGATGATGATGATGATGATGGGAGGTACCGTTCGTTTTGGTTATAGGAATAATTTTTCTATAAAATCTTCTAGATAATGTTAAAAAACTGCTTTTTCCCAAGTTATATAAAAATCGAAGAGTCGTTTAGAAATATTTAGTTTTCAAAAAAAAAATTTCACACTTTTTTTTTAAAATTCAAAAAAAAATCTTTTTTAAAATTTTGGTAGGTACACGATATTATTTAGAATGTCTCAATATTTCTTCATACAAAAATTGATCGGAATCAGTTGAACCGTTTTCGAGAAAAGCGAAAATCAAAACAATGTTTCTTTGGAAGGTATCATTAATAACCATTTTTCGGAACCATTTTTTTACTAAACGGCGGCATATAACGATTTAAATGTACTGAACTTTTTTTTTTAAATTTGTTGAACCGATTGTGAAAAAAATAAGATACTCCTTTTTGGCCACAATATTTTGTATGCGAGGTAGGTTCCGTTATTTTTGGTGATAAAAAAATGAAAAAAACGTGTGGGGGAATATACAAAAAATGCTAAGTACCAAGTTTAAAGAAAACTGACCCATCGTTTAGGCTGTAGCCGAACAGACAGACGGACGTTTTTGCGTGATCCGCTTTTTTGTCGTCTCTATCATCGTAATGTCAAGTTTGATCAAAATCTCAAGCTCGACTTTTTGCACGAATCCATAACTTGCCATATACGTATATTCGCGAGTAAAAAATGGTTCCGACAAATGATTATTAATGGAACCTCCCAAAGAAACATTTTTAAGATTTTCTCTTATATACTATACATATAGCGTAAAAAATTTTTCAAAGGATTTTTTTTTAGATTTTTAAAAAAGTTTTAAATTTTTCTTTGAAAAAGTCAATATTTCAAAAACGACTAAGTTGATTTTTATGACAAGATAAGCAAAAATTATTTTCATAACCAAAAATAACGATACCTTCCATACTTAATGCTTAAAAACAGTTAAGGAATTTTTTTTTCGTTCAAAAATGACTCCTACGATTTTAATACAATTTGTTTTTTTTTTTTTAGAACGATATACCTTTTAAAATGAATAAGTTTTACTTTTATTAACAGTACCTTTTAAATTACGTTTTTTTTTTTTGATTTTCGACTACCTCATTATCTGATTAACCGATTAAAACTACGTTTTTTATACAGAAACTTCTAATAATTTTAAATAATCTTGCTTCAACATCAAAATTTTCAAACAAAAGTTTTTGAAAATTAGATATATTAAAAACGGGTGGATATTTTTTTGTGAAATTCAATTTTTAGCTCCACAGTAATAAATATTTAAAATTGCCGTACCATTTTTTTTTAAATATGCAACATTAATTCGTTTTAAAACCATTCCAAACTTTTTCAAATTTTTTCCCACAAATTAAGAATTATAAAAGAATTCAGATGGTTTACATAGCGTTGGGTTCAAAATAGTTTCAGAAGTATTTTAAACAAACAATTTTCAATTTTGTTGATTTTACACAATTTTCCAGTTTAAATAATATAATTTCCATATATTTTTTACTTTTGTACACTCACATTATACTACCTTCATCGAAACAATGTTTTTGGTGTCAAATAGATAGATATAATATAGGCTAGCATAACCAATTTATGTTTTCCCAAAATCTACACTTTTAGATTTTATCGAGATTGAGAAAAGACTTTAAAAATTCTTCACTCTCCATAGCACTTATCTCGTCTCGTGACTCGGGACCAGGCGCATGTAATTGACAACTGCAAATCCGTTATCTTTGCAAATACTCGACTTTTCCGGGATTTTCAATTATCTTTTTATGCCACCAACCAGTTGTATTGATACAAGTGCAAAGCTTGTGATCTGCGAGTATTACTTGTTGGAGCCACACGTTGGGTGCCAAAGATGTTAACTGGGTGCTTTTTCCCACCAATTGCCAATCTAATAGAGTAAAACGATAAAAATGAGAAGACTGTGTTCAGATTTTAACAAGAATTAAGTTTTTAATATTCCGTGAAGTGTAAAAATAACTTTGTTCTATATTTTTTCTATGTTAAGAAAATATATATTTTTGAAAAAAAAATGTGGCTCACCTTAACATTATGGCGGAAAATTCGTTAAGCCAATAAGATTTGTGTTATTTATTTCTTTAATTCAAAATTGTTTCAAGTATAAGTAATATTTATGTATTTGAAAATATACGTTGCACCACAACATTACTTTTTTTGGGTCATCGTTTTGTGTTTCATATAACTTCAATTGTTTCTGCTGTATTTAGCTTTCATAAGAATTTTTAACTCCCGAAGTAGTAAGTAACCAACTGGGAAGTGTGTCTAGTATTTTCTTTGAATTCCATACAGCAAATATTTTGCATTAATTCATCCATGAAATAGGAGTTCAGCTTTTTCGAAGTAAAACTTTTCATTTTAAAATCTTTAGGGACATAGCCTAACATTATTTATGATGCTAGCTACAAAAAAGTGTTTTTAAAATTTTTCTTTATAGAAGATGCAATGTCAGGATTGGCCACACTGTATTGCCTAACATTGCGCTTCGCTAACATGGGTTGTGTAAGATGTTAATTTAAATATAAATATCACGAATATGTTGGCTACAGCTATTTCTGATTTGCATAAGTAGGTCAGTCCCATTTTTCGACAGTTTTTTCTAGCATAGACATATAGTAAAATAACCCCTAAAACAATCTTGGTGGCCAATAAATACAGGGTGGCTAACGAATCGTGCTTTTATATCGGTATAACTTTTTTTCTGTGAGAGTAATTGAGTTCATTTTATTATTTTACAGGTTGATAATTAAATGTATCAAAATGGACGCTTGAGAAGATGAAACTTAGGTGGAAGTTTGGTGGCACTCCTCGTAGCCGATGGACAATCATGAATCGCGTAAACTCTTTTGCTGAGCTCGGGAGTATATTTTGTCGAATATGGGGTGACTCTAACTCGTAGATATACCATGAGATGGGACTGCATCCAGCACGAATAACTGTGTGGTGGTGCAGTTTCACCAAGCTTCATTGTCGGCCCATATTTTTATGGAAAAATTGTGTAACAGTATAATCGTCAATGGCGACCGTTGTATGAAGATGCTGAGGGATTTTCATTTCCTAAACTATTCCTAAAGAGAATTTCTTTCAAGTCCGTCTAGTTACAGCAAGATAGCAACTGCGCACTATGACAGGCCGGCGCGGCGGAATTGCTACGAAAATTCAAACAAGTTGATTCGAAGGAACTCCACTTTCCGTTGGCCCCCAAGGTCACCTAACCTGACTGTACCTGACTTTTGTGTGGGGTTATTACAAACAAGAGCCAACAACAAAAAAACACCAAAGAAATTTCACAAAAGAGATTCACATTTTAGAGTGCGAAAAATTCGGAAGTTTACATTATAGAAATGACAGTGTAAAGTTTTAGCGGTTCACATTTTAGAGAAATTCACATTATCGCTAATTCACACTATTATCGTATTTTATTTTTTTTTTTTCTGAACTAAATAAATTTTGAAACTGTGGTTTCAGAAATAATTTCGTTTTGTTTTAAACCTATACAAAATTTCTTTCAATCAGTTTAATAGAACTTAATAAAAGTGTAATCTGAATCCCTCGAAAATTCGAAAACGCCTTGTTTTAATTGGTTCCTTTTATCGACGGACTTAAGAAAAAAGAAGATATCACTGCTTAACACAATTTTGTTTGCCGAAACCTGTTACATCACCAAATAATTTGCCTGCAAAAATACTTCAGATTAAAAAATTAGAATTTTCGATAATTTTGTATTTAATTGTGACTTCTCTTCCTTTAGGCTTTCCATATACCTGATCAAGTGATTACCTAATGGCAAATACCGAATTTTAAAAACTTAATTGAATTTAAAATGAATATATTCTGATAGGAATATGTAATATACTTATACCATTACATTACATTTTTATTGAAAAAAAACTCCACAATAATTTTAAAGGGGAAAAGTTTGTTAAGATGGCATAACAAGTTTTGGGAAACAAATTTATTCGTGGTGCAACATAACGAACCTTAAAAAATTGTGTTTTTTGAAAATTTACATTTGAGTATCTCAATCTCAAAAACCAGATCCGATTGAGCAATTCTTAAATCGGATTTGAGTTCATGACATCAACAACCTCCGGACGGTATACAAGCCATTACATTTTGTAGACCAGTGTAATAAACAAACAACCTCAGATAAGACTGATTGTAAACTCTCTTTTGACAGTGATTGTATGTGTGAGTAAAACTATGACATGAACGATAAACGAATTGAATGGATATTACGGCTTCCGATTATCGCATCAGATCGGGGAATCATTAATCATTGCCAGGATTTTTATTCGCAAATATATGTAGCTACATGGAAGTGTTTGGTAGGAAGTGGGTGGTGTGTATATCTTTATCAGTTTAAGGGGTGGTGTCATGCAAAATGTATTTATGTTGGTATAATTGATATGCCATAATTTAATGCAAGCCACGCGCAGCGATAGGAACGAAAGGGAGCTACGGTAGGTACTCCACTGAGAATGCGATTTTATCAATTTTCGAATATGGAAATTATAATTGAATTTACAAACGAGTAATACATTATACATTTTGTGAGTATAATTCCCAGCTCAATTGCAGGGGATAAGCCCAGAAGAGTGTATGTATTATAGAAGGTGGTATATTTAACAAGCAAATGCTATTTCAATACAAAATTAAAGTCTCCAATATAATACGTTATAATGTCACTGCGTATGTGTTATTTGTTTGTACTTCCTATTACTGTCCGAATCATGAGTCCGTGACAAATTGACAAAACGATGTTAAATGATTATGTCCTGGATGTTTTATTGTGTGGGCGGGCTTGTGTGTGAATACACCACCGATTTGGTTGGCTCTGTTTGTGGCGAGTTAAACCAAGCGACAAGAAAGAGTTTTTTTTATTTCATCTGATAAACATCATGTAGGTACTGTCCACGAATGTGTTTTTCTCGTTTTCATTTTATTCAGCAATCAAATTAACAGAGATTAACTGTGTTAAAGTGTAATTGCTGCAATACATGTGTCAAGTTGTTTTATTGCTTTAATGTAGCTTATCTCTAGTCAGAATTACGAGCTAAAAGAAGTTTTATTAAACTTATACTATATATCAACAAGTAACTATACTGAGTCTGGTGATTCGGAGTTCTTGCATTTTACTAAAGGTATTCCCCAAGGGTCGATTCTTGAACCGCTTCTGTTTTCATTGTTTATCAATTACATAAATGAAGTTTTCTGTTATGTATCTGTACACCTTTATGCTAATGACGACGTCCAAATCAATTTTTCGAGGCCTGATGGAAGATTGTAAGTTTGTTATACAGATCTTGAAAAAAACTACCAACTGTCACAATTTGTTGCCTATTTCTGCCAAATCCTATTTCACACTTCACAAATTGGGTAGTTTTGGGCAAAAGAAAGCGCTCACGAGCGAGAAAAACATTTCAGGCTACATATAAAAAATGTTTTATTGATTTGATTTTCTTTTCTAAGAATGCAAAAGTTGATAAGAAATTTCAGATTTTCGAAAAATTATAAAACTAGGTTTTACAAAGATTAACGCTCATACACATATTTTTGTTATTCATCCACTCCCAAAGTATGAAAATATTCAGTCGGCTCTTGTACTATAATGGGACTTCTTAGGAAAGATGTGTTTTTTGATATAGGCGTACATTAAAAGCTGCAAAATTGATCATCATGATTTCGCCTTTACCCAATAATCTTTATATAGTTTGATACATAGCCAGACACTTGAACTTTTCTTAAAGTTTTTAACTTTTAGGATTAAAAAAGAAGTTTTATAAAAAAATAACGGAATTCTACTTAATGATGATTGACAGTCGATCAAAAAGGTAAGTTTTATAATTTTAAACCATCATCCCACAAAATTTCAATCCATCCCCTTAACAAGATAAAAATCAGAAACTCCACAAATTTAAATGTCCACTGCACTGAAGGTAGTACTTATAGCATTAAAATTTAACGCTTTTATGCCAACAGTTTAGTGCGGGCGTATTTCCGTATATTTTTGGAAACTATGGTCACCAAAAGTGCCTCAATCTCTTCACCGGTGTATTAAAATAAAAAATCCATTCTATAACACAAGAAACACATACATATAGCCACACCGACACAAAAAACTATGAATTTTGACATAGAAATATCAGAAACTGATGGTGTAGATACCATAGCCTGATACTAAAGTTTTCACTTTTGGAAGAGTGTGATACAAACAAACATTTTATGGATCAACTGACTGCGTACTGAAAAATAAAAAAACACATTTTCATTGCATAACTGTTTGTTAATTTTTTTTTATTTTTGCGAGTATATTTTTCTACGATAAATTATAACATTTCAATGTCAAACTCCAAAGATCCCGAGCAAAGCTCGGTCTCCCAGGTACTAGTGTTTTATGACACAACTTGTCAAACGCTTTGCTTAAGCCGGTGAATACACAGTCAAATTGTTCCCTAACATCAAAAGCATCAAGGCAAAAGAACGTGAAATTGAACAAATTTGTTTTTGTTTAACAAAACCCATGCTGATTATAGCAAATAATTGAACTCCAGTTGAAATAGAGAAATGGCTGCTTCGGCTGGCTTTGCAGTAGCCTTAACCTTGTTCATGGTTTCGGGTTGTAGATAACAGATTGCTTGGATGATTGGCCTTTAGTGCTCGAATCGTTTCCAGATTGTTAGCTTAACATCGGTTCTTCACGGTTCCCCACAAAAAAAAGTCCAAATCGCAGATTCGAGGTGGCCAATTGACATCGCCAAAAAGGCTGATAACACGATTTGGGAATTCGGTGCGCAAATTATGTATAAATATATATAAGTATATATATAGTAAGTATATAAGTAAAAAAAAAGTCGGTTGACATGGCTCTGTAACGCCCACCGTTGACCGAAATGTTGTTCCCAGCCTCATTTTCAAAAAAAATGGTCCAATGATACCACCACTCCACAATACGCACCAAACTGTCACTCTCTGACAATAACGTGCGGGTTTTCCGAGCCCCAGATGAGGCAATTTTATTTTTTGTAAGCAGGCACGGTAGGTGCTTCATTTCGGCCAAAACTTCTTTTTAAAAAAAAACGCACTGTTTGGGCTACACAGCACTCACTTTGGAAATAAGTTTTCAACATTTCCCAAAGTCGCCGTCGTTTAAGCGTAAAGCGACTCATTTCGTTCCGCGGAGGAACTATCCTGTCTTTCTGTCAAGATTTCGAGCGGGAAACAGCTGTCAGTGTCAAAATAACCTATGATTTAAAAAGAAACCACTAGATGGCCCATCCGTCAAAAACAAAAAATTCATTATTATTTGGCAAACACTTTATCTCTATATACATATAATATTGTATGTATCCATACTTCCATTATGTTTTATTGTTTTAAAAATAAACACTCAAGTATGGTTGCTGTTTCATTAAAAACATTCAATACTATAATATGGTGGTGCAAAAGCTTTGCAGCCTTAACTGTGGGTTTGTTTATCACACAAAACCCCTTTCAATTATTACTATTGTTTAATAGTTGCTGAAAGATTAACAAAACTTATGCCATGCCATTTATTCCACTTCGTAGAATAGAAGGTCAAACATGCACCTAACAAACTAAATCGCAATAGTTTTCCTTGCTTCTGAAAACAATAATCAAAAATCATTTCAATTTGATCAATTCACATGGAAGAGGATATACCCTTAGGGTACCACTTTATCAAAGAGTTTTATTTAATCGGCTTTGTAAGGAAGAGAACTTTCAGGATTACAATTTCAAGAGATAAATACAAAAATGAATAAAAACACTTCAATGCACTTGCATTGAAAAGTTCAGCTTTCCCAAAGTGCATTCAATTGAATATTAAAAAAAGCAAAAAAACAACATAAACATGAACATGAACATCAAGTCCCAGATATAATCTCTGATATTGTAAAATAAAAATATACACAAGTTACATGACTTTTCTGTGCATCCTTGGCTGTAACTCTATGTTGACTGCGGCAAACTGTTTTTATTCAAATTTTTTTTTAAGCGACAAAACCCCTTTTTCGTGTTATCGCACAAGTTTTTCACAAGGATTACTCAAAAATTCACAAGAAAGTCGGAAGTTTCTGTTCTCTATATTATGAACACTCGACATCCTTGAATTTACCCCGTGAATAGATTTAAATGTTTTTTTTTTTCGAGAATCGAAAAAAGAGGATTTCCCAAATTTTAAAGCATCTTACTATGATTTTAACATTTTATGATACCAGTTAAAAATGGTTTGAAACTAAGAACATTTTAGTAAAGAGTTTGGAAGATAGTTAATAGTTAGGTAGTGACATAACAATACCTTATGATCAGCCTGTTTAAAATTTTGCGCCACAACGTTTGACCTTTTCACTTTCTTAAAATTCTGTTTGTTTAATAAATGCCAGTTAGTATCAGAACTTACAGGAACTAAAGGGTGATTTTTTGGCTGGTTTGGTTTTGGCAACACTGGTTTTGACAGCTGACGTGTGTTTAGTACCTTGTGTCACTGTCAAACAGCTTCAGTTTGGTTTGCAATTTAACCATGGATCGTCTTACAAATGAACAACGCTTGCAAATTATTGAATTTTACTATCAAAATTCGTGCTCGGTTCGAAATGTTCATCGCGCGCTGCTTGTGTTCAGCGATGAGGCTCATTTTTGGTTGAATGGGTACGTAAATAAGCAAAATTGCCGCATTTGGAGTGAAGATCAGCCAGAAGCATTGCAACAGCTACCAATGCATCCCGAAAAAGCCACTGTTTGGTGCGGTTTATGGGCCGGCGGCATTATTGGGCGTATTTCTTCAAAGATGATGCGAATCGCAGCGTTACTGTCAATGGTGAACGCTACCGAGCGATGATAACAAACTTTTTTTTGCCCGAAATGGAAGTTCTTGACTTGCATAATATGTGGTTTCAACAAGACGGTGCCACATGCCACACAGCACGCGAAACAATGGCGCAATTGCGAGGCGAGTTTGGTGAACAGTTAATTTCACGTTTCGGGCCGGTCAATTGGCCGCCTAGATCGTGCGATTTGACACCATTAGATTATTTTTTGTGGGGGTATGTCAAAGCTTATGTCTATAGGGACAAGCCCGCTTCGATTGACGCACTGGAAGCCAACATCCATGCATTCATTCGTGAGATACCGGCCGATATGTGTGAAAGAGTATGCCAAAATTGGACTCAGCGGATGGGCTACCTGAGACGCAGCCGCGGTCAACATTTGCATGAAATTATCTTTAAACATTAAATTGCAAGGTTCAAACTATCGATTCAAATAAATATTTCATTCATTTTTTCGAATTTTTTGTGTTTTTTTTGTAAAAAAAGTTCTAAACCTCTTAAAAAATCACCCATTATATCTTCGAGGCGAAGAAAATCTGTTCTTTTGTAGAAGTAAAACCAGTTCTAGGTCAGTAAATTGTAAAAATTTAAGTAAAATCTTTTAAAAACGTTTTTCTTAGACTTGACGAAGAACCAGTTGAAAACACATCGTCAATTCATTTGCATAGGCAATCTTTAATTCATATATTTTACTCCCAATTTATCGATGGGTTGACTGCTAATGCAGGAGGAAGAGCACGTATTTAGTACCGGAGAAACAAGATCAGTAGGTCTTACGACAACCGAATCAGTAATAAGCAATTCATCAATATCCATGACAGGTGTTGTAGGAGGCCAAACTTATGAGGAAAGGCTATTGTTGTGATGACACTGGAATCATGTGGTTCGTCTGAAGTGGTCAGTGCCTCTAGGGCAATTTTTTTTATAATTGAAATTTAATCAAAATCGTTAGAGCCGTTTTCTAGCAAATTTGAAAAAACAAAAATATTTGTATGGCTGCTACCCGTTCTAATTGAGCTTAAACAAAAAGCCAAAGTAAAATACAGCTATTATGTAGATTCTAATGCACTTGCCTTTGAAATATCAACCTTGGTAAAGAATCATTTGGTACTTAGTGAAAAATATTATATTAAAAGTTATGAGGTGCACCATTTTGACACTTTACTATACCAATTGAATTGAGGTCTTTGAATCATAAAAAAAATCATTAGAATAGACAGATCAGCAAATTTGCACACAAAAACAACAAGAAATCAAAAAATGAATACCCATAGTTTATGCCAGTAATAAGAGTGAACGTAGAGTGGATATAAATTGTTAAAATGTTGAGGTGTTTAGATGACACTTAATTCGGTTGCAGAAAAACATTCGTTTCCAAATGGTAACCATAGATTTTTTGATTTACAACTGGGTGTGTTCTTAAATGCATTCCGGGTAAAAAAAAGTCGGCTGTCAGTACTTTTTTCTCAACTATGCGTATTATGTTAAGGCATTTCATTTCGAAATAAAAATCACTTTTATGCGAAACTTGACATTGCTTGGCAGATAGAGAAAAAAAAAATATTTTGAAGTTTGCTTATAATTTGTTACAAAAGTCAGCAGAAAGGTTTTAAATGTCCGTTTCAAAAACTAAAATCTCAATTTTTTTGGATTTTTAAAGGTTTTTTAATTCATCGAAGACATCTTTCAATGAAATTTGACAGTTTATTGCTCGACTGATAGGCAAAAACTGTATTTTGACGTCTGTAGAACATTTCATTACAAAAACCTCCAAAAAGTTCCAAAATTGTTTTTTTTTTTTCCCCGAAACAAAAAAAAAATCTCAAAAAATCGTTTTTTAGAGGTTTTTTTTTAATCCATTGTCATCGTAGTCATCCTTCAATGCAATTTGACAGCTGATGTCTTGATATTTCGTTCCAAATGTCTACGGATTGCTCATAAAATGCATTTTTCCGGAGCAGAAAATAAAATGGAAAAATTTTCTAATTTTTCAGAGGTTTTTTAATACATCGTCATCGTAGCCATTCTTTAATCAAATTTGACAGTTTATTGCTTGTACTTGATAGTCCACATTAACCACAATTGGTGTCGGAATTACTATATCCTTGTTCTCAAAAGAAGAATCAATCCTTCTGAATTGAATTTAAACCAAAAGCGTTGACACATATTATGGAATTGATGTTCACTGAACATTAACTATGCCCCTTGTAAGCCAAATGCAAAAAGGTACCTTTGAACGCACCCGAATACTTCTCAAAACATAAAACGAATGTTGGTTTCATGCGAATATAAATTTTCATCAATTGGTGAGTGTAGAACTGGTAATAGGACCTATAATTGAAAGTTTATTGTTAGGTACATAAAGTATTATGTTGTTTTCCTCTTTTGTTTCGTTATAAATATTATCATATCATTATTATTATAACTTTATTTATATGTAATGAATAATTACAATATTAACTTAACTTATAGCACTAACTACCAGAGTCTGCGGCTGTTCGATATAAGCAAATATAGGTATTAAATTGAATTAATAAAATTAAAATGACTTATGTTTATTTATATCAATTTTGAGTGTGTATGTTTATAACACACTATTTCAATATTTTCTTCTGATGGCGGTATAAAAAGGTCAGTAAGGTTGTTTTTTTTTTTCAAAATTTGTTTCTGCAGATGGAGTTTACTCTAACGCATTGAGTAGTGAAGTGCTTTATTGAGAGTATGTTCTGTTGGTTACAAAATTGACAGATTGGGTGCTGGTTTTTGGAGATAATGTGGCTATGGGTTAAGTTGGTAGGACCCAACCAAAGTCGTATAAAAATGCGGAGCATGTGTATAGGTAAATTTGTTGGATAGATGGATTAATTGCTGAATAATTCGTTTTTTTTTTTATCTCGTTGCAAGTTTTTTTGATAAGGTTTATTGTATCTGTTTTGTTGAAGCAATGTTGTTTTCTCAACTAATTCATTGCCCTTTATCCTGGCATATCCTGGAATTCAGGCAAGTTTCATACTTTTTTGTTTATGATTAACTTATCTCGAATCTTATTTATTACTTCTGTTTGGTGCTTAATATTTTCGATTGCCATTACTTTTGATAAATTGTTTATTAAAGTTTGTGAATTTTATGGTTGTCACTGATTATTTTTTATGAAAGATAAGAAATGTATGTTAACTTTAAAATAACAAAAGAAAAGTAAATATAAAAGTGACTATTAGGAGTTTCATTCATAATTCGTTACTTCGCTGACTATAATTTTCACCAAAACACGGCTATTATTGCAATTAATCATATTCAATTTTTTTTGTTTAAGGAAAACACGTTCGAAAACATTTTCGCATAAGAAAATTAAAAATAAAAAAAACATGGGAAATCATTCAAGTGATGGGGAGTGTAACATGGTGTTTGTGTGAATGAAAGTTCATTTTGCATACTCCAGAGCAATTTCATTTGCATATTCTTACAGGACACTTGGGTGCATTTTTCTTTTTATAGTTTTCTTATTTAAGTATAAACTTGAATTTTTTCTCTCTTTGTTCTGTTAAATATTGCGGAAGAGAGGTTCTTAAATTTTATGTCGCCAACATATGTTGAAATTATACTTTAAGAAGAGCGAGCAAAATGGCAAGGACAGAGGAAGAAGATAAAGTCCTTCTTAATTGGTAAATGATTAAATTTACGAGCAGCAATCTGTAAAGGATGCAGCTTCGGGGAGCCATTCAATAAACTTCCTTTGGGACTTGCGCCCGTTTTGTACCTAGCTCTAGCTGTATCCTTTTATTTTGTGCCAATCTTCTTTTCTTTTTTTTTTTAATTTTAGAAAAGTAAAAACGAAACTGCACCCATAAAGTGGCTGTCTCTTACAGGTGAGCTATGGGAGTTACTAAATGATGAGTGGGAGACCGGTTGGGGAAGAATTTGTTCTTGAATCGGGTTGCATTGGTTAGCGCCAATTGGAGGGTCAATAAATTTTCAAATAATGTGGCAAACGTAAAACAGTGTGTTGCACGGAAGGAGTGGATGTGATGCATCACTGATGGGATGGGTTTTTGCTAGCAATTGATTGATTTTGCGAGCGGTTAAGGTAAGTGTAACGACAGACTGAGTTCTTGGAGGAGAAGTTCTTTGAGTGGCCGCCATACCCATTCAATGAATAAACAAAGAGTAGAATGAAGTTCCTTAATTAGTTTCTGTCCATTGCAGGTGTACCTATACTTTGTTCCAAAGGATTCATGGGGGGCAGTATTGAATTAATTAGAAGTGCATTTTTTGCATCGTATATTTACTCCTGGTATATATTTAGTAAGCAATAATAATAAACCAGTTGTATTCGGTGGATAATTACAATTCAGTTTGCCCTGTGCGTGCATTTGGAAACGATAAATATTTCAAAAATTATATTTCTTTTACTTCTAATTGAAAACTATGTGTGGAAAGTTTGAATTATCAAAAATGGATTGATTATAATGTATGTTTAGGAGGAATTAAAATCAATCGGTTGAATTAAGCATAGGATTTCGACAATTATTTGTTTTGAATTGAATTGTTTGGGAAGACGAGGATGTGCCTTCCTGAGCCATGCTCATATTTGTCTACAAAATATAAAATTCGTGTTATGCATTATATATTTTTTTAAATGTACCTATATGTTATGTATTTAAATATATTTCCCAAAGGTTTCTTCAAGGTAAAGAAGATTCCAAATTATCAATAGTTGAACGTAGCTTTTTTTCAAAGCAAATACTAACAGCTTTAATAAAATAACAGTTTCTAAAGGCCAATACATTTTCAACCCAATGGTAGGTAAAAACAAATGGATATATCGAACTTTATAACTTAAGTTGCAGGCAATTTTGCAAAATAACGTCATTTTATCAAAGCACATATTTTGTTAAGGTTAGTGGCAGGCACGTATCTAGGCAAATTTAGTTAAAACGAAAGATTTTTAATATCAATTCAAATTTATAAAAACAAGAAGACTATCTAAGTAGGTATACTTGATTTGATTTGGGATCAGTTAAAGACTTTAATTATTATCTTCGTTTATAAAGGGTCCGCCATCTAAAGTTTTTTTTTCAACTAGTGCTTATTTCGTGAATGGTAAAACTTAGCTCATGTCTGATTTGACAGATAATTAGTTTTATCCTTCCGCTGAACGAATATGGTTGTGTATACGCTTCGCTAAGTGGGCCTGCGATCGACTTAGAGAAGATGCCGATTTTGCCAAAAAAATCATCTTTTCAGATGAAGCTCATTTTGATCTTGGCGGATAGTAAACAAGCAAAATTGTCGCATTCGGGGCACAGAAAATCCGCACGCATACATCGAAAAGCCGATACACCCAAAACGAGTCACTGTTTGGTGCGGATTTTGGTCCAGAGGCATAATTGGGCCATTTTTCGAAAATGAGCAAGGAGTGGCCGTTACAGTCAATGGCGATCGTTATCGGGCCATGTTGAACGAATTTTTGTTCACAAAAATTGAAGAGGAGGATATTGGCAACATTTGGTTTCAACAGGACGGCCGGCGCTACGTGCCACACAGCCGAAGCTACACTCGATGTTTTGCGCCATTTTCAAAAAAAAAAGTTATTTGGCGGACCCTTTATTAAGAAGAAGAAGCCAAAATATTGCAAAATAAAAATAACAAAAATTATATGATCTCAGAATAATAAAAACCATAAATGAATAGAAATAATGATATGGGTGACTGGAAAACGTTGCTGCTGGAAAACGTTTGATTGATTCTGCTACCCAATGCAAAAGCAATAACTGAAAAAAGATTTGTAATAAGACCAGTTATTCAGACTATTTTATTTTGTGCAGAACAAGAGGTGACAACGATAGTGGAGCTATATATCTTACTCGGCCCACAAAAAAAAAAATGGAAAACTAAGGGCTGTCCTGCAGTTCAGAATTGAATCTGGGGACAACAATTTAAAGAATCACTTCATTACTAGCTCTTAAAACTCAGGCTATTTGAGCTCAGCTATTCAAAATGAAATCCCGGAGACATGTTCTGATATTGTCACAACCGAAATATACAATAAACGGGCTATTCATTCAAGTAGTTTCAACGTCCTCGCTGACGAAACAATGGATGTGTCTGGAACTGAACGACTTTTCATATGCCTTCGATATGTCGACTGTTTATTGTTTAACAGACCCAAAAAGTTGTATGCTTCGGGAAAAATGTGTAAGGTTTGTTCTCATTGATGATCAAACCTCTAGAAACCTGACCAAAACCATACTGCAGTGATGTGAAGAACTACATCTTGATATATATGAGGAACCGCAAATACGGCAGGTCACTTAAGTGGAGTACAAAGCAGGATTATAAAACTGTATCCAAACGGTTGGTATGTACACTGTGCGTGCAAGCCATCGCTTGCAAAATAACTTTCCAAAATATCATAAAAAAACCACACCAGAGGGCAAAACAAAATCCAAACATATCTTCTTGCTCATGGTTTTGGGCACACTTCTAGTGACAACAGTGTCTTGAAAGAACCTTTTCAACGATGAAAACGATTAACACAGTGTCTCGAAGCCATATGATCAATGCTAGACTTAACGCACTTGCTATGATATCTGTTCATTCGGATATTGATGTCAATCCAGATGAGGATAAGCCGAATTTTCAATTCCTTGTTTTAATCGAGGAAGTAATTTTATCAAAGTAGGCTTCTAGAATACGGTATAAATATTTAATTTGTCTGACTTTATGAACTGTTCTCTACAATGAACACAAAGAATCACTGCCCACTTTCTCATTTGTAAACATCATACACTTTCTACTAAACCAAACTTCCCAAAGCCGGAAAATGAGCATATTTTTTAACTTCTAGTTCCTATCGTTCTATTAATGCATCGAACGATTTTAAAAAGCAACGCTTTCGAGTCATCAGACGATTCGAAAATCTATTTATTTACCTCTTTAAACTTTTTAAAAGCTATTTGCGGCTGAACCACGCATCTTAGCGACTTATAAATGGCACAGTGGTTATCTGGAATATGCAACCTTTCCAACTAAGTATCGCAATATAAAAAAAAAACTTTCAAAAAATTTGATTTTTTAGGTCCGTAAAGAAGTCGTACGTTTGGAGCGAAAGTGAAACCTGTTTCCTTGATTTGCAGCCGAAATAAGAGGCCTAGCAATCTGAAAACAAAATGTTCGTGATCTAAGAGTCAGTACTTTTCAAATGAGGTATCCCACGAGAAGAATAACAAAAGAATTCAAAAAAATCAATTTTTAGGCTCATAAAGAAGTCGTACTTGGAGCAAACGTGAAACCTATGTACTCGATTTGCAGCTGAAATAAGAGGCATAGCAACCTATAAACAAAGTTTTCGTGATATAGGATAATTCATAACCTTTCAAAATCCACGCACGTATCTCGGGTAATAAAAAAAAGCTAAATCAATGCATCTTAATCTAAAAAATCTATCAAATAAAACTCTGTCACATACCGCTTAGAAAATAGAATTTCAACTTTAGCATAGTTTTACCCATGTCACCCTACTCATAATACTTATAATAATTAAAAATCCCCCCCTTTTTGCGTGCTTAAATAAATCAAAGATATACAAATTTTGTTTTTACTCTAATACCTATTACTGTATATAACCTCTGTTGAATGATCAGTAAACATTGTGAATGATTAAGAGAGTCAGTGATCAACATTGCTCTTTAAAATATTTGTGGTAAAGTAATAATACAAATAGTGATAATTATCTTTATCATCCTTAAAATTCTTAAGCATCTTACTAAAGCGTCTAAGATTGTTCGCCTTTGTTTTTAATATTCATATGAAATAGTTATTATTTAAACTTTGTTCAGTTTTTCTCTCATATCTACCTACAGGGTGGGCCAAATAAGAGCTCTGAAGTACTCTAAACATTATTCTGGATCACCAGGATTGAGCTTTAGGGCCAACTAGAATTTTGTTTTTATAGTTTAAATTGTATTTTTCCTCTGGTTCTTTCCCACCCAAAAAGCTCCGTTTCCGATATTATTCTAACTTCACCTGAAGTCACACGAGTTCAGTGTTCAGATAAATCAACTCATGCAAGTGTATGTGGGTGGATTCCTACTATAATTATTTATATATTTATATACTTTATTCGGTATTTCTTAACTAACTTTGCATATAATGTACTTTATTCTTTATTTCTTAAATAACTTAAAATTTCAATTTTCAACAAAGAACGAAGATTTATTTTCGTAAAATCTACACATCGTTATTGTATGTAAGTATGAAGAAAGTAATTCAAATGTAGCCTGGCATCATATATGTATGTATGAATGTAAAGAAACAAACCTGAAATGGTTGCCAACTCATATAAAAGAAAAGTTTTTCATTGATATACGAATGTGTGTTGTGTGTCATGTGTCGTGTGTGTGTCATCATCAATCATTGTATTCTTCTCTAAGAATGCAATTGTGATTTGGCCTTTGTTTGTAAAGTTTTCTTGGCTTTATAAATAGTTTCATACATACTTACTAAAAGAAAAAGAAAATAGAACGGAAAAGAAACTTCAAGAAGAAGAATGAAACATACATATATATATATGGCCTGACAGTCAAGTGTATTTAATGACAGCTTCAAAACAATAGCGATAAAAGAACAAAGGCTATTTCGATAAAAGCAATAACTTTGTCCTTACTATTGTTTTTACTATTTTTTAGTTAATAAAGTTAACAGGATATCATTTTGTGGTTACTCTTTGGTGCGTTCGTATTAAATGACAAGTCGAAATCAAACTGTGGAAAGTGATGCTTTTTTCTCAAAAATAGTTAAAAGTTTTACGACATCAATACATTTCTTGAGTGAAATATGTAAGTAGGTGTCTCACTACCTCACCACCTAGATTCCTAAGAGAATTTTTTTTTGTCAAGCGCTTCTTCGCGGGCCCCAGATCATCATGGGGCAATTTGTTTGTTTTCGCCCTATACCACCTTTTTATTGTTGTTCTTCATTTGATATCTTACTTTTACTTGCGAATATATGTAGGTACTATATGGGAAGTTATGGATTCGTACAAAAAATCGAACTCGAGATTTTGATCAAACTTTGCATTACGATGATAGAGAAGTCAAAAAAAGTGGGTCTCGCAAAACGTCCGTCTGTCTGTCTGCCTGTCTGTCGGTTCGACTACAGCCTAAACGGATGGGTCGATTTTCTTTAAACTTGGTACCTAGCGTTTTTTGGACATTCCCCCCACCCGTTTTTTTTCTCTTTTTTTTTAGGACCAAAATTAACAGTAGCTGTCATAGAAAATTTTTTGGCCAAAAAGGAAAAACTTATTTTTCTCAAATCCAGCGCTACCAAATTTGTTTTTAAGAACTCAATAAATTTAAATAGTTATGAGTTGCCGTTTAATAAAAAAAATGGTTCCGAAAAATGGTTATTAATTGTAACCTCCCAGAGTACCATTTTTTTAATTTTCGCTTTTCTCGAAAACGGTTAAACTGATTCTGATTATTTTTTTTATGAAGAATTATTGACACATTCTAAATAACATTGTGTACCAAAGTTTTCAAAAAAAAAATTATTTTTAGATTTTTAAAAAAAGTTTTAATTTTTTTTTGAAAACTCAATATTTCAAAAACCACTTTGTCGATTTTTATTTAACTTGGTAAATAGCATTTTTTAACTTCATCTAGAAGATTTTTGACAAAAATTATTCTAATACCCAAAAATAACGGTGCCTCCCATAGAAATGTTTAAGATATGCTTTAAGAAAAATATTTTTTTCTCAAAAACAACTCCTACGATTTTGATAAAAGTTTTCTGCGTGTTAAAATTAGTACGATCTACCATTTTTAAATTTTATATTTTAGGTTTATTAACAGTACCTCTCATAGAACGGTTTCTTTGATTTTCGACTATCTCAACATCTGATCAACCGAATAAAATTAGATTTTGTACACAAAAGCTAGTAACAAATATAAATAAAAGTGCGTAGCAAAATTTTATAAAAAATAATTTTTGGATTTTTGGAAAAAAAATCAAAATTATATTGTTTGATATATTTGACAAAAAAAAAATACAAAATTATTTTTTGAAAATTCGATATTTCGAAAACGGGTAGCAGATTTTTTGTAAAGTTCAATTTTTAACAGAAAATTAACAAATACTTAAAACACCATTTTTTTTCTCAAAAATGTTAACGAAATTTTATAAATAAAAAATTAATTATTTTTAAAACCGCTCTTACTATTTTCAATTTTTTTTTTCTTATAAATTAAGATTTATATAAGAAATCAAATGGTTTACATCGCGCTGGGTTACAACAGATTTAAAGTATTTTAATCAATTTCTTTCTAATTTTGTTGATTTAAAACAATTTACCAGTTTAAATAATATAGTTTCCTTTCATGCATATTGCATATGTGCAACACTGGGCTATATTGTTAATTTTTTGTATGCTCATATAATACCACCTGCAACTAAACTAAGTTTTGGCAAATGGATAAAATATAGACTCCCATAGCTAATTTATTTCAGACTATAGAACCACAATGTGATCGCACATAAGAGCAAGTTCGTGCGACCCAGTCGTGCATATTTTTTATTAACAATCTGCTTACTGTTTGGGTAACTATATAATAATTATTAAAATATTTAATTTGCTGCTAACTTCGATTTATTTAAAAAAAAATTTTACTCTCTATGTCATTCCCTTGCAGCCTGCCGTTACGTTAATGGTTCTTATAATAATTTATATTACTTCTGATGGTTGTTCATCAATATATAATGACGAATTTGTGTTCTAGAAGTTTTTAGAACTCTATCAAATAGTTATTGGCTCAAGAAACACACTTTTAGAAATAATTTTACTTTTTTTAATACAAATAAATACATAATCTAGTCATTTTTACAAGGCCATAAATTCTTCTGTAAAGTCTGATATGCACGCATGTCCCACACAAATGAAAAAAATAGTGACACCAAAGACATATTTAGTGACACAAACATATGAGCTATGCCCTAGCTATAAGAATACAATTGTACCAGGCGATGTCAGTGCCAAACTAGGGAGAGAAAATTCACCACCTCTAGTAACTCATTCAGTGTGATCGACTTTGTTGCAAGGCGAGACGTTGTGGTATCTAGAACACAGTTCTAAAATCTTAAAATTCATAAGGGTACTAGGAAATCTCCTGATCAATCAACCGTCAACCAGATTAATAATTTCCCTATTGAAACTCCTCATCGTGGATATCCGAACATTCCGAGCGGCCAACAATCACTGAAGCCAAGGAACAGCTGCGGATGGCCTGACCACGTCAAAAACAGGGAAATATTGTAAGGGGAACCGAAGGACGTCAGACGGCTGCAGTCTGGGACATCGTTAGGTCCTTTTCTGATCGAGCCTTTGATAATCTCTTGAGCAGCATGTCGCCAGCACTTAGTACATTGAAAATCAGTGGCAACATTGGTAAGAAGCTACCAGAGATGCCGCCTCTGGTGAGCTGGGTCTCACACAACCACTACATGAGAACCCTTAGTACAATTAGTAAGTACATTTAGCTCAATAAAAAAAAAAAAAACCGCCCACGATCGGCTCGCGAGCTTGCCTTTCCAAATGAGAGCTTACCAGATACGCTCACCCCTGAGCCATCAGGTGTGAGCACTTTTAGTTTGGCTAGCGCTCGTGAGAGTTCGATTTATAAACGCTCACGTAAAGAGCGCTCTCATTATGTGCGATAACAAAACCGCACGATCATGAGCGTGAGAAGAGAGTGAACCATTTTAGCGCTGGTGATTCTTTAAGAATTAAGAAAAAGAGAAAACACATTTAATGTTAACGTTCTAATGGACCAAGAGAGCTGGGTGTGACATTAGGTAATATCCACCTCCTAGATAGATCCGCGTACTCCGTTTTTCGATCCGCCATACCAAAAAATGTTAGCACATTTTGCCACCTGTCAAACTAAAAGTTCTAGTTAAGAGTGAACTCAGAACATCGGGCTTGACATTAGGTAACATCCACCTCCTAAATCCTTAATATTGTATTAGAAAAAGGAAAACCCATTATGCTCACCACTGCTCAAGAGCGCCCACAACCGCCCACGCTCGCCCACGAGCCATGGGCCATAAGATGTTTTCGGCTCTTGCCCATGAGCAGGCATTTCACTAATACTACTTTCGCTCTCGCCCATGAGCGGGCCTTTTGCTTATGCTGTTTTCGCTTTCGCCCATGAGCGGGCGTTTCGATTGAGTTTTTGCGTTATTAAGAATAACTCTTGCCTACAGCTGCTTCTTTGGACAAAGGGAGTAGCAAAGCCGTCTCTCTATTTCAGGCGGCAAAAACCTTGCCTTGTGGATGAGAACGCTTTAGGATTTTTTGAGAGGAAGATTTTCCGGGTGCTTTTTGGTCCCGTCTTCATAAACGGGGAATGGAGGAGAAGATGTAACGGGTGATTTTTAAGCTGGTTTGGTTTTGGCAACGCTGGTTTTGACAGCTGACGTGTGTTTAGTACCTTGTGTCACTATCAAACAGCTTCAGTTTGGTTTGCAATTTAACCATGGATCGTCTTACAAATGAACAACGCTTGCAAATTATTGAATTTTACTATCAAAATTCGTGCTCGGTTCGAAATGTTCATCGCGCGCTGCTTGTGTTCAGCGATGAGGCTCATCTTTGGTTGAATGGGTACGTAAATAAGCAAAATTGCCGCATTTGGAGTGAAGATCAGCCAGAAGCATTGCAACAGCTACCAATGCATCCCGAAAAAGCCACTGTTTGGTGCGGTTTATGGGCCGGCGGCATTATTGGGCCTATTTCTTCAAAGATGATGCGAATCGCAGCGTTACTGTCAATGGTGAACGCTACCGAGCGATGATAACAAACTTTTTTTTGCCCGAAATGGAAGTTCTTGGCTTGCATGATATGTGGTTTCAACAAGACGGTGCCACATGCCACACAGCACGCGAAACAATGGCGCAATTGCGAGGCGAGTTTGGTGAACAGTTAATTTCACGTTTCGGGCCGGTCAATTGGCCGCCTAGATCGTGCGATTTGACAGCATTAGATTATTTTTTGTGGGGGTATGTCAAGGCTAATGTCTATAGGGACAAGCCCGCTTCGATTGACGCACTGGAAGCCAACATCCATGCATTCATTCGTGAGATACCGGCCGATATGTGTGAAAGAGTATGCCAAAATTGGACTCAGCGGATGGGCTACCTGAGACGCAGCCGCGGTCAACATTTGCATGAAATTATCTTTAAACATTAAATTGCAAGGTTTAAACTATCGATTCAAATAAATATTTTGTTCATTTTTTCGAATTTTTTGTGTTTTTTTTTTTAAAAAAGTTCTAAACCTCTTAAAACAACGGGCTGTAAACCAATACTGACCTATCCAAAAAAACAAACGGCTGAGTTGGTTGGTTATCTTTGAGCGAATCGAGACCAAAGATTTTTCCGATGGGTTTTTGAGTCCAAATCCGAGGGATTTTTGGAATAAAATAATATAATATTAATGTAATCTATATTTTTTTATAAAAACAAAAATATTTTTCGTAATATTTATTTCATTCATTCGTTTTTTGAGATAACCAGTGAAATATTAAAGCGTCAGTCCTATATGACTTTTAATACCATCAAAACTGTAAGATGGCGACAAACACGGTGACCCTTGTTGACAAGTGGTTATTAGCATAGTATAAGAAGTTCAAGTTCAAGTCAAATTTATGTGCAGTTTAATGTTAATATAAGTTTTTATTGATAATACCTATAATAAATTTATGACAAAGTTTTTATTATAATAATAGAAAATATAATATATTTAAGGGAAAACACAAAAAAGAAATACTACATTGTGGATATTAAAATAAATCTTTTTGGCAAGACTCCAATTCACGTTTCACAAAATGAATGTGGTAATTAACCTATATCTAAAATATCAGTTGGTCGTAGATTCTTCCCAAAAAATTATGAGTCGAGTAATTCCATAATAACTCACGTGACATTTGGGTTTGGAGAGAGTTTTACGAGCTATTTTCTTAAAATTTTAATAAGAAACATCCACGAAGAAAAATTGTTTTTTACTTAGTAAACAAAAAATAAAACATTGGTTACTCCCGTTCTCATTTTCGGACATGTACTATGATGATGTTGTTTGCTATTTTTTAAATTAAAATAATTAATAAAATTTTAATATCGACCTAAAACTATAGCAAAACTTTACATAATTGAAACTTTTATATACAAAACTAGCGGTCCGCTCGTCTTCGCACGGGAAGACAAACCTAAGCTTCGTTAAATATAAATAAATATTTCAGCAAATTTTTGAAATCGTTATGAATGGCTAAATAAGTAAAAACATGATCCACTAAGGCCAACCTTTATAACTTTGTCAACACAGAGACAATTTTTGTATTAAAAAAATACTTCTTTGTTTTAATCCTATATCATTCTATAAATAGCAAATTTTGTTTACATAACCTTTTACACACAAAAAAAAAATTTGAAATCAGATGCCCCTTTTCGTCCATTTCATCCTATAAATACCAATTTTCTGAAAAAATCTCTAAGGCCATCCACTAAAAAAACAACCTTTCAAACACCAAAAGATTTTCTTAAAATCGGTTATTCTTTTATTTTTTCCCCATTTCAGCCTAAAAATAACAAAATTTGATAGATTATCCCTAAAGCCATTTCTAACGAAAAACCTTTCAAAAAAAAAGAATTTCTTAAATTCGATTTATTTTTATTTTTGCTCCCTTTCACCCTACAATACCAAAAGTTGAAAAAGAATATCCCAAAAGCCATTTTCTTACCGTCTGCAGATTCACATGTTGAACTGTAATTGAGTTGAACTGAAAAACGAAATGTCCACCTACAGGGCCAACTGTTGAGAATTTTCTGACTGGATATAGATATAGATATAGATATAGATATAGATATAGATATAGATATAGATATAGATATAGATATAGATATAGATATAGATATAGATATAGATATAGATATAGATATAGATATAGATATAGATATAGATATAGATATAGATATAGATATAGATATAGATATAGATATAGATATAGATATAGATATAGATATAGATATAGATATAGATATAGATATAGATATAGATATAGATATAGATATAGATATAGATATAGATATAGATATAGATATAGATATAGATATAGATATAGATATAAAAATAGATATAGATATAGATATAGATATAGATATAGATATAGATATAGATATAGATATAGATATAGATATAGATATAGATATAGATATAGATATAGATATAGATATAGATATAGATATAGATATAGATATAGATATAGATATAGATATAGATATAGATATAGATATAGATATAGATATAGATATAGATATAGATATAGATATAGATATAGATATAGATATAGATATAGATATAGATATAGATATAGATATAGATATAGATATAGATATAGATATAGATATAGATATAGATATAGATATAGATATAGATATAGATATAGATATAGATATAGATATAGATATAGATATAGATATAGATATAGATATAGATATAGATATAGATATAGATATAGATATAGATATAGATATAGATATAGATATAGATATAGATATAGATATAGATATAGATATAGATATAGATATAGATATAGATATAGATATAGATATAGATATAGATATAGATATAGATATAGATATAGATATAGATATAGATATAGATATAGATATAGATATAGATATAGATATAGATATAGATATAGATATAGATATAGATATAGATATAGATATAGATATAGATATAGATATAGATATAGATATAGATATAGATATAGATATAGATATAGATATAGATATAGATATAGATATAGATATAGATATAGATATAGATATAGATATAGATATAGATATAGATATAGATATAGATATAGATATAGATATAGATATAGATATAGATATAGATATAGATATAGATATAGATATAGATATAGATATAGATATAGATATAGATATAGATATAGATATAGATATAGATATAGATATAGATATAGATATAGATATAGATATAGATATAGATATAGATATAGATTTTTTTAAGTTTTTTTTTTTTTTTTAAGTTTATTCATATATTCAAAAAGATTTAAAGTTCCTGCGAAGCCCATAGGCTTGTCTGCAGAAGATTGTGTTCCTCAAAATAAGAAAAAAAAAATCTAAAGTAAGCTTTAAGTGAGAGATACATTTTTTTCAAAAGATAATTAAAAAAAAATATTACTTTAATAATAAAAATTACTTTACTAGTTTGAATTTAAGAAGAAATTTTTAATGTTTTTTTTTCTAGTTTTAAAATTTTCCATAGTTACTAATTCTCTAGGTAATTCGTTGATTGTTGAAGGAACGCTATTTATTGTAATTGGTGGGCAATGTAAGCATTCCCTGGGCTCGTCGTCTAGTGTTGATCGTATGGTCAATTGGTCGAATAAAACGGTTATCGTCAAAATACTCCAGTATAAGCGTCATCTTGCTCGACATTAAGAACTTTGAATGTGCAATCTATGTTTCGCGAAAAGCCATTATTTCATCTAAGCACTGAATTTTGAAGTGTTTGTAGCTTTTGAATGTGAGTTGTTGCTGCATTTCCCCAAGCAAGTATACCAAATCGTAGCTTTGATTCAACTAAAGCATAATACACTTGTCTTAAAACTGGTACTGTGGCATGGTACTTCAAATGGGCTAGTGCGTATACAGCCTTTTTCAGATCCATACGCAGCTTATCGATGTGATTGCTCCATAGAAAATGACAGTCAATGATCACACCAAGATATTTGAAGCTTTCTACTAATTCTATAATTTCAATTGAGGTGTTAGAACAGCCATCATTTTTCAAATATATTTTGCTCTGTGTGGATTTGAATTGTGGACTTCGGATGTGCATCATCTTAGTCTTAGAGGCGTTGATTACCAGTCCGGCCGTTGTCGTGGCACCATTTAACTGCATCACTAAACTCCTCCTGCATTATCAACGTCGCCGTATCCAGAGACCTATGACGTACCACAATCGCTGTATCGTCAGCAAAGGCGAATGGAATGCCCTGCTTAAAGACGCGAAGTAGCTCGTTCGTTTAAAGTATAAAGAGAATCGGACCAAGTTTAGATCCCTGAGGAACTCCATATTGTACGTCTTTTTTCTCACTCATCACGTTCTTAATCTTGACTCAAAACAGCCTGTTATGCAGATAGTCCATCATCCAGTAAGCCATTACTCCTCTAATTCCAATTCGTTCAAGCGCTTGTATTAATTTCGTATGGTTTAGAGTGTCAAAATCCTTACTGAAGTCCATGAACAGGACAAGGACATGATGGCTTTTATTCAAGCTCTCATTGACACAATTTATAAATTCGCCTAGTAATTTGCCTGTATTTTTGTTTTTCTGGAATCCGTATTGACTTTTATGTATCAGACAGTGTTTGTCAATAAATTTTTGTAGTCTTACCGAAATTACGCCCTCCAAACACTTTTCAACCACCGGAAGTATATAAATCGGTCTATAATTGCTAAGCTGATTTCTAACTCCACCCTCATAGATCGGTCTTACGACAGCAGTTTTCAGCGCTGACGGAATTTTTGACAGTGTCAGGCTAAGATTGACAAATTTACATAGAATAGGATCAAATATGTCTATGTTTCTTCTGATATCAGCTGATCTTATTCCATCAATTCCTGGTGATTTATTTTCTCCAAGAGATCTTATAATGCAACGTAACTCCTGTATTTTTGTAGGACTAGCAAGAATTGTGTTTTCTAAAGATGCATTCGTATGATTTGAAGTGATACATCTACAGTGATGAATAATTTGCGATGTCTGTGTAGAGAAAAGTTGTGCGCATTCGTTTGACAAGGTTTGTGTTTGAGTAGTTGGAAAATTTGTTTCCATCGTTTCGTCAATATTTGACTTTTTTCTTCCTAATATTTGATTTATTAATCCCCATGTTTTTCTAGTATCGGTCTTCAATTGAATGAATTGGTTCTTATAAAAGTTTGTTTTTTGAGCTGCTATCATTTTATTAGTTTTATTCCGAAAACTTTTATACTCCAATTCATAACCCTTGTTGCTTCTATTATTTTTTCACCTTCTAAATAGTTCATCCCGTTTCTTGCATTCAGCAATGAGATAAGGGGTTGTCCAGGGGCTATTTTTTCTTTTGCTTTGTGTAGTTCTTGTGTAAGTTGAGCTTTTATAAATATCATCTAGTTTGTAGACCAGTTTATTATACATCGTATCAGTATCTTCTTCATGAAGAACTTCTTCCCAGTTTTCTTTACCAATAAGCTCATTTACTTTGGTATTACATATGTACGTATTGTTGACTATGTGGTTGTCAGATGTCGGTACAGTGTAAGTGTAATATAAAGTTGGATAATGATCGGTGATGCTACTCTCAATCACAGCGGAATAAATTTTTTTATCAACTCTGCTTACAAGAATATGATCGATTACTGATTTCGTCCCCTTCTTCGGGTCTACTCTTGTGTATTCAGTAATAACATTTACCAGTCTCAATGAGGCAAGCATTTCCAAATAATCCTAAACATAGTTTGAGGTTGTATCACGAATATTAATATTCATATCCCCCATCACAATCATTTCTTCATTTCTTCCGATTTGCCCCAGATTATTTCCAATTTCATCAATAAATGCTTTTTTACTGAAACCTGGAGGTCTATAAACTCCCACAACGTATGTAGTTATATTTCTCTCCGTGTAGGTAATTTTTATATTTTCATACGATATAGTTTCCGAAGGCATTCGTTTGTAGCCTAGATTTTTCCGTATAAACATCATAATTCCTCCACCTCTCTGATTATCCCTATTCAAAAATTCCAGCTTAAGACCTTCTATGTCTTAAAATTCCTTTTCTTCATCTTTTATATTTGTTTCGACTAGAATAATTATTTTTAATTTACTTAAAAAGTGACTTATATTTAAGCAAAAGTTACTCCAATGCAAACGCAACGATCTTATATTAAAACATAAGCAGCAATTATTATTTTTTATTTCATTAATATTAATGCCGTTAAAACCATGTAGGTACTACCCTACAATCTAAGTCGACTATTAATTCCTTATTGTTTCCATTTGTGTTATTCATTTTGAAAAAAAAAGTTTGTGTTTCTATTTATGTATGTACACGCACCTTGCGTGTTTATGTAGATGTAGATAAAAAAGTAACTCAAGTAACTTACGTTTTACAGCCGCATCTATAAAGAAATTTTCAAGCCTTCTTAACTTTAAAATACCTCTAAATAGCTCTTTAGTGCGAAATCGGCCTCTTGAGTTAATTGTAAAACAAATTTTTTCGATCGTTTATTTTAATATTTACTTAGGTACATAAAAAGACAAAGAGTGAATCTTACAAATAAACCAAAGAAATTTGAGAACACAAACAAAAACATCTTAGACCAAAATAGAGTGTAGTTTTATTTATTTTGCTTTGAACTATACATCCAGATACTTCTCGTTCTTTCTTATTAATTAATGAGCAGTTTTGTGAATTTTCTTGCGTTATGTTACATTACGATTGTTTCGTTTAGTACCAATAGAAATTTTAAGTAACGTTTTTTAACTGCAAATTTAATATTTATTCAAACTTAACTTATTAATTAATTTACCGCTTTAAGTACTTAGCCTCTTTTTTAATTTCATTTGACTTTCAACCATATGTTTAACACTTCTAGGATGTTTGCATTTCTAATTTGAAAATTAACAAAAAGTAAACAGGGAGATAGATACATTTTTGGTTCTTGTATCTTCTTTTCCATGTCCACATTTTCGTAAAATTACACAGATAGATTCATAATGGAAAAAAATATATTACGGGTTTATATTTCTTCTTTTTCGCAAACATAATTAACCAACCTACAAAATTGAATAAATTTTGTATAGATAGATAGTAAAATCATATTTTAAACATTTGTTTTTTTTTTTTTCTCCAAAAACATACCTATGTAGGTACCTAACCTTAAGAGAACATTGTGCTGAATATACATACATATACATATATGTATATTATTAATTCATTTCACTTATTATTATTCATTATTAATTTACAAGATATTAAAATTTTAACAGAAAACACTCTTGTTCAATTTTAAATGCAAAAAGAATTCCGGTTCCAGGAAAAACCAACATGGATGGGTCCAGACCATATATCAGGCGTATAACTATCTAGAACCACCTCAAAGGGGAAAAACGACTTAAATGCGGTGTGTGTGCTATAAAATTCATTGATTTACGCTCAGCCTCCTGACTCCGCACCGCATCTGAATCATTTTGACATTTATTTCCATGCGCCAACGCTGTTTTCTTGCTTTTTGGTTGATAATGTCCAGCAAATATCACTTAGCCGGGTCCTCTCCTCAGGCCCGACCAGTCGGCTTTTTATATACGAAGGCCTTTCCTGACGAGCTCTTTTTCAACATGTAACCGCGACGGTGTTGTTTTAAATGCCATTAACAAGGTGACCAAGCCAGCATATCAGAACTAACGTTGTACGAAATGAGGAAAAAATTGAACCATGCACAGGGTGATTCTGATTAGAATACTTGAAATGGGTTTGTTTTATATTAAATAATCATACATCATAACTTGAAAAAATTACAACACTTAGGTACATTTTACTATCTTTTCCCAGCATGTTCTTAAAACAACTGTTAAAAGTCCCCTACTCCCCGGCAGTAAAATGTTGCGGATTCCTTAATTGGAATCAATATACATAATAATTTCAGCTATATAAGACCCCTATAAGACCAACGGTCTCGTCAATGCACCCTGCATTGCATGGCACTAGGTAAGAGGTATCTGGATTGATAAAACTTGTTTGCACAGTGAATTGACAAAGTCAATTTAACTCATACAATAATTACCTCACGGGATATTTGTTTCTTTATGTCTTTGCAGTATTAAGAGAGATTTAGTTTTATGAAAGTTATCATTTTAAAAAGTTTGTATTGAGGGATGCGCAATTTTGGAAATAAGACTCGCATATAGGATTCTGTCAGGCAGAATTTTGGATTTACCGAACTCTAAAATACGGAATTTTGGTTACAAAGAATTTTAAAAAACCATCAGAATTTCGATCCGCTCCCTTTTTGTATGTAGGTACTTACGTCTCAAAATGATTATATGTGCGCTGAACTTGCTAAACCGGATTTTCTTACGAATACACAACTTTCTTAGTTGAAGTAAAATAGCTTAAGTAATATAATTTATATTAAAATAGGCAATCGTTTCTCCTGTTTCCTTCGGTAAAACTATTTTCTCTTTTTGTTCATATTGTTGGTTGTTTTATGCAAATCACCCTTTATGTTTTTGTGTATGCCACTAGGTTGTTTCCCAATCATACCGAAACTCCAAGGACCGGGAGATTCCTTTAAAGCAGATTTTATTGAGAGGAAAATTTTCACGGAAAATTGGCTTGTCATTCTGACTAACGAAAGGGAAAATTATTCACTCTGTGGGGTATTCGCTGGGAAAATATGTGTGTGTAGAGTATAGGCTTTTCTGGCTTGGAGTTTGGAATCCTTCGTAGCACGTTTACCTATCATTAAAAGTACTCAACGATGCATGAATTTGGACGGATCGGGTTTCCGACGTACCTATACATATGTGTGTTTGGGATTCAGTAGGGTTTTCTCCTTTGCCTCTTCGGTGGATGAAGTTCTGATGATGTTATTTGGAAGGTGAGTTTTTTTTCTTTGTTTTTTTTTTTTATAAAAAAATATTGTTATTCTCGTTAAAAAATCACTGCAAAACCCAATTGTTCGTTAATACCAACTGTGTATTTATTTTGTATGTATGTTTGTGTGTATAGGTATCATGACTTGCGTGCCTTCTTTTATTTAATTTTTATTCAGCCATTTTTAACGGAGGACAACGGCATATCTAAGGCTATAAATAATAAAGCGTTACATTGGCGCAGGGGGATGAGTGCGGCTATTGTTGTACTTTATTTGTAAGAGTGGCAGTAAGCTACATAAATAAAAATAATAAATTGTTATTAAAATAAATTATTAAAGCGGAGAATCAAAATTATAGGGATGGGCTATGAATCTCTCTGTAGCGGGCCCCAGGCAAAGTCATAAAAATGATTCAACCGTGATGGTAATTTAAACAATACATACAAAGGATTAAATTTATACATATATATCATATCAACCGTCTACTGTGAAAGTGGTCCAATTAAGCATATTTCGAAATCGAGCAGTTACGGGTTTGCATATTTGATTAAATTTAAAATTAAAGGTCAACAACTCAAATAGAAATAAAGTGTTTTTATATACCTAGAAAATTGTAAATATATACCAACCTACTTGTAAAATAATTAACTAACCCAATAAGAAATAAAATCCATCACGACTCCTTCGCACGTATCTATTTGCTTTTGTAGTCCTAGTCGTATTTTAGAAGATTCAAGTTTAAAATTAAATGGGATAACTGATTTCTTTAATAAATAGAAAACATGAGATAAAATTTTTCATAATTGTCAAGTCCATTTTTTTTAAAAAAGTCATTTTTTTAGTTGAAATTTTGTTAATATTTAAAAGGAAAAGAAATTTGAAATGCCAATTTTAAGAATTAATTAATAGGTAAGTACCTACTAGAGCTCCCTATTACACGCATATTTAAAAACACGGATACACGTGTTCTTATAAGATCCGGATTTGAATAAAGATTTATTAACTGATTACTGTAGGCATTGTGAATTATGAATAACGTTTGATTAGAGAATCAAATTTTTCACAAAAAAAAATCTATCATCACTTTAAATTTCAAGCTTCTTAATCCGATAAAAAGATGAAAATCAAAAACCAATCCGTGCATTAAGATCCGTGTGTGCTTAACATCCGGATACACGGATAATAATAAGCAAATAAGTACACGTGTATTAAGAGTACGGATTTCAAATGGCGTGTAATAACTACACGGATTCCGTGAATCTGTGCATTTGAAATTGTTTTATTTATTACAATTTGAAAAAAATTAATACATGCTTTTACAATTTGAGCTTAGAAATAATGTTGGCTTAGAATTAAGAAAGAAAGTCCCCAATCAAACTTCTTTTTCGTTGGGACTACAATACTTTTCAACAAAACTTCTTTTTTGGTAACATTTTTAGTATGTACCTACTACACAACATTCTTTGGAGAGAATGAAAGCAATTTCTCTAATTGAGGTATTAACGGTAATAGACTATTGATTTCGAGGTCCAAGCTTATAATAATTTCTTACTATAGGGTTTAGTACTTCTGTAAAGAAATCACTTGGTACAGATTTGAGTAGTAACAACTTGTACATATAATAACCATTTACTAGTTGATTTTGAGGAGCTAGCCAGTACAGAGTCCTAACTTATACTCGGTAACAAATTGACAGCTTGGTAGGTAAAGTTGGTGAAGAGTCGAGTTTATACTCCGACTGATACCGCTCCTACAGCTCTAGAACTTTGTGAAGAAAAAAGAAAAAATTAAAACCATTTTCGAATATCAAATTGAAAACATGAATTTTAAGTAGCCTCAAAAATAAGTTTGATATTACAATATTCTTATGCCTTTGCCTGTTGATTATGTAAAATAAAATATCTTCTATTCTTCCTTCATTAAGAAGAATCCATGCAATCAGCAGAGACTTCATTTCAGGGAGTCCCATACACCATCTTTTTAGAAAACAATCAAAATTTCACTTCCTCTCACCATTTTCATGTTATCTACATATCTGAGCTGGTGTCGCTGTGTCCTTAGAAATCCTAATCCTTCAACAGAATACCAATAAAACCAGAGAATTTCTCTCATTCAGATTTAGATTACTTTTAAGCTTCTACATGATCCTCCATTTTTGTTTGTACTTCATGAGCCTTTTGTCATCAAGAATAATTTCAATTTCTCAAATTATCCTCCAAACCATGTTGGATTCATGTATGATATAACTCATTTCTGATACAAAAAAAAAAACTATTCTTCTGCCTCCAGGCGATTCGCCTTGAAAACCTTCCATCCCACCAGTACCAGATCGCGCGATGTCTTTTGAATTACATTCCCAAGCTCATCCATATGCAGGGCATGCAGATGTGACATAGAATATGTGATTTCTTCTTCCTTTTCTTTTTTTTTTAGATGAAATAGGGACACTTCTTCGACAAAAGCATACACGGAGCGAGATGAAAATTCTCGGCTTCACTTTCAGGCAAAAGAAAAGCAAATATATACCTATACGTAAACGGAACTACCCTACACACATACGCTAATAAAGCTCCTAGTTTGCAGGATGATGATGATAGAAGTCCTTGTGGAACATGATACGGGATGTGAAGGAATACAAAATAACAGAAGATAAGGATGCAGACTTTTCTCTATGGTGGGATGAATAGAAAAAAATATTTGAAGAAACAGTTGAACAAAAGAGCTTCCTCTTTCGTTCTTTTTTTGTTGTTGTTTTTTTTTTAGTCCTCTTTGCCGCTTCAGGTCATGCTTTAATGGAACTAAATCCGTATGGCTTAGGAAACGAAAATTGCATAAGGTTGGCAGTGAAAAGTCATCGAACTAGCTAGTCCGATATTTAAGTCGGTAAACACAGGGCATATAGACGAACGATACCTACCCTACCTATTATTATTATCTAAGGGAAAAGTTCAACGCAGATCCTTTTTTGTCTTGATTCTTTATGCCAGTTGATACACTGAACCCTTTTGTTGCTGGCGAATATCTTTTGCTTTGTTCTTCTTTTTCGATAAACATCCGTTTTGTTCCTCTAGAGATTTTCTGTACATAAAAGGATGTTTCTGAATTGTGATGTAAGAGAAAACTTCACGGAATAATGCAGAACGAAAAAGTTTTTCCAGACTCACAATTTACGTACATATTATGTATGTATATAGCTATATCTTTCATTTAGTAGATTTGTTGTTTTTTTTAAACAAATGAATATTCACACTTTGTTTATACATATACATAATTCTCTTAAGCCATATTCATCATATTCAAGCCGAAATCAAAGGATTTTTGAATAGGACTTTTTATTTGTTGGTAAAGTTTAAAACAAACTTTATTCAGTTGAACTAAAATATAAACACTGCGAATTTTTTGAAGCTCATAAAGCTTCTTTTTCTTATCTACAGTTTAATATTGTGCACAATTCCATAAAAACAAAGTTCAGTTTATAAACAAACTTATTTTATAAATGCTTAAGGGTAAAATAAAGATAAACATTTTTCTCTGGTGTCGTGGAATTTAAATGGAAAATGTTTTAGGGGAATAAAAATATCTGTTCTGATAATTTCTACTTAAGAAATTAAAGATTCTAAATAATTTGAAAGATTAGCAATATTCTAAAATAAACACTGCAAGTTTCCAAGTATGTAATTAAAAGATAAGGATCGTATTTTAATCCGGCAGATTTGGTAATATTGAAACATAGTGTTAATTCATATAAAGATTGAATATTTCTTTTGTTGGGATGCTGATGAACAGCCCAGCCGAATCTGATGCAATGCATAAGCAACAAATCATCAAGACTTTTATTGATTCTGGTCTGCTTAAAGTTTGCGCGTTATTTGATTGAAATTTGCAACAGTGATGCAGGTTTTATGCATTTATAAATGTTTGAGGAGAGTAATTGTGAATCATATCTGCAACGAAGTGATAGATTTATAGATAGATAGATAGATCGATAAATTCTTTTTTTTTAAATGGTTTAAAATATTACATATTTAAGAATAAGGACTTGGCTTTTCTGCCGTCTGCCTGTAACGAAGTGTTTTTGAATTTACAAATATTTTAATACCCACTGCAAAAAGTTTAAGTGAATTGGTATAATCCTCTCAATGAAATTATTAGCCATTTAAGTCAAATTTATACACATACACACTCAATTTTAAAGGTTCGAACGAAACAACAGTAGATAACCATCATCATTACCAATTTTTTCATGGGGGGTAGGCTGATCATAAGACTATTTTAGTAGCGTTAAGGCTAGTTTGTTCAAAGCTGATCATCTGTTTAATCAAAACTTATTGGCCCCGGTAAAACTTTGAGTAATTTGAGTTGTTTATCTTGGAAATAGCCGAACTTGGTTAATTAGCGCAATTTAATTGGAACCTGTAATATCGTTGAAGCTATTAGAAGCAATAGAGCTCTTAAGAAGTGAAAGCTACAAAGCTACAGTTCTGTAAGAGATAACTACACAGCTCCCTATATTTTATTTTAAAACTACATAATATATGTTATATGTTCTCTAATCGAAGTTTTGCAACACTTTTAAGTCAATTAACTCTGTAATGCTTGGAAACCTAAAATATTCTCCTCATAATAGTTCATACTTCATACGATCTTTAAACGAGCACACTCTCAATATCTGCACATAAAGGGACATTGCTGCTAACAACGCATGCGCAAAAAACCAACCGTGATCTACCGAAATGACAGAAATTTGCATTTGCCGTTAAATACATCGTTAAGTAAAAAACTAATGTATGCGCATTGTGAAGTGAGCTACAGCAAAGGAGCTGAATACTAAAATGTTCCAAAATGTTAAAATAGAAACAAAAATTATTTCAACAGTAAAAAGGTAAGCCATCAGTTGAAAATACATTAATTCCTTTCACTTCCAAGATAGGCAATGTTCGAATTAGACATGCAGTCCACAATTTCTTTTTATATTTATTAATCAATTTAGGATTTTGTTAAAAAAAATTGTTAAAACGTATTCAAATAAAATTTAATCTAAGACTGAGTCGCGCAAGTTAGAATACAATCATTATGCACTTACATAATTATAAGTTTTTATAATTTTTAATTTATAATTTTTCACTATACATTCCCTAGCTCAGTGTTATGGAGCATCCTATTTTCTTCATAGCACTCAAGGAAAAACTATAATTTTTTGGCAACTAGCTCTACAATGACAGAACACAATTTTAAAAGCTATAATGCAACTCGATTAAAAAGAAACTTTTTCCATAAAGGCTCTCCCAAACCAACGTGAATATTTCGGAACACAACGAGACTTTTGGCTGTATAAATTTATTTACATTTAGATTTATGAGAGTACCCAGCCCACACTGATGGCGTGATGTAAATCTTTGAACATTATTCGGTCATCGAATATTCGATTCGAATATTTCGCGCCGGTTTGGGAGAGCCTTAATTCGAAATATAGCGAAAAAAATCTATTTTCTTTGTTTTAATCATTTGATGAGTTTTAAAAATCTTTGGTTTCAATATACATAACAATGACTGTTGCAATAAAGGGAAAGTATTCATTTTTGTGCTTTCATATATTTTTTCAATTCATTTTTGTTTTCTTTATGTTTTTTTCAGAATTTTTCTACAACATTTGCTTTACTGAGACTTCTTTGGGAATTCTATAAAAGTTGAGTCAAAGTCAAATCAGCCAAATACGAGTTGGCTTGCTTCAGAAGACCCGTGGAGCAGCAAAACCACAAGCTGCGACAGCATTATCCTCGTGATTATCAGACGTCAAGGATCGCAATTTACAACCAAATAATTGGTGAAATATCTAGGTATTAACTTCGAGGAGAGATTTTGTTTCAACCCACAACTCTCAATAAACCAAATTTCGCTTTTCTTCTTATCCACCCCATCAAGAAACTACAGAGGTAGGTAAAGTCCAATTTTTGCTGTTAAACAAAAAATAAAAAAGCTGTAAAGCCGATAAAATTGGCAAAAACGCACTTATTACATTACCACAGCAGCCATAAAAATTGAAAGCAAGGGATACGGATGTGAATACTTATTTAAGGATTATTAGGACTAATACCAGTATTGCCGTTAGGATTCTTTCAAAAATTTGCTTATTTTGATAGATTGAAATTAAAAAAATTTCCAGCGGGTGCACCGCGGTGCCTATCATGCAAAGAGTCTCCGTTTTTATGAGGAAAAAGATATATTTCATTTAAAAATCCTTATTTAATTTAAATTTGAATAGTGTAGTAAAATTATTAAATTTTAAATAAATATAACCCATCTGGTGCCAAGTAAGTTAAATATTTGAACTGATCCTGACGGATCACTAAACTACTAAACCCTATTTTGGTGAATCTTTGAAAACCTCTATTTCAAAATTTGAATATAATGATAGCGTATTTTAATACTGAAAATTTAACTGCCAAAAAAGTTAAATGCATGCTTTTTCCTGCCTATATTTTTATATTTTGTTTTCCCATTTGGACTATTAGCCGTAAATGATAGAAGTTTTTTCATCAATCAATGACGTATTTTTTTTTTCTCAAATATATGAATATAACCAAAAGTGTTTTTGTATTAGCTTTCCTCGTCCAAATGTCAGTGTCAATTATTAAGTTCATCTATCTTTGCAAAAAAAACAGCTCACAGCAATCAATGTCAAAAAATGTTACCATAAAAAAAATAAATAAGAATGACAGAAAGGAACGAAGAAAAAAATTTTAAATCAAAACGAAGAAATAGAAAAATAGTTTCGCGTAATTCCACGCATATCTGAAAGCTGAACAAAGGATGTATTCGAAAATTTTTATCATCAGCATTCGCGTTTGCCTTGGACTAGTTTTAACTCCAACGCGATATCAACTCCCCACAGTAACATACATACATATGTATATACTTTACATTCATTGACTTGAATTCTTTTTCTTTTATTTATGGCGGTGTATTTGTTGCTCCAGCAGACTAATGAGTCGGCCTCGGCAGCTTGCCAGGACGAGAAGGATACAGAAATGAGATGTATAAACAAAAACACTCCTGCAACCCAACAGCAACTGACTGTATGAGAAAATATATGTAGAGTTTGTACACTTCGAGAAAATTGACATGTAAAACATTAAAAGCTGCATTTTAGTATCGCCGATGATTCATACATACATATTTTGGTACAGAGTATTTTTATGTGATTCTCTAGCGGCAAAATTCGAATTTTTGTTTTAGCTCTTCTAGATCGGGTAGCTGTCATACAATCATTTTGATTTTATCAAATTTTCTCGAAAATGTCTCTAACGATTTTGATCAAATATCGTATATGTAATAACCAAGTCAATTATAAGAAAATTTCGTTTCAGGTTTTTATCAAAAAATTCTTTTAACAGAATTAGGTTTTCCACGTTGTTTGAGAAAATGGTCTTATTATTGGATTCTTCAAGTATATCTTTTTGATGGTTAAACTGATTTTGATATAATTTTGCCATCTGGTGGTTCTCAATAATTTAAACAATTGTGAAAAATATTAATTTATTAACAACAAAAAATCAGTTTTTTAGTGGGTACTTTTGACTCTTTTCATATTTTCTCGTTAAATATGTTCATCATGCATCTTATTCAATGTGTGGTTACACACAGTTGTTAATCACAAGAGCAAGTTCATGCGATCAAGTCGTGTATTTTTTTTCTTCATATATTCGTTATATTTCTTTTATTATATATACAGTGCACTCAGCTCTCGAAATTCGATTGCCAATTACATCTCTTGTAATTGACAGACAATTCTATACAATATTCTGTAATTGACATAAAATTCCAGAAAACTTTATTTTTCTTCTTCTGTCTTTCTTTATCTTCTTCTGTCTTTCTTTATCTTTTTCTTTTCTATCTAGCAACCGTTCTTATTAAAATTTATTAGAATTTATTATTAGATAAATTTAATTTACGTCCAGCGCAACGGGAGGATAACAGTTATTTTGTTATTTTGTTTGTTTGAATGTTTGTCTATCAATTACCCCGGAAAAGCTGATGGAGTGATTCTCTTTTCGCGAAGAAGGAAATATGTCGATTGTTAATAACTTAAAACTTAAAATTTGGCAAGGATATTCCCTAAGAACGGTCAGCCATCAGCCGAATAGGGGGAATAACATGTAGCATACGAAAACATGCACGTGCCGTAACTATTCGGACTGGTGGAAGTGTGATCATAGCCTCTTCGTGGCGGCCGCTAGAAACAAGCCTTTAAAAAGGTTTGGCTAATATGATCAGGCTGGTTCCACAGGTTGGCAACAGGTTAATTCCCTGTTCCGTAAAACAAGAAGAATTACCAGACCAGCAACAAGCCTCGGAAACGGACTGATCTCACGACGACAACCCACGCAAAGAAAACGGAATAACGATTTACGAATTTTCTTATGGAACGTACGATCGCTCTATAGAGCTCGAGCTGCTCAGCAGCTAGCCGATGCCCTGTCAAAATATAAAGCTGACATAACAGCACTTCAAGAAATAAGATGGACAGGGAATGGTGTTCTACAGAAGAAAGATTATGACTTATACTACAGCTGTCATACAAAACACCATGTGCTCGGGGTAGGCTTCCTAGTCGGCGAAAAAATGAAGTCTGCCATCATCGGCTTTAACGCTATAAGCGAAAGGCTATGCACCCTTCGCGTGCGAGGCAAATTTAAGAACATCAGCCTCATTAACGTTCACGGACCTACGGAGGAGTCCTCAGACGAAGAAAAAGAGACTTACTACGAACAAGTCGAGAGGGCCCTCAATGCCTGTCCAAGGTATGACGTAAAAATCATCCTTGGGGATTTGAATGCAAAAATAGGTCGGGAGCCGGTATTCAGGCATTACGCAGGCACCCATAGTTTGCATGAGAACACTAATGACAATGGACTTCGAGTCTTAGAATTGGCAGCATCGAAAAACATGGTCGTTGCGAGTACCAGGTTCCCGCGTAAAGATATCTACAAAGCCACCTGGGTATCACCTGATGGAGTCACTCGTAACCAAATTGACCACGTGTTGATAGACCGTCGCCACTACTCGAACTTGATGACGGTACGAACGTACCGAGGTGCCAATATCGACTCGGATCACTATCTTGTTGGTTTGGTTTTCCGAGGGCGGATTGCCTTGCGAAGACGTATTGCATCCGCCGATCAGGTTCGAATCAACACGGCTGCTCTGCGCAATGAAAACACCAGTAACACCTTTGGTAATGCGTTAGGACTCGCCCTAGAACTGGGTAGAGTAAGTCCTGGAGCCAGTATGCTGGGCGTAGATGAGAAGTGGACACGCGTTAAGAATACTGTCATTAGTACTGCCAACTCCATCTTAGGCAGCAGTCGTAGAAATCGGAACGACTTGGTTTGACTGTCAAATCAACAACTGATCAGATCTTTACCCTTAGGCAGGCGATGGAAAAATGTCTAGAATTTAACATCCCAACATACCACCTGTTTATAGACTTTAAGGCCGCCTACGATAGCATAGCCAGGGTAGAACTTTACAAAGCCATGAGAGAATTCGGCATCCCAAATAAATTGACACGACTATGTAGGTTGACCATGACCAACGTAACAAGCCAAGTAAAAATAGCCGGATTGCTATCCAAACCAATCAACATCTTTAATGGACTCCGACAAGGGGATGGTTTGGCCTGCCTCCTCTTCAACCTGGCGTTGGAGAAAGCAATCCGTGACTCTGGCACGGCAACAAGAGGGACCATCGTCAACAGGTCCAGCCAGATACTGGCTTACGCAGACGACATCGACATCATCGGAAGAACTGAGCAAGCTGTACATGATTCCTTCATCCAGATCGAGCAGGCAGCACAAAATCTGGGGCTGCACATTAGTGAAGGTAAAACAAAGTACATGGTGGCGTCGAATGCGAGAGGAACAGTTGGTCAAACAATCAAGGTAGCGGAGCACGAATTTGAAGTGGTGCAATCCTTTAAATACCTTGGGTCAATAGTAGCAGCCGATAACAATATAGAAGAAGAAATACGCGGGCGGCTTCTCAAATCCAACAGAGCCTACTATAGTCTGTCAAAGCTCTTCAAATCCAGAAATCTCACCATAACTTCAAAACTGCTGCTGTACAGGACCATGGTCCTGCCAGTACTCACATATGGATCCGAGACTTGGGTGCTTAGCAAAAGGCACTCCGACCTCTTAGCCGTGTTCGAGAGAAAAGTCTTAAGGAGAATTGTTGGCCCCATATGTGAGGAAGGACGATTCCGGAGACGGTACAATCATGAATTGTACGCAATCTACCTTGAAGCAGATATCGTGACAAAAATTAAGCTCGGTAGACTCCGGTGGGCAGGGCACCTAGCTCGCATGAGCGAAGAGGAACCTGCTCGGAAAGTTCTTTGTGGTACATTCTATGGTAGACGACAGCGTGGTAGACCATGCTTGCGCTGGAGAGATGGCGTAGACCAGGACGCCCGGAGCCTTGGGGTGCGCAACTGGATGGCGGCGGCTCGAGACCGGGATGGGTGGAGAGACTTGTTGAAGGAGGCCAGGACCGGACCCCGGTTGTCGAGCCGACGATGATGATGATGATTCCCTAAGAATTATTGATATTCGCTGGAAAAATATAAATATCAACCTACATTCCCGTTTTAAACCTTTATTTATATGTCACTAATCAAATAGCTAATCCAATAGAAAGATGAACAGAAGCAAGTTTTGTGAACAAAAAGAACGCACTGTTCAATTCAACTAAAACAGATGTTCCTTTGACATTTAATGCGGGAATCGTAGCTCCTATTAGAATCTTTGAAAAACCTTATTTTTGAACAGTCTTATTGATTATAAAGACTAAAAATGACATAGAGAGATACTTACAAGACTTAAATAGATTTAGATATAGGATTAAAGTACTTTAAAATTTAAAAAAATGCTTAGCTCTTAAGCCTAGTATTCAGTTCGACTGGAAATGAAAATTCCATTTAAAACTGACGGTTAGTTCACAGCGACGAAATTCCCAACGCGAAGTGAGGACCCAAATTTGAAAGCGGAATATGAACCGGTTCATAATCAATTTCACATTACAATTTTCATTTCGTAACGTACAACCACTTGGAAAATCTAAAGAGATGTGGAAAAGTGTGACATTTGTCAATTAATTTGAAGAAATTTCTGAAAAACAAAAAGATATACCTTATAATTGTTCTGAGATGAAACCATCGTCCCCTTTTGTGAATTCATTGCAACAAACAGGCTAAAAACAATAAAAAACGGCTTTACAATTAAAATTTTATGAGACGAATTTGAGTTCCATAACAAGAGATTAATTCTTAAGTATAGAAATAGGATATTCTTATGGCAGTATTTTTTCAGATTTGAAGACCTTAATTCCGGAAGTTTGGTAGTTGGGCTGTTTTATTTAAAAAAAAAGTTAAGAGTGGGCCATATTTTCAGCACTTTACTCTATGTACAGTGGTGGTCCGGTATAACGAATGATATAATGTCCAGAGTGCATTCGTCATATCGAAAATTCGTTATATCAAATACTTTTTTCTTACAAATCCTTAAAACACGGAAAATTGCGTATGTATCTTCCAATTTAATCATAAAGATACACATTTACAGTCACGAGATGCTTTACAAATTTATTTTCTATATTCGTTATATGTTTTTGTTTGTAGGATTTTGCTTTTTTATTTTTATTTTCTGAAATCCGTTATTTATTCGTTTTATAGAATACCTAATGGACTTGAAAAAAGTGTTCGTAATATCGATCATTCGTATACCACTGTATATAGAAAATAATTTTCATTTGCATAATATATATTATATTATTATAATACATGTACATGTATATATATATTCATATCCATGATTTTTCAACGGGCGCCTTTGATGTTTTCAAAATTACTTATATTTTTGAGGTATGCGAATCTAAAAATTTGAAAAATCTTTTTTTAGGTATGTAAAATCAATATATGTATCACTTTTCGGAATGTGAAATTACTTAGGCCGGCCATTCACGACACAAAATAACTGCGCAAATTGACATTTCACGCAAGTCAGTTTGTGCAAAACACGATACAAGTGAACTGCAAAATTCTCAGTTTTGAAAAGTTTTCATTCAGTGAAATGTGTTCAAAATTCGCTATCTATATACTGCTTGCTAGTGCAATTAAGAGAAAAAAACCAGAAAAACAGAAAAAGTGCAACAAAAAGAAAACGTGTGTGGTCTAAGAATATGTACAAAAGACAAAAACTAGGCCACACAGTGCTGGAGTACTAGTTTCCTGATCTTCTGCAAAGATAGTTGTAAATAATACCATAAAGATGTTTCATATACATATCATCGGCTCCGGCACCGGACTTTTCGCTGCATTTAACTTTTGAAAGTTCTTTTCAGTAATTTGTCCGAAAATTATTAATTTTCTTAACAGCAGTGTCCCGGACGGCTTATGCTTTGTTTTTCATTATAATGTTGCTATATTACGGGCTTTTAACTTTACAGACAGCCGACTGTTCTTTATAAAGTTCGAGAAACTTGCTTCAGAATTTTTGTACATCAGCCATTACCTATTATACAAAAAAAAAAACAATCAAAAACAATGTGCACTCCGTGAATAAAATTTTTCAACTAAGCGGTTGTACAGTTTTGGACATTCACGACACAAAATAACTACACAAATTTGAAAACTTGAGCAAAAATCTAAATTGTTTTGATTTTTACACAGTTAACTGCGCCAAAAGCACAAATAACCCCATTCACAACGCAAGTAAACTGCGCAAACCCTGATTTGCGCAGTTTTTTTGTGTCGTGAATGGCCGGCCTAAGTAAATTACATTCATCTGTCATTCACCGTATAAAGGGGGCTGCACTCCAGAGCTCTATCTCCTTTCTTTTCATACACAGCTCATCGTAACTATCACTTGGACTACATTCACTATAAGCAAAATAATTTTAAATACATATTTTTAACCTACATTTTGCATTTTTTTATTTAATTTTAACAAATTCAGTATGGATTCAATCCCGGTTGAGCCCCCAAATTTTAAGGTTTAATGTCAATTTAATAATTTAGTGTTTTTTTTAACAAAATTTAAACTGAAATATTTTAAAAATGATTTTAAATCCCATCGATATATTCGATCTTAGTTTACATCAAACAAAATTTTGTTTGCAATATGCATGGTGTCCTATAATGAATGGTCCAAACTGAAACAAGTCTAATGTCTCAGAATTAAATTAATTGTTCATACCGAATCATAACGTTTTCCAATTAACGGCTTTTTTTTTTTGGAAATTTGGGAAAACATACCTACTTTGAACCAGTTTTTTGATCACTCCGTCCATAATTGATTTTTGTTTTTTTTTTAGCTTTTTTAACTCAAATACTATATCCAATAGAAAAATGTTTGTCCTTAATATATTTTTGATTTGCTTAAAATTAAAAGATATAATATAATATTTTGATCAAACCTTTTTTATTTCAATTTTTAAAAGAGCATCTTTTAAAAATATTGTATTGCGTAATGAATACCGAAAACATTTCTGTGTTACAGTCACCTCGATTAATCAAAAATATGTTTCACAAATACTTTCGCTCAGTGCATGAGCCAAAATCGTTATGCGGATCTATGACCATGGGAATTTGTATCCCTTTAGTATTATTTTTTATATATGTTTATGTACATATCGTCAGAAGAGCTGTTTTTATTTTATACTTTCGTTTTACAATATGGAGACATGTGTTGAATCCATTCAGAGTAACAGTCCTTTGGGTGCTTAATTCACAGAAATAGTACAGTGACATTACGAATTGTGTCACAGTTACAAAATTTACGGCTGGCAGTTTATCTGACAACTGTGGGATTTTTCCCTAACTAAAATTTGTGTGTCAGTGTGTCGGTGTTATAGGAGCTCTGAACGAGTTTGGAGTGGTATTTCTTGTTGTATTATCAATACTTATCTATCTGCTGGCTGAGTTTTACTCTTCTAATGATAGATTACTTGAGCGTTAACTGATAACGACTTGTATAGGTATATGTACAACTAAAAGTAATGGAATACAAGAAATATAATAAGTATGTATGTATGTATATATGTAATACTTTTGAAAATGTTTTGCTCCTCATTGATTAAAGCATGTTAAATCATGTAAAATTTCTTCCTCCTATAGGAATGAAATAAATTATATCTTTAGAATTCTTAAGAAAATGTTTTATTGAAATTAAAAATACACATTTTTTGAGAACCATACTACACATAGGTATATGTGCATATGCGCAGCACAACATCAGACTCTGCTGGGTCCCTGGACACTGTGGAATTCTAGGAAATGAAAAAGCAGATGAACTGGCAAGGACTGGTTCATCATTAAAACTAAGCCTAATGGACTCCGGTGTTAAAATTCCACCCTGTGCCATTAAATAGGAAATCGGTAAGAAGATAATGGAACTTACCAATGACAGATGGAACTCACTCGTAACTTGTCCCACTACAAAGAATCTGTGGCCTAGCTACAACAAGAAAAAAACGGACAAAATTATGAACCTGAAAAAAAGATCACTGAATCTTTTGATAGGAATCATCACAGGGCATAATCACTTAGGATATCATAGAAAGAATATGAGACTGAGTACTGAAGACTCATATTTATCTAAGTGTGACTGGAATAAGATCCACTGTCAGCCCATCAACGTAACCTAACCTAACCTACAGCGGATGGAGAGTGGATCGAGGATACGGTGAAGGCGGAGGAGGGTGCCCAACAGCACTTAACTTGTTTTGATTCGATGAATAATAGAAAAAACTGTGTGTTTTAAATTAATATTTAATTAAATTTTGAACCATACAACTTTTCTTAGATTTTGCTACATAATTTTTGAACACTATTTTAAATGAAGGCGACAAATTACAGAAATCAACAAAATTAAACCATCCGTCGTTCAGCCCCTGAATTAATTTGTCTACATAAACATAAATATATGCGTCAATTAGTTTTCCAGACAAAATAGTTTTTACTGATGAAAAATTCAAAAAAATAAATAATATTTTCGCTTCCATGTAAATTTGATAATCTGGCCATTAAAACACTTAGAAATTTTCTTATAAGGATGGCTATTCAGATATTGTGAAACGTAAGTGAAGTGTATAATTGACTAATAATCTCCAAGTTGCTTACTTATAACTTTAATCAGACATTGTGAAACAGGCCCTTAATATAATAATAAACTTCTCCACTGAGACAGTGAACTTTCATGGAAAAAAACAAAGCAAACATACCTTTTTTGCCATTTATAATTTTTTTTTAAATTTATTTGGTAATTTTAATTTTCTCAAAAACATAGTAAATATATGTATGTACATAGCTATTCATTTCAATTTAGAAAAATCGTTCTAAATCGACTGCCGTTTCGTTTCCGTATATGCCACGGTGTCGGGTTAGTTTCGGGGAAGTGACTCTAGACATGCCAATTATAACAGTTTTGGTTTATTAAAGGGCCCGCAGGGCCAGACATACAGAGTTTTTTTTCAAGTTGCGCAAAGCGCGTCAACGCACGCATACTTTTAATGGCAAAAAATTGGCATGTCTCTAGTCTCGTCCTAGTTTAGGATATAATCGGGTTTAAATTTAAAAAAATATTTAGAGATTTGGCAGATTTTAATTTTCCATAAATTTAAATGGTGATTTTTTGTTTTGTATAATTTTTTTTACAAAAAATATAAAACAACTAGCATCTATAAGTTGTTGTAAATAGTTTCTAAGAACCAGTTGAACCAGTATCTTATCATTTCATTAAAAGCAACAAGCAGTACTCGATTAAAGGTACTATAAATACGTTTACAAATCGTAATTTTTGTATTCAATGGCATTATAGAAGAAAATGGCCAGATTCTACGTAGTTTGGAATAGATTCATCCAACTTTGTAAATTATGTAAAAATCGAATGAAAGCAATCGATTGATTTTAAATCTCACACTTTGTAAGAGTATCTCCAAAATGCCTCCCCGAGGTTTCACCTTGACGTGGTGGGGGGGCTTACGTTTGATGCTCCAGCAATCCAGCTGCAGTATCAAGCAACTAAGAAACCAACAACAAAACAGAGATGTCTATCGAAAAAAATATGGAAAAAAGTCAAAAAAAGAATACAAATCGAGTGGGGATATACCTTCAAGAGTCGGCAGAAGTCACGGCTGCCGGCGATGGCTTGGCCTCGAAAGAGGATAAGTCGCCAGTGACAAACCATATTACAATTTTTAAAAAAGCTGAAGACAGCAATCCTGTCTGTAGTGGTGGTGCCAAAGTGGTTAATGAAGTTCTTTCTGAGAACCTCATGGACTTCCTTGACTCTGAGGACGGTACTGTGGGGACTGGCGAGGGAGTGATGACGTCGGATGAGGAGAACCTACTTCTCGAAGATGACCATCCCTCCTTCGCCAGCCCCGATGGTTCGGACGCAGATGTCACTGTGGCGGAGAACCCCGCCACAGGACAGAGGACAGAGAGAGGCGAATCCTTTGCCAAAACCCTGACAATGTCAAATGCCAAAGCAACCTCGACTCCAAAAAGACCTGGCAAAAGTGAACCAGCCGAAGTCTGCGCGGATCGCGCAGGGTGTTCCAGCGCCCTGCTGCATACCATCTCCGAAGATCGATGCCCACATGGGCCAAAACCGATCAAGGACAAATTGGCTGATCCAAATAAGCAGAATAAGGAAGGGAATCAGAACCCAGAGTTAAAGAAGTTTGAGAACGCAAGAAGAGCCGTTCGTAGGTATGGCCAGACTGACCCAAAAAAGCTGTGTCTGAGGGACTGGAAGCGGTTGAGCTGGGCCCAAAAGCTACTTGCCAAGCTTGAGGCCAAAAGCAAGACCCCAGCAGTTCCCAAAATTGACGAAGCGAAAAAAACAGACAAAAAACCAGAGACATCTAAGAAGCAGGGTGCCTCTTCCTCTAAAATGACGAAAGACAGTAACCCACAAGTGAGACCGATCTCGGAAAGGTTAATTTTCAGCGGTCCAAAGCACTTAAGGGTCGATGATGCTGGTCCAAGTAGTCAAAGAAAGAGAAACAGGCATAACGACTCGACACCCCCTCCGAGCACAGCCAACAAGAAACCTAAAACGACAAACAGCACAGGTACGTTGGCTGATTTGGTAAAAGAGAGCCTTCAGGTGGCCGTTATCAATGAAGGGAGCTCCGAAAGACAGCTAAGCGAAGAGCAATGGGCTCAAGTGGAGGGACAGCTACTCGACCGAGTTAACGACGAAGTGCTCTCCTCCACTGATACCTTGAAATGAAAGAGCTTTTCGCTGGAGCAACATTGAAAGTTGCATTTAAAAAAGACCTCCCCACCAGACCCAAAGTCCGTATCAATGTTCCGCGCCCACGTATGACGAAGGAAAGGCTTGAGAACTTCTTGCGAAGACTCAATCCCGACTTTCCGAATGCAGACTGGGAAGTCATGGAGATGGAAGAGCCCACAAAATCGGGCCAGGAGGCCATTATCATGCTCAACCATGAGACAATGGCTCTACTTCCATCGAGAGGGTACAAACTTTGCATCGGCATCAATGAGGTTAAGGTGCGACCGCTAGCGGTAGCCAACTCACAACAGAAAAACAAAAATAATGATAAAAGTGCTACAACAAAACCTTCAGCACAGTAAGTTGGCCTCAGCCACCTTAACCTCTTTCTTGTCGAAAGAACAATACAATATCGCCCTCATACAGGAGCCATGGGTCAACAGTGGCAATATCTGCGGACTTAAGTCCAAAGATTACATCCTGTACTCCAACAAAGGGCCTACAGAAGGTAATTATTGGACATGTATAGTGGCCAAAAAACATATAAATCTTTTCCTACTTTCTCCCCATTGTAGTAGAGACATGACAACTGTGAAGTGCGAAAGAAAAGGGGCCCCGCCCCTGATCTTAGCCTCCATATACATGCCAGGTGACGAACCGGGACTTCCGCCATCAGCGGCAGTTGAGGATCAGGTGGCAGCAGCAGGTAAGAACGGTTGGGACCTCCTGGCAGGCTGCGATGGAAATGCCCATAATCTACAGTGGGGAAGCACTGACACAAATTTAAGAGGTGAGTCACTATTTGAATTTATTATTAAAAATAACATGTTGATCCTAAATATTGGTAATGAACCTACCTTCATTACCAAAAATAGAAGAGAAGTGCTCGATGTTACACTATCCACTAATTCTGATTCCATAGCAATCAGAAATTGGAAAGTCGCAAGCAATGTGACATTCTCAGACCATAGAATGATAACATTCCAAATAGAGCATGAAGTTGAAAATCAAAAACCCTATAGAAACCCCAGGAAAACAAACTGGGAAGCCTTCAATACAAGATTGTCCTCATTTTTAGGTCAATATGATAACCAACCTTTGTTAGACCGCTCGGATATTGAAAAACATGTAAATAAACTTACGGCATCTATAAACGATGCATATGAAAGTTCATGCCCCATGACCAAATGAAAAGGTAAGCTCAACCCCGTATGGTGGTCCAAAGAGCTATCAGTTCTTAGGAAAAACTCAAGGAGGATTTTCAATAGAGCAAAACACACTAATGAACCAGCTGACTGGGATCTTTTCAAGATCAGCAAGAACTTATATAAAAACCGAACCACTTACGCAAAAAGAGCAGCCTGGCGGAAATTCTGTACAGACATTGAGTCTACAAATGATGCCGCTAGGCTCAGGAAAGTCATGTCAAAGGTCAACACTCCTCCGGGCTTTTTAAAAAGACCCGATAATACCTGGACTGACACCTGCTCAGAAACTTTAGAGTCACTTATGAACACTCACTTTCCAGGATGTGTGGTTGATCCATCTCCTGTGGACAGTGAATCGACCACTAGTGCAATCTCTAATATTGGCAATCAAATCGTAGATAGTAGGAAGTTGGGCCATTGAATCTTTCTCAGCATACAAGTCTGCAGGCCCTGATGGCATAATGCCGATTATGCTTCAAAGTTCTAAAGACATAATTGTTCCAATTCTAGTGGACATTTTTAGACAATGCCTGAACATGACCTACATTCCATCTAGTTGGAGAGAAGTCAATGTTGTCTTCATTCCGAAAGCAGGCAAGCCCACTCATACTGAAGCGAAAGACTTCAGGCCGATTAGCCTATCCTCATTTCTTCTGAAGACCTTAGAAAGACTAATAGAAACGCACATTCGCCTAAAACTTAATGTCAGTGTCCTCTCACAGGCCCAACATGTGTATATGAAGGGCAAATCTGTTGAGACGGCACTTCATGAAGTGGTCGGCACGATTGAAAAATCAATCCAATTCAATGAATTTACCCTGGGAGCATTCCTGGACATAGAAGGGGCCTTTAACAACGTGGAAAACAGCGCAATCCTACGAGCCTTAGACTCCTTTAATATTGATCCGATGCTTTCGAACTGGATTGACTCTATGCTTCAAACGAGACTTGTAAGTGCAGAAATGGGTCATAGCAAGCTAAAAGTTAGGACATGCAGAGGTACTCCGCAAGGAGGGGTGTTATCCCCCCTGCTTTGGCTTTTAGTCGTTAATGAGATTCTAGTTAAACTCAGTTTAAGTGGTGTGAAGGTCGTTGCTTACGCCGACGACATCGTGATAATGGCATCAGGTAAATTTATACCTACACTGTGTGAGCTTTTACAAACATCTCTTGACAAGCTCAGTAATTGCGGACTAAATGTCAACCCACTTAAGACAGAACATAGATCCTCCCACCATAAATGGGACTCCGCTCCAGATCACTGGTACGGCAAAATATCTTGGTTTGGTAATAGACCGTAAGTTAAAATGGAAAGAAAATATTAAAGAACGAAAGAGGAAAGCCTCAGTAGCATTCTATACCTGTAGTCGAATTTTTGGAAAAAGATGGGGTCCCAGCCCCAGAACCATTCATTGGATGTACACAGCCATAATAAGGCCAATTTTGACGTACGCATGTCTGGTTTGGTGGCCAGCCCTAGAAAAGGCAACCAATCTAAATACTATAATAAAAATTCAAAGACTCGCATGTATTGGAACTACTAGTGCCATGAAAACTACTCCTACCGCAGCCTTGGAAACGTTTCTTTCACTAGCCCCACTTGATTTATTTACGAAGGAAGTGGCGGCCATCAGTGTTCTAAGACTAAACCAATGTAATAACTGGGTAGGAGGCCATTTTGGGTACAAAACCATAATGACTTTCATGGACAAAGACATTCAAACGGACTATACTGCACCGCACATTGATTTCAACCCAGTGGCCTTAACAGATGTACCCTCAAGGGATCTCTGGGCGGCCAACCAGGTCATAAACACTAATCATGTTTCGGTTTTTACAGATGGTTCCAAGATGGCTGATGGGGTAGGGTCAGGCATCTACTCAGATAACCCACCCCTTAGTAGATCAATAAAACTTCCAGATTTTTGCAGTGTCTTCCAAGCGGAAGTGCTTGCAATTTACGAGGCGGCAAAAAGTCTTACCACTTTTGAACTTGTAAATAGAAACATCGACATCTTCATTGATAATCAGGCGGCAATTAAATCAATTGCCTCAATCGTCACAAAGTCTAAACTGGTAGAATGTTGCCGAAATGAGTTAAAACTACTCAATGCATCAAATACAGTTACCCTTCGATGGGTCCCAGGACACCGTGACATATATGGAAACGAAATGGCGGATAAACTGGCCAAAATAGGATCTTCTCTTGATCCAAGCCAAACTGATTCCTCCGTTTCTATGCCACTAGAACAAGAAAAAGGCAGAATTCGCAAATGTTTCCTCGAAGCCGCAAACGATAGATGGTCAGCTCTTGATACTTGTCGGGTCTCGAGGAATCTATGGCCAGACATCTCAAAGGAAAAAACAGACTTCCTTCTCAAACTAAGCAGACCTCAACTATCCCTTTTTGTTGGAATCCTAACGGGTCACAACTCAATGGGAACCCACATGCGCAGAATGGGCATCAGCTCATCCGACTTGTGCAGAGGGTGTCAAGATGAAGAGGCGGAGGAGGGCTCCTATCACTTCCTTTGTGAATGCCCCAGCTTAGTAAGAACTAGAAAAAAGGCCCTCGGAGATTACTTCTTTGATGAACTGAGCGACATCTCGTTTTTGCCACTAAGAAACATCCTGAAATTTATTCAATGTTCGGGTTGATTCAAGGAGGCCCTTCATGCCCACACCTAAACTCCTCTAACTCCTTCCCACCCTTGCTCTTCCTTCACCTCAACTATTTCCTGGGGACCACAATGGATCCATTGAGATCCGAGTGCGATGATGCGGCTTGCCGTATTTTCACCCCACCTAACCTAACCTAACCTATCTCCAAAATGAATCTGGGAATGGGAGAGAAAGAACGGAAGCAAGAGGTTTCAAAATGCTTTTTAAATATCGCGATAAGTTGAGACCTAACCGGATTTAGAGTTACACCATTGTTAGTCTATTACCTGAAGATAGCCATAAGATCTTCATTTATCCTATGCATACATAAATCCACTTGTATACCAAGCAGCCGGTATAAGTAAACTTGTAAATAATCTGCATATATATGTAGCAGTACAAATGAACTGACATTTGGGAGGTCATTTATAAATGTGGAGAATAATAAAGATCCTTAATTAGAACCATATGGTACAACCATGTACAAGTTAAAAAGAGAAAATAAGATATTTGATATTTTTTGATTTTTCAAAAGCATTTGATAGAGTTTGGCATCAAAGCTCTCTTATCCAATATTCGTACATTTGGTATCGATGGGTCTCTTCTTTGTTAGATTAGAAATTACGTTTCAGATCTTTCAATATACAAGTTGTATTAAATGGTTCAAAGTTTGAAGTTCAGAAAACAATAACTGGAGTGTCCAAGTGCTCTGTTTTGTCTCCAACTATCTTTCTTGTATTCATAAACGATCGTTCATCTGAAACTTCTAATCCATTGTTTTGCAGCCAACAGTACCCAGATGGTTTCCATATTCCTTTCTAAATTTTCATCCTTGGCTTTCGGATGTTAAACTACAACGCCAGCGTATGATAAGCTCATTAAATTCTGATCCCGACAGTATTGTACAATGGGGAATCAAAATTCACGTAGAATTTAATGCTTCAAAAACTTAATGCAATGTCCTGCCTTGAAGCAAAACCCATCCCCATGCCACTTTTCATGAGTCGCACTTTTACCGAAGAATTCAAACAATTTTCAGTTCTCGGTATGTGTATTACAGACAGGTGGTCATATAACACATTTGAATATTTTAGATAAAATTCAAAAAAATGAGCTAGGTAATAGAACTATAACGGAAACATTTATATCACTTGAACAGCTTCGCTATGTTTCATGTATATCATTATTTCATCTCAATTTTTATAAACAGTATATTATCGCGAAATAGCCAGTTATACATATGTCACATAAAACAATAATTCAATTCAGCCGTAGTACTTGCAATTAATGGAATGCTCATCAGTTTACCCTTGAGCTTGAACCCTGATGCTTTAGATGCACGATTAAGTATACAGAAACTCTCTATAAAGTCGTACAACAAGAATATGGAATGCTTTACATTGCTCTATTTTTCCCTTCTATTTTGATATTCAGAACTTCGAAACCAATGTTCATAAAATACTCTCCTTAAATTCATCCATATTTTCCTAACATTCGCACTTGTTGGATCATTTAAAGGGTAATCAAAAACCCCTTTAGTGCGCACACAATTTAAACTGCTTGTGAAAAAAATCATGATTTTGGAATAGTTAGGCAAACAAAGCAAAGACACTACCCATTCATGCAGGTAATATGATTCCTTGAAATACAAATAACTCAGACAGGCATAGATAGAAGGACTATGTTAAATCGCTGCAAACATTATACAAATACATATATTAAGATCAATCTGTTGTTGCACTTTTTGGATTGTTAGTAGTCTTTTAAGAAAATTACGTGAATTTATCAAACCATATATCAGCTTTCAGGCAGCTTAATTTTGCATATTTTTGTCTATTATTTCTCGAAAACAATCCCATTATCACTGCATTCCTTTGGCAAGCAAATATTGAATGGTCAACAAGAATAATGTTACCAAAGCTAACATATGACAATATCAAAAAAGGTCCCTACAGTTCGAAAACAACATAGCTCCGTTTGGTGGAAACAAACTGGTCTCAGCGTTTGCTCCCTTAGAAATCTCTACAGGATACTGCACATTATGTTTTTATGTCATTTAGAGTGTTTGTTGATTGTCAAAATGTTTTACCGTGCATCGATTCAAAATCCTTCAGCCTTCACCATTCCCTGCATCCACATATCTATAGCCTATAGCCTTTCCGATAACAGCCATGTGTCCTTTCACAACGTTCAGGAAAATTGTGCCTAAAATCTGCCACACATCTGATCCGCAATCCCTCCCATTAACACCCACTAAATGGCAATTGAACGACACACTTCGACTCCAAGCGGAAAGTGTGTGTTATGCACACATGTTGGACACAATGTGTGTTCTGCATGTTTGCATTCAACTGAATGAGAGCTCTTTTGTTGAATGTATCCATGAGATTTTCGACTCTGTTTTTCTAGCTGAAGTGCTCCCTCATTCTGCTTAAAAACATAATGTTTTTATTGCTGCTGCGTTTTCTGTTGGGGTGTTGCTTTTGGTTTTATAGTCAATTGAAAATAGGGTAAATATCAATCATTTATTTTATTTCAAACACATAGATAGAGCAGGTTATTCGAAACAAAAGAGTACAAAATTAGAAAATTTTGAATTTGTTTTTGAAATTCGATTCGAGATTTACGCGTGGCATATTTTTTAATTTTACTTACATGAATATAATTTAAAATCAACATTAAATACGGGCCCAAAGTGTTGAATTTTAACCAATCGAGAGCGAATGAAAACAAAATCACATGTTACAAACTAAGAAATAATGTTAATATATTTACATAATACAGGTAAGGTATATTTAATTTTTCTATTTTAAACGTAACGCCAACGTAAATATGAACATATGAACGTACCAATGAGCAAAAGACTTAAAACGTTAAACAAACGTGTTGTCATCCGTTTACTTAGACCAGTGTTAAAAGATTTAAATCTCTAGTTCGTGTCTAAATTATTCTAAAATGTGTAAAGAAATTTTACAGGACAGAAAATCAGTCAGACACAAAGCGAAGACCTAGAGACTTGTCATCAAGCTCTCAGTTATGTTTAAAATGTTAAGAGCCGATTTTTCAACCATGTTCCATTGCAAAACTATTTTTGTAGATGATTCAAGAGGTTTCAAGAATTGCACGGTTTTAAGAATATGGAGTTTTATCTAAAATTAGTTTAAAATTTCGAATTTTAGGTATCAAAATAGTTTAGAATCGTGATTTCTGCACAACTTGAAACTCCAAACCACCATATATCTATAGTTTTACCATAATCGACAAATAAATACTGGCACAGGGTCATGAGTCCGATGGAGAAAAAATCACAATGGTCGTTTGACCCAGATTATATTATTTTATAGATTACAGATTATTGCTCCGAAAAATATTTGTTTTGAATTGTGGACTTCTGTCCCTGCCTCAATATTCATGTGTAAAAAAACTAATCAGAATTGTGAAACAGTCCTTTAGTCAATAATATGGCTGTAAGCAAACAAACAAAATTTTATTAAAAATGTGGTTTCAAATTCAATGGTCAATTGGTAAGATAATGTTAGCAGTCTGCAACTAAATAGCTTAAGGCACACGTTAAATGAATTAAAAAAAAATAATCTCCCATTTTTTATCCGACACAATCATTTTGATAAGTCTAAAATCAAAAAGTATTAATTTGTCAATTTCATAATTATCAATTTCAGGTGGTTAAAAACACAATTGTAGATTTGTATCCAGTGAACTTATAACCCTGCTCTAATGTGAAGGATAACTAATCAGACCATTACGTATGCACACTGTTTCTGTGAAACATTAAAATTATAAACATTTAAATTGCACGTCTTTTACACGAACAGGCACCTAAGAGGTTCTTATATTCATATTTTAATAATTAGTATAAAGCAAGGGGCCGTCTCGGTTCTCAAAGGAGTTTAATTATCCGTTAATCTTTTAAAGCTTTATTGCGCACTTGTTCGCAATTTGTTCGAATACTGTAGTTGTGTTTGTTGTCCTTGTTATGACAACGTTATGCAGAAATTTGACAGCGTTCACAACCTTTTCTTGTACACCCTTTGACTCTTCCATAGAACCCTACACACCACATACCACCATATGAAAGTCGATTATCTTCGTTAATAGATACTATCATGTTCTTATTTTAACTTCTGTCGGGATCTATTGGCTCATTATATATGCTAGGCCACGTCAACATCAATACCCATCTAAGATGGACAAGAAATCCAGCATTTTTTTTACGCATCTAGCTCTGGAGTAAATTTTGGTTTAAACAAACCAAAATTTTAGCACATTTTTAAATTTAATTGATTTCAATAAATCTGGATTTAGTATGAAACTTAGTTTCTATTAAGGATAGTTAATTTATATAACTTTTTTGAATGTTTGAACAACAACAACAACTTAAAGGTGCTACCACCAATTTTTTACGAATAAATTTATAATTTGTTTATTTTGGCTAGAGATACAGCTTTTTCAAGGGGTGCCAAGCCACCTTTCATCAGTCTCCTCTTATTAGTGGTGCTGAGCTTTAATCCAATTTTATTATGAAAAACTTTCTACATGCCCATCATAGGGATCGAACCCACGATATCAGATTTGCTCAGTCTTAGAAGCCGTATGCACTACACATTCCGCCGCCTGAGACCACTGACGTTACATATCGAAAATGGGATGTTATTGTTTATCAAATGCATTTGGAGCATGAGGAGACTGATGATAGGTGGCTTGGCACCCCTTGAAACAGCTGTATCTCTAGCCAAAATAAACCAATTATAAATTAATTCGTAAACAATTGGTGGTAGCACCTTTAAGTTGTTGTTGTTGTTCAAACATTCAATGAAATTGCCGGAATAAAGAATGGTCAAGTCTAATAAACTGACATTCTAGTATGAATAGTACAATAAATAATAATAATAAATTATATTACTTTTGTTAATTAAGTGTAGTATTATTTGAACTGCATATACAGACATATAATCAAATTTATAAATTAATATTGTAACGTACATATTTAATAAAACTTTGAAGCTATTGTCTGTAGTTGAAATACATATAAAAATGATGTTATTTAAATTTTAATCAAAACTTGAGAAATTTTGACTCAGAGTTTATTGTCTTTAGAATTTGAGTAGTTTTGAAGCTACATATGCGCAAATCCGGGCGATCACGATAACGTTTATCACGCAATAAATATGCGATCATTCCTAACAAGTAACCGAATCTTAAAAAAAAAAAGAAATCCTTCAGCTATAGCTTTGCATCACAAATAAAATAAATAAAAAAAAGAACTTTGCATATCTTGTTTCCGTCACCTATTTCAGAAGGAGAAGCAGAGTTCTCAAAAAACAGTCTGACAGGTTCTACTTCAATTGAAATATCGTGGGATATGGCGGTCAATTGATGCTTTATGCATTCAATAAAAGTCGCGTAAAAAGCCTTGCATATGAACTGCGACCTGCAAATACGAATAAATCTTTTAAATCAATTTCTAAACACATTTATATTTTTTTGTTTTTACTTTTCGACAACTAAATAATTTATCCAATGGTTAAATTTAAATTCTAAACGCTGCGTAAAATTATGTAGCCTAAACTGGAAAATATTGTATTTTAATGTTTTATACGCGACCAGAAACTTATCTTCTGCGAACTGACAAAAGAAAATTCACAATTCACAACATCCGGACGCATTCCACAAATTGGAGAATAGAAAATTCGCTCGAGTTTAACCTCAAACACTCACTTTACTTATTTATGTTTTATTACAATTCGCAGTTGTCAGCGACTACTCATGTGAATGAAATATCCAAATTTTCGACCAATTGCAATTCGCAGGTCGTGTCTCTGCCTCATATCCAAAGCACTTAAATCAACGAGTGGAACGTAAACGCAATCCACATATCGCGTAGGTGTATGCATTTCCATTGACTCACATGTGCAGAGTGCAGCATCTACATTGTTATCGCGATCGTACCGCCATTGCGTTGGTTTGCGCAATGCTTAAATTGCGAGAACCCAATATTATTGAGTGTCTACGAAAGAATATAACCAGTCATTCATTCAAAATTAACTTCAGAAGGCAATAGTTCTTAAATGCAATCCATACTCAAAATCGCAGTACAATAGGATAAATCAGAATAAATTTCTGATAAGCTATAGCTTGGCCTATTGTTTTTTAATTTTTTCTATCTCAGTCAACTACATTAGGATGGTTTTCCATATTTTTCTGGAAGGAAAATACCTCTGTAGCTTTAAAGGAATGAAAACTTTTCATATGTGTGTATGTATATTATGTTCGTATTCGAAAAACATTCGCGACATGTGAAGCAGACTATTTGACGCAGCGAATAGAGATTTTGTCTGCAGCACGCTGCTGATGAGAATGTTTTTCCGAATGGTTTCAATGTTTCCATATCATCTTCATTATGTTGAACTCTGTGTTCTTGTCTATAAGATGTATTTTTCAATTGAATATAGTAAGGCCAAAAGATTAACAGTCACATACAGCGAGCATGTTGTTCCAAAATAAATAAAATTCATTGTAATTGTCTTGTAGGCATTTATAGTTAGAATTTTACTAAGTGTTGCTCAATGCCGAGTGATGGAAATTCAAGTATTTCTATTTTAGTTGTGAACTCGTTATTTGTAGTACTTACTTGTATTTGTATTTGTTATTAGAGTTGGTAATTAAAAAGCAAATTATCGAGTCTAACGGCAGTCATTTATAATGTGAAACACTCAGTTAAGAAATTTCTTGTGGGGTAACGATACATGCGTTGCGCCCATCTTACGGGTTACATGGTTTTGTAATATTGCATAACTAAATTTCCCAAAAATAGGATTTTTTTCAATCTCAAATAAATCTATTTAATAAAATTCTAGTACACATACAAAATGTATTAATTTTTCATATGTTTTTACAAATTAAGTATATTTACATGTACATAAAATATTTGTATACCTTTCGTATAAGTTTATACTTTATCTCGGAAATTCTAAACAGACTTGACGTATAAGATAAGTTTTCAGTTATCACTCAAATATATTATATTTTATGTACTATAAGGATACTTAAGGCTTAAGGGTCTTCCGAGTGGGACTTCCAGGACTTTGACACTTGATAGCGGCCATATTGTTGAAGCTCTATCTGTCCAATTGGCTGTCATTTATTCAGTCTGTTTTGCCAAATCACCATGGACGGATATAGCGTTCAACAACACCTGCAAATAAAAAAATGTTTTATCAAAATTCGAGCAACGTTCCTCGCGCTTCGTCCATTTACGGTTATCTTCAGCGATTAGTCCCATTTCTGGATGAATGGGTACTTTAAAAAACAAAAGCTAATTTGGGACGATACCAATCCACATGAAATCTATCAAGAGCGTTAAATGCATTCCGAAAATGTCACTGTTTGGTGTGGATTTTGGGCTGGCGCCATGGCGTCGTCATCGGTCCATATTTTTTTGAGAACGATGTTGACCAAGCCATCACCGTCTATTATGAGTGTTGTAAGTGGATGTTTACCAACTTCTTTTGGCCTGGATTGGATGATATGGACACCAACAGCTCACACCACATTGGAAATTCGGCACGAGCGATTCGAGGGCTCCTCACGTGGAGGTGATGTAAACTGGCCACCGAGATCGTGTGCTTTGGCCCCGTTAGATTTTTTCCTGTGGGTTTTTTTGAAGTCGCCGGTCTATGCGAATGAGCCACAAACCACAGCGACCGCCAAAGCCAATATAACTCATGCCACCGGTCAAATTCAGCATGGTTTTTGCACCATAGAGTCATGGAAAATTATACATTTCAGATGCGCACCACCCAGAGAAGCAGCGGTGGACATTAGACCGATGTTATATTTCATACATAATGACATCAATAGGCCTTTCAAATGAATAGAAAATTTCGATGATATTTCACACACCAAGACAATGTACTTGTTTTTTTTTTACAAATAGGAGACATATTTTTGTTTTTAAAGTTTTTATAGTTTTTATTGGGCATTTTTTGATCAATTTCGTTTTACTATGGCAGTAAAACTACTTTTACTTTTCATTTCATAAAATTGGTTATTTTATTATATTTTTTGTAATCTCAATTGTAAAAAAAGGGTTTCGCTAAGTTTGTATACATCTTAGTATGGTATTTGATGATACATACATACATATGTGAAATAAATAATATCAAGTCCTCTTTTGTATTTTTATTTTATTCAAATAAATAGGTAGGTAGAGGTACACATTTGTGGTTTCATCTAATTCAGTTTCTAGTTCACTTCACATCAGTCACTCATTGTCATTACATATTCAGAATTTGCAATGAATTATTCAACTACTGGACATAAAACTTTTAAATTAATGTCCGCTTGACCAAACGAATATTTAATTATATCTTTCACAAAAAATAAGGGGATGAGGTATATTTAGCATAAAACCCTATAAATTTCCAAATTAATGCATCATTCAATCATTTTGAAACTAAAATATTTGTGTCACTCCAAAAAAAGTTTTGCGTTGACGACGACCATTTATTTTACCCACATCCCCTCAAAAAAGTGGTGATCCCAAAAAGTTACACCACAGCTGTACCACATATACAAAAACTCACACACCACGCCTCGAGCCCACATAAGAATGGATAGAGAGAAGTGATTTGTGTCAGAGTTTGCAAAATCAATTTCTAGTTCCGAATGAGTTGGATTGGAACATTTTTAAAGAGCTGTCCCTGGTCACCATCAATTTTAGCTGATTTGACAAAACGACAACCCCGGATGCTATTCCATGATGGTTCAAACCAGTCAACCCCACCCCCTACGATAAATGGACTCTTCTATCATCTCATTGTGAAGCTAGAAATGGCACTTAGTAGTACAAGTAACTCACACACAATAAAAAAAAAAAAACAATCGAACAACGTACACACAACGAAAATGCATGCGAAATTGAAATCGATTTGCTAGAAAGTGTTTAATGTTTATCCTGGCAAAATAGTTCAACTCTAAATTGGAATTTTTCATTGTGAATGTGATGTGCGTCGTTGTGTCCACTAATACGTTCCACTCGGATGTAATTAAATAGCAGCCATCCGATTCGAATATTTTATTGGAGCACAACCTGTACCGTTCTGCTAACTATTCTATTGTGAAACAACGCCATATAGCCCATCTACATCGTCGCCTGGGTTCGTGGTATTTCGTACCTTAAGCCAATCGCAGACACAACATTCTAATAGCTAGTAAGCGTAGTTATGTGCATGAACATACCCAGTTCACGTCAAGCCGCACAGTCATGTGGTTTCTACTGAAGTATGACAAAAAATGATTGAATAATTTAAAATTTTGAACATGGAATGATTATTCTGCTTAGCACCTTGATATGTTAAACTTAAAAGTTATGCTGCTGATGCGAAATGAAAAATCCATTACAAGAATGACACAACGAAATCATAAACGAAAAATTTCGTTCTACTTTTCGTTTTGCAGCACGCTTTTCATGAACGAAATTGATAATTGTAGCAGATAATTTGGAGAAGTCTCCGCTTCTTTTTCGCACTCAATTTATTGCCAGGAACAATAATTGTGTGCGGAAAAGTGACTATTAAGGTTTATTCGTGTTCGTATTTGTTGCTCTTCCATTATGAACAACATTTTTGAACACCGGAACGCATAGGGTGTTACCCACAAAAAATGTGTTATACATCATCATCAATCGAATTTAATCAGACATTTATAGCGTTTTCGTTCTGCAGTTCAGTCAGCGAAATTGACAATTGTAGCAGATTATTTGGCGATCCTCCACTCTTTTGGCGCACAAAATCAATTGCCTAGAGCATTATTGTTTGCGGTTTTATTTTTATTTTTGATGTGTAAACATCTATGCTGGCGGTAGAGTGAAAATAAACGTGAACGCTCGCGAGCAACGTTACGTCGTGCAACGTTACGGTGTGCAACGTTACGATCTGCATACTAGGATGGGTGCGTTCAGTGAAAAAATCTTAAGATCCCCTTCAAGCAAAAACAAGTCCGTTTTGGATCCGCGCACGTTGATGTTTACACATATTAACCGTGAGTCCCGGCACTCACAAATTTTTTTTTTTGTTATTCCGCTATGTCTCCGCAAACCTATCGTTGTATTGATGGAGATCACAGACAAATTGCGTTTCTAATAAGCAGAGTATTAGCCTATAGTAAAAAATGACCTTGGGCCTTCTGTGTTGATTAATTTTTGTCTTGTAGACTTGCCACATAGCTAAAGTGACGATCCAAAAAGCCAAAAAGTGGGACAAAGTAAAGAAATTCACAAAAAAATAATACACACTTTTTTTTTTTTTTAAATGTGGGACAATTTCAATTTTATTAAAGTAGGTTGCAGAATAAAAAAAAAAACACTTATTTTCTACGAAAAAAGAGGAACAAAATCTTACCTAATAACTATTAAAAAACAAAATTATTCAATTAATTCTCACAAAAAGTGGAAACATAACATGGCATAACAAAAAAAAAATAGTTCAGTTAAAAAAATATGACTAGGTCTTACTTTATTTTTATATATTATTTTTATATTAATAAATTATATAAATATTAATAAAATAAATTTATATATTAATAAATTATTCACAGATATTTCTCTGATGAATAAATTTTTTTCAATAAGTTATTATTTTTTGACACTTCCACTAAGAAATTTTCGCAGCTTGAATAGCTCGATCTCACAGCCAATATCGCTTTAATTGTTTCGACAGATAGTTGTGACTTCTCCTCCGTCCACAATTTGTTCACAATTGAAAATATTCTTTCCGTCGATGCATTAGTCCCCGGCAAACAGAGGGTATAATCAACAAACTTTTTGGAGTTTTGGTAAGGAATATTGCAGTTTTTTAAATATGAGAAAATTTCAACCCATCTTTTATCAGCTGATATTTTTTCATCATTCCAGATTTGTAATTTATAAGCAGTTGCATATTTCTTTATGCATGATATTTCATCAAACAAATCATTTTCATTAATTTTATGACTTGGAAAATGTGTATTTAAATAAATAAAATTTTGTTGAACGTCATCCTAAACAATTGCTGATTTAAGTAACACTTAATTAAACTGACTTACATGACTGAACTGTTCAGTCCAAAGGTCTATATATCTCAAAGATGTATTGTAGAAATTAAGTACATGTGCTAGGAACCATCTTTTTTGTATATGACCCGCTTCTTCCAATTTACTTAAATCGTCTTTAAGCACTAGTGGCAAATATTTAGAAGCGATTCGTTCTTGAAGCTTATTTTTTAAGTTTTTTTGTAAATTTCCGCAACTTCCATTACATTTAGAGTTTCGTGCTCTATTGATTTTATAGTCCCATGGAATATAGACGCCATGTTATGCAGAAATTTCAACCAGAGTTTAGACGCCTCGTTTTTAAAAAATGATTTTATTGCTACTGGACACTTCTCTATTGAAAAGAAATATGATTTAAGAGGTAAGTACATTTGTAAAAACCTTTCAACAGCTGGTATTAACGCAAGCCAACGTGTTTCAGAGTACCCCAATAATCTTTTGTATTCAACATCTACTTCATTGCAGAATATTTTAAGTTCTTCTACCCGCACCGTGAAAATATAAAAATAACTATAGATCTTTTTAATAATACACTCAAGGGGCATAGGATCAGCTGCAGTTCGTATAGCATTGTTGACAATATGTGCCGTGCAGCCAATACCTATTACATTTTGAGAAAGCTCTGCGTTTATTTTGGCAAGAAATTTTGTTGTACCTTTGCGTTGAGCGCCGCCAAAATTTGTGTTCGTGTTATCGGCGCAGAGAGCTACCAATTTGCTGTCGATATTATGGCTTCGGAGAGTTGTATAAATGTGGTCCGATATTAGTTCAGAAGTCTCTCCGGGCAAGGTAGAAAATTCAAGCAATTTAACTTTTACCCCCTTTAGTTCATCGAAAAATCTGACAACTATCAGAAACATTTTTTTATCTCTGTGGTTAGAACCGTCCGTATACACAGCAATAAAATAAGTTTTCATTAGGCTATTTTTTAATTTTTCTAAGACATGTGGCATGAGAACATTTTTAACAATAGCTTCCGATTTAGTTCTTGCACAAAAAAACTTGCATTGCAAAAGTGTAAGGATAACCTTAGAAGTACAGTCCATCGAACGAAAGCTTTGATGATGGTTTATAGTATGAAACGTAAAAACTGCTTCTGCCAAGGCTATATTCTTCTCAGTAGAACCCATTTCGGTCGGCTTAAAATAATTTACCAAATTACTGCTTCCTGCAGCGGACTGGAATGTCTTTTTATGTTTATCAGTATCCAAATGGAGTTTTATGTCATACCGCCCACTAGTCATGGCGAAGTTGCTGCTGCAAATTGAGCAAAACACTGTGGAGTCATTTACTTTTGATTTTTTTATGAAACTATTTATAATCTGCTTCGATTTCCTTCGTAAACTTGCACACTCGCTTTCTGTCTACCATAACTGAACTGTAAACGAAAATAGTTTTCAAAACAAACATGATTTCAGGCAGAACTTACATCATCACAACTTACTTTGTCAATATATCACACAAATTAAATAACAAACATAAGTTTTCTATTTGGTTCACTACTTGTAATTAAAATGCAAATTTCACTTTATTGATAGTGACAATCAGCTGTCAACAAGTAAACCATGAGTGCATTCAGTCGTTATGTTTATGCATCGAATTTTTTGTAAAGTTGGTAGCGTTCAGTTAATTTATTATGATAAATTATAAAATAAACGATCGAAAAATTCAATTTCGATTTTGTGGGACAGCGTGGGACATCTTCTAATTTTGTGGGACGTTTGTGGGACAATTTTCGAAATGGGACAGTTTGTGTAAATGTGGGACTGTCCCACGGAATGTGGGACGAATGGTCACTTTACACATAGCTGAAGTGCTGAAGTCGTATAGCGATATGTTTTTTCAGTGATAATGTTATTTAAGCCTGCTGGGCGCTGTATTCAATATCACATAATATACCTAACATACATATATATGAATATACTGGTACAATACAGTGACAAAACAAAAATATTTTAACATGTTTGTCACTTTACCCTTCAAGCAAATTCACTGACCCAAATTTGTGGGTTTTTCTTTGATCCTTGCAAAATATAGCGTCTCACACACACACCGACATACATTACTTCCTACAGGCATTTTGTTTTTTTTCCCCATGTGGTTTATTTATTTAATATATGGAGTGCGTAGCAGAACATATTACTCGAGTAGTTCCTTTTATATGAAAACTTAATTTTATCTTTGCAATAGTGCAAGAAATGTTTGTTGTACATAAATGTTTTTTTTAAGTGATTAATAAAAGTTTCTTGAAATGAAAAAAAGACTTTGTTTGCTTGTTGTAAAGCTAAGGCATACAACTCGACTGAAGAAGTCATTTTTGTTCATTTGTGTTGGTTTAAGTTTTCGCTAGCTTGAACCATCAAATGGCGTTTTGAGTATCCGGATCTGAATGCGAAGTCAATCATTGATCCTTATTTGTTTTTCTTTGTTTCGTAAAATGCGTAGGTATAATTCAAATTTTAGATGATCAGAAAATTTGGATGTTCCCCCTTGCAATTTTTGAAAAGCATAAAAAACTGTTTGCATATGTTAAGTAACAAAAAATTACAATGTGTGAAATAATGTATTACAAATGGGGATCTGTCTGTTTTTTTTTTCATCGCACTCATCACCTTTCTTAGGACATATGAAGGTTTTTATAATACAAATTCTATATACTACTGAAATACATCAGCCAAGTAGAAGACTTAGAACTATTTAATTGGACTTGTTGAATTATTGATTCAAAATAGCTTTTAACGGCCTTTAGTCCATAACTACTTGGCTGATGTATTTCAGTAGTATATAGAATTTGTATTATAAAAACCTTCATATAAAAACAAAGCCTGGCCCTGGGCAAAATTTCCAACTTAATGATTAAGAATTTTAATCTTGTTGGATATAGTTCACAATGGATTTTTATCATAAAGTTCATGTAAGTTGAACTGAACTTAATAAAAATTGCGTGTTGACAAGGCCCTCACTAGTCAACTTTCTTAAGACAGTTAAATTAAAATTTATTTATTTAGCTTAATGCAAGTTATTCAATCAGCCTTATTGGCAATTGAGGGGGAGATTGTTAAATACTCATATCGCCGATCTCCCCCGAACAGAATCTCCTCCGGAAATAACTTCGAAGTACTTTTAAAAAAAAAAATAAATTCGTAAAATGTCAAAAGTTAGTGAATATTTGTATGTGAAATATAAATATGTACATACATTTTTGAAAATTCCCGTAAAATACCAATTAACCAATAACAAAGGAAAAAGTTCCATTAATAGCTGAGGTAGGTAAAAAGATAGGTAAAAATAAATAATAAAGGCAATGAACTTGTTCTATGTTTTACATTTGGTGATGAGCTCGAAATTATGTATACATACATATGTTGGCAGCTAAAGAAAAATCTGCCGATGAAAATTATCATCGATCAGGATATTAAAATTGTGAGTCCATCATTAAAAAAAATCAAAATAAATTTAAACTACTTAGGACAAAAGCGAAACTCATGTTTTTATTTTGAAAATCTTCCAATTAAACTTTAGAGAATTTTTTCCAGGGAAATGACAGTGATTTTCTCACGGAAAACAGATTTCCAATGCCTTCTATTTTCCTTAGAATTTTTCCCTTTTTTCGAAAATTGTTTATGATTGGAGAGTATCATACGGAGGAAAAAAAACCCGGGTTAAATTTTGTCCACAATAAGGCTGAATGTTTCGCAAAGGAAATGCCGTGAAGTCATTTTGTATTTAAATACCATATTTTTATATCCTTCTTAAATGAAAAATAACGATTTTAGCTGCTAAAATGTTTTAGGGTGCCACTGTGAACCATCCACAATCGTCTACTAGTTGTCACATAATGAGACAACACATTTTGTGCATCACAACCAGTACGTCATTGTGACAAACTTCAGTAATAGTATTTCGAAATGGAGATGGCTGGCTGGAGACGAGTGTTGTTTTGCTATTCCATCCATCTACACTTCGCTTTTCTCTTATTGCTGCTTTTGCGACCAACCTGGTAGGACTAAAAGGGACAAGTTAGAATTACGAGTGAACAATTTAAAGGACATTTGTCATTGTCACATAAAACGGGTGAACTCACTTTGTTCACACAATAAAATGGGTTTTCTACATATTTTATTATTAAGCCCCATCATGCTGGCTGACCAACAAGATGTACTATACCTATCAGCAACATATTTAAGGGTTAAGATCAAGCCACACACATGAATATCAACTCATTGGTATTGAGGTTTCCTCCCTTGACTTAATTATTGGGTTACCAAAAACTTGAGGTGGGAAGGTGATTAATTAGAGAAGGACAATGTACTATTACATTGATAGAGATGGTGATTTATTTTTTTAAATTTAACTGTGACATTTGGGTGTACTTAAAATAAAGATAGATTCTATTTGTTGACTAATTGCATTCATTAATGAAAACTACACGCAAACCAATTGAAGGTGGTGCATGAAAACTTCTCATGAAAAAGAAGTACGTTTTAAGTACGTTTGTTTAAATGTATTTTAGGGAGAATCAGGGAAATTCTATTTGTGGATTGTAAGAAAAGGTCTATAAAAACGTCTGATAGTATCCTTATGGGAAGGAAATGTAAAAGCACCCAAGTGAGTGACTAAAAATAAACTAAGCACCATCTTTTTTGCAGGTGGATTAAGATTTTTCTATGACATTTACATTGTATTCAAGCTTTGAAAACTTGGACAATATTGAAATTTTGTTTTCGTACCTCTCAAAACTTATTATACACTCAAAATAAACCACATGTATTTTAACGCTTGACACAACTGAATTGGGATTTTTGATGAGTCAAAAATTCCACACTATATTTTAATTGAATGTTGCCTTCATCATTAATGACTTGAATCTATTTTGATCAGACCCTTTACGTCCTCGAGGAATTTTGACTGTCGTTCATACTCTGAATATTGGATACCCATTTTAAATGCATCACGTTCCACCCATTAATCTGCAATAACCTAATCTGACTTCGGGCCAAAGTCATAACTGCGTCTATCTAACATTCACCTTCTAATTAAAAATACCCCAATCTATCTTTCATGATGATGCTCGTACATGGACAGCCAAACGATGGATGTCTTAATGCCGTCACCTTTGACTCCACTTAGAGAATAATTGTTTGAAAGAACACCCTAGATTGTAAGGTTCCATACAGCCCAGCGCGAGGTAATGACTGTACGAAGATTAACTGCCATCATAAATTGTAGAGTCGAAGACTATGTGGCCTCTGCAGATGACTAGCTTTATTGACTTATCTTTTACTGCCATTTGGCAGAGCATTCACATGGCCAATGGCTACAAAACTCTATATATATAAGTATAAGTAGGTATATGACAACGCGCTAGACATAATCTTTATGACCAAAAACCTTCAGTATAAATATACATATATAGCTATAGTGCTTTCTTCTAATATCTAATAAATGCAATACGACAGTTGTTGCTGTAGCCTATTAGATCAATAATCCGTTACAGTAAATTTTAATAGTTGATTGTATTTTGCCGTAAGACAGGAAGTGACAAAGGGAGTTCACTGTGGCGTATACGTACCATAATTATTATTCAACGATTTATAGAGGAACTTAAAGTTGAAGATAAATTCTATCGGTCCCAGGACATTTTTGTTTTTAAAGAAATAGCTGTACCTTAAGGTTTTAGATTTCCTTTTGCGTAAACTGACATCATAGCCCTAAAATCTCCTAAATAATAGCAATCTTTATAGCTATCAAATAATATTATAAAACAAAAAAGAACTGCGTGTTATTAACGTACAAATATATATTATTTAAACACACATTTGTTTTCAAACTCATTCAATTTAGATATATGTATGTGTGTTTTAATTATATACTTCAGGGCTCTGTAAACACGGTGCTAGTTAACTTACATAAGTTTCTATATAGAACCTATTTTATTCGTTGCTGGTTCGAGTATCAGAGTATACATTAAAATCAAAAGGCTTTTTATAGTTATCGATGTTCGAGGGTGGGGCCACGTGTTTAACTCGCATTATGTTTGAGTGTGTACAGAGTCTTGAAGTTAATAAAAACAAATAAGTTTATTGAAGCATAAATACTCATTATTAATTATTCTCAGTTGTTTTTTTTTTTGAAGGGAAACGCAATCAAAATCAAACTCAATATTTTAATCAATCATGACATAACATTTTTTGTAGAAAATAAGAAAGAAGTAAGTCCCGCAATTTTGTCTATCTGAATTAATGTTTCCTTTTTTGTGACCTTTAAATGTATTCAATTTTGACTACTTGTCTGTCAGTTCGTATGACTGCCATCTGTTTCTACAGCATAAGCTACTGAAGCGATTTTTCTTTAAATTTGGAACTTTGGAATTTGAGGTGATACCTTAGAGAGAATTAATTTTTTTAGCTGCAAAATTAACGATACCTATCAAACAACTGTTATATGAAAAAAAATTATTTATCTAGAAGCGGCTCTAATGGTAGTGATACAAAATTTGTGTGTAACAAAAACTTCCTAACAACTGTTACTAATGGTACCTCTACCTGTTATGTAACGGTTATTATACTTTTAACGTTATCGTTAACAGCTGAAAGGATTTCGATCAAAATATAAATTCAGGGAGCCTTTTTAAGTCCAAAAAATTACAAATAAAAATGTTCAAACAAATATTTATTGGACGAAATAAAAATCTATTATTGTTTTTATATGCAAACAAAATGAGAAAACGATTGATTCAATGAGATCAATCTTATAAATTATGTTTTATAAAATTGTGAAAAATCATTTGTTTAATGTATTTTTGATTTTTTTTCAATAAACAACTCTGTCTTAATGATAACAAAATAATGTATTTACCAAGCATTTAAATAAATTTGTACCTATGCAATTTTTAAAATATTTTCAATGAAACGACATTTTTTAATGTAACCTGAAAAATGTTGTTTTTGTAAATTTTGAATCAATGCCGCGTCATTAAACCTTCAAACATTTTATAAAATGTAAAATTTGTTGTTCAAGTTTTTGGTTGAGCGTATTAGAATGTGTAGCACCCACATGTTGATTTGATCTTTTTATTTCTTTAAGACTGAGCTATTTTTACTAATATGATTAAACTGCATACTTATGCTCTTTTCAAATGAAAATTCTCACTTAGTTTTGTCTTATTTTTGGGTTAAACAATTTTTCTTTAATGGCTCAACTAATTTCGTAATTGTATTTTAACAAGTAGGTACCTTATTCTTAGTAGCTCAATTAAAACTGAAGCAGTCGTAAATTTTCCGAATATTGATTTTTTATAAACAAATACAACACAAATAAAAAATCAATAATTCATTTAGTTTTCCTACCAACTTATAAGTTATGACATATTTTACCACATCTGTAATTTACTGTAATATCTTCAGAGCAATTGTTAAATAATCGAATAGTTGTTTTAACTTTCTTTTTTTGAAAAATTACCTCTATTATTATATATTATTCCTCTATTTCTATAATACCCGTGATGTCAATTTTGTTCAAATCTTATAATTAGCAAGCATTCTTAAATGCTTGGACCTGCAATGCTTTGCCATTAAAACAAGTTGATCCGATCATTTTCATTACACTTTGTTGTTTCCTCAACTACTCACTGCATCTATAACTCAATCACAACTAAACAAGGTAATCAAAGCAAAGAGCTTAAATCTATCAAATCAGTTCTGTTGAAAGCGATTTCAATTTTTTGCATACGAAACTGAGTCCGTTATCCGCTTTGCTCGATCGATCACACATGTGAGTTCAATTTCGTTAGCTCGGACTCTGAGATCTTTCTCATCTTTTAACATATGACCCTAGGCTTAAGCCAAAAGATCAAGTTTTTGCGATCGAGTCGTATGCGTTTTGTTTATCACAAAATGACTGGACAGTCGGGATTAATGTCAAGTTTTTAGTAGATTAAAACATTCAAATCCCCACTGGGATTCCCATGCAAATGCAAATTTGACAAACAAAATTTAGAAAGTTTTTATAGAAAATGGAATTTTCTTTTAACATTTTTTTGTGAAGCCTTAGGTTCTCAAAATATAGTGAATATATTTAAGAAATAGGGTTAAAAACATGGTTTTTAATGCATATTTCTCATTTAAATAGGAGCACATTTTATGCACATACATATTTTCCATTAGTAAATGCATGAAAATCCGAGCCCTAATCTAATGTTTGTTTTGTGATCAATTTTTTTAATTTCACATAGGTATACAGTAAAGGTTTATGTAACAATGGAAAATGTAGAATAAGTTTTTCTTGTATTTTAAATACTCTCAGATATTTCAAAAAATATGTTTTCCCTATAAAAAACAAGGTTTTTAAAATAAAGAAAATAAAAAATATAAGACCCAAATACGTAACTAAACTTTGAACGATAAAATCAACTAAATGTCATTTCAACCGTAAAAAATTAACTTAACTACAAAGTTAAATGCTTCATAAAACTCTAATATCCAATTTATCTACAAAGCGAAGTCATATAATGTGTCATCTTTATTCTGACAACAAAGCTGAAAACATCAACATTTAAAGTCTCACAGTCATCACATCAGCCTTAAAACAGCAGCTGCACCATCAGGGTGAGGTTGTGAGCGAATTAATGCGTCCCATTAATTCTGGTAGCGGTAGGTACCTACACATTTTGCAGTAAAAAGAATAAATATATACACATAAGAAGAACCGTTAAACCAAACCAACGGCAAATAAGGGGTATCTTTGCAGAAGCAGGAAACAGACAGGAAGACATTTTATGTTTTATGTATTTCTTGACACACGCACACTTAAACCAAAAACAAAAGAAAATACATAAATCATTCTTGGATTTCCATGTAAACTTCCTAACGCTTCTGCTGATTCGAAAGCAAAATTTATAGGACTCGAATTTAATAAGACCGAACTAGAATCCCCATTACAGGGATTTGAGTCACGCACATTAATCTATATCTGTGTATGCTGTATATCCTTTTAGTTTTTTCATAGTTAATTAATTAATAAATGAAACAGCCCCACAAGGATATGGGTGTTGTTATTAAGCTTTGCGTTTTTTAATAGCCTAAATGATTAGATTACAAAAAAGAGCGGATGTAAGGGTCAAGGGACAGTAACTACCAAATTTGGTAACAAAATGATGTTGGCAAGGTCTTTAACGCCTTGCGTGTTTACAATATTAACTGTTGTCATAAATGTAAAGGAGGAGTAGCTAAATTTAAGCAATAAAAAAGAAAGATCAAATTTTAATCACGGTCAATATTAATTATTATTGGCTGATAAAAATTTAAGTCATTCATTTTGTCAATCAAAATTAAATATCTATATATATTTTGAAAATAAATTAGGAATAGTGGTATAATTAAAATCATTTCCAACAAAATAACAAGCATTGCAGCTCAAAAACAAAATGTAATCTAGCTATCAACAACGGTCTTAGAAATATTTTACACCAGCTAAAGACCAAAAATTGCTTGTAGGTAATTAAGTTTTCTTTTTCATTAAATGTATAACTATACCTTCCTTTACTATACTATTACATACACACACATTTACATAATTAACTTAATACTAAAGGTGCACAAATTTGGAAAAGCCATACCCACTTAACTAAGTAAGATAAAAAGGTCCAGTTTAGGAGCTTTAAGCTAAACTATATTTACATATCTAATAATAGCTCACGAAAAATGTGCGTACTTTTAATGCGGACAAACATTTTTAACGCAATAATCTTTTTTTTGGCATAGGGAATACTGTCTGAGAAGTTATTGAAGGTGGCATGTCGAAAACATCGGTTTTCACATATATACACAACTTTTAAACGGTATAAACGCTGAAAAAAAAATTCTCCCTGCTAATCTTGTAGACCATCCGATTTTCTAAATAAAAAATAGATATTCAAATTTTTCTTCCTGCGACTACGAAGATATGGCCATTTTGAAAAATAAAAATGACAAAAATGTCGGTTTTTCAAGTATATCTCCTAAAAAATGGGAGTTTTAGAAAACATGTTCAATATCCATGCAATGTATGTATGTACATTATGTGACATTCTAAAAGAAAATGATATCATTTTTATGCTTACATCTTACATTTACATAAGAGATGATATTTATAGTGATTAATTACATTAAAGGCTTTTCAAAGACGAGATCGCATCAAACTCGGCTTTCATAGCCTCTTCTCTCCATCGCTTACTTTCGGAACAAACATGTCTTCTTGAACAGCGTTGACAGCTTATAATTATTAATATTTTGAAATTTAAGAAAGAAGTAGAGTGAGAGACAGGGCGAGCAATTAAAATGATCCATCGTTATTGCGTAGTGAGCAGTCACAGCCTGAACAGGGTATTAAACCAACTGTTGGAAAGCTCCTAAAAGGAGTCTACATCTTTTTCCTACTCCACTTAATACATACAGCTTTTGCAAAATTATTATTGGCGCAAAGGCAATGTACCTTTAGAGCCATTTCACACATATCCGGCGGCCGGCGTGCACCGGCACCGATTAGCCGGTTTTTTCAACAAATAAGTATACATTCCCACATACCCGGCACTGTGTAGCCGGCAGGTGGCAATGTAGGTATGCAAAGTGATTTGTTTAGTTCTGCGATCTCCTCTTGCCAGTCTACTTGACACAAAACACAAAACAACCCTTATCTCGTACACTGGACTACTAATAACCAGGAAAGCAAAGAAAACATCTACCGGCCCGGCAGCTGGTTATTGCAGTGAGCGAAGCCGGCAGCATTGCCCGGCGATCGGCTGCCGGCTGCCGGCATCGGTCGGTACGTGTGAAAGGTCCCATTAGATTTACTATACCAAATGCTGCTTGGCCGGTGCCGGTAGCCGGCAGCCGGGTATGTGTGAAATGGCTCTTATGTGCCTCCATTTTAAACGGTGTCCGGTTATGATATCTCTATTACGGACCTAATGTGCAGTTTGCTTAAAAATATCAAATACTTAGAGCGGTTCAAATCCCAGCGTTTTCCAGAGTTTTTTATATTAACTTTTTTTTGTCACACATCGCAATAAAGTCAATAGTTTTCTTGAGAAAAGGTTCCTTGGGTAGTACGCTTTCAGCATTCAAAGGTTTTTAACTCCCTCTCGGGTCCTATGTCCCACTCACGTAACTCCGTTAGTCTGCTTGGGATATGTAAGGTCAACAAGCTGGGAATAATGTCAACAGCTTCCTTGGAAAAAACTAAGCGATACAAGAATCTACGTGCAGGATGCAAATGCCATACGCATAACATGCAGTCAGCGGCATTCTTTGTGGGATTGTGGATTTAAGATTTGTAGAAGGATTTAGCGTGCTTGGGGATTGATAAACATTTTTAAGCGGAATGAATTCCAAGTAAGTACTGTAGTATAAAAAAAAGTGTATACTACTTGAGACTTCTTTATGTATGGGCTACTGAAATTATTCCACGACAGTTCCATTACTTGATAAAAGCATTACGTGGTAGAACTTTACGTTCCCTTCGCTCCATAGCTATATTTTAATATACTCATGTTCTGGTCTTGGTTATACTCATAATTTTGTTCAATTACGAATCTTTTTTGTCTTAATTTACCGGAAAAGTATAGATAGACAGCAAGTATAATTCTCTTTTGTCTATAATCTACTTCAAAAATCTAGTTTGATAGGAGCTCATGAATGACATAACGGCTTTTGTCATTTTTTTTAATAATTTGCTTAATTAAAAATTTGTCTGGTTCTTTTTTTGTTCCTTTTCAAATTTTGCTAAGATTCAGCCACTCTTCCTGTCCTTAGTCAACCAAACTCCCACACCAACATCGTCCTGCATGAAATAAAACAACCCATAGTTAACTCCGGCGTCGCAGTAAATCATATTCTCTAACTGCTTTTACAATTTGGCTGTTGGCTCCATTTTCTTATTCATTTCACGTTCCAGCATGTAATATGAAAAAAAGTAGGTAAATCTCCGACAACAAAAGATTAAGAATGAAAAAGCCAGCAAAGAGGAAAAAAGAAAAGAAGATACAACAACCTTCCCCAAATAAATTCTCCGCTCCAGTAAATTACTTCCTTTTCTTCTAGGACCTTACTACCACTACCACCATTTTTTGTAATCCAACAAGGAACGAACAGAGTTGGTTTTCCATTATCAAAATTCGATGAACACAATTCACTTAGGAGGCTAACATCACCGCCGCAAACGTCGTCGACGTCGTCGTCGACGTCGTCGTCGGGCTACCGGTATCTTCCTACCGGACTCTGTTCAGATTATCTGCAAGACTTAGACAAGAGTCTATCCTTGGCACACTGAAGGTAGATATGTACATATATATATAAGTAGATAGTAACTGGATGATGATGATGTGGATTGCCTACATATATATACACATATATACATACATATGCATACAGAAAACTATCTAAATGAACTTAAAAAGGTAGGTATGTTTCCTTTTTACGAACAAAAGAATATTTCATTTTTCAAATTTCTGTATTTCTGTGTGTATAGCTACTGTTAATTCAATTGCATATTTCTATGTTGAAATCCTATCAAATGCGCTTTGGATAGAAGCATTCATACAGTTTTGAGCGCAGATACCTATTTCTGAGCCTTATGGTGAAGGTGGCTATGGGCCAAAAACGAGGATTACTAAAGCTTTGGGCAGCAGCGAAAGAGGGGTGAACAAAATAAATAAAGGCATATAGAGTACCAAACATTTTTAAGCTTCAGAAAAATCACATTTCCTAAGGAGTTAGAATTTGATCCTTGAAATATGGAATGATATACCTACCTACGAAAAAAAAACAAGGAAGTCTGGTGAAAATGCGGTATCGCTTTAGGTAAAAGTGGATTGAAATGTGTGTCGCTCAATTTAAAAGGGAATTTCGAGATAATAAGCTTTTTGCAAAATGATGCCTAGAAAAAAAAAAACAAAAATAATGCGCTTTAAGTTAATATTTTTGTATGATTCGTAAAAAAACCAAAGATTATAATGACTCAATTGATAAATTAAATACAAAAAAAATTTTGGATTTACTTCACATACATTTCGTGTTTTACTCATACACGATTTTGTCATCAGATGAATGCCCATCAGCATTATTACTTGAATGTTTTTGTAATACTGATGGTGAATTGGTGGAATGTATAGCAGAAGATCAAGCATATCTTTCTTGTTTGAAGCAGTGACAGGTCTTCTTGATGAACAGAGTAGGTCCTGTTTAATGTTGCACAAGTTGGTAATCGATCTTCCTAGCTTTTTTTACTCAGATCAACTTCATAAAACAGTGTGTCTGTGTTAAGGGTTTCTGTGAATTTAAACTGCAGTGGATAATCTTCTTCAAATCTGAGCCATCTAAAATATTAAGCCAAATAAAGTCATAGCCACATTTTGTCATTTTTCTGTGATGGATGCTTCTAACGAAGTAATGGTTAATAATTCTGTATTTTTAATGTCAGTGACTATAAAATGAGATATTTTGCGTTTGGAATTTCTTTGACCCATTGGTCTGGGCTATAAATTTAAACATAACAACGACTGGCGATCTCAACAACACCAAACCACCATAATACCATAATTGGGAAGATAAGAGTGCCCTGATACCAAGAACCTGTGGCTTATAGTCTTAATTCTGTTTTCAGGGTCCTCTACAAGCTTCAAGAAAGAAAGCGCAGTTTTAATGTTTTGGTGTTGTCGATAGTGCAAGAATCTGAGTACATAATAATGTGTTCTTGTAACGCCGAATGCGTTTTTAAATGGTTGATTAGACAAAAAGCAATATCTTGGGAAACTTACCACTGATGTTGTTAACTTGGGAAATTCTAAGGCTTTTTGAAAATTAAAAATGAAAACGTATGCTTCTTCAGTTCTTTTCGAATCATCTTGAAGGCTGTGTCTAGTTGCTTCTGCTTTTCGCTAATGAAGTTCTGTTTGGGTATCTAACTCGTTTTTGATGGTTTCATTACTTGCTCCTTCAATTTACGAATGCAAGTCATCACAGGTCTTGCAAGTGTCTTGTTGCGCGGTGGTTTAAAATGAAGATTAAACTTCATGACCGTATACATTTTAGCGATTGTAAGGCCAGGATTCTTATTGTGTCAAATGTGTTCTAACCATAGACTTTAATCTTCAACTAGACCTCTAACTCCATGTATTATCGTATGAACTATAGGCAATGCCAAAGGTAAACAACGGCTGCTCTGTTTGAGCAGAGTTTGCGGGTGACATTACCTATTTCATAGGAAAATACATGGAGTTATAGGTCTAGTGGTGCATTAAAGTATATGGTCAGAAGACATTTTTCACAATAAAGGGAAACAACTCCGGATATACTTCACTATTAAACGGATTTATGACTTATTTCACTTTTATTGTGAACAGTTACGCAATAAAATAATTTTAAAAACAAAAAAAAACATTAACTATCGAAAATATATAGTGCTTATTTGGAGTTGATTCCCCTTTATATAGGTATGAAAGATATTAAAAATGTGATACCATTAAGCAAAAAATCAATTAAAAAAAAGCGGCTTATATCTTAATAATTATCGGAATAAAAAAAATATCCTAGATATAAATACAAATCACACTTTTTGTCTGCTGTGGATTGTATTACTGTAAGTTAAGGGTTTCAAAAAAATTGGAATTAATATGAGGAAAATACGGTGCTAAAAATCCTCCTAAAAACATAAAAAAATTATATTAACAATAATTATATAAATAAAGCGCTAGCTACCAGGACTTTTCGCTGTGAAAACACTTCATAATTTCCCAGAAATTCGAATTATTTGGTTTAATGAAATAAAGGTACCTAGCTAGTTTAAAATACATCAGGGTGGGCCGAGTAACACCTATCAATGTTAAACACGTCTAAAGGCAGTATTACACTATCATATAAATATGGCAAGTTTGCTAAATAAATATGTCTCAAAAGAGTCATATAAGTGTGATAGTCAAATTTATATATGACACAAAATACATGGAGCCTTATACTACTTTGACATACAACAAATATGTTTTCATATATTATATGGCATAATGGGACATATATATATGACAGTGTAATATCGCCTTTACTCTTGTAATAATCATGTGTTTTAATTAATTTTAATTATGTATTTTATGGAAATTAAAAGGCGCTATGTATGAAATTTTGACATCAGACAAATGTCAACCATTTTGCTCGATACAGACACTGGCGACTGGTTCTTTTTAGTGCGTTTTTCATTGCACCAGGTAATGTTTCTAGTTGCAGGCTCAGCATTTCATTTCGAATATTCTGATTCAGCTGTCTAATAGTCTCTGGACCCATACAAAAAGTTGGGTGCAGTTAAATCTAGTAAACGAGGGGGACAAGGGAAATCTGAATGTTCTGAAATCAAACGTTTGCTAAAAAATTAAAGCAGCAGGTCCATAATTTGCCTATAGCAGTGTGCAGTAGGGATACTGGTGCTCCGCTATTGGCCACAAAAAGGAGTGAACGACGACGAGTTGAGACAGATGGATCATTTGCAACACTCTGCCGCACAGCTTTCACGTTGTCTTCAGTGTGAATATTTCGATTAGCTCCACTTCCAGGACGGTCGAACAGTGAACAGCGTTCCTCAAATCGGCGGATCAAACTCTTAAATGAAGCCTGTGGGAGCTGATCTTGAATTAAAATGTTGGCTATATTTTCATAACAATAAATTGATCGTTGACAAGAATAAAATAAAATATATGATTTTAACGAGTTATTGTGTACTGCATGTATCCGTTCTAATTTTTATAAGAATTCAGTTAAGTATAACCTACAAAGAGAAAAAAACAATAATTTTTAAAAAAACAAAAGCTATTCGTGTTTAACATTTGAAGATCTTATTTCGCTTATCCTGTAAGTAGTCCAGTATAGATACGTACGTAGAACTTGAGGCGAGTAAGCGTCGCCTGGCTGCATTTTTTAAAAATTTTTCTTTCGTATTTTCTTTAAATAAGTAGTCGGGTAAATCAGTTTACCATATTGTGATTCGGTCGTTTCACGAACAACCACGACCTGAATTTCGGATTTCGTCGTTTTTGACCCAAATTGCAGTTTTTGGGGGTTTTTCCTCACACATGCATATAAAGTAATATAAAATACATATAGGCATAGTGATCTCGCTATGGAAAGAGTTTGATTTCCGTTGACATTATTTAAAACATTTTTTGCTAAAAAAAGGTTCCGCTGAAAACGTACTAATTAGTTAAAAATCTCGTGTACTATAATTAAATGTATATCTAAGCTGTTGCGGTAAAATTTACAACTACAAGTCTCATCTACCCGTTCTATTTCTCTTAATACATTTTTCGTTGCGGCTTCAAAATACTGCCAGTGCTCAGTTGAAATCTGGTATCCATCAGCGGTCCATAAAATTACACATCCGTGCCACAGGTTGTCGACAGTAAAATAAATCGTGTGACACATGGTCTACGGAATCATCAAGTGTGCGACAGATAATCCGCACAAGTACAAGGATAAAATATGATGAATCCATCCCATGTATGACACCTTTTTCACACCAACCTAAATTTAGTGTGGCTTATTTCCCAGCCTTAAGTGTCTTGAGAGATCGAATGCGTGGCTTGATTCGACAACGGTGCACATTTCAGCCAATTGGTGGGGTGCTCTAGTAAGATCGTGACCAAATAACAAGCGGACGAACTATCTGAAAGAGAAAGCAATGCATAATATATAATACCTACTGACGGCGTGGACGAGCCAAGTCCGGCATTTTTGGATGAAAGGGTGTGGTTGCAAAAAAAAAAAAAATTAAGCTAAGCGAGGAGCTATTTTGTTTGTACAAAGTTAGAGAGGAATCTCTTAATTTGTCAGAGGGGATCGAGACAAGGAAGCAAAAGCCCGTTGGGCTCTGGGAAAGAAAAGGAAGAGATAGGATTCCATATAAAAGCAATTTGGTTATTTTGTTTCCAAAAACTTATTTAAAAAGTGCGAGTTTTTCGTTTGGTTTTGTTTTGTTTCCGAAAAGTGGTAAAATTTTTAACTCGGTTAGGCCTTCGTATGCACATCCATTGTTCGTTCGAGAACTTTTTTAAAGTTATTACTCTTTGTGTCCTTTGTGACACTCCATTGTTTCCTTTTTTTTTCTTCAAACGTTTTTTCTTACTTTTGGAAAATTGGCCCTCTGCCAATTTCCAAGTTATTTCTTTCGCTTTTAATTCCTTTGGAATATTTCTTATTTTTCAGTTTTTCAAAAGATGATGGTACATTTTGAGTACACCCTATATACCATGTGTTCAAAAGCTTTCCAAAACTTTATTTCCATTCTTTTTTTTGTCTTCAAAAGTATACAAAAAATCATGTCAAAAATCAAGGGGTCAAGGGGTTCCCAGTTGTTTAAAATGATTAGTGATCACTCTAAGCAGACGAACTATTTTTATTTGTCACAAATGTGACAGTCACAAATCACCTCAGCCGATTCCATCCCATGTCTTTGATGCTATCGAGACTGGGTCTGGTGTAAGTGGTACTTTCAATCCAAATGTTTGTATAGGACCTTTAGGCAGTGATATAGAAGACATTAAGGTGAAAGCAATACATTTGACTTTGCATCGTTTTGCAGTGAGCAAGAGTTTTATACATACATGATTGATTGGGACGTATACATACTACTAAGGCATAAGCGTTTCTCTCTAATAAACTTAATGACAAAAAAAAATACGAATTATTTTTGATCGTGTCATTTTGTGTTTTTATTTTCGTATCTTTCCGCAAGTTTTTAATAAGTTAAGTTTAGGCCCTGGAAAGTTTTCAGTAGGGACCTACTGACAACATAGACAAGGAAAGCATGTAAATACTCCTGAGGTCCTTGCATAGTAAACACTTGTTTGACAAGTTAATTGCTAGGCCCTTGTTAGTATATATGTCAAACTTAATAGAGCCTCATTTAAACTATATTGTTTTTTTCAGGTCGGTTTGCTAGGCACAATTTATTAAAAAAACTAATATTTCCCGTATATGCATTGGAACTCACCCAACAAATTTTAGGACCTATCTATTTATAGAAACACAATGCTATCTTAACTCTCCGCTTTTTCAATTGCTCTGGATGACACTTAACTACCACCTGAAAAAATGGAAAGTTTTTGCCAAGTTAATTAAATGACCTGAAAAGTTTTCAGCAGGGAAATTCTAAACGAGGAACGGCTCTTGCTACTAAAAACTTGTTGGACAAGTTTTGCTTTCCCATTAGAAATCCGCCTTTTACATAAATCTTATAACTACCATACAATGGTATGCAATATTATAATATACACCTAAAACACTCCATACGAACGTGTCAAACCTTTGCTCTCATTTGGGTTTGCCTACAAGCTGAAAAATCAAGTGCCTCAATTGCTAATTAATACTTTTGCATATCGATATGGAAGTTTGTTTATTTGTAGGTTCGCTATAAATAGTCTCGAAAACGTTTAATAAGTTTTTCATTTATTACAAATTCAAAGACTCGTACAGTTCCACCAACGTTTAATTTTGAACGTCAATTTATAAAGTCCAATCGTTATTATAAATAAAACAATAAAGAAAAACAACGTTTATAATTATTTATCTCCTCTACATCTAAGCTGTAGGAATACAAAACAAAACACCACAACACAATGTGCATTGCCCCTTTGAGGAATTGCACAACGAGGCAAAGCACTATAGCATAATGGTGCCGATACACCAAGAGCGCTTCGCACGGAAGTCAAACATCCTTCATTATTGCATATCCTGCTCTATTTCGTTTCTGTTTTCTGATCTGAACTTGTACCACTAACCTACATTCTGTCCTTCCGAGGACTCAACATTGCCGAAATGCACGCATAGTACACCAACGGCAGAAAAGAAACGATGCAGGTTGTAGAACCAAGAGCAATGGCAAATTTTACTCCATGTGAATGTACACTAACATTAGTGTTGTATGTTGTTGAGATTTTCTTGTTATTCGGAAAAGGATATACATATACGCCTACAAATACATGCGTAGTTTAGTGAGAGCTAAACCAAGAGCGCGCATGTCTTTTGAAAATAAATATTCTCTGAAGCTCTTAAATCGTGCTCTCGGAGATAAAAATTTATTTCACCAACAACGTTGCGAAAATGAGTGAAAAAAAAGAGTGAAAAATCGAGTGGATACGATATGAAAATATTTGGAAGAAAATGACTTCCAGAAAATGAACTAATATTTTAGTGTAGCATTTTGGCTTTACTGTTTTCAAATAAAAGTGTACAAGCAGTAATTTAAAAAAAATACTTTAATTTTGGTGTTAACTTTGTCGTTTCTTTAATTATGTTCTTTTATTTTAAAGCAGTTGTACGAATATGAGTTTGACCGACTTGGTGTACCTACATTTATATGTATTTAAATTGCAATTAATTTAATCAATTATAAAAACAATTATATTTCATTTATTTTTAATCTGCATAATTAACAAAATAAATACATCGAATTTGACAAGGCTATTCAGTTTCTTCAATGCTCTTCGACACAGGTGTTTAAAAACGTAAACGGTTGGAGCCGTACTTCTCTTTAAATTCAAAGCCACATGCCTCCTCGGAAAATCATATTTTGTTTAAAACTTACTCCCACGATTTTTAAAATAATTTTTGTTTGTCAAAATGATTGCCATCTACCATTTAACATTAATAAATATTAAATTTTCACATCATAGTGTTATAGAGTTAACCGATTAAAATTAAATTTTGTATGCATATCAAAATTTTCAAGATAATATAATAATTTTAAATAAAATCAAAAGTATTTTTTGAGAATTCGATATTTTGAAATTCGATATTGAAATTCAATTCTTAACACCACGTTAATCAAAAAATTAAAATTGCCGTACCAATTTTTGTCCAGAAATTGTTTACAAACTTTGTATGTTAAAAATTAATTACATATATTTAAAATTATTTATATTTAGAATGCTTCTGCTAGTTTTTCTCATAAATTAAGATTTATTAAAGAAATCCAGTTTGAATAATATAATTTCCATGCATGTATTATGTGCAACACACGGTGGAAACACCATATAGGCGCTCTCAGACTTTAGAACCACATTGTGATGCACACATAAGAGCAAGTTCATGCGAGCCAGTCGTGCATTTTTTAAAATTTGTTCTAAGTTTTATTGCTAAAGGACAGGGGAAATTTAAATTACATAAATGTATTATATTTGTTCAAAAAGTTTTTGCCCGGGTCAAATGAATAATGGCTCAAATCATGAGTACCTATCGTTTAATTTTATTGAATTCCATTTACAAAGTTAAACGTTAACCGAATTGAAAATCTCCTTATTAAGTAGACCTTATTATTGAACGATGAATTATCAAAAACCCTCGGGAAAGTACTATACAATCTAATTTCACCAAATTTAGAAATGTCGCAGACCTGTGTAATGGACACCATTTTTTTTCCTTCCAGCCATTGATTATAAAAAACTAAGAGAAATAAGCGAAAACAGATGTGTCCTTAATCCTTATTCATTTGACCTTCCAGTGTATTATGTATATAAGACTAAGACCTCTTAACAAAATAAAGTTAATTAACTTGGCTTTGTAACTGCTGTGCAATACATAAGTTAAGAAGAACTTCGTTCTATATAACCAGGACCATAATAAGCTTTTACCGTATTCAGGAGCAACATTTATTTATGAATTTGTTTGTTGAAGAAAATGCTGCCTTAGAGGAAAAAGCAATCTTCTAAGTTCATATAAATATTCTCCCACACTGCCTTTTATTCGGGCTCATATTATTTTCGCCAAACCAAATTCACTTTATCATGACCGTAAATTTCTGTTTGGCTCCTGTCGAAAGGTATACGTTAACATGGTCATGTCCCTATTCACTTTCACCTCAGAGCCAAAATCATAGATGTTATCCATCATCTCAACTTATCGCCATCATAGTAGTCTGCCTCAACGTCGCGTCGCGTCGGTGGTACATGAGCAAAATGGTAAACAATCACATCTTATGTCTTGAATATTCCATTTACCTAATCTACTCTTATTCCCAGATCCCAGATCATCGTAAATTGATTCGATATAAAAATGACTAAATGGGAAACAAAATAAAAAGAAGGTGGGCTTTTTTTTGCTTTATTCCCGCAAGGATAGTAGGTACCAATACATTACCATCCCAACCCTCCAGAATTTTTGTATGCTGGTGTTTCTACTGGCGACACATTCATAATAGTAAATTCGTGGGTATATACTACTTAATCATTTAAGCATTTTTTGCTTTCGTTAAAAAATCACGAGATTTTGATTAAATCTTAAATTAGACCAGCTGACCCGCCCGACTCCGAACAAAAAGAACTTTTGTAATCGAAAACAATTTGTTTGTTTCCATCCCATTTCACTCTATAAATAGCAATTTTTTTTTAATAATCTTTCAAAAAAACAGAATTTTTCAAATACAAAAATAAATTTTTATTCGGATTTATTTTTATTTTCATTCCATTTTACCCTACAAATAACAAAATTTGAAAAAAAAACCCTTACGAAAACCTTTTAAAGAAAAAAGAATATCTTAAATATATCATTTTTTGTATTTTTAACTAATTTACCCAACAAATAACAAAATTTGAAAAAATACCGTCCCCTAAAAATAAACCTTTCAAACAAAAAAGGAATTTCTTAAATCGGACATTTTTTATTTATACCCCATTTCACCCTAAAATTTTCCTTAAAGCCATTTGCAAGAACAACCTTTTCAATCCAGGTAGAGTTTTTTTTTTAATCGGATACGTCTTTTTCATTTAAACCCATTTCAGACAACAAATAGCAAATTTGTTTAAAAATATGCCTATAGAACCATCCCTTAAAAACAACCTTTCAAACAGACAAAGAATTTTTAAGATCAGACAATTTTTATATTTTTACCATATTTCACCCTAAACATATGTAAAAACATATCTCTGAGGCCATTTCCTAAGAAAAACCTTTCAAACAAAAAAAGAATTCCTTGAATCGGACATTTTTTTTTATATTTATACCGCCATTAAGGGGATAATGTGAATACTCTAAGAAATCAGGCCCTATAGGCCAGTAGAAGAATTTCCCATTAAAAAAGGAAAAGTAAATTTGAAAAAAATTATAGCATTTTTTTTATTTATTTGGAGCCAATTTATGGGGCATCACACTTCATTTTCGAAAAAAAAGCAAATACGAATCACCCTTATATATATGATTGGTTCTATAAAAACATCTCTAATGATTTTGATGAAATGTTCACAATTTTCTCTTATGAAGGCCCACTGCCACGCCCACTTTTTTATTTCATGTTTTCCGAGAAAATGCTATATATCTTGGAGACTACTAAAATGATTTGGATGAAATTTTCGAAGTATGTTTAAGAGACAAACTAAAAAAATATTTTTAGTACAATTCGCCCATTGCCACACCCTCTTTTATCATATTTTGGTTTATCAGATATGGCTCTAACGATTTAGATGAAAATTTCAGTGTTCTTTTTATGAGCAAAAAAAAAATATTTAAAATGTCATCAATTAGATCCGCCCACTTCCACGCCCACTTTTATGATTTCTTCATTTCTCTGAAACGGCTTTACCGATTTAATTGAAATTTTCATAGTTTGTTTTCGTGGGAGAGATAAAATTTTGAAATTGGGTTTAGTAGAATCCTCCCACTGCCACGCCCATTTTTATCATTTCTTGGCTTTGAATGGAAATTTCAGAGTTTGTTTAAATGAGCGAGGAAAAAAATTTCAAAATGTCATAAGATATCTAGATCCGCCTACTGCCACACCCATTTTTTTATTTCTTAGATTCTCGTAAACGACTCAAATGACTTTAGTGACATTTTTAGAGTAAATTTTTATGAACAAGAAATAAATTAAAAAGTTAGATTTAGTAAAATCCGCCCTCTGCCACGCCCATTTATTTTCATTTTTTGGTTTCTAGGAAAAGACTAACGATTTGGATGGAAATTTCAGAATTTGTTTAAATGAGCGAGAAAAAAAAATTAAAATGTCGTAAGAAAGATCCGCCCACTGCCCATTATTTCTTAGTTTCTAGGAAACGACTCAAAAGATTTTAAGGATATTTTCAGAGCTTATTTCTATTAACAAAGAAAAAATCAAAAAGTTAGATTATGCTATTTTTAGGTTTCTCGTAAACAGTTCTATTCCTCGGACACGTATAAAATGATTCCTGACTCCTGCCACTGCCACGCCCACTTTTTTGTTTTTTTTTTCTTGGTTTTTGAGAAACGGCTCTAACGATTTGGAAGAAATTTTCAAAGTTTGTTCTCATGAGCGACAAAAATTTTAAAATTAGTTTTAGAAAAATCCGCCCAGATTTTATAATAAGTAATTAAGTAAGTAAGTAAGTAATTCATTTTATTGCTTATTATTGGTTACATTTACAGTTTTAATGAATATAGAAGCTATGGCATTGCCGTCAGCTCGGTTGGCAAGTTTACGTTTTACAATAATTTTATATTTGTTTTTTTTTTTTTTTTTTTATTACATAATAACGATAAAGTAAAATAAAATATTTTTATTCGAATTCAGTTATTAATAACACCCTGTATTTATACATTTCTTTCAGAAAAACGTAAAGTGTTTTCCAGTCAGACTCGTTCAGCACTAAGATTGGTTCTTTATAATTATTTTATAATATTTTCTTTACAAGTTTATCTAACAAATTTTTTTTTATGATAGTCGCAAATATCAACAGATATTAAAATTTTTTTCTGATTGTCTGATCTTCAAGGTAAAGGGTTTTAAATAGAGAAGAAATTTCAGGCTACATATAAAAATTATTATGTAAAAACTAAGGAGAGGGTTAATGGGTTAATTTGTTATTAATTTTATTTTATTTTTTAAAAATACAAAATAATATAAATGGTTTTATGAAGATTAACGCTCATACTCATACTTTTGCTATACATCCACTTACAAATTATTAAAATATGATGTCGGCTATTGAACTATAAGGAGACAACTTGGGATAAAGCGTAGATGCGTTTTTGATAAAAAAGTTGCAAAATTACTAAATAATTTGTATATATCTACCTTAATAGGTAGCCTGACACTTGAACTTTGCTTAAAGATTTTAACCTTCAGCAATAGAAAAGAAGTTTTCTATTAAAGGACGGAATTCTACTTAATATGATGATCAGTCGCCTTAGTAAGATAAAAATCAGAAACCCTACAAATTTAAATGTCCATTGTATATATGTATATACCTACTTATAACATACAAATTAAACGCTTTTGTGCCAACAGTTTCAAATGAATTATGTTACTTTAAATAAAACTAATTCGTTTTCTGATTGTAGCACTTGTCTAATTACTATATCTCAATAAAATACAGTACTTATCAGACTTTTAGTACCAGTTTTTGTTGTAGGTATATATACTTAAGGGTAAATTGTTGCAGTATTTCAACATAAATTTAAATGAAAAATAGGATCAAGCTAAAATCGAAACTCTATAGATTCGCTGTGTTTCTCGCAAAGATGAAGTGGAAGTAAACAAAAAAACCACAACCACAAAAGGGAATCCAATAGTTTTATTTCAAAACTTTCCTCTGGCAGTAAACTATTGAGTTATTGTACGTCGTTCGGTTCAATCGAAGATGCATCCAACACGTGACAAACCTGAATAACTGGTACTTTTCAAATACACTTTGGTGCAGATTCACCTTAAACAATTTTTTTCGACTGGTATATGAAAAGCTATTGTGAGTTTAGCTTGAACAACGATTTCATTTTGCATGATGCCGTTTCCGTTCGCCTCCGAAAAATAAGTGGAAGGATTACCTCTTAACATTTAACATTTTTCAGGTGAAAATCACAATAGGCAAAAAGGGAAATGTCAGTCATTCCGGCTGATTTTTCATTTCGAAATTAAATAATTATGAATAAATATCTTGTATGGTGATAGGTACACACTTTTTCTGTCACTATCTATTTAGGTATTAATATGTACGAAATCAATTAAGTACATGAAGACAAGAAGGTACCGATACAAATTTTTATGTTTGGACACATTATTTCTCCCAAACCTTTTATCAACTCGAAATTGCTCCCCCAAAAGTCTTCTGCATTTACAGTTTTTGTAACAAACTGTTGATGAAACAGTTGAATTTCATCAATTTTGCCTTACGTATTTGAGGCAATAAACGAAAAAAATAAAAAATTATTTCAACAAAATTTATAGGTTTCAGTTTTTGCATTTCATCTTCGAAATTAAACCTCTTCAAAATTTCACTACATAGCTTAATATAGTATTTTTTGAAGTGCTGTCTTATAGTTCTTATTTCCTCATTAGATATTTCGTTATTTCTTAAAATTATCTCAGTTTTTGCCCCAAAATATATACATATTTGTATATTGGACAAAAATATCTTTTTGAAAATCAATTTCATTTTATTTGTTCTCATCAATAAATTCGTTTTTAATGAAATTATGTAGAACAACTAACAAAACACTTTTAACTGTGGGGAGTAATTTATAAATTATAGGCAATTCATTTTTGAATTCCTTGTAGTGAATTTGTCAAATAAATTATGTTTCATAATTATTTAAAAAAAAAAAAAAACACTGCCAAAACAGTGCCAGGGTGCCAAACTCATATGAAAGTGCCAGTTTGGCACTAAAGTGCCTATTTTTGCAGCACTGGCTGCAATCTAAATATCATCAGTAGATACATAAGTATACCAAAACTCTGTTGTTTCATCACTATTTTATTTTCTCTTCTGCTCATTTTCTTTTAAATAAATTCCATATAAATCAAAAACAAACATGTTCTATTTTTATTTAAAGTCTTATTGCTTTATTTTTGTTGTGTATTGCTTGATTTTCGTTTGACCTTTAAGAATTAGTATTGTCTTATAAGAATTTTAAAGATCTTACTTACTATACATGTATAAAGGATTACACAAAAATAGTCAATATAGAGTGATTGTGAATTTGTGCTTGGTGTGTAAGAAAACAAAATTTTGACCAAATGTGTTTAAGATTAATCTTAAAATGTATGCCAAACCAAACTACTGGCGCTGCGAAACGCATGATTTATTCTTTCTTTCAGGCTTTTAAAAATTACTTCTCAAATTGTCAGCATTTCCATAAGAGCAAGTGCATGTTATTTCCACCTGGATTAAACTACATCCTATTTAACTTGTTAAAAGTTCGCCATCTAATCTGGTTCCTCTCTAAATGAAATCTTTCATCGTCCTCCTTGTTGCATTTGGAAAAATAAACACGAACGGGCTGGGTTGATACACCGTATAATTTTGTGAGAAAAGTAAAGCAATTTTTCATTTCTCTAGCTTCCTGTTTTTGTTGCAAGTATTAGCCGCACGACCAACCGACACGAGGACGCCGACGATGGCTATAGCGATGGTTGATTGTATTGGTTTCATGAGGAAGTAGGTTATAATAGGTTTCAATGACAGAGACGGAACAAATTTATATCCAACTATGATAAATTGATTTATAGGATCCTATATGACGCGGTGCCGGCCGCCACGGTGCTGGTTATACAAATTATATTTTGTTATCGAACGCTGTGTGGTTATAAAACGCTTATTATTCAGAATTGCTATTTAAGACTTAAATTTTAAATGTGGGTATTATACGTAAATGTTTACATATGTACATATACATATGAATGTCATAATCCCGAACTCAAAAATCCCAAATCCCGAATGCCAAAATCCGCGAGCTCGATTTTTAATACAAAAAAAGTACTAAGCCATTTGGGGTTTTGCCTTTAATATGTACTTCTTTTCGTTGTTTCTGTTTGTTTTACTGCGTATTGGTAGATACTTTTTATTTTTAATATTTCAAAGGCATTGAAGAAGTTCATGCCTAAGGACTATAATTTTAAAAAATAATCTATATTTTGTTTAGTAATTTTAGGCGTTCGGTATGCCGGTATTCTGGATTTCGGTATTCGGGATTTTGACTATTTGGGATTTTGTCCATTCGGGATTTTGACATCCGGGATTGTTGGATTCGGGATTCTCATTTTCTGGCATTCGGGATTATATCCCCTTCCATATAAAAAAGAACGATTTACGCTTAAAAAATGTTAGCAAATATTGCAAAGTTACAAGTGCAAAGTCGAAATAATGCAACAACTGCAGCTGCTCTACGCAAGTTTGTGAAGAAAGTTCCCGAGACTGGTTTGTTAATGACAACCAACGATGGAAGTCAGTGGAAAAGCGGTGCCGAAGCATGATATCCAATTTTGTATGTTCAGAAATTGAGGATTTGGACTTGTTTGAGCTATAGTTCTAGGGAGATGGGGCTACGTGCCACAAAAGCTGTCCAACAATCGATTTATTGGACACTTACATAGTTCAATTATCGTGTAATCAGTCGTTTTGGTGATTTTGCTTGGCTGCCATGGAGCTGAGATACAATTTGATGTCGGCGTGTTAATTAATCGTTAAATTGAAGTTTTTTTTAAAGCCTTTTTAAAAAGAATCCAACAGATGGCCCAACAGTCAAGGCCGTAGCCAGACAATTTTTATCGGGGGGTAGGGATATAATTTTTCGGATAAAAAATATCACCAATTAGTAAACAAAACTAGCATAGCCCATTAACCGAAATTCAACCATATCATACACAATTTTGTTTTGATCATTTGGGCATGTAGGTTAATGCATATACATATTATGTACATATGCATATTATTTTATTATGTACATTGTATATATCATGCAGTTCTGTTGAATAGGTACCTAAGCAGAAAAATTTACGGCAAGTTTTTTTAATATAAAAGATAATCGTATAGTTCCAATTAAATTTATTATATATTAGGTAGGAACATAGGAACATCAATATTAAATAGTATCACTACAAAAGTATTACATATTTTTACAAAACTATCAGCCTTATCATCGTATCCGATGATTTTCTCCGATTTCTAAGAAATGTACCAATTTTGTATCATTGTAGCTCCGATAGGCCAATCGGACAGTACTTCGAAAAGAAATTTAATGTGCGTTGAAAATATCAAATTCATGCGATGTATGAAGATATTTGCTTTCCGATTTCCCGGACAGAAAATTAGAAGTGGAAAATTTCCCGCAACAAAATTAAAGACTAAAAAGGACGCTTAGCAACAAAAAGATTCTTAAAGTAGCGTTTTTTTATTTGGTAAACATGTATGTGCCTTTCTTGGTGCAATACAACCGGCTGGTTGAATTTATGACCTCAAAGGCCGACATTGTGCGGAAGTTCATGAGTCGCGACTTATTCCAAAATATTTTATTTTGACAAAAGTCGAATACATGCGTCGGCACGCGTCTATATTTCGTTTACGATTCGGTTACCGCATAAAACAAATAAATCCCCCGATCGAAAATTTTCTCCGATGGGAGAATTCTCCGAACGGATACGGTGATAGGGCTGTATATTCAGTCTTCTGGCCTTAGCTGCAAGTACATCGATAACTTCCTCAGTGTCAATCTCAATTTGTCGATGAACTGACATTAACGCGAATCCTATTAGCCTATCTTCATCGGTAGAATTTTTTAAATAAGTTTTCAGACGTTTCATTGTCGAAAATGTTCTTTCCGGTGTGCATGTTTTTAGAAGCTTGTGGATGTTAGGAAACAGATCCTTGTTGCACTCTTTCAGCGCTGTGGGTCTAGTAGCACACGGAATAGAAGAAATCAAAATATATAGAGTTTTTGTGCCGGTTTCTCGATTTGTACCGTGTGCGTGTATGACAACAGTGTGCACACTTGCATAATTTACATGGGCCGCTTTAGATATACCGTATGCAGTTCAAGCAAAAGGGGTTATGTCGTTTGCGGTTGCACTTAAAAATTGTCAGGGTAGGTACTGTAGGTACCTTACTACGTTCATTAAAAATTATGAAGGAACCTTGATACTCTTTATATTTACTAAAATCAGAAATTTTTGAACATTATTAATAACTACAGCAGAAATTTGATTAAAATATCATACCTACTGAAGCGAAAAAGTGTGATTTAGAAATGCACTCCTCAAATATTTCGGGGGTGTCAAACCCCTCTGATCCCATCCTGGTTACGGCCTTGCCAACAGTGCTACCCAAAAGAAACGAAGGAATTTGAATAGTCTATATCTTCTTAAATATTTCTTTCAGGTTTTGAATTGTTGTTTTAAATAAGATTTAAGAAATTCTATATGGAAGGATTAACAAAAACACGAAAAAACGTCGAACTGGACTATCGCACAGAAGAAGCTATTTAGCGAGGGGGTTTTTGGTGGTTTTCAATTTAACGGGTGAATCCGCTAGTGTTTCGAAAAACAAAGTTTCTACAAGCAAAATTTCGCATGACAAAAGTTCGAAAAGACAAAGTTTTTAAAATCAAAGTTCGAAAAGACAAGGTTTTGGAAAAAGAGCACCAGAAGACAAAGGTTCGAAAAGACAAAGTCTCGGAAAGTATTATAGTTAAAATCTTAGAATGCCGCGGACGTTTTATTTTAGTACTGTGAAGTTAACAAAAACATTGTTCAAAATTGAATAATAAATGAGAGTTCCCGGTAGCAAAAATAAGTGTTAAAATTGGAAAAAAAAGTTTTTTTTGCTAACTTCACGCTGCAAGGACTTTTTTTTTAGAAAAAGAGTTCTTAGCATGTTTTTCAACTTAAAATCAAGAGTTCTAGAGTTAATGGTGGTTTTTAGAAAGAGTTCTGCAAAATTGGAAAAGTTAGGGCAATTTAAGGTGCCCATTGACTTAGAACCAAAAATTTTCAAGATCCAAAAAAATAAAAAAAAAAGAATTCTGATTAGAGTTCCCGATAGCAAACAAAGAGTTCTGAACATTTTCCAAATAACTTTTTTCTCTGATACACTCAATCATGGGCACTTTCCTATATAAGCGCAACACACTAGCCCATTTGCGCCATAGTGGAATTTTTAATACTCACTCTATAAAGCAAGTATTGGTTTTGTGTAAACAAAAATTTCGGTTGTAATCAAAACTAATAATACGACGATCGAAGGTCCGAAAATTTGGGTTTCATCATGCCACCCGTTTGTCGGGTTTGGCTGTGCTTCCATTGTAATTTGAGCTAGAGCCTAAAAGGGTGGTTCGATTTGCATGTAATTTGATACAAAGCATTTTAATGTGATTCCCTAGAGATGAAATTAATTTTTTTTGGTATAGCTTACCTAGAACGGGAAGCTGATTTCGATGAAACTTCGTAGGTAGGTACCTATAATGACCAAAATTAATTTAAGAAAACTGCCCCTCAGGTTTTTGGCATAAAAATTCACATAACGAAAATAGGCATTGCAAGTTTTTTTTTTGAAAAAAATGCCTTATTTTTGGGTTATTCGCGGATATTTTGTCCATGGTTAAACCGAAGCATTACGGTGCTTCTCAATAGTTCAAACAATATTGCATTTAAATCTATTGAAAAAAAAAAATCAAACAAAATAACATTTTGACGTTGAGATAGGTATCATAACATAAGGTGTGTTTTTTTGTACTCCCTTTAAATAAAATTGCACAAAAACACGGCATGTACAACACTTATAATAGTTATAATACTCATTAATCTGTTTTTATATCCTCTTATACTTTATAAGCGGAGAGGTTCTCCGCCATTTACTAATCTGAATTGTTGTTGTATTTTACATGGACATTTTTTTAGGCGGGTATATATGTACCTACAATTGTACACCTATTATTGAACCATCTTCACGGCGCGCGTGTCTGCATTACAGTTGTTAAGCGCAAGAACAAGTTCTCGTGCGATCCAGGAATTTATATTTTGTTTTCTTCGTTTGATGCAAGTCAAAGTCGGATGAACCCACAAAGGCATGAACAGAACGATGATAACCAATTTCTTATGCCCCAAATTGAACCAAATGTACCTAGACAACTTGTGCTTTCAGCAGGACGGTGCTACGCCACGATTGACATTCTGCATGAACGATTTGAGGGTAAGCTTACCTCTCGCAGTGGTGACATGAATTGGCCACCAAGGGCATGCGATTTGACACCGCTAGACTTTTTCTTGTAGGGTTTACTGAAGTCGCAAGTCTTTGCGAATCAACCATAATCGACCGATGCCCTAGAGGTGAACATAACAAAGGCCATCACTCAAATTCAGCCGGATGTATGCGGAAGAGCGATTGAAAATTGGACCACTCGGATCCGTGCCAGCGTAAGAAGCCGAGGCGGGCATTTGAACGATGTCATATTTCATACATAATTGCATAATGGGGCTATCAAATAAAAAAAAACTTGTTAATACCTCTCACACAGCTTGTTTTATTCCATTTCAACATCTACCCACCCATATTGAAAAATCCTTTACGTATATGCAATGCAGTATGAAACGTATAACTCAGACAGAAGTAGCGTTGTCAGAATATGATCAGCTGTAAGGGGAAACTTATTTCATTATTCTTTGCCTTAATCCAACAAAGTCCTTTTACCACAATATTTACGTCAATTCATATTTTTTACTCATAAAAAAAGTTTGAATTAAATAGAAAATTTCAGTACCACTGATGAATGTCTAAATCTATTTTGAATTAGCCCTTTTTCTTCCTTTTTTGAACGCCATCGCCATACCTTAAAACTTTCACACAAAGGTTAATTTTCATTTGAAGACAAAAAATAAAACAAATGAATCATACTCCTGAGTTCTCTTTATTCACCAAGTCCATATAAAAATTATTTTAGTATTCATTTGGGTCGACCAAAGTCGCCTTTTTCATGTTGTTTTTTGCCCACAACCTCATTGCACTTAGACAATTTCTGTCAAAAGATTTTGTCTTCGTCGTTCGTAACTTTCGCCAAAGGTGCTTAAAACTTTTAAGCTTTATTCAAAAACTGAAATCGTCTGCTAATATACAAAAAAAGAATAAAAATATCCGGATATTCTTTTATATCCAAACTCTGTCTCTGTCTAATGATGTTTCTCATTTGGTGTGTTCATGGAAAAGAAAAGAGTTAGACTCACCTTCTCAACACTGCCAAGGAGAAGTCGCAGTCTGATGATGGCCACTCCTTGATACCCCTGCTGGTGTATATATTCCACCACAAGAGCGGATTAACTCAAGTAAAATTCGCCTGATTTCAAGGTGTTGTACATTTTACAACTCTCGCCTTTTAAAAATACATAATATAAATAACATTAATCTTAATAAAACTGTTAAAGACAGAAAAAGAAAAGTCGAAATAACAAACATTGACTTCCTTTTAAGGCTTTTCAACTTAATTCTGCTCTGGCCCAAAAAAATGTAAGAAAAACTCTAGGGGCCATTACTTTAAATAGAACAGAAATTCATTATTTTTAAAACAGAAAGAAACTAAAATCCCAAATGAAACCTCGTACATATGTATTTATATACTTAAGAATCTTTGATATACCTAGTAATTTATTTTCGGAGCAGACATGGGCTTCAACCAACAAGCTTTTTCCAGCCAGCTCGGTCCCTAGCTATCTACTTCCAATTAAAGTTAAGTTCCTCTTCCAATTGCGTGGTTCACCTAGGTTGTGGACTTGCGGTTTTCCGTTACTACGCAGCCGCGCCGTCCTTGGGGGTTGAATTCAAAGACTTTTTGGGCCGTAGTTTTGGTGTCCATTTTTTTGTACGCGCATAAACGCCTAAAAATAATTTGAAAAAAGTTCTGAAAAATAAAAAGATATACATATGTACATATGTACCTTAAAAATTATTCTAGGACGAAACCATCGTCTCCTTTTGTGAATCCATTGTCACCAACAGGCTAAAAACAACAAACAACGGGATCAAAACAATCTTTATTGGCATTTTTCAAGGGTCTGTCAAAACAATCAATAATAATTTTCTTTTTCCATTCAAAGTGAGTATTTAAAATTACAAACCGAGTATCGTAAATACACGTGGAGAATTGATTATCCATTATCTTTATCTACATATATAAAAATGGATCGTGGTATGTTCGGATGCTTAAAACTTAAAAACGACTGTACCAATTTGGATACTTCATTCAGCGGGATTGTTTGTAATTGCTCCGCGAAGGTTTAGGAAAATGAAAAGTCGGAAAATTCTGAACAGGTGGCGCTGTCGGCTCATATTTCGTTTTATTCAGTTCAATTCAATAACCGTTTACCAGGTGGCTCTGTAAGCGGTTATGAAATGGCTTTTGGGATATTCTTTTTCAACTTTCGTTATTTGTAGGTTGAAATGGGGTAAAAATAAAATAATTGTCAGATTTAAGAAATTATTTTTTGTTTGAAAGGTTTTTCTTAGGAAATGGTTTAAGGGATATTCCTTTTTCAAAATTATAACATTTGTAGCGTGAAATAGGGTACAAATAAAAAAAATCCGATCTAAGAAATTCTTTTTGTATTTGAAAGCTTATTGTTTAGTGGATGGCCTTAGGTATTTTTTTTCATAAAATTGGCATTTATAGGTTGAAATGGGGTAAACACGAAAAGTGGCAACCGATTTCAAAATTTCTATTTGTGTTTAAAAGGTTATTTAAAAATCATTGCTATTAATAGAGTGAAATGGGATAAAGAAGTTGGTCATAGGTTTGACGTAACGTCAAGTAGGTAAGTTAAATAAAACAAGTAGTAGGTATTCGATTACAAAAATTAGCTTAAATACTTATTTATACTATCTTTTGTAATTTGTACGCGAAGCTTAGGTTTGTCTACCAGTACCAAATTGGATACTTCCTTCTACAGGTTTGTTTGTAATTGCTCCGCGAAGGTTAAGGACAAAAACTTGCTATTTATTGAGTGGAATGGGATAAAAACAAAGAAGTGTTTTTTATTAAAATTCTCTCTGTGTTGACAATATTATGAAGGTTGGACTTAGAGGATCATGTTTTTACTTATTAAGACATTTATAACTTGAAGTAGGTTAAAACCCATAAAGTAGTATTCGATTGGAAAAATTAGCTGAAATATTTATTTATCTTTTCTTTTCTAGTTTTTTATGCTAAGCTTAGGTTTGTCAACCCGTGCGAAGCCGGGCGGGCCAGCTAGTGTCTTCATACTAATCATTCACGTGTATTTTTAACCGATTTTATTTTTCATTTCACAAAGAGGTGTGTACTAGGCTTAAGTGATTAAGAATTTTAATCGTGTTGGATATAGTTCACATTAAATTTTTGTTTAAAAAGTCATGTAGGTAGAATTCAACTTATTAAATATTGCGTATTGAAAAGGTAAGACTCTCACTGATCAGGTGATATCCAGTACATGTAAGATCGCCGGGACGAAACCCCAATTTGTATAGACTACATGCCGTTAAAAGCTGTTTTAAATAAATCAGGTTATTAATTGACTAAATGCTTTTAGCTTTAAAAACAAGAAATATTTAAACATGATATGAAGAGCAAAGGACCGGCACAAGTCCAGAAAACATCCAGCGACTTCGAGCTGCCCACCAATAAACTCTCAAAACATTACTTCCGCACATTACCTAGTGGTCCAGAATTGTTTCTTGTCTGTATTGTAAGAAATGGAGTTTGAGGACGTATGCAAATAGATGGGCTGTAGCCCATATAACAGCGAGGGTCTATGCATGGACTTTTTTGGCCAAAAACTTCCCGCTCACCTTATCTCTCTAAGAGCAGATCTCAACTGGCCCGCACACTATCCTGATTTATCCCCTGGAGATTTTTTCCCAGGGTTGCCTGAATCCCATTATTTTTGGTGATCGTTATCGTCAATGCTGGAACTCACTGTATTACTAAATATGCCTACTCCAACAAATATAGTTATGTTTTATATTATAATGTATGCTTTCTATGACTTAAGCCTCAACAGTGTATGAACTTTGAAGGCCCCATTTGGCCAACACATTATTTCAAACGATGCGATGTAGAATAAAATGCCTAATGTTGTACAATACGGAAAATATAAAAAAAACTCTTTCAATCGAAATGAGTTTCATTGCAATTCAAAACTTATAAATTTTCAAAAAATCTACAAATCATATCTCAAATACCTCTCCGCTTTATGGATAGTGCGTTATGGAATATCAAACTCGAGGTCTGCGTTCGAATCCAGTATATTGCAGCTAAAATGTATCTGCTGTGAGGAAGTCCTTCAAGAGTATCTATTGTCATGATAAAATGCTATCATCTTAGACGTTCAAATTCGGCAAATAATATACATAGAGAAGGCTCCTCCATTCCTGTCGACTTATACAACATTCTCCATTAGCTTTCCAACCTTTAATTTTGTTTATGTTTCAAAACAATCAATTTAGTTTAAATGTTTATAAATTGGGAGGAGATATAATTCAATATTCCGACAGAGAATTCGAAAATCCGCCCCTGTTGAAACTGGGTCTGGTCCTAGCCACATCAACAGTGCATTCCACTAGTCTCAAAAGTTATCGTGTTCTACAGAATTTTGTAGGATTTTGGCTTCTTCTGCGTCCTTTCTTTTTTTTGAGAATTATAGAACCATGCTTTTTATTTGTTTATTTTTTGTTTTATACCATTTCATCTCATTACTGAGGGCTATTCGCTTTGAAAAGTGATAAATATTTTATTTCGTTTTCGCCTCAAAATGTGGACGGTGTTGTCTTTGTTGGCGTTTTGAACTTATTTCGCTTTTTTTTAAACTTTATTTTTGTTTTATATTCTAACAGCGGAATAAAATAGAGTCCTGGGTGTAGGTCGCACTTACTTGCTTTTTTATTTAAAATGCTTTGTTAATTTTTTAAAACCTTACAGCGTTTTTTGATCTATAGATGAAATCGTTTTCGAAACTACAACTGTCTGTTTTTTTTTGTCACACCTTATTCATCTTGAATTTCACAAACTTGCTATGTTATCTTATATAAACACCTGTTACTTTTAACTGACTAAAACTTTGATATATTTGACTGGTACCGCCCTAATTGTAATTAGAGGCTTAACACCCAAACAATTGGAAAGCCTCTACCACCTCTACTGGTTGTCCGTGTTGTACAAGTATATTTAACTACTGGATTGATCTCAGTTAATTTATATGGATACATTTATATTAATATACATATGTTAATACACCATAGATATTTCGATATACATTTTTTTTTTTTCAAGTTGATTCATTGAATTTGTATTCTTAAAAAAATGAAAAAATGCTCTTAAATAAATAATAAATTTGGTGGCACGACAGCTCGTGGAGAGCCACGGCCTAATGACAAAAACTCTCAGCCATTACTGTGTGCGCGTTGTTTGTTTGCAGGAATCGAGGGGACCTACAATTTTCTGCCGAATCCGAACGGCTAGTGTGAGTGGCTCATATTCAGGACAAGAGATACTTTTGGAGGATTTGTCTAAGCCGAATTTGTTTATTTTAGGTGGACGAGGCTGGAAATCGAACCCAGACCTGTAGCTCTTAATACCTACATACTTTCTTCTTAAAAATGATTAGATTAAAAAATCCTCTGATTGGCTGAATAATTTACATCACGCCACAATTTAATTCTTTTTTCGGCCGTAAAAGTTGCAAATATGCGAATTTTTTTTGTAATTCTTCGGCTTAGGATGAATAACTGAGCACAACTTTAATTTTTAAGAAAATCGTAATTTTGCAATTAATTCATCCGTAAAATTTGCAAATTTGCGATTTTTTTTCAAAAGTATTTACGACACAAGTTGGGCACATCACATAACAACTTAAATTTTTTTGAAAATTGAAAATAGCTGTGCTAACTTCACGCTAAAAAAATGGCTAGCCTCTAGAAACCATATGCTTAATACGATTTTATTTAAAAGGGCACATGGCAGCACCAGTTGGTGACATTACAGCACAACATTTCAAGAACGGCGGTGCTTAATTCACGCACATGGATTTTTCGTGGCAGAGGCTGGAATTCGATCCCATATAACTTTCTGCTTGACGATAATATACGCACTTACTATTATGCCACGGGATACTTCTTGTTAACTTTTTAAAATTCATAAACAATTTGCGTACATCCCAGACTTTTTTATATACAAGTTTCATTAGGTGTGAACTTAAAAAATATTTTTTTGAAATTATGCATTTTAAAAATGCTCACTAAATAAAAAGTTGTAATAACATCCTTGTGTTTTCATATACACTATCGCATCCGAGTTTTTCTCAAAATTAACTTAATTAACTTCCTGGTTTGGATGTGGCTTTAATAATTCAAATCGACAAAAAGTAAAATAACATTCAGTTATAAGAAATAAAAATTTTCAAAAAACAACATTTGTCATTTATTTCCTTACAGGTATTTTGCCTTTTCCGCACATAAAGTCTTGAGGGTACATTTTTATTTATTTATTTATTTTACTCCTCTTAAAATAAAATACAAGAATAAAAATATTCGCAAATAGGGAATGTGTATGATGGTTAGCGTGTTGGAATCGAATCCTAGCCTGTGCTATCTAAAAAATACTGTTTTTTTTTTCTTTTCCAGGGGTACTGTTTCTTGTGAGGAAGTGACAAATCCACTAATAGTATCTCATCTAATGAAAAGTACCTCTCATCATTCCTCTTTGGATTTAGCAGAAAATTGTAGGTTCCTTCGACCTACAGTACGCTTGCATACAGAAATTGTTTAAGAGTTATAGGTCCCTAGGCCCTGGTTCTCCCAGAGCTGTCAACTAAGAGTATACAAATCTTTTTATTTTTTTCAGTCTTGGAATATTTAGAGTCATCAAAATATTAATACGTTATAAATTTTTTTGAAAATCTAATATAAAAAAATGAATATTTGCTTGATCGTAAATTTTGTGCTGCCCATCGCAATAAGACTTTGTCGACTTATTGCTTGCACTTGCGCCAATGTTATCGTTTTTTTTTGTTTTAAAAAAAAAATTGGTATTCTTAGGGTAAAATGAGGTACAAGCAAAGAATCGTTTCCAATTTCAAAATTAATTTTTGTGCTTAAAGGGTTATTTTAAGGGGGTTGCCTTAGGGATATTTTTTTTTACAAAAATTAGGTATTGACAGGGTAAAATGGGGTATAAACGAAAAGATGTATCTGATTTCAAAATTTTTGTTTGAGTTTATTGAAAGATTATTTTTAAATATTAATTGTTAATTATAGAGTGAAATGGGATAAAAACAAGAAAGTGTGTTTTGGATTACAAAAATTTTTTTTGTGTTGGGAAAGTTTAACAATTCATAACATAAAGTAGGTAAAAACCTAGAAAACAGTATTCGATTAACTACAAAAATTAGCTTAAATATTTATGTATATTTTATTTTGTAATAATTTATATGCGAATCTTAGGTTTGTTGTGATTTCATGAGTCCCACCTCGATCGCCAGGTTACTTTTTTAATTGATTAATCTCTTATGACTAAACTGAGATTCGAAGCATGTACTAAAAGCGCTATCGAAGCCATATAATTAGCTATTCCCATCAGTGCAGGCTTCATTGTTTGTAATTTATTAATTGCACTTAGCTGACTAGCATTTTGACTTGTCCACAAAATGTTGTTGTTATTCAGCCTTATTGTGAGTGAAAAATATTTCGCCTTAAAATTTTTTTTTCGCCCGGAATTTTAAAAGCTATTGTGAGTTTCGCCCGAACGAAATTTTGTTCGCCTACAAAATAGAAGTGAAATGACATTACATTCCGCCCGAAATGAATGTTAACAATAAGGGGAATTTTTTTATCATGAAATTTCGGGAGAAACTCGCAATAGGCGAAAAGTGAAATGTCAAATTTTCCGGGTGGAATGTTGTTCGGGTGAAACTCATAATAAGGCTGATTAAGTCGATTTCTTCCTCTTTTCTTCGTGCCCTATTTATACATTTGATAAATACTCAAAAAATACATTTGACTATCAATAATATATAAGAGATAATTATACAAAAAAATATCATTTTTTTCAAAGCAACAGCTTAACACCTTAATATTTTTTTAATGACTGTATTACTGGACCTTATAGCTTTTATATATCACAAGTTAAAAAATCCCACGATGCCCTTTAAAACTTTTTTGCAATGAATATGTAATTGAGGTTGAAAAATAAATATAAAAAGGGGTGAGATGTGGTAGAATAATTTAGTGTTACGTGGTTAATTGCTCGAAAGGAAATTATGTGGAAATAAGCACCACGAGACGACGAGAAGGTGATGATGAGTGAGAGAAGAGCGAACGAGTCAGTTTGGAATCCATTGAAGCAAATTTTATTTCGTTCATTCGTTTTTTTTTTTTTTTAGTACAATACAAACTAATGGGGGTTAAACGTGTTTTCGCTAGGGTTAATGACTTTTGGAATAAGGCATAAAAGCTCGCTTAGAACTGAATTGACGTTAATTACATGGTGTTAATGGAGGGAGTTTAAAGGGATTAAGTAAGTGAAAAATGTTGCGTATTCGCCAGAGCAAGTGGTAATGGTGAAATATAATAAAAGTTTTTTCCTGTCTTTTTTTTTTTGGTTTGAGGGCACAAGAGACTACTACTGGAATGTTAAAAGAACGTGGACTTTAGGGTATCAAAAATATTTTCTATATAAAGGGAGAGGGATTTTGGTCTTATGGGGTTATAATATGATATATAGCTTTGTCCGTCTAAAACAGTATCTTTTATCACTCTTTCGTGTAATAGAGTTTTTAAATGAATAAAAACATTAAATTTAATGAAAGTTTTCAATATTCTACATTAAAAGATATTTTTTCAATGTATTTCAAGACTATATTATTTTGATATTGTTTAAAATAAGGAAATAAATAAAAATAGCCGCATTTTATTATTCACATGATCTGATATGATTTTTATCGAAGAATTAAAAGGATACAGATTTGAAAGATAGATTTGTTTTGTTATAATTTTGAATGCAAAGCCTATGACAGCATGTTTTACAATTCAGAGATTTGACAATTATTGTCTTACTTCTGGGATATTATTATATATTTAAAAAAAAGTGATTTACAAGTATACAAATTATATTTAAAGGAAAGTACAAACTAAAGAAGTTAACATGGAATGTTCTTGCTATAATCAAGTTAAGTGTATAGAAAAACTAAATAATAAAATAAATAAATTAAGTAATAGATACAAAATAAAACACGGATGAATGTGTTAATAATAAACAAGAAAATAAATAAGTAAATAAATAAATAAATACTAAATAAAAGATAATTAATAAATAACAAATAAACATGAAAAAATGAAATAAATTAACATAGAGAAAATAATACATTAAACATCTTAGTTAAGAAATAAATATATACAAAACAAAAATGGTTATAAATTAATAAATATAAAGAAAAGGCAGACGAAATAATTTTATTAGAGATATTTGAATGTTTATCAAGTTAACATAGAAATATAAAGTTGACGATTTCACGACGATTCTCAGCAATATCACAGGTATTATTAAAAATGTTGGAAAGTTTGTGAATCCTTTCAGAAATCAATCCAACATCCGCTCTTTTGTGCAGATCTGAAGTGGAATGATGCCAAGGAAGATTGAGTATTATTTTTAAAATTTTATTTTGTGAAATTTGTAGTACCTCATTCTAGACACTCATAAAATAATATTGACTGAAAAATCACTTTATGTAATATAATCTTGTTGTCATTTGTAAGTGAAGATCTTCTATTATTAATAAACTGTTAAAGTAAGTTAATTGCAATACTTATTTTCTTAAGAGTAGCATTTAATTGTGGCTGGAGGTAAGGTTTGTATCCAGATATTTAACAGACTGCTCCCATTCTATTGCGTTTCCAGCTGACTACTGGGAAGATAACAATCTTTTTTTTCCAGAGAAAAAAATGGCTTGCAACTTTCCAGTATTCAACTCAATCTTCCATTTGTAATAATATTTTTCCAATATTTCAATTGCATTTTTAGATTATTCTCAATATCTATTGAGAGCAAACTTATGCTATTCAAAAATTGCAGTGCCATCAGCTGATTCACAGAACAGAAGAGTTGGTAAATCTGATGTGTATAGATTGTTCAATGATGGGCCTAGAAGTGAACCTTGGGGGACACCAAAATCAAAACATAATAAGTTAGAAATACCACAATTAATATGAACTTGGAAACTTCTAGCAGACAATAAACTTTGAACTCTTTTACACAAATAAAGCTGGAGGTTAAATTGTATTATTTTATGTGTTGACCAATTACGCCAAACAGAATCAAAAGCTTTCTCTTAATCCATTGAAATCTTTCCTGTTGGCTGACCCTGTGGTCGATTCTGTTCAAAATGGTTTTTATCTGATGGGATATGCTATAAAAGCGTCTAAAGCCGTATTGTTCATCAGGATAAATTTTTTCGTTATAGTAACGAGTTTATAAAAATTTTCTCTTTTACAACTTTTTCATAAATTTTGCTTACGTTGTTGAACAAACTTGTAGACATTTCAAGTAGTTTTCCCTCTTTTAATATAGGCACCACCTTCGCTCTTTTCAGGCATTAGGGAAATATTGGAGTTCAAGGCATTCACTAGTGGCAGATGTTTTAAATAAACATTTTTTATTTGGTCCAGGCTTCCTCATTTTCGATTCTGAAGGCTTTCAATAATATTTTTGATGCTTTCTTCCACAACAAATGCATTCAATGGTGTGTAGCATATCGCTTGATAATTTGTGTGAATGTCATCTAAATCTTTTGACACTACATAAATGATTCATTGAGAAATTTTTAGAAACCTCGTTTACTTTTTCAAATTCTGTAAGGAAAGCTTTCCCAGAATCCTTTAAGAATGAAATATTTCGGTTGTTGCTCTTTACTATCTACACAATATTCCAAAAATTTCTCCATTCTTTTCAAGGACTTTCTGTCTCTTCTGATTTGCATTTATTTAGATTAAGTTTTAATTTGTCAACAAATACACGTAAAAAGTTCAACATTTTGATTAATACAATTATACAAAGCATGGCTTTAATAAGGGCATTTTAAGGAAATTAAAACAATTATACTAAGGGTTTATTTCACAATGTCTGATTCGGCACATAAATATTAGTACCAGGGCCATAAGTTCATAATCCAAAATAAAAACTACTTATTTTAACTTTTCAGATGGGTCAAAAGACGGTTTTGATAATTTCTTTTGTGTACTTATCACCGTATGTCAATATTTATATATGTGCCGAGTAAGTTATCAAAACTTATCGGACATTGTGAAACAGGTCCTTAAAAGAGAGAAAAGTTTTCAAAGTTTTTAATAATTACAATGTACCTTCAAGTTTAGTCAAAATAAGAACAGGGTCTTAAATTGAATAATTGCATATTCGTATGTTGGTTGAGTAAATAATATGATAAATTTAAATAAAAATAACCAATGTCATGCTTTATTACGCGATATATTTGCTATTTTTCGGTGGTGTCTTTTTGCTCCATTAGTTACATCCACAATAATAAAATATATATTAAATAAAGTCGATATGTATAATGTAGATAAATATACATACACACCTACATACATTTAGCCCATATAATTAGCTAAATGGGATTCGACCAGTGCTCTACGTCGTGATTATTTATTCCTTTTTGACATTATAGTTTGCATCGATATGTATGTACGTTATACAAGGCCGTAGTCAGTGTTTTGGAAGAAGCTTGCTTCATAGACTTGCGAGTTATTCTTTCAAAAAAAATATATTAAATTCAAAACTGCTTCAACCATCCTTAAACAAAAATTGGTGTTTCTTCCACACTTTTGTGGGCTAAATTACGTTAAAAGCTATTTTGATTCAATAACTCAATAAGTTTAACTTAAGTACTTAGTAACAAGGCTGATTAATTTCGGTATTACCTACACATAATTTGTGTCGAGTATAAGAATTGTTTTTTAAAAAAGTATAAAACTGTACCAGGCGTTCAGATTAAAACAAAAATTGGCGATCATGAATAGGTTTCTGAGGCAAATCTACATAGTTATATTTTGAAAATTGGCCGCTCACATGTCTTTAATAAACATTTTCCCATTTTTCTAATGGAGGATTTGGAATTTTTGAAGCAAAATTACAATTTACAAATTTTATCACACAAGATAACGGTACGTTCAACGCGTATTTAACTGAGCTTTAATAATAATAAAACCCAACACGGAGCAGACTTATAGTCAATTTACTACAGTTAAAAGACTTATTATCTTAAAGGAAAACTAGAACAGTACAAATGACATTCAATTGACTAAAATACTAAAACCAGTTTGATGTAGGTTGGTAATGCAACTTAGAGTTAATTTCCTTTTTTACTTGCGATATATAGGTATACATACTAATTCGTGAAAAAAATTGAATTCGGGCTTTGATCAAACTTGACAATACAATGATAGGGAAGACGAAAAATGTAGGTATCGCCAAAAAACGTCCGTCTGTCCGTCTATTTGAATACAGCCTTGAGAGATGGGTCAATTTGCTTTCATAATTGATACTTATCTAGCGTTTTTGGATATTCCCCCGACAGGATTTTTTCATTTTTTTTTTAGGGCCACAAATAGCACGGTACCTGTCATTCAACATTTTTCTAGTTAAAATTTGCCATTTTGTAAAAAAAACCGTTCAGAAAAATGGTTAATAATGGCACCCCCCAATTAACTATTTTTTTTGATTTAGAAAATGGTTCAACTGCAGTTTTTTAACATTATCTAGATAATTTCATATATTTAAAAACCGTTAAGGGATTTTTTTTCAAAAAAGACTCTATTATGATAACATTTTGTTTGTGTATTGAAAAAGTAAGGTCCAGCATTTGAAATTTAACATTGAACTTTGATTAACTCCCATGACCAATTAAACTCAGACTTTAGAACCATATTGTGATCGCTATACTAGCAAGTTCGTGTGACCCATAGTACTTACTCAAACTAATAACTTACATATAATTTAGTTAATAAAATGCGATTTTATTAACTAATATAACTACGCATTATCAAACTACATGCGCGTAGTTAGGGGGCAACAGGTGGGCAACACCCACCTTAAAAAAATTGACAGTAATATGATGTTTCTGAATTAGATCGTGTTGGATGAAACCTTCGGAAGTCTTATTTCAACTTCAAATAAGTTCATCAGCTTTTTCTTTTAGATATGTTCTTAGGAGAATCTTGGATTTATTTGTTTTAAAATTACCCCACCCCCCTTACTCGTTACAGTATATGCGGATCACATACTAATGTATAGTGCGAGGTAAGGGTTCGAGTCATACTCTAAGGCAGAGGTCTTTCCTATATACTCCCAACTTTAACTGGAAGACACCGATGGGATTTAATGAGCCAATAGAACCGTGTTCTAAGTAGGTACAATTGTTTGAACAAAAATTTAGTGGAAATAGAAAATATAATTATTTACCTATAGGCTGAAGGTGAGATAGGAAAGTCTCGTTTACTAATAAATTTATTATTTTACATGAGAGTAAAAAGTTTTTCAGTTTATTCTTAATTCATAATAATTTAATTAAAAAATATAAGCTGTTAGAATTAATTTTTATATAACAATTACTTATAACGAATGCAAATAATGTAAAAATTCCATTAAAGAAAATCCAGAATGAAGTTCTAGGATTTAAAAAATCCCCCAAATATCAATCTTCATTTCGAGGTAATTATTTGTGTATAAAACATTATAGAACTTTCATAAAATAAATATCAAATACTAAAACATACCAAACACATAAAAACACATACCATCACTCATTTGCATTTATCAATTAAATATCAGAAACATTTCAACAAAAATCAGAATAACAACATTAAAATTCATGGCAGACTTTTGATTTAAGCCAAAACCATCAAATAAAAGTCATAATATTTAGATATTTGCTAAAATATCACATTCTTCGCATACTAAATTTCTACAAAAAAAAACATCTTTACAATACAACCCCCTGATGATATACCCATTGCAAACATTATGTAAGTGTAACTTTGATCAGATATTATCATGGATATTAGTTGATTTGTTTCATCAAAACAAAACACATACAAATCTACGTCGATATAATATACCAGTACATAAATATATTATATTATGGTTATCATATCAGTCACCACCCCAAGAATACTATTAGCTGGTCCCGACAGCCTCCAAACAGGGACATTGAAAAAGCCATAACACAACTCATGCTACCGAAATGTTTGGAATGAGTAATGGAATGTGAACGGAACGTGAAAACATTGAAAATCCACTGCAAATAGATTTGAAAGTCGAAGAATTTATCTAGAACATGAAGCTACAACATGACTTGACAACGACAAAAAAAAATCTCACCAAAAAAAATGTCGAGAGGGAATTCTCTTTTCATCATTTGGAATGGAAATTTAATATGCAAATGTAAATGAAACAGTTTTTTGAAACATTTTTTATCCGTTGGAATTTGTTTTGGAGCCCAGGACGTGATTTTTAACATTTTTTTATAATACCTACATTTATAAACATATTTAGTTTCTGGACTTTTTTTTGTATTATTCCGCCAGAGGATTTTTGTGGTTAAATATGATTTTTTGGTTTAAAATCAATTCGGCAGATTTTGGTTTAGGTGTTTTAGTATACCTACAAAATATGTTTTCATGTTCCAAGAAAGGTTGTCCTTCTGAAGGCCATTGTTCAAATTTGATTAAACTGTCCCTTAATTTTTAACAATTTATTAATTGATGACCAAGACGATGAGAAAACACGTGATTTCGTTTGCATTTTTATAACTTTGGTAATATTTGATGAAAAAATGTTACCACTGACGCAAGATAGTTGATCTAAATAGAGTTTTTAAATAGATTTTAACTGTCATTAGTTTTATGCAAGCCAGGAACAGTATAATGACAACCACGGTGCGTGGCATTTTTTTTAAATTTGAATTTACCTCGCTCATCAATTTGGAACGTTTTATAAAAATTTAAATATAATGGACATGTGGAGATGGGTTAAAAAAACGCGGCATACACCGATAGCAAAACCTTCAGATTGACGAGTTTTAAGAAAAATTATAAAAGTAGATCGACGCCAAACATGGAAGCTGCAGGCACCCGTTCTAGGTAAGCTTAAAACAACAAAAATTCGAATTTTCCCTCTAGGGCTCTAGGGAATCACAAAAAAATGCTCTGTACCAAATTTCATGCAAATCAGACCAAGCCGACGCGCCAACGCTACGTACCGACGACGTGACGCCATCACGAAACCAACACTTGACCTATAGATCAAGTAAAGAGTGTTTCCTTCGATACTTGTGAGCGGTTTTGCTTGTAAGCGGTTTGTTTTAGTTTTATTAAAACTAGAGCTATTTTATTCGCTAAGAACATAGGCCAAGGAAAAATCAATTTTAACCCCTAAGCAGAAAAAAGGCGGCTAGAGTGAGCCCAATGACGCTAAAACTGGACTTTAAATCAATGGCGGTCGGTTATTTGGAGTGATAAGTCCCAGGTTCGAAGTTTGCGTGTGGGCCAAACGAAAACGTGTAATTAGAAATACAAAAGAGACTTTTCACAAGCACTGCCTTAAAAAAACGGTGAAGTTCCCAACATCTCTAATGGTAAGGAGTACATGTATGGATGGGGTTTGGGAAATTTACATTATTTTAATGAATTTGTCAATGCTTCCAAGTAGGGAGATATTCTGGAAAATGAGCTTTTCCCATCAATATCACGTAAAGCTAGTGATGGATATTATATTTTCCAACAGGAGGGTGCTTCTTGCCATACGACTGCAACGAAGTGCTACACCTTTTTGGGATTTACCACCATTACAGTTTTTTTTTTTTGAGGCTTCTCCTCCGTTTTGTAAATATTGAATAAATTAAATTCACGATTGACTTTCCCTCCCATTGCTGCTGAAGGAGGGGAACGAATCCCATCGACTTTTCCATTTTGCACTTCTATTGAGTGCACGGTGGACGCTGGCTGTCGGAGGATCGGGCTCAGCTTAGACTTGTCTTTAGCCGAGATGAAACTTTTTTAGAACGTTAAAAAATAAATACATATACCTACATATATTATTCGGAGTTTGGAAACTCTTAACAAAAGTTTTGTGCTTTCTTTGGGATAAACCCTGGACACCGGCGAGTCTACGTCAGCCTCGACAAAAAAGCATCACACGGCTAGGTCTACAATAGCGTGGTTTTCTGCTGAACCAATTTCTGGTGTTAGTTTTTTATCCTATATAGGTTACGTAGTACAATTTAATTGCGTTTCGGCTCGTATCGGACTTCAAGCCCGATCATCAGAATCCTTTATAGTGGAGCTTGGTCTATTATGTTCAATTTTAATTTGAATTTTTTCATCCATGCCAAAGTTATAAAAATCTGATTTTAAGTGTGATTTTAAAAAATACGAACACATATATATTTTTTTTAAATTGGACTCCTCATATAGAATTTCCATCGTCTTGGGAGTCGGCTTAGTAGGTATGTATTATCGGTTAAATATAAAGCTTCAAGGATCTATAGGATTAATTTTTATTTTATTTTTTCAACAGTTTAAGGGGTCGCCAAGTTTATTGACCTCCGCCGTTATCAGCACAGGATGCACAGTTAAAAACTTTACATCATGAGTTTACTTCTTTTTAGTCAACTTTCAAAGTAGAAGTATTGAATTTTATTTAGGGTTACACGTACAATAAAAAACAATTTCTAAAAAAAAAAATATGCACGACTTGATCGCACGAACTTGCTCTTGTTGTTAATACTGTATGTAACCCAACATTGAAGATGCATGATGTATATATTTAACGAGTAAATATTAAAAGAGTCAAAAGCACTAAAAATTTGATTTTTTGTTTGTTTTTTTTTTTTTTTATAAAACAATGTTTTCAAAAATTTTTATTTTATTTTCAGATTGCAAAATTATAATTAATTCGATTTAATCATGGCAAAGATATAGGCGAATAACCCAAAAATAAAACCATTTTCTCAAAAAACTTTGAATAGGTACCTAATTCCGTAATGTGAATTTTTTGAGAAAAACCTGAAACGCAATTTTCTTACAATTGACTTGTTTATTAGAGGTAAGAAGTTAAATTAAAATCGTTACAGCTGTCTTTGAGAAAATGTGAAGAAACCAAAATATTTGTATAGCAGCTACCCGTTCTAGATGAACTAAAATAAAAATTAAAATTTTCCCTCTAGGGAATCACATAAAAATGCTATGTACCAAATTTCATGAAAATCGGTCTACCCGTTTAGGTGGACGCACCGACCGACAGACAGACGCACAGACGTACATCAGACGCACAGACGTACAGACGCACAGACGCACAGACGCACAGACGTACAGACGTACAGACGTACAGACGCACAGACCGACGGACGGCATGACTAAACCCACTTTTTGGTAGTGTTAGTGTTAGTTTTGATCTTAACCTCGATTTTTTTTTTTACAAGAAACGAATACTTGCCCTATAGAGCAAGTAAAAAACGATACATTTCCCTTTTTGTTGTTGTTTTTGGCCTTCCCTGTCTGTCCTTGTTTTCGTGTTTGTGTATTTGCAATTCAGTTTAAATCAGCTTCATATGTATCTATATCGTGCACTGCAAACACTCTTAGTTCATGTAAGATAACCTTACTTTAGCCAACCAAGAATATAAAAATAAATTCATATCTTGGACATTTTCAATCGCAAAAAAATATATTAAAAACACGGAATTATTTTAAATTTTAACAGTTTTAACTTTTATACTTACTTTAAGTTTTCATTGCGATGTATAGGTACCTTAGGACAAATTTAGGATTCGTAAGATAAAACGAACTCGAGATTTCAATCAAAATTGACATTAAGATGGTAGAGAACACGAAAAAAGTGGGTCTCGCAATTCCGACTGTCTATCTGTATGTCTATCTGAACCTCGACCTACAGCCTAAACGTTACTGAAGCGCTTTCCTTGAAATTTTGAACTTAAGGTTTTAAGTGATTCTAAAATAAAAAAATGACAAAAAATAATTTATTTATTAAACGCCTCCAACGATTTTGATAAATAATATATGTAAACTACTATTGAAAAAGTATGCATTTTGGTGAAAAAACATTCTACCAATAACTGTTTATTAAAGCTAAGCTTTTCTCATGAAAGGCTAGATCGATTTCGATCAATAATAGTCCTTTAAAATTGAAATATGTATATGTATAGTTTGAAAAAGCAAAGCGACAGACGTTGGTATAATTGATAATATTGCTATCACGTTTAGGAGGTCATTTATTTTACTTTTGCAACCTTGGCGGCACAGCGATTCGAAAAATACTATCACTTTTGATTGCCCATTCCATGTTCAGCAAGTCTAAAAGATTGACTTTAAAAACAAGTAACACATTAAAACACCGTAGTTCTGACGGCTACTGGCTCTTATAGAGTCGTTGTTTTAACTCTCCTCTTTAAAATATGCTTATACGGAATTAAGAACACAATTTTCCACCGACACGCCGACAATATGATAACATTTTCTTTGGACTTTTCAATTTTCTGTAAGTAAATATCATGTGTAACAAAACATAAGAATTCAAAAGTAGATATAACTCTCTTTTCTTAACCTTTATTATTTAAATTTTAACGCGAACATCCAATTAACCGAAACTAAACTCCAAACTCATCAATTTAAATAAAACATTTTGGTGGCTTCCCGGATTAAATCCTTATCCCCACTCAAGTATTCTCTAGTATAGTCCAGTTGTCAGGACTAAAAATAAAAAAACTTTCCACCGCTTGCTCTCTCTTGGCTCTCAAACACACACTGTGCCAAACATGAATATCAACTCCTTAATCGGATTTCGCCAAAAGGACCCTTGTCAGTATCAGTATCAACGATGTCAAAAATTCCCGTCTCCATCAACGTTGCCGTTGTCATTTTAACATCTTTCGTATATGCATATTGCTTTACGTGACAAAAATATGAAACAAAAAACACTCAACATAGAGGAATCTATGCAAAACTCAGAGTTCCGAAGTCACATAACTACCCGTACACATATTCTTTTCTGACTTGTATACACACACTTCTTATGGGTACTGGGTGCGTAGCGTACGGTATACATACGTATATCATTCACACCACCGAAAATATCCTGAAGGGATTCTCTTCCGTTTTCCCGTAAACTTGAACTGGGTTATTGGGATTTGAGCATGCCAAACAATGGGTCACCGATATGGAAATTAATGGCATTTTGAACCGATTTGCCGGGCAGCAGCAGGGGTAAGGCAAGGCTAATTGTTGAATTGACGAGCCCGGAATGGTTGTTGTTTGTGAATAGCTTCATTATGTAAATAAAGTTTGTTTGCCAAAATATTGCCGCTCCTGCTACTGATACACTCCTTGTCCTTCTCATGCAATGATGGCAGGAAAAAGGGCCCTTCTCAATCTCGTTTATGAATGTTCAATTTGGATGCGGATTTGTTTGCGTCGATTATGTTTGGAGATGTGAGTACTAGGTCAACAAACAGTTTTAGGCGTTCAAACTACATTTAGAAGAAAATCATTCTATGTAATGTGTGGTTTCAGAAAAATTTTAATTTCTCCTAAGTCCTAAAGAAAGAATTTTGCAGAACTTTCTACAAAATAAGAAACTGTATTTTTACGAGTTTGTCCACAGAATCAACAGTGGCACTATTACTAAAAGCAATACCTGATTAACAACTAACGAGAAAACAATGCGACGAGAAAACGATGTCCCCTTTTTCTAGTTATATAAAATCGGTGAGCTATTTTAAGACGTGATTTGGGGGAATCGGAAAAGGAGGTAGTTGATTTTCACTTTGACGATAGCTGCTTCTATCCTACATAAAGGGTGTTTTTTTAGAGGTAAAGAACACTTTTTTAATTGGCAGCCATTTTGTCAGTTGTCAAGTGACTTATTTTTAATTTGGTTTGGCATTGCAAGAATTAAAGCCACGTGATCACCTAGCAAAGCGTAGATTCGGTGAATGGGCCCAAAAGAAGATTGCAGTTGATCCCAAAAGCGAATTTTGCTTCGCGATGAATCTCACTTTTGGTGAATGGATACGTCAATAAACAAAACTGCCGTATTTGGAGTGATGATTATCATCAAGTGTGTGTTGAGACACCGTTACATCCACAAAAACTGACTGTTTGGTGTGCTTTATGGTTTGGCGGAATAATTGTTCCGTACTTCTTTAAAAACGATGCTAGCCAGAACGTTACAGTCAATAGTGACCGCTATAGAAGTATAGAGCCATGATTACTGACTTTTTCGTTCATCAATTGAACAACCATGATGTGCAAAAGCTGTGGTTGCAACAAGACGGCGCAACATGTCACAGAGCTCGTGCCAAAATTGTTTTATGGAAGGAAACGTTTGGTAACCGTTACGGACCCGTGAATTGGCCTCCAAGATCGTACGATTAAACGCTGTTTGACTATTTTCTTTGGGGATATGTGAAGTCGCTAGTCTACGCCGATAAGCCCAAAACGATTGACTACTAGGAGGACAACATTCGCCGCGTTATTGCCGATATACGGCCGCAAATGTTGGATTCATCGAAAATCGGACCTCCAGCTTAGACTACGTTAGAGCCAGCCGTGGTGGTCATATGCCAGAAAATATATTTAAATTATAATGCCAGAAGATTATCTTTCGAATAAAGTGAATTTCATGTAAATTTCAATTTAAAAAAATCATCTTTGTTTTATTCCATTTCAAAGTTTTATACCTCTAAAAAAACACCCCTTATAAATAGTAATACATAATAATAAATTTAGACAATTTTTCATATTTTTAAAAAAATCTTTTATTAAATAATTAGATGATTCATGAATTAATTTTGGATCGACGCAACCAAGTCTTAAAGTGCACTCATATCGACTGTTTTTCGGATTTTACAAAAAAAAAACGCTGGTTAACGGCGAAGAACTAGGTTAGGTTAGGTTTGAAGGGGTGATTATACGGCAAGCCGTAACATCGCACTCGGATCTCATTGGATCCATTGTGTTCCCCAGGGTATGGTGAAGGTGAAAATAAGGATTGGTGAGGAAAGGAGTTAGAGGAGTTTAGGTGTGGGTATGAGAAGCCTCCCTGAACCATCCCGACTTTTGAGTAAATTTCAGGATGTTCCTTAGTGGCAAAAACGAGATGTCGCTCAGTTCATCAAAGAAGTAATCTCCGAGGGCCAATTTTCTGGTTCTTACTAAGCTGGGGCATTCACAAAGGAAGTGATAAGAGCCCTCCTCCGCCTCTTCATCTTGACACCCTCTGCACAAGTCGGATGAGCTGATGCCCATTCTGCGCATGTGGGTTCCCATTGAGTTGTGACCCGTTAAGATTCCAACCAAAAGGGATAGTTGAGGTCTGCTTAGTTCAAGAAGGAAGTCTGTTTTTTTCCTTGAGATGTTCGGCCATAGATTCCTCGAGACCCGACAAGTATCAAGTGCTGACCATCTATCGTTTGCGGCATCGAGGAAGCATTTGCGAATTCTGTTCTTTTCCTGTGCAAGTGGCATAGAAACGGAGGATACAGTTTGGCTTGGATCAAGAGAAGATCCAATTTTGGCCAGTTTATCCGCCATTTCATTACCATATATGTCACGATGTCCTGGGACCCATCGAAGGGTAACTGTATTTGATGCACTGAGTAGCTTCAACTCGTTACGGCAACAGTTTACCAGTTTAGACTTTGTGACAACCGAAGCAATGGATTTAATTGCCGCCTGACTATCAGTGAAGATGTCAATGTTTCTATTTACGAATTTAAAAGTGGCAAGACTTTTTGCTGCCTCGTAAATTGCAAGCACTTCGGCTTGGAAAACACTGCAGAAATCTGGAAGTTTTATTGATCTATTCAGGGGTGGGTTATCTGAGAAGATGCCTGACCCTACCCCATCACCCGTCTTGGAGCCATCTGTGAAAACCGAAACGTTATCAATTTTAATGACCCGGTTGGCCGCCCAGAGGTCCCTTGAGGGGACATCTGTTAGGGCCACTGGGTGGAAATCAATGTGCGGTACAGTATAGTCCGTTTGAGTGTCTTTGTCCATGAAAGTCAATATGGTTTTATGTCCAAAATGGCCTCCTACCCAGTTTTTGCATTGGTTGAGCCTTAGAGCACTATTGGCCGCCACTTCCTTCGTAAATAAATCGAGTGGGGCTAGTGAAAGAAACGTTTCCAGGGCTGCGGTAGGAGTAGTTTTCATGGCACTAGTAGTGCCAATACATGCAAGTCTCTGAACTTTTGTTATAGTCTTAAGATTGGTTGCCTTTTCTAGGGCTGGCCACCAAACCAGACATGCGTATGTCAGTATTGGCCTTATTATGGCTGTGAACATCCAATGAATGGTTCTTGGGCTGGGACCCCATCTTTTTCCAAAAATTCGACTACATGTATAGAATGCTATTAAAGCCTTCCTTTCTCGTTCTTTAATATTTTCTTTCCAGTTTAGCTTACGGTCTAATATCAAACCAAGATATTTTGCCGTACCAGTAATCTGCACCGGAGTCCCATTTATGGTGGGAGGATTAATGTTTGGAATATTATGTTTCCTTGTAAACAAAACTAGCTCTGTCTTTTGTGGGTTGACATTTAGTCCGCAATTTCTGGCCCAATTACTGAGCTTGTCAAGAGATGTTTGTAAAAGCTCACACAGTGTAGGTATAAATTTTCCTGATGCCATGATCACGATGTCATCGGCATAAGCGACGACCTTGACACCGCTTAGACTGAGTTTAATTAGTATCTCATTAACGACTAAAAGCCAGAGCAAGGGGGATAAAACCCCTCCTTGCGGAGTGCCTCTGCATGTCCTGACTTTTAGCTTGCTATGACCCATTTCTGCACTTACAAGTCTCGTTTGAAGCATCGAGTCAATCCAGTTTGAAAGCATCGGATCAATATTAAAGTAGTTAAGGGCTCGCCGAATTGCACTGTTCTCGACATTATTAAAGGCCCCTTCTATGTCCAGGAATGCTCCCAAGGTAAACTCCTTGAATTGGATTGATTTTTCAATTGTGCCGACCACTTCATGAAGTGCCGTCTCAACGGACTTGCCCTTCATATACGCATGTTGGGCCTGCGAGAGGAAACTAACATTAAGTTTTAGGCGAATGTGCGTTTCTATTAGTCTTTCTAAAGTCTTAAGAAGAAAGGAGGATAGGCTTATTGGCCTGAAGTCTTTCGCTTCAGTATGAGTGGGCTTGCCTGCTTTCGGAATGAAGATAACATTGACTTCTCTCCAACTAGATGGAATGTAGGTAATGTTCAGACATTGTCTAAAAATATCCACTAGAATTGGAACAATAACATCCTTAGAACTTTGGAGCATAATCGGAATTATGCCATCAGGTCCTGCGGACTTGTATGCCGAGAAGGAGTCAATGGCCCAAGCCACCTTCCTACTATCTACGATTTGGTTTCCAATATTAGAGATCGCACTTATAGTCGGTTCACTGTCCACAGGAGATGAATCAATGATACATCCTGGGAAGTGAGTGTTCATAAGTGACTCTAAAGTTTCTGAGCAGGTGTCAGTCCAGGTTTTATCGGGTTTTTTCAAAAAGCCCGGAGGAGTACTGACCTTTGACATGACTTTCCTGAGCCTAGCGGCATCATTTGTAGACTCAATGTCTGTACAAAATTTTCGCCAGGCTGCTCTTTTAGCATAGGTAGTTCGGTTCTTATATAGGTTTTTGCTGATCTTGAAGAGATCCCAGTCAGCAGGTTCATTACTGTATTTTGCTCTATTGAAAAGCCTCCTTGAGTTTTTCCTAAGAATGGATAGCTCTTTAGACCACCATACGGGGTTGAGCTTACCCTTTCCTTTGATAATGGGGCATGTACTTTCATACGCATCATTTATAGATGCTGTTAGTTTATTAACCTGTTTTTCAATATCCGAGCGGTCTAACAAAGGTTCATTATAACAGTTACCTAACGATGAGGCCAATCTTATATTGAAGGCTTCCCAGTTTGTTTTCCTGGGGTTACGATAGGGTTTCTGATTTTCAACGTCATGCTCTATTTGGAATGTTAACATTCTATGGTCTGAGAATGTCACATTGCTTGAGACCTTCCAATTGCTGATTACTATAGAATCAGAGTTCGTGGAAAGGGTAACATCGAGCACTTCTCTTCTAGTTTTGGTAATAAAGGTTGGTTCATTACCTCTATTTAGTATCAACATATTATTTTTAATAATAAATTCAAATAGTGACTCACCTCTTACGTTTGTGTCAGTGCTCCCCCACTGTTGATGATGGGCATTTGCATCGCAGCCTGTCAGGAGGTCCCATCCGTTCTTACCTGCTGCTGCCACCAGATCTTCAAATGCCGCTGATGGCGGAGGGCCCGGTTCGTCACCTGGCATGTATATAGAGGCTAAGATCAGGGGCGGGGCCCCCTTTCTTTCGCACTTCACTGCTGTCATGTCTCTGTTACAATGGGGAGATAGGAGGAAAAGATTTATATGTTTTTTCGCCACTATACAAGTACGGTAGTTACCTTCAGTAGGCCCTTTATAGAAGTACAGGATATAATCTTTGGACCTGAGTCCACAGATGTTGCCACTGTTCACCCATGGCTCCTGTATCAGGGCGATGTCATATTTTTCTTTCGACAAGAAAGAGATTAAGGTGGCTGAGGCCAACTTACTGTGCTGGAGGTTTTGCTGTAGCACTTTCATCATTTTTATTTTTATTTTTGTTAGGTAAGTTGGCTACCGTCAGCGGTCGCACCTTAACCTCATTGATGCCGATACAAATTTTGTACCCTCTGGATGGAAGTTAAGCCATTGTCTCATGATTAAGCATGACAATAGCTTCCTGGCCCGATTTTGTGGGCTCTTCCATCTCCATGACCTGCCAATCTGCATTCGGAAAGTCAGGATTGAGTCTTCGAAGAAAATTCTCAAGCCGTTCTTTCGTCATGCGTGGGCCCGGAATATTAATGCGGACTTTGGGTCTAGTGGGGAGGTCTTTTTTAAAAGCAACTTTTAACATTGCCCCTGAAAAAAGTTCTTTCATTCCGATGATTTTTGCTCTAAGCCAGGTAAGAGTATATTCGTCCCGGCACGTGAGCACTTTAAAACCTTTAAACGACGACAAAGGCCCGAATCTTGGCAAAATGTTGGTGGAGGAGAGCACCTCGTCGTTTACACAGTCGAGTAGCTTTTCCTCCACTTGAGCCCACTGCTCTTCATTTAGCCGTCTATCCGGGCTCCCTTCATTGATAACGGCCACTTGAAGGCTCTCTTTTACCAGATCAGCCAACGTACCTGCGCTACTTGTTGTCTTAGGCTTTTTGTTGGCTGTGGGTGGAGGGGGAGTCGAGTCGTTGTGTCTATTTCTCTTCCTTTGGCTACTTGGGCCAGCATCATTGACCCTTAAGTGCTTTGGGCCGCTGAAAGTTAACATTTCAGAGATCGGCCTCACTTGTGGGTTGCTGTCCTTCACCGGTTTGGAAGAGGAGACACCCTGGTTCTTTTCTGTCACTAATTTTTTCTTAGCATCGTCAATTCTGGGATTGGCTGGCTCGAGCTTGGCAAGAAGCTTTTGGGCCCAACTCAGCCGTTTCCAGTCTCTCAGACACAACTTTTTGGGGTCGGTTTGGCCATACCTTCGCACGGCTCTCCTCGCATTTTCAATCTTTTTGAACACTGGACCTTGATTCCCTTCCTTGTTCTGCTTATTTGGATCCACCAGTTTTTCCTCGATCGGGTTTGGCCCATACGGGCATCGATCTTCGGAGACGGTATGCAGCAGAGTGTTAGAACACCCTGCGCGATCTGCGCAGACTTCAGTTGGTTCACTTGATCCAGGTCCTTTGGGAGTCGAGGTTGCTTTGGCATGTGACGTTGTCATGGTTTTGGCCAAGGATTCGCCTCTATCCGTCCTCTGTCCTATAGCGGGATTGGCAGCCACAGTAATATCTGCGTCCGAGCCGTCGGAGCTAGCGAAGGACCTAAAATCATCTTCGAGGAGAAGATTCTCCTCATCCGATGTAATCACTCCCCCGCCAGTCGCGTCCTCAGAGTCGAGGAAGTCCATGAGATTCTCGGAGAGAACCTCATCAACCTCCTCGGCACCACCACCACTACAGACAGGAATGCTGTCTTTAGCTTTTTTAAAAATATGGTTTGTCACTGGCGACTTATCCTCTTTCGAGGCCAAGCCATCGCCGGCAGCCGTGACTACTGCCGACTCTTGAGCGTATATCCCCACTCGATTTTCATTCTTTATTTGACTTTTATCCATATTTTTTTTTTTTTTTTTTGGATAACATCTCTGTTTTGTTTTGGTTTCTTAGTTGTTTGACATTGCAGCTGGATTGCTGAAACATCAAAACGTAAGCCCCCCCACCACGTCAAGGTGAAACCTCGGGGAGGGGCGAAGAACTAGGTACATACGTAATTTTTTTTTTGATTTGTCTTGAATTTTGGGTAATTTTTAAATTGATTATAATAAACTATTGTGAAAGACCTTTGTAAGATATGCTCTAACTTATGACATATCGAATTAATTGTAGATATATCTCACCTTGTTGATTTTTTAGATTTTCTTGAATCTATTTTTTTTATCAATTCGTCAATTTTATAAATATCATTTGATTAAAAAAAAAACATCAATACTCCATTGCCACCTGTTTAAAATATAGTTTTTTTTACCCTTAATCAGTTAAACCCTATTTGATCCTACATTAATATCCGAATTTCAAAAAATCCCGTTCACCGCACCTGAAGATAAAATGTCTAATTCATTCAAATTTTCAATATATTTTTATAACTTACAGTATAAGCTGTACAATGAAGAATCAGATTATAACAAAACCCAAGAATTCTATATAGTTCTCCCTATAAGGGTTAGCTGGCTGCAATTCATCGCTTTCATTAATTTTAATCATTTTTGTCATTTTTTGGCAATACCCTCACTAACAAAAAAATAGATAAAATTGGTAACACCATAATTTACTCAAAACGACCCAATAAGCTTTTTCAATGTTAAAAAATGACGTTTTGGAAAAAAAAAAAATCAAAAATCGTTGCAGCGGTTTTCTTAATAGTAAGTATAACACGCCTAAAACTGAAAATCCCAAAAAATTCACTGACCCGTTTTCAAAATTTTTATTTTCTAATCCAAAAATTATTTTTATGAAAAATTTGTAATCAATATAACATTTAACTATGTCCTTATACTCCATTGCATTTATGAAATGACAGGCGAAAAAACAGGAGACTTGGCTATATGGGAGACGCGAACCACTAGCAATATTTCCTACAATAATATTTCACATTTGTATAGGTATATGATGCAGTGATGCTGAAATTTTATTTATTGACAAAAAATATTTTTTCAAGGTTTTTTGAAAATTTAGTACATAGTATCGAAATTAATTTGCAGGCTTCGTGGATTTCAGTGTTTTCATTGTTATCAAAAGAGGAATAAGCTACTGAAAACGTTGTTTTTTAAAAACTCAAAAAAACGTAACAGAATAGTCACTTTAAGACATAACTACCAATTAAACTGTATTTGTTTTCAATTCATTCATTTTTAAGTGTATTATTTTTGAATGTGTTTTCGTCTGTAAATAAATAAATATTTATGTATAATCTAGAAACAACAAATAATACAAACACGAATAAAACTCAAATGTTACTTTTTGCACACAATAATTTAATGGTCCGGGCAATTAATTTAGTGTGAAAAAAGCGGAGACTCCTCCAAATAATCTGCTACAATCATCAATTTTACTCAACGAACAGCGTACTGCAAAACGAAAAGGACAACGATTTGGCATCAGCAGCATACTAGGCTTTACTCGCTTTTCCGTGCGCAGCTGTGGTTGGTGCGCCAGATAGTAAGTTTACCAGTGTTATCACTGGGACACTATAGTGTACCTACCTAGGGACTTTTTTTCTTCAGGGGACTCGGGGACACATTTTTTAAAAAAGGACAAATTTTTTCACGCTCCTTTAAACTCAAGAAAATTTCAATTTATTTAAAAAGAACGAAGATGAAATAAGTTATAAATAAGGTTATTTTTTTATGAAATGTAAGACTATTATATACAATTTTTTAACTTTATTCTTAAGTTTTTGTTAAGTTTTTCTATTATAAAACAATAAAACAAATTTGGATAGGTATTACCTACTTAAATTCGTATTTTTTTTAATGTTATGAATTTATTTTCAAAAGGACACATTTATTTTCAAAAGGTCACATTTTTTCATTCAGAGGGACACATAAATAATTTCGCCTGCGGTAACACTGAAATTCACTATACCTATCATGGTTAAAATTTTCACGAAGAGCCTTCATACGCTCAAAACGTCGCTTTTGATGTATCAAAAAAAAGAAAGAGATAATAGCTCACAAACAAGCCTTACTTTTGAAATAATAAAGTGAAATAGGTAACATAAATTTTTTCAAAATACTTGTTTACATTTTACTATAGGAACCTAACCTATATAACATCTTTAATATCAAAACAAAATCTTATTAAATAAATTCAAAGAAAAACGGATAGCAAGAACAATCAACCGCTTAAAAAAATGATTCGAAAGACTAATGTGAAAACATAATCCTCTTCACGCATTATTCAGATTCAATAGAACTAAGTTTTACCATGCATGGAATATTTCCAAGAAAAACTCTCCCACAATAATATGCCTTACAATAGTACAACAATTTACATTTTCATTGTTAGAGACACGCTTACTTGCTCCCATTGCTTCATAACAATTTCTAAGAAATTCAGTGGGGGTGCCGCACAATCTAGGACAACGAGAGCCTGTCAACCAAATCCTTAAGCATTTATTGATTGATTGGATGTGTACACAGTAAGCTATCTTAACTTCTTCGTCGTTGTTGTCCTTGTTCCTTGTCGTCGTCGTCGTGGCATGCGAATTGAATGGAAACCCATTTCAATATACGCCCGTAGCAAATACATGCATGTTTTAAAAGTCGGGTCACCCCACATTTTCCATTGCACCCCAGGACAATGGGACAGGACAATATTGATCGGTTGTTTACTTGGAATTCACCTCCTACCAGACCACTTGGTTTCCTCAATAAATTAAGTCCATAGCTGCTTCCTGTGCATAGGGGCTCCCTTCAAGTATGAGATGTTACCTATTTAACGGTGTCACGTGTTCAAGCATGACATTATACATTTCGCGATATTGCGCGAGTATGATGGCGATACCACTTCCTGTTTCCATTAGCGGCAGCAAGAAACACTCCAGGGATATATTCATATAAATTCAAAGACGATGCATATACTTAGGTGATGATGAAGAAGATGTCATTGCTTATCCTATTCGCTGGTGATTAATGATTTTGGCTGCTGTGCATATTAAATGCATAACTCTGTTATCCTTTATTCGTTCGTCCTGCGGTTGCCATTCCCGCACAAGCTCCCCATCCCTCTGTACTTCTTCTTCGACGAACTCAATTATTTATTTTGTTTGTGTCATTGAAATTTATTGCATGCAATTTTTCATTTCCCAGTACGAAAACATAAAAGCACCGCTCGCCGCCACAACAGTTGTAGTTCAGGGACTATTTGTGTGTTGTTACACTGTTTTCTGCTTCTTTATCCTTATTCTAGTTGGGGTATACTGTATACCTACGAGTATAACTATAGGAATAGGATAATACAACCATGGCAGCAAGGAAATACAGAAAGCATAATTTTGTAAAAACATTTTATCCCATTGCGATCAGTTGCGGATTTAAGTCACTCAAAGCAGGCGAAAGGATTTTTGGGCTGCAACAATTTAGGTACTGTAAAAAAAAACAGAAGACAATATAGGTAGTTACATACAAATAGGTAAAGACAGGCTTTGAAATCAGCTTCAAAAAAGTTATTATTCGGGATTTATATTAGAAAGTAGTTAAATTGGTTGAGAAAAAAAGGCAGGCTTTTTAAAATAATAAAAACACTTTTCGCTTTAGTTGCACATATTGTATGTACGAACCTTCATGTTCTGTTCATCTATTACATAATTCAGTCACGTATTACTCCATAACTGATGCGGTAATTCGCCCCCTGTCTTTTTAGAAAAAAGAATTTTCCAGCATGTTATTGCTTGTTATTCTTTCGTTTGCCTTCAAAAAATAAGTGAACAAACATTTTGCAATTAACTGCGTTAAATTTGGCCCGAAATGACTACGCACAATGAGGGAAATTTTTCAAATATTTTTCGGGCGAAACTTACAATAGGAAAAAGTGAAATGTCAATTTTTCCGGGTGGAATGTTGTTCGGGTGAAACTGACTGTAAGGCTGATTATTTTTTTTTATGAGAATGAATCACAATTTAACAGAAGTTAAGTGGTTATTGGCTTCTGCTTGCTGAGACGTTTATTAATTTTAAGTTTTATATATCGCTCATTAGAAAGAACACCGCCATAACTCAAAATATGATGGTTTTGAGTTTGTTATACCGTCATGTGTAAAATTTTTGTAAAACATAATAAAGGGTATCCGCCGGGAAGGTAAGGTATACTACTTTGTTTGTTTATAATTTTTGACTAAATGAAAGAGAATGGATCTTATATTGATAAATGTTTTATTTAATGTCGGCAATTATGTATGGAATACAATATCAGGTAAATGTCCGCCTCTGTTAGTTTCACAAACGCGAGCCCTTTTGAGCACATTTTTCATTACATTCTCACACATTTCACGCGGTATTTCATTAATTTTATCACGAATATTTTGTTTGAGTTGCTCAAGCGTTTCTGGTTTGCATAAACCTTGCTTTTCAGATATCCCCACAAAAAGAAGTCCGGAGCAGTCAAATCAGGCGACCGTGGAGGCCAATCAACATCAACATTTCTTGAAATAACTTGTTGTGGAAAGAGGTCTCGCAGTATTTCCAAATGTAATCCAGGCTGTATGCGATGTTGCACCGTCTTGTTGATACCACATGTTAATCAAGCCCAAAGCATGCAGTTGTGGCGTTAAAAAGTTTTCAAGCATATCACGATATCGCTCCCCATTCACAGTTCCCGTTACGCCGTTTTCATTTTCAAAGAACTAAGGTCCAATGATTCCTCCTGACCAAATTGCACACCAGACTGTAACTTTTAATGGATGCAAAGGTGACTGATGAATAATTTCAGGGTTTTCCATTGCCCAGAACCGACTATTCTGTTTATTCACATATCCATTCAAATGAAAATGTGCCTCGTCACTCATTATGATTTTTTCATGAAAAATCGGGGTTTTCATGGGATAGCTGTAACATCCTATTGGCGTATGTACGGCGGCGTAAATGGTCTTGTGGAAGAAGCTCTTGTATCAACTGAATCTTAAATGGAAACAAATGCAAATCCTTTTGCAAAATTGTGGTCAAAGTTGTTCTTTGAATTTGGCACACGAGCGTCTTATTTGTTTCACTAAACGAAGTTTTCAATCGCATTTATCTTGAAATAGCATATTTTAGGTTATGACGGTGTTCTTTCTAATGAGCGATATTTTTTGATCTACCTAGGTATTCCATTCCCAATATATTCCCCATATATTATTTAAAAAAAACCCGTTTAGTTTATGGACCGAAGGGCCTCACCATGTCTACATCCGGCACAAGCTGTTTATAGTAGTGTGGAAAAGTTATACAAAATAAAAAGGAAAACTGATTTGAAATAAGCAGATGAGGTTTAGTGCAAAAAATATATTCATGAGCCGTTTCGTGTGGGACAAGCTTTGCAGATATGTTAGAATAGAAGTGTAGAATTGAGAATGACCATAGCAGCGGCAACAGAAGTGTTCCCATGGCGCATTAGCTTTGAGTTTTAATAACTTGGCTCAGGAGGAATATTCTCATTTCCGGAAAATTAACCAGGTTAAATAGGTTTTCATTGTTTGTACGAATTCCTATATTAGAATCAACGGCAGTGGAAGTAACTCCATGAAATATGGTAGACATTTTTAAGCTTAAAACACCAAGCTATGTTGTATGTGTCTATAATTTTCAAATTAAGTATCGGAAAATTTAAAAAAAATCTACAAATCAGACATATCCGTGTGAAAGTTGGAAAATGGGAGCTTGAGAAAAAATTCACCATAAATCAGAGTATTAATAACTGATAGAGATGAATTCTATTTTGTTTGAAAAGTAATACAAACGAAATTTTCTATATTTCAGGAAATTTTGATTAGATCGTTATTTATTTTTCATTTTCAAAATACACACAGTTTTTTGGTCAATTTTTCATAGGTAGGTAGTTATTTATTTGTACCTTGTTTAAGTGGGTGGTTCAAATCATACAGGTATGGTAAATTCTAGGGATATACATAGATAAGTATGAATTGAGCAGTTGCAAAACACCGTCGGGGGAGATAATTTACATATTTTGATTGTTTTACAATTGACCACCTAACTTTTTGTGTGTACGAGTATGCAACGGTTTTTTTTAGTTGCAAGTTGAATAAATGCAACTGTTCCAGTGTCTGTATGTGCGTTAATCAAAAAAGATTTAATGTCACTAATCACCAAGCGCAATTTTCGTTGTCGTTCCGAACGTTTCGCGTTGGTCGGGCGAGCCTTAATATTGGTGCAAGCAACAGATGAAAGAAAAAACTAATAACATTTAAATCGAAGGCCATTCTTTTCTGTCAGAAACTTTGTTGAATGGAAAACATTAGCTACAGTTTGCATTAAAAGAAAATAATCAAGCGATTTGGTTTAGTGCGTTCGCGTAATTACATAATTCAGTGTGACAAAAACTACAAAAAATTTTAAATTGTCAAAGCAAAAATTTATAAACTGCTCGAATCTAGTTTCTGCGTCAGAGTGTTCTCAAATAAGCCTTTATAACCAAATCAAACTGTTCCGTGAATAAAATTATCAAGCGATCGCCAACCCTTATCCTCTTGTAGGGCTTAGACAAGTAATTTTCAATAGGCCTTACCAATAACAAAACGCTAAACACACGTTTTGATAAATGCCAGGTTAAACTTTAAAGACGAGTTAATTTGTGTGTTTACCAATGACCAAATTAAACACACCTTTTATTAATTATAGCTCTATTACAAAATCTAGTACAGTACTTGTCAAATAGGCAGCTGTGGAATGACATTTGTGTTATTTTGCAAAATAAACAAACAATTTTTCTGGTTCCAAACAGATTTAAACTTTTTTTCACTTATGAAATAAAAAAAATGAGTTCGGACGACTAGGATATAATTGATGGCATTAGTACTATATACTATATATATACTATATTTTGGAGGATGTTGCACAATCTCGCCGAACAAAAATAAATAAAATAGAATAGATCCTTTCGAAGAATATGATGATGGGCTTTACTGATTCCATTAGCAACTCCTTCATAGCTGATGGAGTCCAATAAGTTCTTTTGACGATTTTCAGTCATTTACAATAATTCAATCTGAAATTGGAATGTACCTACAATCAATTAAACAAAAGGAATTGATTAAATTTGATATTTTACTTACATTTTTCAATTAAAAGCGCACAAACTCGGGTGAAATAACATAGACGCGACAGATAGGAAAATTGATTTTATTTTTTTAAATTGCCTTTAGCTGTCCGATTGACAGCACAAACGAGGTGTTTACACAATTAAACATGAGTTTCTTCACTTTAAATTTAAAGGCACGTTTAGCGTTAAGCTGACTATTAAATTGATTATTGGTATGGTTAATTTTTTAGAGTCCATTTAAATATTTAAGTGATCTCTAAATTTGATTATTGGTAAGGCCCAATGTCTTCTCATACTGACTCATATGAGTGAAAATCAACTTCATTAATAAAAGAAAATTCTTATGCATGGCAAGATCACAATTCTCCATTTTCATATTGCTGTGATTCAGTATTGTTAAAATCTATCCTTATTTGTTGCCAGCTTAAAAACTAAACGAAAATATAGCGACCGCTTTGTTCGTGTCACTGTGCCATGAGTAATTTTGTCGTTTGGAACTTCATAGGTCTTCATCGTTGAACAAGTTTATAGGCCCTGTTTTACCGGGAGACGGACATAATCTCGAAATTCAAAATCCTGAAAACCCAAAATCCCGAAAACCCATATTAGCGAATAACCAAAATCCCGTAATTATAAAATAAAAAATCCGTTAATCAAAATCTTCTTCTCTATGAAATTTCTATTTAACAAAAAAAATATACCTAACAACAACATAACATAAGGAAAATATAACGGTCAAATAAGTAAACAAATCAAAATTTAAATTATAAAAAAATTTTAACCTTGTGTAAAGTACAAAGTAATTCATTTTCATTCAGTGAAATCGAATACATATTTCAAACAAATAACAATTTTAGATCATATAAGATGGATTTTGTTTTTTTTGTTTTTTCTGGATTGTGACCTGTTGGGAAATTTGGTTTTCTTGATATTGGATTTTCTGGATTTTGGGTTTTTGGGATTAAATGTTTTGGGGTTTTTGTTTTTTTGACTCTGACCTTTACCATTTATTACCATTTAAATTGAAAAAAACTTACGAAACAGAAATGTTCATGCGTGTTAGTCGAGGTCTCCTAAATATTCGATAAGGTCTAGAAAGGAAACAATGTTGTTATTCTGATAGACAGTGTCTTGCAAATATCCAAATCAACAGGAAAATCATAACTTTACTTAAAAAAAATTACAATCATTCCATTTTTCTTACCTCGATTCAAATCCTTACTAAGGAAACAACATCGCAATATGGCACTATACAAACTAAAAAAATATGTGAGTGTAGGGACTCACGGTTAAATATGTGTAAACATCAACGTTTGTCCAAGTGCCTTATTTTTGTTACTGAAAGTCATCAAAAGAAACATATCGAATAATTAACACTACATTACCTATCTGTAGGCAGTGCTTAAAAAGCGTAGTGTTGAAAGAACGGCAGCGAAATACCCAGTGGGGGAACCGCTGTAACGAAATTTCCAAGCACTAAAAGGCTGGTGGTGAAGTGTCCAACGAACGGTGAAAGTTCGGTACTGAAAGGTCCTGCTTCGTAGTTCACTCTCAACTTTAAGATGACTTCACATTACACATGGTTATTGTTTATGGTAATCACTCTCTGAGCATCGACAAACAACAACTGTCAGCGGAGAGCACTAAAATCGTGGTTTCAATTAAATGACACCGTACCCAAATTCCAAAGGAACTTAATGGTTTGACTGACAGGGGCCGAATTAAAATATCCAGTTAGAACTGTCAACGAACTTGCAACCCTTATGAAACTCCATCTTTCCATCGAGTAAAACTTACAAAAATTTCAGTCTTAATTTTATACTGAACGAACCTCAAATGCATGTGACTATGAGATAGCCGGCGAATTATATATCTTGAGTTTTAAGAATATTAAGTTGCAGTTGTTGTCAGTGGAAATCACTAAGATCGCAGTTTCAATCGATTGACACCATCAATCAACTATGGAACTGGACGCTGTGATTTTTAATGAATGTTAACTTTGTGCAAGTACAAAGGTAGCCGATAACTCTGCAATTTGTTCAACCTCAGCTATTTTGTATATCACAGCCTACAAATTGCAAGAAGAAATTGCACCGTTTAAAAGCAGTATAATGTAAACGTAGAATTTAAGTTCAGATTTGTATCATTGAACGCACCCGATATCCTACCATACCTACAGCCATTGATCTACCATATCTACAGTCAATTGTCAATCCCTACAGCTGACTATTATTATTTTTGTTTTGATTTTGTTTTCTTTTTAATTACTAGTGTCGCGTCCATTTTGTTCGAGGAATAATTAAGAATTAAAGAAAAAAATATAAAAATACAAAAATATAAGTGTTAAAATGATAAAATCGTCGGTCGCGCTAAAAACAATTTGCTTTCGTCGTTGGCAAAAACAATATAAATGAGTGGTCGAGATAAAGTATAATCTAATTGTCGGTCGCGTTAAAATCAATTTGGTTTATTCGGGGCAAATCATGTTTCGTAACGTAACGTGCTACAACGTAAAGTGCACGACGTAACGTTGCACACGAACGTTCACGTTTTTTTTTCACTATACCGCCAGCATAGATGTTTACACATCAAAAAAGTGTGAATTGTGTACGTACAAAATTTCGCGCTTTAATTATACTACACGAGTAATTTTAAATTACGAATACATTAAAAAAAAAAACTTCTTATTCTGTTTAAATTTTATTATTTATATATATATTTCATCTTCAGAGTAAAGCAAAATTACAAATTATTATTTAAACAATTTTTGTCAATGAGAAGAGCTGTGAAAAGAAGATGGTCTGAACACTATAAGTCAATTCTCTTTACAGTTAAATTTTCAATAATTCCAAATTTGATATTACATAATATCTTCATAATATATATAATATTCCTATAAGCGGGCTTTAGGTCTTTCTTGATTTATTTTTTGATTGCTACGACGTACGACGTTTCGTACGTGCTTACATACTTCTTCAGGTCTCTAGAGAAACTTTAAATTAACATTTATTTTTCGTTAAATATATAATACTTATATTTAATTTATCCTAAAAATATATATAAAAAACTAAAAGAGATGTTGTGTTGTACTTTCTTTGTTTCTAATAGCCTTTATTATTGAAATTATTATTTTTATCTTATATTTGAAAATCTTGAAAAAGACGTTTCAAATTTGTAAAATGCAAATAATAATTAATTATTTAAGAAAATTTTATTTTGAAAACCTATTCAAAACTTTATTTTCAAAATACATTTATTCAAAAACAAGTTATATCTACACAAAATAATACTCAAATTTATTTTACTATCTTTACTACCAGTTCAGAAAAACAATTTCCCAATGTTTAAAATGATTGCTGATGGCGAAGAACTTATTAAAACAAAAGAACATAGTTAACATGAACCTGCACGGTTTTGTTTCACACAAATATTACAAAATTATTTGAGATTTGCACCCAACCCTTCTTTTGATAAATATTTAAGTAAAATATATACTGAGACAAAAAGATTTTTGAAAAGACATCCTGATATTTATATTGTTCCTGCTGATAAAGTTAACGTTACCGTAGCAATATTTAAATCAGATTACATACATAAAATGAAAGATATGATGGCAGACAGAAACACGTATACTGTTATGAGAAATGACCCAACTAACAGACTGCAAAGCCGTAATAATATTTTTGTTAAAGATTTATTCCAACGTGGACTTATAGACCCTTATGAGAAAAAGCGTATGACAACATACACTTCTAACAGTCCTAAAATATATGGGTTACCGAAAATACATAAACAGAATTTCCCACTTAGACCAATTGGTTCTTCTTTAACAGTTCCATGTTATGAGCTTTCAAAATATATAGTTAACATTTTAAATAATATAACAAAAAATTCTAAATATAATGTTAAAAATTCTTCAAATTTTATTTCAATCGTATCACCAATTATATTAGAAGAAGATAATATTTTAGTATCTTTTGATGTTGTGTCATTATTCACCAATATTCCTATCCCATTGGCACTAGAATTGGTGGAAAATAATTATGATATTATTAAAGAATATACTGGAATTCCGAAGTTGAAATTTTTAGAAATTTTACGATATTGTGTAATAGATAATAATTATTTAGAATTTGATAAAATAATTTATCAACAAAAACAAGGAGTTCCAATGGGTAGTCCTGCCTCTCCAATCTTAGCAGATATAGTTATGGAAACTTTACTAGATAATGTTTTTGATAAACTTCCTTATAAACCAAAAATAATTACTAAATATGTTGATGACATATTTATTATTCTAAAATCTAATGAAGTTAATTCTACTCTAAATGCTCTTAATGCTTTTCATCCTAGTTTACAATTGACAGTAGAAGTGGAAAAAAATGGAAAACTTCCATATCTCGATGTCTTAATAGTAAAGAAAAATAATCGTTTAATTTTTGATTGGTATAAAAAACCAACAGCATCAGGACGTATTATTAATTATAATTCTAGACAACCAAAACAGGTTATTATTAACACAGCAAAAAATTTTATAGGTAGAGTATTGAATATCAGTGACATTACCTTTCGTCATAAAAATATAAAAATAATTATAGAAACATTATCTTCTAATTCTTTCCCTATTAATGTTATCAAAACATTAATAAATAAATATTTCAATCCTTTAATACAAACAAATTTGCAAACAAATGTACAACAATTTTCGTATAAAAGCGTTTTATATATTCCGAGTCTTTCAAACCGTATATTAGATGCTCCTTTAAGAAATAAAGAAAATGTTCGTATAGCTTTTAAATCGGCTAATACTTTAAGAACTTCTTTATTTTCCAATCTTAAAAGTAAAATACTAAAAGAAGATAAATCAGACATTATCTACAAAATAAGATGTTTAGGTGATGGAATATTAGGTTGTTCGTCTGCTTATGTAGGAACATCTATGCAAAAACTCAAGAACCGTATAACAGGTCATAGGTCTGATATAAGTAATGGACATTCACAAAAAACTGCTTTAGCATTACATTGTATAGATGAAGGACATAGACCTGATTTCAGTAATGTAGAAATTTTACAAACAGAAAAACATTATAACAAAAGAATGTTAATAGAAATGTTACACATTTTAAATACTGAAAATACAGTTAATAGACGTTCGGACTGTGAAGGACTTAGTAATATCTATGGTCAATTTATAAAAAGATAGTAAAATAAATTTTAAATTATTTTGTGTAGATATAACTTGTTTTTGAATAAATTTATTTTGAAAATAAAGTTTTGAATAGGTTTTCAAAATAAAATTTTCTTAAATAATTAATTATTATTTGAATTTTACAAATTTGAAACGTCTTTTTCAAGATTTTCAAATATAAGATATAAATAATAATTTCAATAATAAAGGCTATTAGAAACAAAGAAAGTACAACACAACATCTCTTTTAGTTTTTTATATATATTTTTAGGATAAATTAAATGTAAGTATTATATATTTAACGAAAAATAAATGTTAATTTAAAGTTTCTCTAGAGACCTGAAGAAGTACGTAAGCACGTACGAAACGTCGTCTATTTGATAACAATCAAAAAATAAATCAAGAAAGACCTAAAGCCCGCTTAGGAATATTATATAAATTATAAAAGGTCACGAAATAGGAATAATTATCTTCATAATATGCGTATTATTAAAAAAAATAATAAAAATCATATCTACTAACTTCTTAGGCAACCCGGGCATGTAACATGGAGGTACTAAATTTGTGCACCCACCAAAAATTTATTTGCAAAAAAATGTACCTAGTCTTGTATATTAGAACAATATGTACCTACCTACAGTAACATTATGCGTACATAATACGTTTTTAAGCGTACACACAATTTTTTGAATGTTATTATTCCATTCATTCATCTTATTCTCCTTTGCGAATCACATAGCAAAAAATGACTTATCAAGAACAAAAAGGAAAACTCTTAAAATATAATGCGACGCATTATGAAATATTTTTTTTTAATTAAAAAACAAAATCACACACTTACCTAGGTATTAACAAACCAACAACAAAGAATACAAAAGATTTAATTTCTTTTTCACAGTTTTTTTCTTAATTACAAACACTTATGTCAGTATCTAGGTGTAGAGTGTAACCATAACCATACACCCTCATTCCATATGTTTCTACTTACTCTAATGGAACAATATTAGTTCCATGTTACAATGCGGGATAAAAGCGATACAAAATCAGGTATTTTTAATGGAAGTGACTCTATAGATATGCCAATTTTAACAGTATTGGTTTATAAAAGTACTTTTTATGCTGCCCCACAGGGCCCGGGTCCTCTGCAGGTGAGTATATTTCATGTACGAGAGTATGTTTTCAAGTCTCGCGAAGCGCGGTAACGCAAGCCCACTTTTAATGGCAAAAAGCTGATTTAACTGTTATAAATTGGCAAGTCTTTAGTCTCGTCCATTGTTTTTTTTTTTTTTTTTGGAAAAATTTTTGTAATTAAAAATTTAATGAAAAACTATGAAAGATAACGTAAAAATACAATATTTCTGCATTAAAGATTAATAAAATTACTTTACAAATTTTAAAATAACGGTAAATATTATTATGTTTATATTTACCCAGTGCTGTTTATAATTATTTGTATTTTAATGTAAATACCATTGTTAGTCATCTTGAAGTTTTGGAATAGACGTTTTAAGTAGTTATTATATTATTAATCTTTTTCGTTTCAAGGGCAACCATTCGATGGTAGTTCAAGAACACGCATAGCTTGCTTTTGCAACGCCACCCAATGAGTATGAAAAGTAATTTCGAAGGATATTTCCAAATGAAATGTATTTCGTAACAAATCATTTTAAATAACACACTTACAGCCTAATTTATTAGAATTCGCTAAACACCTCTAAACTGCTGAATAGTTATATAGTGCATAAGCATTTATGAAGCCACTATTCAACGTTGCATAAATCCTAATTCATAAAATATTTCCCTACACATTATAGTTATAATGCGCTTGTGTCAAATAAAGTACCAAGAAGGGAAAATCTATTACGTTTTATTGCCACAATTGATTAACAAAACTAAGCTCTGAAAGTGAAAAGTCAATAAACGAATTCTGTTGCACAGATTGGATTTGTTTAAATTTCATTTAATATTGCATAATGTACCTATTCTTATTACTGTTTTTTTTTGTGCCGTGTTAGAAAATATAGTTTAATATTTTAGAACAAAAAATGCATGGTTTTTATTGAAATAATTGTTTCATTCACTGACAGTGCGATCAAATTGAGAAGAATATAGGAACATCTATTAGGGTGACAATTATTTTGGCAATGTGTCCCACTAAAAATAATCAATAAACCTCAATTTTGGCATACATCTAAGCACATGTATATTATAAATAAAGAATTTCCATCAACTTTTACACTTTCACCGACATTTTAAGTAAAAGACGGAAAACTACGTGTATTTTTAATGAAAAGTTGTAACTTCTCAACCTTAGCCGATTTAAAACAAATTTAACAACATTTTGGTTTGTACAAAGTACCCTCATAATATAGATTGATCACTTTTAGGAGGGGACAAAAAAGATATTTAAGCATTCCAAAAATAAGCGCCACCCTTATAACATTGTATTTTATTGTCGTCTGTATGTGTGAGTCAAAGTGACATTTCGATACTTAAACATCCTTATGTAGGCTCTATTCATCCATCAAACGCGTTTAGCTTCTAATGCCTCTATTGAACGTTGCATAAGTTTTATGAATAATATTTTTGCGTTTAGTGGAATTATAAGGATTGAATAGTTATACGCACTCGCTATGATGTGTTTATAAATTCGGCTGTTAAATTTTTACCAATTTAAATATTATGTACACAATTACTCCAAACATTTGGTTTACATCTAGCCTCATCATAATATCTTCTGGGGTAGAAAATCAAACACGAAAAAAAAGGTAAATCCCTTCGAGATTTTGTTTTTTTTTTTAATTCTATGATAATCGAATATGATAGGTAGCTTAACAGTATATTTACAAAAACTTTCATCTCAATTTTGTTTAAAAAATATTAAAATTTTCCGAAGCCTCCACACTTGTAAAACACTTTTAAATTGAACATTTCACAAAAAAACAACTGCCAACTGAAAACTGTAAACACACGAATGAGTGACATCTGTAACTGTACGTGACAGATATTGAATGCGTCCGATGGTTTATTCAGTGGCTGCGTTCAATACTGCATTATTTGTATGGAATTTAAGCTTTGTTTACATTAACCTCTGTTTACATTAAATAAATCAAACTTTGCTGGATTTACACGACTGACAAATTGGCTTTGGCAGTATTTAAAAAAGAAAACTTGTTGTATTGCCCTTGAAATACTCCAGACGGTTTTTAATTGATTTTTATTTTCGAAAATCGTTCCGACGACTTTAGTAAATTTTTATTTTCTGCTCTCTAGAAAGCCGTTTAAATGATTTTGATAAAATGAATAATTTAGAGGTTTTTAGAAGCTTAGAAAAGTTAAAAACATTGGCGCAAAATTTTAAAGAGCCTGATGTTAAGGTGTTAGCATGATACTAGTTAACACTCTTTACTAAAATGTTGTTATTTTTAAACACTTTTTAACTAGTATCATACTAAACCCATTTTCTTACGAAACTCAAGCTGAACGCGCCTAAAACAGTGACATTTCGTGCATAAAAATGAAGCAAACATACCTTTTTAAAATTTTTCTATGTCAAAGTGACATATGGATTTAGTAATATGTTAGAAAGATAAAACAGCATTCTGGCGGTTTTAACTTTGGTAAAATGTTAAGAGATAGTATCGTTTAAAATTAGCAAAATCCTCTTTTTAAGCTAGTATCATATACTAAAAATGATTTAACACTTTACTAAATCGTCTAAAATTTTTCGCCATTGAATATTTCTAAAACGACTTGGCCAACTTTTCTACGTTTTTTTTAACACTATCTATCTATAGCTGTGTTTTTTTTCGAAGCCCCGAGGAAATTGGTCGAAAAAACGACGTTGGGGCTAAGCATTTACATGTTAAATACAGCATTTAGCCCTTCGGGTTTAGCTAAGCGCGGAGAATTCTCGGGGCTGAACTTAAGCACAGAGAAAAACTGTGTTACCGGCGCGCGTGAATTGCATAGGTATTGGCTATCGATAGTTTCATTTTGTTTCTGTAATGGCGTCGCTAATCCTCGATGTCGTTATTTTCAACCCAATCCCTGCGGGCTTGCAATATAAAACATATATGAAATTATAAAAAAATATCAATAGCACTTAAAAAAGCGGTTCTTTTCATACAAATATTAAAAACTGTTCAGGAAAATATTATTTAAAGCCAGTTGTACAAACGTGGTTAAAATATTTGATCTGTTGTTAAGGAATTTACGTGACCTCATCTGAGGGTATTTAAAAAAATACTTAAACCCTGAACCACCGTTTAAATATTTGTACAATATTTGAAGACTGGTTAATCTTATTAAATCTTGGTTTAGTGGTTGCAACTTAGTATTACAGACTCGTTTAAGCTAAAAAAATGCTTAAAATTTGAGAACGACTGGACCAAATTGGATACTTCCTCCTCTGGGTAATTGCTGCGCGAAGCTTTAGGAAAAAAGAAAAGTTGGAAAAGTCTCAACAGCGCAAATTTCTTTTTTCTGTTCAATTACCGTTCAACAGGTGACGCTGTAGGTGGTTAGGAATGGCTTTTTCAGTTTTTGTTATTTTTAGGGTGAAATGGGGTCAAAATAAAATAATTGTCCGATTTAAGAAATTCTTTTTTTGTTTGAAAGGTTTTTCTTAGGAAATCGCTTCTAATATATTCTTTTTCAAATTTTGTTATTTGTAGGGTGAATTGGAGAAAAAATAAATGGGGCAAACGTAAAAAAATATACGATTTAAAAAATTCTTTTTTGTTTAAAAGGTTTTTCTTAGGAAATACCTAAGGCTTAGGGATATGCTTTTTAAATTTTTTTTAGGGAGTAAGAACAAAAAAAAAATTGGGTTTAAGGAATTCTTTTAATAATTGACAGGATTTTTTTCAGAAAATTGAAATTTATAGGGTGAAATGGGGTAAGAATGAAAAGTGGCATCTGATATCAAAAATTGTTTTTGTGTTTGAGGTTATTTAAAAAAAATTCTAACTATAGAATGCAATGGAATAAAAACAAAAAAGTGGTTTTCGATTACTGAGAAAGTAATAAAGGTTGGACTTAGAGGATCATGGTTTTACATAATTAGCTATTCATAACGTGAAAGTAAGTTAAAATCCATGAATATATTAAAATTTATTTATATGATCGAGTTTTTGAACAATAACTTAAAGGTGCTACCTCCAATTTGTCGAGTTGATACCTTCGTACACTTAACCAAGGTACACTCGTTGAGGAACGCGTTCAACGCACCACGATAAACAGAAACTCAAACCTGATTTCAGTTTGGTACATACTTTACATTTATTGTCCACACACCCCTTCGCCTCCATTTATGATTTACTTCCGATTTTGGCAATTAGATCTTGGAATAAATTTGAGGCCAAACCAATTGCCGAAATTAATTCCAAAGTTTACTCCGTTGCCCACTAAATTTTTTTATCACCTTCCATGTCCATACCTACCACGAAGAAAAACTAAAGAAAAGAATGCAACAACTGAAAGTTGACGACCAACGGAATAGTTCATCTTACGTACACACACAAATTTTGTCGCAACCAACGCAACGCAACACAAATATCATAACGTCTACCGCAACGAACCCCAGAGAAAATAAAAACGTTGATCAACGAGTTGAACAAATAATGTGCAACACATTATCCTAAAAATGTTGCTCAAAGCGTTGATCGAACATTTTCAACAAGCAACACGAGCTCGTACACTAACAGTACACTTGTTGAGTAATTCGTTGAGCAACGGTCAACAACTGAATCCAACTCGTTGGTTGAATAGAATTGAAGGCACCGTATACATTAGAGTTGAATTCGAAATGTATGCGTTGAGCGCCTAGTGGACGACCGGCATAACTAAATCTCGGTTTAGTAATCGATGGAAGAGTTTTACTATAGCACTTTTTTCGATTCTCCTTTGGGGGCATTTAATTATTTTCTTTATATTTACTGTCTCTTTCACTATTTGTTTGAAATGATTCTGGGGAATAGAATACAAAGAGACGTTGACTATAACACGAACGACGTCAGATAGTGGTATCCCGAATGAAATTGGACGAATAAATAGAAATCCTAATTAAAACAAAAAAAAAAAAAAAATATTTCCAATGGCCTTGTATAATCTCAGAGGTCTTATCCCGTAGGAAACTTAAGTACCGGCGATTTACTTTTGCTATCGGTAGTTTGTATAGAAAGCTCAACTTTCCAGGATGCTATCGTTAAACCTTGAAGTCCGTATTTTCCTCCAATTTCATTTGGGATTCAAAAAAAAAGAAGCCTAATATTGTTCCAAAATGCATTAATGTGATATCTGTATCAAAACAGCCGTAGCTGTTTACGCATCAACTATTGAATATTTTCCGTCAATTAGAGTAGGATAATTTAATTGGCAATAATTATGTATATATGCAATATAATAATATAGATATTAAAAAACACAATATCATACTTTTTATACAATTACACGAAAGCCTTCAAAACTACCTTCATACATATATGTATAGCTGCAAGTTTTTGTATGTATAATTTTCAATTATTTATTTCGTTACAGTAACTCGCCTAACTGTAATAACACCCCTAATTCTCATTAATGTTTTTTATTTTTTGTGCAATGATTTTATTCTATGTAATTATTCTTATCATTTTATCTTTTGACAGTATATAATAAAACTAAGCCATTGTTATCTGAAATCAATCCAACGCTTAGCTTATAGGTTGCTGCACTTTTTATTTTACAAAAATTGATTGGACAGAATACCTATACATTATTTCAATTGATTACGCTGACTTTAATATAAAACGGTTTATGTACGTTCTAAAAATTAGATAAATGTTTAATGATTAAAGAAAAATGAAAATTCGATTGCTTGAATCAAATATTGGATAGTAATATTAATAAAAATAATAATAATCATTTTAACTACGTGCCTTTAAGACCTAAGAACTCTCAATTGAAGCTTGAACAGAAAATAATCTTTGTTTATACTTTAGTCCATAAAAATTGGCGTTTCGTCGTGGCGATCTCACTTGGACTCATCAGTTGACTGGTGAGGGCCTTGTCAATCCGCAATTTGATATAATCTTTGTATCATGAAATCCCATGGTATAGAAAAGGATAATAGAAAAGAATACTGCCTATAGAATATGGATTCAGCTGTAAAGAACTAAATTTATATCCACAATACCATTCCCAACCGCAATATGATATTAATATTTTTTAGCATCCAGAAACTCAGAGCAAGAACACCCAACCAAGAAAGGCATTATACGTATTGCTAAGCATACAAAATATCCCATTCAACATGCTTATGTTTAATTAATCTGTTTTAAAATATTAAATTCCACCGGTGTGGTGGTGGCTTAAGGGTGGATGGGAGCAGAGACAAGACTCGAAGTAGAAAACAAAGGATTTTTAACAGGAACAAAAGCAATAACTTTTTGTCTATTCAAAAAATCGCATGGATTATCACTCATACAAAGAAGGATTTCCTAGAAAGACGAAAAAAACGGATCTTGAACAGAATGGTTGGAAAATTGAAGCCTGTAGCTATTTTTTTATTACAACATCGAAATAATGAGCAGACGCATTTGATGGGAAATATTTAATGATGATGCCAGCCATGTTTTCTGGTTAATACAAAACTCTAGTAATACCGAAATAAGTTGAATTAAGCTCGAAGGTGTAGATGGAATGAGGGCGTAAAGCCGTTAACAGAATGGAAAAAGGATTATCCTCCTCACGTTTGTCAGAAGCAATGTTGTATTTAATTATATCTATTTGATTAAATGTTTATCTCGTATCTATGGATTGAAAATTAGAGAACTGGAGTGGAAAAACATTAGTTCCAAAAAACCTTTTCATGGCTTATTAGATCTGCAATAGCTCACTCTATATTTTAAGTGGAAGCTTCGCACCTGGTCCACTCGCGAGGAGTAGAGTCAAAACTTGTAATTTTTAAGTGTACTCAGGGAAGATTAATCACATATCTATCACACCTTAAGGTATAGGTAATAGGTTATTAAAGATTATTGAAATTGAATATGCTCTTAAGAAGAAACAACGGGTTTTATTGAGTATATATGTATGTACAATGTACATCTTATATACGCAACACATGCACCACATTAATAGGAAAACGCAACAATTATAGTTAAAGCCATAACTTAGCGTAATAGCTTTTAAAATATAATGAGGTATTTTAACAAGCTTTATTTAAGATACTACTGTTCATTTAAAATTTATATGTTGGAAACGAATTAAAATTGTAATTTTTGTAATTATAAATTTATAATTTTGTTATACTTTTTTTCTTGCTCTATAGAACAAGTATTGTTTTCGTATAGAAATAAAATTTCGAGGTTGTATTCAAAACTAACACTATGACGATCGAGAAGTTCGAAAATTTGGGTTTCGTCATGCCGTGTCCGTTGGTCTTTACGTGTGTGTGTCTGTGCGTCGCGTCGGTCGGTGCGTTTGTACGTCCACTGTTATTTGCTACACAGCATTTTTATGTGATTCCCTAGAAGACAAATTCAAATTGCCATACAAAAATTTGTATTTTTTAATTTTCTCAAAAATGATTTTAATGATTTTGATTAAATTTCGTACCTAGAATGACCAAAGCAATTGTAAGAAAACTGCGTTTCGGGTTTTTGACAAAAGATTTACATAACGGAAATAGGCATTTTGAGTATTTTGAGAAAATGGTGATATTTTTGGGTTATTAGCCTATATCTTTTCAATGGTAAAACAAATTTTGTTTTAGTTCTGCAATCTGATGCCTCTTAATAGTTCAAACAATATTGCATTTAAAAATTTTCAAAAAAAAATCATTTTTTTAAATACACAAAAATCAATCAAAAAATCACACATTTCATTCATCTTGAATTAATATTAGATGTGTTTTTTTATTCTCATTTGCTTGCTTTAAATATAAATGCGCAAAACACGCCGAACTGCTTATCCAGTAGCCTACGCAGGATTTTGTTTGGGGGAATGGCTCACTCTAAATTTTGATAGAAATGTTTTTTAAGGTATAACAAAATCTAGTACAAATATGCCTTTCTTATTATTAACCACCTTACATGAATAAAAAGTAAATTTTTAATAAGTAAACGATAAAAGGAAAATTTAAAAAAATTCTTGTTTTAAAATAAAATAATTATTTTTTCTTTGCAACTAAAGATCTTTTTTTAAGAATTTGTTGATATTTTTAGTTTGAAATAGCAAAAATCGAAGAATAAAGTATGGTCTGATTTAGGAATTGTTTTTTCTGTTTAAAAAGGTTTTCTTAGGAAATGGCTCTAAGGCTATTCTTTTTAATTTTTTTTTAATATTTTCACGGTGAAATGGGGTAGAAATAAAAAGTGTTCGATTGAAGAAATTCTTTTTTGCTTGAATTTTGTTATTTGTAGGGAGAAATGGGGTACAAGCAACAAAATTGTTTGATTTTAGACATTATTTTGGAATTTGGAAGGTTATTTTTAGTGGATGGGTATTTTTTTTAAATTGTAGTTATAGTGTGTAATGAGGTAAAAATGAAATATTGTATTCGATTTCAAAAATTCTTTTTGTAAAGGTCCGCTATCTAACGTTTTTTTTTCAACTAGTGCTTATTTCGTGAATGGTAACACTTAGCTTATGTCTGATTTGACAGATAATTAGTTTTATCCTTCCGCTGAACGAATAAGGTTGTGTATACGCTTCGCTAAGTGGGCCTGCGATCGACTTAGAGAAGATGCCGATGTTGCCAAAAAAATCATCTTTTTAGATGAAGCTCATTTTGATCTTGGCGGGTAGTAAACAAGCAAAATTGTCGCATTTGGGGCACAGAAAAGCCGCACGCATACATTGAAAAGCCGATACACCCAAAACGAGTCACTGTTTGGTGCGGATTTTGGTCCAGAGGCATAATTGGGCCATTTTTTCGAAAATGAGCAAAGAGTGACCATTACAGTCAATGGCGATCGTTATCGGGCCATGTTGAACGAATTTTTGTTCACAAAAATTAAAGAGAAGGATATTGACAACATTTGGTTTCAACAGGACGGCGCTACGTGCCACACAGCCGAAGCTACACTCTATGTGTTGCGCCATTTTCGAAAAAAAAAGTTATTTGGCAGACCCTTTATGTCAAAGGTATGTTCAAGGCGATGACTTAAGGAATTTTTTTTTCAAAAAATTGATATCTATATTTGTATAGGTTGATGTGGGGTAAAAACAAAAGAGTTATATCCGATTTTAAAAAATCGGTTTGTGTTTGAAAGGTTAGTTTTAAAAATTTGATATTTAGAGTGATCATTTTTTTACGAATTTCGCCATTCATAACCTAAAGTGGTTTTTAACCCAGAAATTAGAATTCAATTACAAAAAGTAGCTTAAATATTTTGTAATTTTAGTGCGGAGCTTAAGTCTGTCTACCCGTGCGAAGCTGGGTGGGCCAGCTAGTACATAATATTAATAAACCACGTTTGGACGAGAAATTGTCCGAATGCGGTGAAAAAAATGTGATATTTGCATAAATCCAGCACAAATCTTTTTCCTATCACATATATATGTATTATTTTATCTAATTCACCTTTTTAGTAAATATTAAAAATAAATTTGTTTTATTTTTTTTTTAATTTGTGTATTTACTTTTTGGTAAGTTCCCCATTTTTATAATGCTCTTTTCGTAAAGTACACAAATGAACAACCTATAGCCATAGACCTCTGCGTTGATTTAAGAGGGTAAATAAGCCCAAATATTTAAAAAGCTAACCCTTAGAAAATAGATTAGAATAAACTAAAAAACAGGAAAGTTTTGCAATATAGTGCTGATGCCTGTTGTCTACCAGTCAACACAACCACCCTAAAGCTATCGATTTCTATAAAAATTCCAAACCCGTTTAATTATTTAATGCAAACTCATCTCTTACACTCCACAAAATGTTCTGGCACTTATCAAAATTTCAGCTCGTCCTTGCTATAGGCAGACACAAAGTAATTAAAACAAACACCCACTTGCTCACTTGAAAAAATAAATTCTGATAACAAGGGTATCCATTTACAAATTAACACACTAGAACGTTAGAGCGATATCCTTAAATACGCGAACCAACTCACACTAATTTGACAACGAGGAAAACACTTTAAGGTTTTTATCTTCTATTTCTTTAGCTTTTAGTTTTGTTGTAGGTTAGGTACCTACTGATGGTTTAGTCTGTAGTGTATGGTGTATGGTGTTTTGTTTGTTCTTGTGTCATCGTCTTTGTTGTCCTCTCAATCATAATGAGCAAATGAGTGCTTGTGCTTGTAAGTAGTAATAATGGTGCTCTTAAGAGCACGTTGTTTGTGCAAAAAGCATAATATTTTTTTAGGTGAACAACATATTTGAACATAACATTTTTTCATAATATAATGTTAAAAAAAAAAGTAGATCAAAGGGTCGCATGTTTTTGCTTGTAAAGTTAATATTTGTTTTTGGATAGTTGTTTGCGTTGACGAAAAAAGACTCAATGCAACTCAATGTCCGAACTTTTCACGAAAGGGGCACTCTCTCAATTTATGGTAAATTTAATCAGATCCTAATGTCAAATTGTAATTTTTAGTTCCAACTTCTTCCAACACTAATAATTAGGCCTATTCAGCGAGATCTTTTATTCTGTTTTGAATTTCCTTTCAAAAGTTTCAGCTGTCAACAAATCTTTTATGAATTGTTTGTATTCGGAATGAAAATAATCTATTACCATTTAGAATGACAAAAACTGTTATGAAATCTGTTTTGAACTGTCTACTCAGACTCTCAAAAATACGTAAGTAACGCTTCCACTCTCTTCGTATTTTCTACTTAAACTCTCAAAAATACGTAAGAAACGCTTCCACTCTCTTCAAATTTTCTTCACAATTTTACTGATTGCTTGTATAGTCGGTCAATTATTACGACCATAATCATCCCGTAATGCGCCAAAAGTGGCTACGCTTGAATCACCACTTTTGTAGTAAGTTTTAATAATTTTAACGAGTTGTTCGATTGTTAAGCGATCCATTCTACTAATATTATGACACTGCAAACGACAGTTGAGTTTGACAGGTGTCAAATGCCAGCGCTACCAACTTGAAACCACGAAATGAATGCCCTGTATATTAAATATTAAACAAATAAGAAAATTAAAATTAAATTATTTTTGTCTGGAGGAAAGCAAAGAACACTTTTGATGGAACGAAAGCTTGGTACAGACGATTGTTAGATCTAACAATAATGTCACATCTCTGAATTCTCTGCCAATAGCCAAATACTTTACAATGAAAAATCGTCTGTTCACACGGTTTGCATATTTTGTCCCAAAGTCTTACAACCTCATTGTCAGATAGTTAGCTGACAATTATCTGACAATGTCGTTTCTGATAAAATATTGTCAGTGTGTCAGGGGGTCTGTCCCCTTTAAAGGGGAACGTCTAGTAACCCTATGTCCATCATACCAATTGTAATGATGAAGTCGATTGCGTGTAGATTTGATTCCAAGTTGCCAGCTCGGCCCGAATTTGTTTTCTGTATTTTCGAGGTTTTTATTGAAAGTGGTGCGCAGAATTGACCATTTGCCTTAACACTCGTTTATTGCGTCTTCGACCTCTTGCCACAGGGATTCATTTGGCAGTTTGTATTCTGCGCGGAGAGCATCCCACAAACTGCGCCACGTCTCGATTTCCTGCATCAGTTTTAAAACATTTTCATGCAACCATTTATATTCTCCACTTTTTATATTTCGCTATGAATGATGTTACATCTCGTTTACGCTCTAGTCATATTCTTATATTCGCTGATGATATGCAGATTTTTGAAACAATAAAATCTAACAATCGCTTTCTGCTTTTTTAATGGAACTGGAAAACGCAAAAAAGGAGATGAAATATTAGGTCTAGGTTTGGCTGTAGTGAGAAATTATGGAGAATTTATTTCGACCAAAACAACGGGAATATACTCTCATATCTTTGTGTCAAAAAAGGACACTTTTCTGTAGGGTTCCTCGCAAACAAAACACAAAAAAGAACATTCATGGAATAAAAGGATTTAGCGCCAGAGTTATAATAAATTAAATTAAGGATATATCGATGCAATATTTTACTAAGGTTATGCACGAACTGAAAAAGCAACAGATGAAGAAATATTAACTTTTTATAGCACCCTTGATGAAGCCACGGACCACTTCAAAGACATGAACATGATCCAATTGATGATTTTAATGCTAAAATCGGATGTACACACAAAGGAGAAAAAGAAAAAAATCAGTCCATATGTACATATATATATATTTATATATTGAACCAGAATTACAAGGGGAAACCGTCTTATCCAGCATGGTTGGCGAAGCAATTTTTTTGTTTTAAGCTCCCTGTTAGACAACATGATAGACAACAGGAAAATCAATTATTAAACCAATTTGATTTTGATTAAGATCATCGATTATAATGAGAATAAAATTACTGATTAATGTCTTAACCAGGCAACTCTACAAAACAACACAAAAATGAGTAGGTATCAAAAATACTTATGCTGATGAATATAATTATTTATTGTGTGATTCGATTGTGGGAAGATAATTTAATTTTTTTCCATGCATATGCTCGGTGGACGCTGTGAAACATGTGGATCCATCTTGTTCGAACAACACGTCATTGACCTCTATTTCTTAAAATAATGCAGGCAGAGAAAAAACTCAAGCATCATAGTTAGATAACGTGCTAAAGTCACCGTTACCGCTCGATAATTTTGCTCATAACAGTTAAGACCGCGTGATCTCTAATTTTGGGGCTGTACATGCACACTATAGTGTCATCCTTTCCAAACGAAGAGTTATGCATATGAATTGTGTTTGTTCACACATCCGCTGAGGGGAAAATGCTCCACGCCTCATCAGTGAAAAAGACGGCTGTTTCGAGGCAAAGCCCAGATTTCAGAAATGTATAGGATTCTTTTTCGTCAGAAAAAGCGGGCTGATTAACGGACGACTCCATTCTTGCGACGAAAAAAAAACATTACCTACATTGTACAAAGTACAATACATAGACAAAATAAAAACTTTTTTCTGATTCAAGCTTCATTCCAATGAGTCTGCCGTGCTCCACCCTCCACTCCGCTCTTTGTATGAAGAATGAAGCAGATAATTGAAATACACAGACGTAACGGGAATTTCTTCACTGGTGGTGATGGTTGGCAATGAACCAAGCAAGCAAATTCGATGCAATTTCAGCGATTTGTTGATTATTGAGGCTTATACAGCACATACATTTATGTACTTAAAGAAACGCGGAATAAAAATAGTTTTTGTTTCATTGAAATGCGGATTAAGAAAAGTTCCCATGGATGCGTTGATGAGTTATGAGCTGATATGCGTAAGCACTTGACTGATTCACAAAATAATGAAAAGGAGAACACAAAAAGTAAGTAAAAATGAAAAAAAAAAACACATTCTTATTGTTATCGATTCATGTGGCAATCAGTTCAAAGTAAACAGCAGCTTTTTTCATAAAAATTGATTTGACATATTGGTCACTAAAGAGGTTGTCTTTGTATAAATATTTTGATATTTTAACAGGTAATCCAAAAAATTGTGGAATTAAGCATGAATTCCACTTTGACCTTTTTTGAAGATCATTCAATTTCCTTTTAAAGGGCTGAAACTTAGCTAAGCTATTTCACTAAACCCTAACTAAAAAGCTAGTGGCATTGAAAATCGCGAGTGAGCAAACACAAAATGAAATTTAAAAGTTAATGAATATGTAGCCTACTCGCTAGCGAGTTCACGGTCGTGTGGCCTCAGGATTAAAGCTAAATATACACTTCCCTAACGAAACACAAATCTAAATGTATGTCTTGTCGGAGTGATTTTAACTACCTATTCACAACATCGACTTTGGAAGATTTGATAATATATGAGAGCATAATTTTAAAACAGCTTTAGATTTTTCTTTTTTCATAACAATCATAAAGGAGAATCCTCTCTTAACTTGGGGCCCCGCAAATTTGATCTTTGCACACCACAAATTTTGGTCTAACGCCGCCTCTGACCACCTCCAGCGGTCATGACGATCAGTTCGAAAAATGTTGTATCCATTTACATCATATACCTATACAGACACAATTAACCTTTCATTTGCGGCTTAAATCAAGTTTCGTTTGATTAAAACAGGAATATTTGTCAACCAAGTGAGGTCAGAACACAAGATTAAGATCCTTTTTTTATATCAAGGGAATTCCATGCAAAATGACGTCAGCAGATAGTTTATGGCGTTCAAAAGCATACATTTTGGTGTAGTTGGTAGATGACACAAATGATTTGGTCCAAAACTTGCAACTCGCACTGTTAAGACAGTCACTAATATTGTAAGTCATCAATATCTATACTATTTATAGATCACATATTATAATCTTTAGCAAGGCCTTAATACATTTTGTTTCTATTATATTGTTGTTTGGATATAAGCAAAATTAATTTCACTCTTTTATTTATAATGGGCTCTTCAAGACTATTGCTGGAACATTTTGGTGTTGTTTGGAATGTCAGATTTAGGTTTTATTTTGTTGGACGTGTCGTTAATAATGGACAATCAGACCTGGCGCGCACAAGCAACTTTAAGTTTCGCAATAACAGTTGGGTTGCTAAAAGGGCTATTATGTGCTTAAATGAAAGTACAGAAACTATTCATTCGTCGAATCAAGCAACTTACAAGTTTGTATTTTGACACAAATTAAACCAAGTCGGGTCCCGATGTAGAGCAATGAATCAGAAAAAGCACCGAACAGAACATGTTTGTTTTCCCTAACCTTAGAAAAAACGCTTACTTTTATTCTTGCGGAATTTTACGACTCATCGTGTTCAACTGGTTCAACAAGTCTAGGGAAATTTTTGTTATTGACAATTGTTTCAATTTTTGTTGTGTTACAGAAATGATCTTTACTTGTTGGACAAACATAGTTGAACAAGAAATTGTTGACTAGTTTACTTGTTGTTCTGTGTTATAGGCCTCAGGTGGATATCTTGTTATTGTTGTAATGCACGTTTTTTGATGGTCTATCATCATCTGAAAACAAAAAAAAAACTGCTGCTATTTAAGTATGCATTTATGAAAAAGGAAATAAAAAATAAGTATTGTATTATCTGTCCATCACTTGAAGAGTTGCTCATGTGCACGAATCAAGCGCAGAACATGTGTTAATACTCTGTGAGAAAGGGTATGGAGGTAGGTATTGTTATAGTAAAAGTAATCAAATAAGAACGTTTTGCAAATTCTTCTTAACACATGACATTAGTTATGAAATTATAATTTTAATAATTTTACTAAAAAGTAAAGCAGGAAATTGACGATAAAAAGGTCATAAGCACGGTCGCAAAGACTGGCCCTAAGCCCGTCTCAGCATAAATTGCTTGCTTGAGTTATTATTTCTCTTTCCCTTATGAGTAAATCTTTTTTTTTAACTTTAAAATTTATAAAACAACCTCTCAGTACAGGTTTGTTCGCAACCCAAGAGACTACTTTTCGTGTTGGCTTTTATCTTAAAAGTCAAAGCCATCCAACTAATCTGTTCATCACATCCCCAAAGAGAATTCAATTTTAATCAAAAGCAATTCGGGTAAGCCCGACAAAACAACGACGATAACAAAATCTGGAAACAGCACCCGCCCGTTCTTCTGTCTAATATATGGAGATCAACTAATCCAAATGAAATTGGGTCAACAGCAACGGCAACAGAAATACACTCCCAATTTACCAAAGCCAACCCAGCATCCGCCCACTTTAAGCTTTACCTAAAACTTTTCACTGTTGCAACAAAATCCTCTATATCTGATAGCTAGCAGCAGAGGCAGGCAGTGTGTGCATAAGCTACCCATTCAAATGTGTATATAAAGGGAGAAATCATCAAAGCAGAAACTACCCGCTTCATCTCCCTTATGATTAACCAGTTTATATCTAAAACAATTTGATTCAATATTTTATTATAATCTGACTCATACAATGCACTACAGCAAGCACAGTAGGGCCTGTATCTTTAAGGTCAAAAAGACCTCATTTTAACAAAGGGTATATTTTTTTGAAGGAAGTGAATCAGGACATACCAATTTATAGCAGCTCTGATTATCTATGTAGGTACTGTTTATGAGGTCTCTCCACCGCCACCTGCCAGTCAGCATACCTCGGGCACTTAAACCGCGCGAATAGCTTTGAATATTTCATATTTTTGATATTGAAAACTGTTATAAATTGGCATGAATCTATTCACGTCCTTATATATCTAGATTTATAACTTTTATAATTTTTATAGAGATATACCTCTATAAGATAAAGTTCCAATTATTAACTCTGGAAGATATTATTAAGCAAAAATATATTTATTAAAAGGAAAAGTTATTAAGGGGAAAAGTTTTCTATCTCTGTGCCAGCTAACACGTGTGGTAAGGAGCGGACAGAACTGTAAAATATATTGCATTTCTTTAGTCATTTCCATAAAAAAATAGTTAACCTATAAAATTATATTTTATGTACCTGCTCTTCCAGAAGATATAGCTCAGCATAATTTCTCAGTTTTGCTGTCAAACTGCTGAAAAAAAATTACATTTGCTGGCTCACTGTTTGATGGAGCGAAATCTCTGAAATCTCATTTTCTTGAATGCGCCTAATGTCCCTAACTATACACCTCAAAGTCAACGCTGTCTGTGGTCACAGTACACAAATCTAATATCGAATTCCTTTCAACAAAGAATCGATTTTGTTACTAATTTTTCTTAAAAAAATCGATTCTTTTCTGTCAAAACAAATCTTAAATTTTAAGCAAGATTTAACAACGTCACACACACAATTACGATTTCACATTTCGAATACCTACGTCAAATTTTAATTTGGGGAATTTCGGAAAGACAAATTGTTTTTTTTTTTTTGTAGCAACGGATTGTACTTTTGTACTCTTTTCAGAATTCCTTTCAATTTACAGAAACAAATCGATTGGGTTTAGAAAAAAATGATTCAGTATAGGTATACAAAATTCGATTTCTATGCCTAGTGTCAAAAATTAAAAACGGCTGCTCGAGTCCCCGAGAAAACTCCACATCGCATTAGTAGAAATAGAAACAACAACAAACATTAACATTTTGACAAGTGAAGGAGCACTGGGAGCAAAAATTTTCACAGATGATCAGAGCTGAATAAAATGAAAACGCTAATGATATAGGCGCAAAATTTTAAACAGCCTAATGCTAAGCATGAAACTAGTTAACAATTTACTAACTTTAAAGCTTTTTACTAAAATGTTCTTTGTTTTAAACAATTTTTAACTAGTATCATACTAAGCCCGTTTTCTTGATAAATAATTAACACGATAATAACTCGTCTTAAATTTTGCGCCATTACCTTAAATATGTGAACTGTGGTAACATTTTTGTGTCAGTTCTTAAAAATACTCTTTTAGGTTTGGGTTAAGGGTTCTTCTTGTTTATGTATTGTTTCGAAGTAAAATTAAAATTAATCAGAGATAGAGATTTACAAATAAAAAATATACCTGACTAGATCGGTAATTTATACATTTCAGAACTACTAAAAAAGTTTTTATTTTGTTTACACAAATTTTTGTACCTATTTGTTTTCAAAATTTTTAAATGCAATATTGTTTTAACTATATACAGGCTGTCCACCGGGAAGGTATACTTCTTTGGTTTGCCGCCATTTTGGTAAACATTAGTCTTAACAGTTCATATTTGGCAGTCGTAAAGTAGACACGTGGCAAATTTATTATGGAAAAATATTCGATAAACCAACGTGCTTTAATCGTTAAAACATTTTATCAAAATCAATCAACGATTACTGTGACGATGAGAAAGTTACGTGAAATTTTTGGGAGAAACAACGTGCCAACAAAACGCACTATTTATCGTTTTCGAAGAAAGACGGTCTGTAGGTGATAGGCCCAAGCATGGACCACAACGTACTGCAAGACCGGCTGAAAACATTACTGCTGCTCAAGGAAGTGTTCAAAACAATCCATCAACCTCAGTTTGACGCCGTGCTCAGAAGCTTGGTCTTCAAAGAACAACTTTGGCCACAATTTTGCAAAAGGATTTGCATTTGTTTCCATTTAAGATTCAGTTGACACGAGAGCTTCTTCCACAAGACCATTTACGCCGGCGTACATATGCCAATAGGATGTTACAGCTAGCCCATGACAACCACGATTTTCATGAAAAAATCATAATGAGTGACGAGGCTCATTTTCATTTGAATGGATATGTGAATTAACGGAATAGTCGGTTCTGGTCAATGGAAAACCCTGAAATTATTCATCAGTGACCTTTGCATCCATTAAAAGTTACAGTCTGGCGTGCAATTTGGTCAGGAGGAAGCATTGGACCTAACTGCTTGATTAACATGTGGTATCAACAAGACGGTGCCACATCGCATACAGCCTGGATTACAATGGAATTACTGCGAGACCTCTTTCCACAACAAGTTATTTCAAGAAATGGTGATGTTGATTGGCCTCCACGGTCGCCTGATTGGACTGCTCCGGACTTCTTTTTGTGGGGATATCTGAAAAGCAGGGTTTATGCAAACAAACCAGAAACGCTTGAGCAACTAAAACAAAATATTCGTGATGAAATCAATGAAATACCGCGTGAAATGCGTGAGAATGTAATGAAAAATGTGCTCAAAAGGGCTCGCGTTTGTGAAACTAACAGAGGCGGACATTTACCTGATGTTGTATTCCATACATAATTGCCGACATTAAATAAAACATTTATCAATATAAGATCCATTCTCTTTCATTTAATCAAAAATTATAAAGAAACAAAGTAGTATACCTTCCCGGCGGACACCCTGTATTTAGTAGCACCAGATTACAAATTTAAAAAAAAAATCTGTTCAACCTTTCAAAAGACATACGAGAATAACCCAAAAATAAGGCCATATAGGTACGTTTTATTGGTAACTTATAGCTAGCACAGCAACACAAGTGTTAATAAAACACTATACCCACTTTTATGTACACTCTTTATTTCTGTGGCTATGTTCGGAAAGTATTCTTGTTTCTTTGTCTCCACAGTACCTACCTAATATTATGTCATGATTATCAACAAGTGGTGAAATTTTTCGTAGCTATGACATCTTAGCAATTCTACGGTGGAATTTATTGCATACATGTATACTATACGAACTATATTTTGACGTTTATAGAGTTTTGAATCCAAAATGTTAGCGGGATATTATATAATTAGTTTTAACTCGAGTTAAATATTTTTCCGATTTTCATTCTGACATGTCATGCCTGTTTCACAAAGAGACTTCAGCGTGCATCGGCTAGCATTTTAGGGACAAATACTCATTTTTGTAAAAAAAAAACAATTAAATATAAACAAAATAACAAACAAAACAGTAGATTTATAAATAACTTTATTTTTTTAATCAAATTGATCATGTTTCTTGAAAAATCTGTGAAAAATGAAAACCGTCGTGACGTTGCGTCTTTTTTTTAATTTTTCGAACTCACGAGAAACGCTTTATTGTGTAAACTCTAGTATACTCTCATTGCTTGAAATTGGTTTGACAACTACAACGAGTTCTCGTCATCTTCACGTCTCGTTTCCTCGTTGTATGGTCAAACAGGATTCAATGACTTGTAAAGAAGCGGTTCGGTGTGTTTATAATTATTACAAATATCTTAGAACACTTCCCTTTTCAAGTGAAAAATAATCTATATTATCGACATTTAAGGTTCAAGTCTTTATTATTTTCCAATTGCGCTGGGAAATTTATCGCCACTTTTGATTTTTGTTAAAAAAAATTACTTCGCTAGCTATAAAATTGCCAATAAAACACGACTCATATTTGCTCAAAAAACGTGGAATGCATATTTCCGTTATGTGAATTTTGCTGCCAAGGACATGAAATGAAGTTTTTTAGAATTACTTTTGTCATTACAGGTACGAAGTTTAATTAAAATCGTTGGATCCGCTTGTAAAAAATTTGAAGCCTGGCAACCCTTACCATACTCGAATTTCAGTTTTCAATTATTGAAGTGAAATATATCTAGGTATATCAAAAAGAGGCCACCGTGCGTTTATTTGTCTAAATTCATGTCTTAATAAATAGGAAACATATATGTTTAGACAAATTGGAGGGTGCAATTCCTTCTTCTGTTAATGCTTCTGTTGTTTTTGAATTATTATTTAGAAATTCCAACAATAACTAAGAGCACATACTGAAAGAAAATCACTGGCATAGTCTCATAACACGAAAAATCAGAGTACAGACAAACTCACAGTCAAAATATCTAAGGTAAGTAAGCATTTATCTTACAAGGAAAAAGGAAAAGGTATTCTTTTAAACATTTCCTTGAGGCCTCCATGTACCCCACCTACACAAAAACTATTCGGATGTGAGAAACTGCCGGATACGCTGACACAGCATAGCAAATAGCTTTGGAATACAACATCATTCCAACATTATTAAGGTGCCTTGAACTATATGTATACGTACAGACAACACATAATGTATAGTTCAATGTTATTGCCAGTCAATTAGTGTCATCTGGTGTAGACGTTGTTATCGTTTGCTTTGACTGTGTGCTTGAATTTCTGACTATGAAAAAGGACGACAACCAAACCCGATTGATGCTCCATGTTTGAAGATGTACCTATTTATATCACATAAACTTATGTATACAGGGTGAGTCCATTTTAAACCAAAACACTTCCGGGGGTTAAAGGGCTGCTAGGAAAATAAATTGTACGACTATAATTCAAAATTTTCCCAGGGAAATTAGACGTTCACTTCGAAAAAAATTTGGTAAAAGTTGTATTTCGGTGGTGAGAATTATTTGTATGGGAGAGGAATTCCCTAAAGGATAGGTACTCTAAATTTGAACCAGGGCTTTTGATTTTGTGAGGTGGAAGTGGCAAATTTATAGTTTTTTTTTTTTAATTGAAACTACCTGTTTTTTATAGGAAATGTTAAAGTAAATATAGATAACTCATCCAGTACGTGTTGGCATTGAATACGTAAATACAAATAGAAGGTGGTATTTGGGGAAAACGGTACCAAAATGCCCTTGAGAGCTTCTGTCGCCTAAAATAATGTAAGAGTGTGGTGTATTCAATTTGAAAAACTTCATTAACATAAATATTGTGAAAAGAATCGTGTATTCGAAATGTATTTTTTTTTCACTTTATGTTTATGTAAATTGTGCGTTATCTGCAGTTTTTATTATTTTTTTTTTTTAATTATATAGATGAAAACCATTTTCGTTTCGATTTCAGTTATACGTTATGTTTTTCATGATATGAAAGCTGCATTGCTAAGGTACTGATCTGACCATTAAGGTCGGAAATTGTTGTGAACCTAGAAATAAAATGGTGTGATCGTTCAAATGCTATAATGTCTATAGTAGTCTCAGGACTTTGAGGCTTTCGGCCTACCTTATTACCTTATTAAACTTAGGTGCGCCTGAAGCGTCTTTTATAAAATCGTTGATTCTTCCGTATTTAATTGTACATTGCAAAATTTGTATCTTCAAACTTTTTCAAAAAAAGCTGATGGTTGTAGAGATACCAGCAAAAATACCAAATTTCACCTCCTTCACCCCGGCGTCTAAAAGCTTTAGTCCTGGTACATTCAATTAGTAAAGGTATCTTTTATGAAATTGTTAAGAATTAAAAGTAAAGCTCTGCACCAAAATTCAGCTTTGTCGGAATTTTCTCAAAGTTAAGCCTTTTTTGTCAAATTTGTCTGCGCTATTATGGTAAAGTTTTCAAGAAAGAAATAACAAAAGCAAATGTATAAATTAAAATATTCTGAGTAGGTTTCTGGATCTTTTAATTATCTACTTAATAAACTCATAGTCACATAGATACATATAACTGCTGTATACACATAATACACCTTATTATGTATTACGAAACGAACGGCAAAAAACACAAAACCCAGGGGAAAGATATTCACAGTGCAGAAGTATTGGGCACGTTCAATCACAAAATCTGAAAATTCAGATCTGAATTTATGCTGTTGAACGCAGTCGAAAGTTGTTATGTCAAATGCTAGTATTTGCATTTAAACGAAATATAATGCAACTTTAATTATATTCTTGAGTTAAAAATTAAGCGTCAGTAGTTCTGATGGTGATATATTTAACTCAATCAGCAACAAAATACAGCCAGACTATCTGAAGTTATTTATTATTTGGCATTTTATTGTTTTGCTTTTTACTTGCGAATATAGGTTATGCATTCGTACAAAAAATCGAACTCGAGATTTTGATCAAACTTGACATTACGATGATAGCGAAGAAGAAAAAAGTGGGTCTTTCAAAAACGTAGATCTGTCTGTCTGTCTGTTGGTTCGACTACAGCCTAAACGGATTAGTTGATTTTCTTTAAACTTGGTACCTTGCGTTTTTTGGACATTCCCCCCACCCGTTTTTTCCTCTTTTTTTTAGGACCAAAACTAATAGTAGATATAGCCGTCATACAAAATTTATTTTTTTTTAAGAACTCAATAAATTTAAATAGTTATGAGTTGCCGTTTAATATAAAATGGTTCCGAAAAATGGTTATTAATGGTACCTCCCAAAGCAACATTTTTTTTATTTTCGCTTTTCTCGAAAACTGTTCAACTGATTGTGATCAATATTTTTATGAAGAATTATTGACACATTTTTAATAATATTGCTTACCAAAATTTTCAAAAAAATGTTTTTTGGATTTTTAAAAAAAGTTTGAAATTTTTTTTTGAAAACTCGATATTTCCAAAACGAGTCTGTCGATTTTTATTAAACTTGGTACAAAGCAGTTTTTTTTACTTTATCTAGAAGATTTTTGACAAAAATTACTCTAATTCCTAAAAATAACGGTGCCTCCCATACAAATGTTTAAAAACCATTAAGAAAAATATTTTTTTCTCAAAAACAACTCCTACGATTTTGATAAAAGTTTTTTTTGAGTTAAAATTAGTACAATCTACCATTTAACGTTTTTAAATTTTATATTTTTCGTTTATTAACAGTACCTCTCATAGAACGGTTTCTTTGATTTTCGACTATCTCAATATCTGATCAACCGAATAAAATTAGATTTTATATACAGAAGCTTGTAACAAATATACATAAAAGTACGCAGCAATATTTTCTAAAAAATAATTTTTGGATTTAAAAAAAAATTCAAAATTATTTTTTGAAAACTCGATATTTTGAAAAAGGGTAGCAGATTTTTTTGTGAAGTTCAATTTTTAACTTAACATTAATAAATACTTAAAATTGGCGTCTAATTTTTTTTCTTAAAAATGTAAATTAAATTAAGTTTTGGCAAATGGATAAAATATAGACTCCCATATCTAATTTATTTCAGACTATAGAACCACAATGTGATCGCGCATAAGAGCAAGTTTGTGAGACCCAGTCGTGCATATTTTTTTTATTTGGCATTCAATTATTTTGTCTTCGATTAAATAACATGCCTCAAGGTTTCGCACTTTATAAAAACATACTTATCAAAAAAACATAAATATTAATGAAATAAGCAATGGCTCAGAAACAAACCGTAAATCTAAAAAAAGGATCCTAGAGAATGGTCAAACCATCGAAGCAACTAAACGGCGAAATGATCTATCAGCGAAATAATAAATACAACGGCTTGACGATATTTCGCGAAATAATGAAACGAAGGCGAAACGTTATTTCGTGAAAAAACCTTTTTTAAAATCAACAAAAATCTTAACAAGAAAAAGCTAAGCAATAAATTGCCAAATGAGTTTTGCAAAATGATTGTACATCTTTAAAAAAAAAAGCGAAACATAAAAACGCCAAATGTTAATTACAAAATGATTGAAAAACATAGTGAACAAAAAACAAAACGTAAATTGCCAATTAAGGATTGCGAATTAAACGAAATATTTAACGACTTAAGCGAAACAAAGAATTGCCAAATGAATTTTGCCAAACAATGGTGACCCTAAAACTACATACCTAAGCCCATTTTTATAAAATATTCATCATATATTTTTCATTAATTATTTATTTTTTATTTGAAGATTCAAATCAATCGTAGTCAAATGAATTTACCTGTTGAGTCAGTGAAACTATTCCAATTCATTAAAACGCAATTCGATTTGAGCCCACATGTCAGGATGCAATTGGCTATACCGACTTTTGCAGATATTTCCATTATAAAGAGGTGGAAGAGGCGGAAGAGGCGGAAGAGGACTCAAATCACTCACATTAGGTACTTCTTTTGTGAATGCTTTAGCCGAGTTACCCTAGCTGCCCTCGGAAAATACTTTTTGAATGAACTGGGCGATATCTCGAGTGGCCCTACAGAATCAAATTTTTTAATCACTAAAAATTATTTGAAATTGAATCACCCTGTAACCCACATACAGTGATGTGTCCAACCTTTGGTTTCGATTCTAATCTTCATATTCGAAATGATTGTTCGTATTTTTTTCAACATCACTATGTTGTTTTGGTGCGACTTCAATCTTCAAGAACAATGGAACAAGTGCGTATTCTATTCGTGTTCGTAGGTCCTTTTTATGTAATTTAATTTGTGGATTGAACAACCCACAACTACGATGGTCTTGTTGTATCTCTCCATAGGCGCCCGTAGAAATTTTTCCGAGGGGTAGATAAACAAAATAATATGCATGAGTTGTTTTTTTTTGAGTTAAAGTTGATTTTATATTTATTTATATTTGGTATTTGGTTAGCTATTTACATGCATGTTAGAGGTGCGAACCACTTGGTACTAAATAACTTGATATAATTGTAATAAATATGATCGAGGGGATCATTGATTAATTGTATGAGAATGTCAATTAATAATATAAAAAGGAGTTTCTGTTCTTCTGGAGTTCATTCCAGTTTGGACTGTGAAGGAAGTTATAGCCAATGAAGAATTTGGCACAGAATTTAAGTTCTTTAATATGCATATGTACAGAGGTCAGTAATAATATTTATAAATAAGTAGGTGTGACATTTTGATATTTTTAGGTTTTCTTCTTCTCATTAATGGATATTTTGAAACATGTATTGAAGACTTATGGGAAATGAATATAGAAACCTTTGAATAGGATTTCACCAAATTATTAAATAATTTTTATAAATTAGCTCTTCTCTAGTCTCGTTCTTTTTGAAAAAGCCATAAGTGTTATTTTGTATACAAATTGTAAGTTTGGCAAAAAATTTGGCATCGCAATTATCACTTAAACAAGTGGGACCTTTGGTTTTGCAGTTTATCAAATAAAGGGTCCGCCATCTAACGTTTTTTTCAACTAGTGCTTATTTCGTGAATGGTAACTCTTAGCTCATGTCTGATTTGACAGATAATTAGTTTTATCCTTCCGCTGAACGAATATGGTTGTGTATACGCTTCGCTAAGTGGGCCTGCGATCGACTTAGAGAAGTTGCCGATTTTGCCAAAAAATTCATCTTTTCAGATGAAGCTCATTTTGATCTTGGCGGGTAGTAAACAAGCAAAATTGTCACATTTGGGGCAAAGAAAACCCGCACGCATACATTGAAAAGCCGATACACCCAAAACGAGTCACTTTTTGGTGCGGGTTTTGGTCCAGAAGCATAATTGGGCCATTTTTCGAAAATGAGCAAGGAGTGGCCGTTACAGTCAATGGCGATCGTTATCGGGCCATGTTGAACGAATTTTTGTTCACAAAAATTGAAGAGGATTATATTGGCAACATTGGATTTCAACAGGACGGCGCTACGTGCCACACAGCCAAAGCTACACTCGATGTTTTGAGCCATTTCCAAAAAAAAGAAGTTATTTGGCGGACCCTTTAGTTGTTGTCTGGCTTACTTCACTGTGAAGTAAGAAAGTTACATCGCGTATATATGGAGAATTGGACACGCTATGAATTTAAAGTACCTACATATGTACATATATAAGGCTTTAAATGTTCAGTTGTTTTTTTTTTGCATTGAATAAGAATAGAAAGAAGTCACTTCACAATCAAGTTAGTAATATAAAATTTTATTTTAAATAAAATACTTTAAACTTTCTTTTTCTCGAAGTACAACAAAACTGCATATTTGCAGTCGTACCTCGTACCGTACTGCAAATCCATATCATGCCCGCATCTTGTCACTCGCGTGGACTCTTGCAGGTTACTCGATTACAACCACTTTTTGATGAATTGCCAATTCTAAAACAGAAATGCAAAGAATCATGTCACCTGAGTTTTATATATATATCATTCTAAATTTATAAATATATCAGGGATCATGAAACATATTCTTTTGGATAATTTAACGTGTTAACTTACAATTTGAAAAATATAAATGATACAGATCTATGAGGAATCACTTGAAATAATTTTTTCGAAAAAAAAATTTCTTTGGGGCAAATATTTATTCTTAAAAAAGCATTTATTAATTTTCCTGATGCAAATTCGTTTTCCGTATTAAATTTTCTTCATCTGAATTTTTTTCAACAAAAAATAACATCTTTATTTATGTCTGATTTCATTAGGAATTATGAATGAAACAAGCAAAACAGTAGATATGTATGTACCTATGTATACCAACCTGTTTTTAGTTTAGAATATTCTGCAACATTTTCATTTTAAAAGAATCAAAATCATTATGCATATAGGCCTTAGAAGCAAAGACTTACTTATTTCTCAATTCACATTTGTATTCCTTCAGAATGGGTAAAAAATAATTTTTTTTTTTAAACTGAAAACAAAATAAATGAAAATAAAAATAACAGTCTTTATTTATTTACTTATTTTAAAGTTTCACAGAATTTTGTTGGGTACATTTTACATAATAAAAATTATAATTTGCTTGAAGCAAAGAACAAAAAACTCAGTTATTACATTGCATTTAATGGTTTCTCATAATGTTTTCATAAAAACTTGGTCCTGTATGTTCCTTTGTTAGTTTAATGTTGAAAACACTTTGTTCTTTTTGGTAGGTTGTCAAACATTTAACCTCTCACAATTTTCGTAATTTTTATTTTTGGAAATCCTCACTATGTTGTTTTTTGAAATACATGCAAGGAAGGTCACTGTTATAATATTCAACTTCAATCCAAGAAGCCATTTTTATGTCCAATCTGGCCTTATTGAAATAAAAATTTCTTTTTTTTAAGCTGTGCTATTTTAAGCTTAGTTTTGTTATAATTCTTTCCGTTTAGAATCCTTAGTCTGGTATTACACAACGATTTTTGAGTCACGACTTTTTTCGAACATAATGAGTGCGAAAGAGAAAAAAATATGAGACAAAAAACAAACCGTGGACCAAAGGAGAATGCCCAAAAAAAACCAAGAGCGGATTAAAATGAAATCTATATGGCATTAATTGTAGATAACAAATACGAAATTACTTTCTTTAAAAATTATCCCTGGAGCTGGCTATAACATAATACATAAAGAAACACTTTGTTAAAAAACACAAAAAAATTGTTATAGCCAGCCCAGGGGATAAATTTTTAAGAAAGTAATTTCATATTTGTTATCTACAATGAATGCCCTTTCAATCCATAAAGATTTTATTTTAATCCGCTCTGGGTTTTTCGCCCATACATTTTTGGGCATTCTCCTTTGTCGACTAATTTTTGACTTTATTCAATTCCTCGTTTATTATTTCAGCAAATCGCTTCATTTTTGTTCGCTTTTTGTAGAGCTCACATGTATACCTGTATGGGTGATAACATATACAGCATTAAGAATTTCAATTCTCAAACAAAATCGTTTCAAGGCGTGTTTACATGGAATAGCATGCTCGACAACATGACTCGATGTCAAAAATAACTGTACGTCCAACTTTGCGTTTACATGGATACTGATGTTGTCGAGCATCATTATTTTTTGATTTTCAAAACACACGGACGCAGGATGGCGAAACAAATTTTAGCAGCGTTATTTATGAATAACAGCATTTTTATCAATTTTCCTGATTCAAATTCTTTACAGAAAACGAATTTGAAATATTTACCACAAAGAGAATTTTGTTTTCAAAAAAATTATGTCATAGATTCTTAACTTTTTTTTATTTTTTTAAATTGTTAGTAACGCATTAAATTATAAAAAGAAAATTTTTCCTGATGCGTTTTCTTAATCGCTTTAACCGACCCCTTATCTGGCCTAGATAATTTACCGAATAAAAAAAAACGAAGTTGTCGAGCATCTGTTCACACAAGTTGGTTGGTTGGACAAGCCAGCAAGTTTTCAAAAAATTAAGAAATCCATCCAACATATTGGTCCAGCAGTTGTTTTCGCGTTTAAATGATCGAGCATTGATAGTTGTCGAGCCATGTTGTCGAGCATGTTGGTTCATGTAAACCCCCCTATTTATTTTTGTTGTCATGACCCTCACAGTAAGGAATTTCAAAAAAGAATTATAAGCGAAACATATATAATCTTCCCAGACCTTGATATATTTCTTTATTCCACTATGAACGGCATCCACTCTTTGCACTTGAGAATGACTTGATTCAGAATACTTGTGTGTAATGTGTGTTTCTTTATTTTTATTTGATTCCATGAATTTTAAGTAATGTTAACTACACCATTCTATTCTAATTTTGGGGAGTGCAAGGATCGGCCATAAATCTATCTTTTTCTTATTTTTGGAAGATCTTCAAAACCATTTTTTAAATAATTGTGAGACAAGATGCAATGTTATTTCCTAAACTCCCACTTAGCATTTCGTGTCGAATTCCACAGTAAGTTACTCTGTTATTTAGACAATATCCATTCAAATTTCAGGCAGGATACTTACGCGTTACGCCTGTTAAAGTAGCTAGAGATGTTTGCCAAAGAGAGAAAAAACGTTCTGAAGGTTGTAAACAACTTAACACTTTCTTCGATATCGCGCTCAACATTTTCTTTACTGTGGTTACTACGATGTAAATTGTAATCTCGTGTTTCAGATGCATTAGGATTTTTCGTACTGACGTGCTTAATCGTGGCGAAAGATCAGGATTGAATGAGGATAGTAGCAAATCAAGTGAAATAATGGTGATTTTGTTTGATATTTAAAAAGATAGAATGAAAGCCTATCTGTCAGTATTGAACAACAACTACAATTATAAAAGTGGATATTAGACAAAACAGAATTTTGGTTTTTACATAACCGAATTCATATCATTTTGTTCAACAGATTACGAACTTTAATTAAAATAATTTGAATATTCAACAAATTAGAAATAAATGAAGTACCTACATGAGCACACTGAACAAAACGAAAATTGTGGATATTGGACAGGAATGAAATTTTAAGCTTTTTTTTGTTCAATATGATACAAAAAGAATGAATAGTAGTTTATTGAACAAACATTACACAAAACGATTCTCCATAACTTGAAAACCGAAAGAGATAGAACGAAATGGTTTGCGCCAATCGATTATGAAGACTGCATATCTAATTCAATTTCGTTTGTATTGAACAAGATAAAACTCAGGTGACGAAATATGCAAACAAAACTGCAAATTCCTGTCGTGGTCAAGGTGAAAAATTCATCTTCACAGTCGTTAAAACTTTTCTATTTGCTTAAGTAAATCAAAAAAATCGACAATTCATACGAGTTTGGATGCATATTTTATTATAATTATACCCACGGTTGCCGTTCCGCGACTTTAGTCGCATTTTGATACCTATTTTTGCCTTATGCGTCCATGAGGCGAATTTTTTAAAAGCTGGCTTTTTGACCCTTTTTTAAAATTATTGCAACTTTTCTGACCCTATCCCTCTAAAATCGCATGATCTAGATTAATTGTTTTCTTTTAGTAGAAAAATGTAAGTGTTCGAGTCGAAGATTTTATATTACTTCATAACAGCTAGCAATGGTATTCTACAACGGTCACACAGCAGAACTTGGATAATTTGCAATCCCCGATGTCTTTTTTTTCAACCAAATCCCTCCGGGCTTGCAAAAAATTCGGCTAATGTCTAAAGTAAAGTTGTGATTAGATATTTGACACATAAATATTCTGGTGGGCCAAACGACCATTGGATTTTTTTCTCCTGCAGGCTTATGACCCTGTGCCAATATTTATTTAATTTTTCGATTAACTAATCAGAACATTTCTTATAGACATTGTGAAGCAGGCCCTAAATATCTCCAATCAGTTTAAAGAACTTAAAAAATAAGTTTTCAAATAGAACATCGATACACCTTATTAGACAATCTGAAAGAGCGCAGCACGGGGTTATGGATGGTTTTGTTTAATACAGAGAAATTGGATGATTTGGCTTTAAAATTGGCTACATGAAATTTGACCCCAAACAAAAAATGAAAATTTCATGTAGCCTTTAAAATTGCTTTTTAACAATAATTTTATTGAAGAATGTTTACAATTATGAGAGACAGAAGTTAAGACTTCGCAGATTTCGTCATCTGTTGCAAATAAGTGACAATAAAATAATTTTTCTTCTGAGGGCGATGAATTGTTGGTAAAAATTTAATTCGTCAACCCTAATTGGGTAATAATTCGACCCCAAGCGAACTATCGATTCGCTGACCATAACAATGTGATGATGAAATACAATCAACAAAATTGTTTTTAATTTCAGCGCAAATAATACGGATTCCGGTTGATTTTGCCATACATGAACATATATGTTACATTTTCCTAACGCGACCTTCTTTGCTCGTTAGACTTTTTGTGCGACTTTTTTAATTCCTCAGCGACAACACTGATTATACCACATCGTGAACTATGCGACAAAAATGTGTATAGAAAGCTCTCACATTTCCATAATTGTCTGTATATTTGTAAATACATAAGCTCGAACTTTGAAGTATTTGCTTTGGATACATTTTGGAGATGTATCTTCATTTTCTTCCATTAACCGGTGTTTGACGTGCTTTTCTAAAGAATCATGTATCATGTACGGAATGAAAATTAACTTTGAGTAATAATTTTCCGGAGATGAAAAAGGGTACATTTAAACGGTACCCCCTCTTGCCCTCCCTGTGGGCGCCTATGTTCTTATCTCTTCTTAATGCGATTCGCTTGTTGTTTTGTGTTAATGGGATTATTATGGTTAGCTTAAAGATGTATTCTTAGGTATATGGTGTTTTGTGGAATAAAATGGACTGACAGCCGTAAATTATACATAATACACTAATTGGAGTTAGGTAAGCATAGTAAGTACGTGACATTAGTTGTTGAGCTATGAACTTTGGCGGCATGATTGTCTTATGTAACAGACTGTGGCAAGTTGTTGAGTCGCATCCTGGTTAAATGGACTCTTTGAGTGTTGTTCGTCGGACATTGCAAACAGACTGAAAACATTTTCATTTAAATGCCTACTAGAATTCTAATGAAGTTTCTTTGGTGAATAGTGATATTGAGCAACGTTATTTGTTTATATATTTCCTTATACATATATGTATGAGTATTTACAATATATCTACATAATACTCATATAAGTCTATCTATATCAGAATACCAACCTTAATTGGACAGCATGCCCAAATAATATGTTGTTGCTTGTTAGACAAAATAATGATAATCGAATTTAATTCTGAAGGCGGCGCGCGATAGTAGAAGAAGTTCTATAAGAAAACAAACGATTGAGTTCATCTATGCATATACGTATACATTCATGAAATAAAGCATCAATTTATTTTATTTTTATACAAAAATTTTAGAAATCCAAGCATCAGAGTGGAGGTACCTACCTTTTTCAATAAATTATATAAAGTATAAGAAAACCGCATGTAAAAAAAAAAACGGTTATGAAAAACCTTATTTATGCACGAATATCTATTAATTTCAAGTCAAATTAAGAATGTACAGCAAACTTATTTTGTTCAAAATTTCGCTTTTTTAAGTACCTATGTATTATTTTTGTTTAAATATTCAATGCTCTTATTAATTTTTAGTCAAAGACCAAAAAACCAGATGCTTAAATCTCTTCCAGTTCTTTAGAAAATTGAAAATAACAGAAATAAAATTCCCTTAATTTTACTCCAATCCGTTGCTTAAGATGTTTTAAAGAACCTATTCCCACTACGTAGGTAGTTAAGTAGATTTAGTTATTTTGATTTTTTTCAAAAAACTACAAAGCCGTTACCTCCACACGCAATAGTTTATTTCTTAAGATCGGGTATGCAATGGAAATTTCCAATGCAGACCACAAATTTCATGAAAGAAATTATTTCATGAAATCAATTTCAGTAAAAAAAATATCTTTTTTCTTAACTTTTGGAGTTAAAAAAGCATTTTTTTTAATTTGTAAAACAAATTTTATGAAAAATGTTTTTTTTTCTAAAAAAATCGTCCTCTGTCGAAGTTCCAGACCTGCCTCCAGAACTTTTGTCCAAACCTTGTTTCAAAAAAAATTAACCTTTGTCCAAGTTCCAGTCGACTCCAGAACTTCTATCCCGGTTCCAGATCCATCTCCAGAACCTTACCAAAATATCTGCAAAAAAGATTTTTTTTTTAAATATGTAAGTTGATAAAAAAGTTGTTTCCAAAAAAAAAAAATGTCCTTTGTCCAAGTTCCTGACCCACCTCCAGAATTTTGTCCCGGTTCCAGATCCACCTCCAGAACCTTACCAAACTATCTGGCAAAAAGCTATTTTTTTCAAATTTGTAAGTTAATAAAAAAAGTTGTTTCCAAAAAACAAAACTGTCCTTTGTCCAAGTTCCAGACCCACCTCCAGAACTTTTCTTTTAAATTTGTAAAAAAGTTGTTTCCAAAAACAAAAAAAAAATATCCTTTGTCCGAGTTCCGAGTTCCAGAGCCACCTCCAGAACTTTTGTGCCGGTTCCAGTCCCACCTCCAGAACCAATCCTGTCAGACCCACTGCTGTCGACCGACCAGATCCGGACCCAGATCATAGTTTCTCGGCCCAGCAAAAATAGTAGGAAACTTCGTTCTTCGTGATCCTCATACAATCGAGGCACCAATTCCTATGGGAAAGAAAAATTGTATACGCTTTCGCATTGTAGTAGATCCTGCGGGACTACGTGCTGCAGTATTTTGTGATACGGGATGTCGTGATACGGGATTTTGTGATGCGGGATTTAGTACCCAACCCAATTTAGTCATTACTTACTTACTTATTGATAACTGATGCGGTAATTCGGCCCCTGATTTTCTGTTTTTGAATAAAATTTTTAAGAGTATTGACTTTTGAAAACAAAAATGGTAGTTTAATTACATAAAATTTCGAAAAAAATTAGTTTGAAATTTTGTTTTCAAAATGTCGGCTCAAGCTTTTTGCCAAACCTTATGCGAATCATCTGTATATCCGTGTTTCTTATAGAGGGTGTCCTATAATTCGTCAAGAATAATGTGGGAAATAATTCTTGGGTATATTCTAAGAAAAAGGTTCATCCTACAGTAAGAAAAGGCTTACACCCCTGTTACGACTATCAAATATCGATTGATAGTTGATAAATGTTGATATTTGGTACAGTAAAACTCAATTTATTCAGCCCTATTTTGAAATTCACCTTCATGCGAAAGTAAGTCGAATTCGAATAGTTTGTATTTTGAGTTTCGAACGAATCGAAAGTTCACTTTATCAAACGAAAGTTCATTTTTTTTTGAAAACTAAGCAAATTTTGACTTTCGAATCATTCGAAACAAATGTCATTTATTTGACGTTAAAAATTTTATGGCGAATAGATTAAGAAAACATGTGAGCTCAAATATTTTTGTTGAAAAATAAAGAAAATAAAATACTTTTATGAATTATTTGTTGACATTTTAATTAAAGGTCGCATTCCAATTGGACTAAACGGGAGCAGAAAGAAGTTCTCATCAAATTGATGGAAGAAAATCCGGAGATAGCCAAGGGATTTTCAATCTTTAACGGATTTGATGCATCCATTATCCTTCTCCTCGCCGTTCGCCGCCGTCTTCACTTCTTATAAATAAAATAATTGCCATCTGTTTTTCTTGAAAATTAAACAATAAACTCTTGCTCATGAACTAGCAAACAACAATGAACTACAAGTATTTACAAATAACAAAAAAATACCGGCGAGGGATTTTACTTTTTTTGTTTTGTTGAAAATTGAAAAGTGTGACCAGGTGTGTATAAAGTTAAGAGAGACTTTGAAGTTACATGTTTTTTTTTGTTAGTCAATTTTAAACACAATTAAATTGACATGAAAGCTAAAAAAAATCTAGTATTTAACTATTCAAAAGTTTTAAATTTATTTGGTTACTTTTTCATGTCAATAAACTTACCATACTATTTTCTAAATGCTCCCAAATTTCAAAATTCCAGTTTCTATTGATGTTTTTTAAATTGTAAACTTTACTGGGCCTTTAACATTACTTATCTTTACTTTATTTTTCTTAAATGAGAACGCATTATTTTGACCATCATTTTTATAAAAACAAACATTTTTCGAAAAAAAACAGCTTGGTCACACAAAATTAAATAGTAATGTCAGTAAATGTCAAAGAGCTGATGTTCATTTTATGCATTCATTCTATAATGAATATTATTCATTCAATTCTCAAAATATGCAAAGTTCATTCGAATGAATAGATCTATTCTATCGAAATAGCTATTCATTCGAATCAAAAAATAAGGCTGATTAAAAAACTGAACAATTCGGTGATAATTATTAATTTTCTTTAAATTAACAACGGCCTGCACCATTCTCAATGGTCAAAACATTTATCAATTGATAATTATTGAAAGTCGCAATAGGGGTGTTACTTTGGTGTACTCTGATCCATGCTAAACTAAATAAGCTCTGTTAATACTTATGGTAGAAACTTCGTTGAATTTCATTTTTTGAAGAAATACTAGACATTGCAACCACAGATTAGCCATATGAAGATGAGAATGTTTCGTACGTTCCACCCTCCAAAACCCATTTGTTTACATTGTTGTATTTGTAATTTTTTCCCGCGTCGATGAATAGATGTGAATTGCAACAACAATTTAACCAGGTGTGTGAAGATCCCTACTGTCTATGTGTGAGGTTTTTATGCACACATTCTCGTTTTTTATCTGATAACTGCCAGTTCAAGCTTGTAGGCAAATTAAAATGGCTGCCGGGGATTCTCATCTTCATGTGGGTAATCTGTGATTGCAACTGAATCTTAATAAAATTGCAATTTTGTTTACAATATGCTCAAAAATAATTCCCTAAAGTATTGTTCATTAATTAAGAAATACCCTGTATGTATTTGCCACCTTAATAACATGTAAGTACTAAAAAAACGAAAGCGAATTGTCGTTTTAGGTTTCGTATCGTTTGAGTTCGCCTTTTATAAGGTCAATAAATACTTACGGATGATATACTTTTTTGCGAATATCTGACAAATGAGGTGTGCTAAGATCGCAATCCCCGTAGCCCTTTTTCACTTACCAAAAATTAGTTCTTGTTCTAACAGGTAAAAAACTTTTTTGTTTTGAATATGGTAAAGATAGTGTAACAAAATAACAAACACAAGGAAAAAATAGATGATTATAATTATGAACGTAATAACTGCTGTCACTTTGATCGTGTTTGTTTTATTTTCAGTATATAAGCCAGGTTAGTTAATGTGGATAATAAAACACAGCTCTCTCATATTAACATCACACGAAACATTATAACTGCACTCAAATTTTCGAAAAATATTTTTTATTTAAATTTAATACGTATAAAAATATTAAGACTCAATTTGTCCTATGATTATAAATATATGTATAAGTAATATCTCTGCATGTAACTTTTTTTTATTAACAAAACATTTATCTTCCTATATTAAACTAAACATTAAATAATTTTAATTATTTCTTCAAAAAAAAAAATAATATCTAATTTCAAAAATAGTTTTATATATATTATGGATGTATGCAAAAATTTTCAACAATAACAAAATTAGCATTATCAAGCACCCAAAAACTTTTTTGGTAGTTTTTCCGTTCCAGTGCGCTTCATAACTTCCCGTAGAGCATCGCTTGATTTCAAGCCCCAGACATCAAGTTTTGATCTATCAAACAACCCAACTCTAAAAAAAATTAAAAAAGAAATGAAATATTGAAATGCTATGCCAGGCTCAGGAGCAGGACACTGAAAACAAAAATTAACTCACCGTCCTCCAGAGAGTGAATGCAGAAATTTGTAATAACTTGGACGCAGGTTGAGCGGCTCTATAATTGCTGTATGGAATAGTGTTGCTGTACAGAAACAATACAGGAAAATCAAAAATCCTCGCACTTTTGGTAACATCTTTTTGCTTTCTCCATAGTTGTAGACAATTTGCAGGGTTTTCCACATCACATATAGAGCAACGGTGATATCAGGGTATTGTGTAAAAGCAATACTTCCAACGAGTCCCGCTGGAATAGCGTAACGTGGATCATCTTTCCCCAACGTATTCCGAAGAGTACAAGATACTCCCTGAATTAGGAAAAAAATTAATTTACCATCATTTAATATTGACATTTATTACTTACCTTAAATAAGAAAGAAAAACTTCCCAAAAATATACCCAAACCGAGGGTTTTCGAATCGAAAATATTCTTCTGCAAATTAATTCTTCCTGTTAGAATTTTTCTGATATTCAGTACAATTTTGAGGACCACTTGAAGTCCGACTCCACCAACAAACGGCTTCACACCCCCCATTAGCGCATACTGCAGACATCCTTCGCTGTGTGGACAGCAGTCATGTTTTCCTTTCAGCCATCGAACACACCTGGAATAAGCCTGAAGTACTCCAGTAATACTATTGTAGTCAATACTTTGAGACTGGACGGAAGCAGGAGGCACTTTTGGACGTTCTATTCCACTAATGCATTCCTCATTTTTCCCTACAAATATTCGTAAAATATCAAAAATCGAATCTTTGCAAGGTTCAGTTTTGTGGAGGCCCAATCGATAGATATACAACAAAACCGATACACTTATACCAAAAATTAGGGCTTGGCCTTTGGGAATAGATTTGACAAAGCCACGAGATTCGGCCATGCGCCATAAAGTTTCTGTTGCAACATTTGCCACGTATAGTGCAAGCAAGGGTCTTCGGACAGGCCGTTCGATGTATATAGCAGTTAGACTGGCCATATAGGCCGGCAAAAAAGTATTTGACAGGAAGTAAAACTTTCCTAGAACGTTTCGCAGCAGGCAAACGTAAAGGACGAATGTAAAGCTGTTAGTGGAAAGAAATGCAGTGGATTGTATGATGCCGATCAGTGTTCGTTTTAGGTCGAGCAGTGTAGGGATTCGATGACGCATTATAAGGGAAAGCTGTGAAAAAGCAGTTACATTTCTTCATGCAGATCTATTGAATGTGAAACTAGAACTTACTACGTAGACAACTGCGTAGATTCGCATACTTTGTGGAACTGAATTTAAAAGAATATCAGCTGTGGAAATTGTGCAACTATCTGTCCAGGGATGTAAGAACTCGCTGCAAGTGCAGAAGATTGGCGAAAGTTTGCTTTGTACGTTCGTCATGACTTGCTTTTCTGAAAGTAAAATAAATAGAATTGAATGTAAATAATTTAATATAAAATTTAAAATTTTACATTAGATTTCTTTTTAATCTCGTTATCGAAAATTTCGTTAGCATATACTTTAAACTGACAAAAATATATGCACGACTGGGTCGCACGAATTTGGTTTAATGTCCGATCAAACTGTGGTTCTAATGTCTTAAATAAATTAATTTTGGGAGCCTATATTTTATCTATTTGTCAAAACTTAGTCAACTTGCAGGCAGTATTATATGATTACTTAAAAATTAGCAATGTAACCCCATGTTATGTATATTATTTAAACTGGAAAATTGTTTTAAACCAACAAATTAGAAAGAAATTATTGATTAAAATACTTCTGCAACTGTTTTGAACCCAACGATTTCTTATAAAGGGTGTTTTTTTAGACGTGTGGTTTTCAATCTAGCAATACTTTTTTCGGAGTTGGTCTTTTTAACAGCTGTCACTTGATTTATGCTCAGTTGTGTTTGTCATTTCATAATTAATAGATTTACACCTGAACAACGTTTGCTAGTCGTGCAAATTTATTACCAAAATAATGGTTCGGTTCGCGCGACGCATCGCGCGCTGCGTCCAATATTCGGTCCACATAATCGCAAAATCGCATAAATTCGAGCAACTATCGATCGGTTTCGCACCACGTTTAATCTATTGGATAATGTGCATCCTCAGAGACGCCGTACCGTAAAAACCAGACGTCTACAAAAAACACCCTTTATAAATCTTAATTTATGAGAAAAATATTTTAAAAATCGCAGAAGCGGTTTTAAAAATAATTAATTTAATTTATATCTATAAAATTTAGTTTACATTTTTAAGAAAAAATTGGTGCGCTAATTTCATGTATTTATTAATGTGGAGTTAAAAATTGAATTTTACAAAAAATCTTACACCTATTTTGAAATATAGAATTTTCAAAAAATAATTTTAAATATTTTTTAAAAATCCAAAAATATTTTCTTTGAAACTTTTGATATGCAATATTAATTAAATTTATTACAAGCTTCTGTATAAAATTTTGTATTCCAATCGGTAAGTCGGATAATGAGATAGTCGAAAATAAAAACAAAACGGTCTATATGATAGATAGGTACTGTTAGTAATAGTTCAATGTAAAACTTAATATTTTTAAATGCTAGACCTTACTAATACTACACTAACAAAATGTCATCAAAATCATAGGAGTCGTTTTCGAGCAAAAAAAGATTTTCTTTAACGTTTTTCAAACATTTGTATCGGAGGTACCGTTATTTTTGGTTATAAGAATAATTTTTTTCTAAAATCTTCTAGATAATGCTAAGAAATGCTTTTTACCAAATTAAATTTAATAAAATCGACCGAGTCGTTTTTGAAATATAGGCTTTCCCAAATAAATTTCCAAACTTTTTTAAAAAATCTAAAAAATATCTCAATTGGTACACAATATTTTTAAAAATGTATCTTTTAATAATTCTTTATAAAAAATTGATCAAAATTAGTTGAAGTTTGACTGTATTTAAATATATTGGATTTTTTTCTGTGTAGCCGATTTTGAGAAAGATAAGATTATCCTTTCTGGACAAAAAATTGTACATGACAGGTACCGTTAAATTTAATCCAAAAAATAATGAAAAAACTTGTCGGGGGAGTGTCCAAAAAAACCCTAGGTACCCTTATCGACCCATCCGTATAGGCTGCAGTTGAACAGATGGACGTTTTTGTGAGACTAACTTTTTCGTCTTCCCTATCATAGTAATGACACGTTTGATCAAAATCTCTATTTCGATTTTCTGCACGAATTCATTCATATAGATATAGTACCTAAATCCCAATTTATTGACTGTTTCTTCATTGTCTCAATATTTTTTTGTTGATATAACATTTTTTGTTTTAAAAATGTCTACTCATTAAACGATTTGTTGGCTTTTGATTGATTTTGACAATAAGTTTTATTATTGTAATAAACTCATACATTGCGCTAGTGAACCGTTTATTGAGTAAAGAGTTTTGACTTCTCTTACTTTTATAATAGCCTTCATTAGCGAAATAAACAATTTATCAAATGTAAATAAACCTTTTAATTCATCTAAACAATTTGTGTTTTATTGTAAATGAACAGTTTCCTCAAGATTTTCTTACATTGTTGCAAGTTAATGATAAGTAGGCAAGTTTTTATGTTTGTGTGTGGTGTAGTCTCCATGTTGTGTCATTTATGATGCAATTTGAAATAATTTAAAATAAATAAAATTGAAAAACTTTGATTTATTTTATTTTACTAAATAATATGTATATATTTAAAATTATCACAACATTAATTTAAAAAAAAGCGACGCGTTTCGGATCTATGAATCCATAATCGGGCTTATGCTATTTGACTGCGGTGTTAATTTGAAAATGTTCAACAAACATAAAGTCCTAAATTTTGCTTTTTACATTATTATATTGCACTTAAAATTGTGCACAACACTGTAAAACCTACTTAATATTTTTTGTTGTTGTTAAAGCGATATTTTAGTTTCCGGTTTTTTGTACTTGCGAGATTCTAAAATATGGGATTCTGTAATTGCCGAGATTTCGTGATGTGAGACTTCGAATGCGATATTTCATAGCCAACTGGTTGTGAAAAAAAAAACAAATTGCCCAATTTTCCATTCTAGCATACCTAGTTGCTGAACATTGGAAACTTAAGACACAACATAATTTTATGATTTTCTAAATTAACACACAGGCGTGATTCGATTCCGTGAATTGGACACTGAAAGCATCGGGCAGAACCCTCCACCAATTTATAGAATCATTTTTCACTAGAGCTTACTTACGAAGACAATGAACGATGATGACAACACCCACAACACCCACAACGCTTATACCGGCTACTAAAATAACAATGGAATGTAGCTGTAGCTGCAGAATTTGGCTTAACTTCACTTTTTTTCCACCAGATTTTTGTACATTCTGTGTTCAGTTTGCATACTGATTGTAAGTATGCCTTCATTGTCAAAAGAGAATTTACTCTTCAGCTATAAGCTGAAGCTCTATAAGAAAACGAAACAAAAAATAGAAAAATAATTAAATTTCGTACAGAAAAAACCTAAACATTTTTGTTGTTCGATGATGCGTTCGAGTACGAGTTGTTGGTTTTACAAATTGGAAGGATAAAATTTCATCGACATAGTTTGGAAACAAAAAATCCTTCGGCGACTGGCCTCAAGTTAAGCATATGAACAAAGAAGATATAAATATAATACTACTTTTCATTAGCATCAGATATTTTTCTGTCCCAATCCCAAAATTATAATCTTTATACATAATCCTTCATGAATACATACGTTCAGTAAAATTTAAAATACCTTCAAGCATCAAGTGACCTTATGATTAATTCGAGCTAAAATTGATAACAGTGCAACGCGCATATGGGGAATACATCATGAAAGCATCTGCCAAAAGCTTATCATATGAAAAGTTATTTATCATCACTTAATTTGGTCTGATAAAACTGGTGATAATCAAAGAAATAAACACAAACATGGATGATTAGGACGGTATTTAAGTAATACCTTTTTATTTATATTTTTACTTTATTAATTTGGATTTACATTTTGAATTATTGTAGATAATACATATTTATATGAAGATTGTTGTAAATAGAAGGTCATTGGAGCCAAGCAAATCAGGGAAACGTTGATGTTGTGGCCCTTGGCAGATGAAGTAAATAGCTGTGTAGTGTGTAGTGTTTTAAAATAAATTATTTAGAAAGAATTTCAAACGTGCTGCCTTAATTTGTTTGATAACTCGGGTTTTTTATAACTCGAACCAAATTATGTAGCAGCAGCGCTTAGAGTTCAAATTTCACATATCTTTTCGTTTATAACTCGATCTTGTGTGGAACAAGATTTGGCAAAAATGGGCAAAAAATTGTGACAAGTGGCAGTTTTAATCAAGGCCTGGAATAAACTTATTCCTGAAGGAATCTTTTGCTTATCAGTATCATTAAAAACGAAGGAATGGTCATCACTTAAAAAAAATAACTTTAAAAAGATTCTCAAAAAATGTTTTTTATTATTTAGTTTTTGCTAATTTTATTCTTTCAGTTTAAATAAACACTTCTTAAGTTAACTTTGAGAAAATCGATTTTTTTTAGTTTTGATAAAAAAACTGTTTAGTAAAGATCATTACATTTTTTTGTCTCTTTTTCAGAGTAAAATTTGATAAACAAGAAATTCTCACAAAATGATTCGGTTTTCCATTTCTCTCTTTACAGGTACAAAGAGATTTTTCCCCTGATTCCCCAGCACTGAACCAAACAAAACAAACTAAGAAATAAAAACAAATAATTGAAACTATTAATAATTAAAAAAACACATAAATAAGTTTCAGTTTTGGACGTACTTTATTTTTTTGTAGAAAACATTTTTTTTTAAAAGTGTTTTTTTACAAGCCCGGAAGAAATTGGTCGAAAAAAAACGACGTGACGTCGGGGCACAGCAATTTATGGGGTAAATGCAACAAAAACTAAACTCTTTCCCACTAGAAACAAAACAATAACTAAGATTTATAACCAATCCACCAAAGTTAAGAATATTCTTCCTGTCTGCAAGAACCGACAGCGCACAGCTTCAACGTTTGAATAAATTCAAAAAGTATTAAAAAGCGGTGCGTTCTCAACTTATTGAATTTTTTCTGATACACAGGAATTCTGATGAAAATTGGAATGATTCACAATTCTCTGTGGGACGTGGGTCACCGTTGAATAGTTTACCTCATGCGTTCTTCTTCTCATAGAAGTAAGAACTATACTCTTTTCAATTTATATTTGCAGTACAGAGCGTTGCCAACCACTTTGGGCAAAATAATGCCTCACTTGAGCGAAAAAGATGGGTTTTTCCAAAAAAAAGCCTTTCCTTTTTTTTAAATAAAACACAAATATGATTTAAATAACAAAATAACCCTCTATTGAAAAAAAACTTAAAGAAATCACAATAAACATTCAATTCAATTCATCCTTAAAATCATACATATTTTTTGAAACAAAGATATGTGGGTTTGCTTAAATTCAAGATCATAGCAATTTTTATTTTTGAAAAGCGTCTTTGCGTGAAGAATACTCTGTCTTAAGCCTATTCTTCAGCTTTGTTTTATTTAAATTAATGCATGAAAAAAATCTTTTCAACCGTCGCCGAGGAATGCGGCAAGCATAGAATATGGTTTATTAATTTTTCAAGAAAAGGAAACATTTTGAAATGCCTTTCTCCAAAACTGGGAAATATTCTACAAGTCAATATTTATATCAATATCGTTAAAGTTATTTTCAATAATAACACGCGGAAAATGCAACGTAAGTGGAATTATCGATTGATTCTTACCGAGTTCTAAAAGCTCTATAAGATCGCCATTTCCTTCAGCATCAAAAGTGACTCAAACGGAAATTACAATAAAATTTGTCTTGCACTTTCAATGAAAAAATTATGACAGTTTTCGCGAAATAACTTTAAAACGCATGCATTTAATGTTGAAGAGGTAACAGCCATGTTTGCAGCCACTTTTCCTCCCAAGTATATCTCTTTTAACGGCAAAAAATTTTCTTTAGTATATCATATTTAAAAGAAACTATACATCATTTTCCCGCCCTACTGAAAATCCATCTAGTTATCAAACATGTTTTTATAAAAAACTGGCCACTTTTTTTAGATAACATGAATTTTTATATCCTCACTTTGCATCTCTTCATTTATTGAAATAAATGATGGTAAGATTAAGATATACGACAAAAATTCCAAATAAATGAAAAAAAAAAACCTTTTTGGAATAAAAAAGGCTCAAAGCCTCAGGCAGCGAAAAAAGGCTTAAGAGACATGAAAAAGCCTCAGTTGGCATCGATGAGTACAGGTGTTATGGGAGAGCTTTTTCAGAAACACTGGTGCCTGCAGCTAGTTGCACGGCACCTTAACTTATGAAATTGCCATTGAAATAAGAAACAGAACGTTCAATCCCAAAATCTGAAAATTCAGATCTGAATGTTGTTGAACGCACAAAAAATCTGAATTTTCAGTTGAAAGTTGTTGTGTCAAATGCTAGCTTTTACCTGAAGTATTTACATTAAAATGAAATAAAATTGAACTTCAATTATATTCTTAAGCTAAAAATTAAGCATCAGTAGTTGTGGTGATAATATATGAAACTAAACCAGCAACAAAATACAGCAAGACTATCCAAAGTTCAATGAAAAAATAATTCCACAATATTGCGATGGAGAATTCTGGGAACATTTTTCTAAGAAAAGTCAATCTTTTAACTTAAAAACTCACTCATCAATAAAAAATAAGCTCTTTTGTGTAAAAAAGTATTAATTTGTTCGTGATTGAAAATTAATCATCACAAATCAACCACGAACCAGAGCGAAAATCATAAAGTTCAACTTCTATGTATAGTATTTCAACATTTTCCCCACCACTAACACTTTATTCTGAATTTTCAGATAAGAATTTTTGGCTGAAAATTCAGATAAAACGTAAGCAAACGTAACTAAAAGTAATCTAACTTTTTATGGCAGCTGGCCAATCAGAAGCTCCAAAAATTCAGAAATCTGAAAATTCAGATGTAAAACGTAATGCGTTGAAGGCACCCAATCACTGAATTACATTTAAATTGTTTCTGTAATCTTCTTTAAGTTCACCAGTACTGTTCGCCAATATGGAACCAACCCTTATTGACATTGTGTTGAATCAGAGTTACCATTGCCCAGTTGATGGAAATGCATATGGCATTTTCTTTGGTTTTTACTATGTAACTTGCAGGATTTAAGCTTTTTAAGAGCTTTTGATAGCAATAGTTTTGTGAGATTTGCGGCAATTTTAAATGCTCACTACGGTAATCCTGTAAGAGCTTTAAAATAAAGATAGCTTATTGAAATCTATAATGGTCAGACTGAAAGGCAAATATCCTATCTTCCCTGTACTGCAAATATAAATTGAACAAAGTATAGTAAAAATTAAGAAAATTTTATTCTCAAAATTTTAAGATTTTTATCTAATCATTACATTAATACGTTAACAATTTTTTTGTACTCCCTTTTTAATATACTTAAACCGAACGCCCGACAATAAGAAATATACCATTTGAAAGCTATTACTGATTAGAAGTGCCATCAGAAGAGATTATGTGAATCCGTCGCTTACTTACATGTAAAAATTTTAAATAATGGTTTCACATACAAAGTCTAAAAAAAACAAATTCACGATACACACGGCTGTTTGTCAACACCCGAGCGTAGTGTACCATACCAAAAGTTCACTTCCAACGTGTTTCATGTAGCTTAGACTCAATATTTGTTGATTCGTTCCGAATGATGTACTCTTCATCAGTAGGGATCAGTAGTGAAATTTCGGAGCAGATTTGTACAAAAAAAGTGGAATAAATAGGAAATTTCTGGAGTAGATTTGAAAAAAAGAAAAAAACCTTCAAAAATTGTATTTTTAACAAAAACAAAATAAATCACATACACAAATTCACTTTCAGAACTGAATAGAATTTTAAAATTAAACGTTCAGAGCCAGAGATGGTCAGAAAACTGAACAACACAGCCCTTTCATATAGTTTGGCTACATAATTTTTGATATTTTTAGTGTGGGCAAAAAGGAGTAGATCTAAAAAAAAACGAAGTGGTGGAGTAAACTTACTCCGATTGGAGTAAGGTTCTAAGGCTGGTAGGGATACTCTACACACACATGCAACACCAAAAGCTGCAAAAAAATATATAATATGTATTAATAAATAAATACAGATGGTCGAATTTCGACCACAGGCGATACTAGTAAAATTAAACAGTTGAACACAACAATATTATGCGTAAATATTTAAATAAATGATTAAATTAAAAAGTCGTAAAAAACTCTTGTGTGAAAAGAACTCATCATTTAGATTTTTGTTATCACTGGAATTATAGGAAAGGCTAGTATATCCATATTAAAGTCCATTAGAACTTGAGAAAAAACAAATACACATTATACAAACCTTTCAAAATATTTGCTGATAAGCCTTATCAAATAAACTGCACTGATATGAAATTGGTGTTTTAAATTTGAATCACATAACTTTCAATTACAACATCAACAAATGTTGAATTCTTCATTAGCGGTTAAGTAATAAAATAAACGAAAAGTCAATTAAACAGACAAAAGTCACTTTCAGTTCAGATTTTAAATAAACAAAGCTACAATTGTTTCGATTTATTACGATTGCCTTCAAGATAGAACTGCTGCTAATATAGGCGCTTGTGGTTTATAATGTGCTACAATTTTGTTTTTTGTTTTTAAAGTTTTTACTAAATGCTGTGACGTAAGCAGCTGAACCTAGAAGCAATTGAAGCATATCTAAAGCTGAATTAAAGCGTATTTCGGTTTGGTTTGCCTGATTATTTGAATCGATTGCATAGGATTAGATAAGGGGTGTATAATAAAGAATACACAGCGTGTCACTTGATTTAAGTCTAACATGTTCTTAAAAACCTCTCAGAAATGTTCACCAGAATTAACATGATAGGCTAAGAATCAGTATATCCGACAGATATAAGCTTTACCAATATATTTCAATATTAATTGTGTGCCAATATTAAGTGGTGATTATATTAGACTTGCTGAACATGGAATGAGGAATGAGCATTCAAAATCACGATTTTACTGCATAGGAATACTCTCTTAATATGCTGAACAAAACAATACAGTTTTTTGTTGGTGTGTGGAAGTATCAACCTACATATGTAGTTGTGCAAAGCAACTTTGAAAAAAAAACAATGCATGTTAGCATTCCTTCTTTTTTTTGATTTTTAAAGAAAAAATTATAATTTTCTTTTGAAAAATACGTCAGCTTCTTCTACGTGAAGTAGAAATGGTGATATTGTCCTAAGAACAATACGTCTGTTTCTTCTACGCGAAGTAAACATTTATAACGGGTGATTTTTTAGCTGGTTTGGTTTTGGCAACACTGGTTTTGACAGCTGACGTGTGTTTAGTATCTTGTGTCACTGTCAAACAGCTTCAGTTTGGTTTGCAATTTAACCATGGATCGTCTTACAAATGAACAACGCTTGCAAATTATTGAATTTTACTATCAAAACTCGTGCTCGGTTCGAAATGTTCATCGCGCGCTGCTTGTGTTCAGCGATGAGGCTCATTTTTGGTTGAATGGGTACGTAAATAAGCAAAATTGCCGCATTTGGAGTGAAGATCAGCATTGCAACAGCTACCAATGCATCCCGAAAAAGCCACTGTTTGGTGCGGTTTATGGGCCGGCGGCATTATTGGGCCTATTTCTTCAAAGATGATGCGAATCGCAGCGTTACTGTCAATGGTGAACGCTACCGAGCGATGATAACAAACTTTTTTTTGCCCGAAATGGAAGTTCTTGACTTGCATAATATGTGGTTTCAACAAGACGGTGCCACATGCCACACAGCACGCGAAACAATGGCGCAATTGCGAGGCGAGTTTGGTGAACAGTTAATTTCACGTTTCGGGCCGGTCAATTGGCCGCCTAGATCGTGCGATTTGACACCATTAGCTTATTTTTTGTGGAGGTATGTCAAGGCTAATGTCTATAGGGACAAGCCCGCTTCGATTGACGCACTGGAAGCCAACATCCATGCATTCATTCGTGAGATACCGGCCGATATGTGTGAAAGAGTATGCCAAAATTGGACTCAGCGGATGGGCTACGTGAGACGCAGCCGCGGTCAACATTTGCATGAAATTATCTTTAAACATTAAATTGCAAGGTTCAAACTATCGATTCAAATAAATATTTCATTCATTTTTTCGAATTTTTTGTGTTTTTTTTTTAAAAAAAGTTCTAAACCTCTTAAAAAATCACCCATTATGTGCTATCATTTAGATTAAAAAATACCGCAATACAGACAATTTTTTTTATTTTCCAAAAATTTGCAAGCAATTGAATGTGATGTTAATTTGTATGGGCTATGGAAGTACAAGTTGGGTACTTTACTGCACATCTTAGTATTTTTAGAAAATACATTTTATTTAGAAAATTGCCATTTCTGGCTAAACGGGGGGAATAGAAGCCCTCCCATACGATTTTTTTTTTGTCTCGATCAAACCTACACGCTGTAGCGTTTTGTCACACCTTATGCGAATCACCCTGTATTGTTCAAGTAGTTGGTCGTGATGTAAAGTTTAGTAAATAGGACTGTGAGACTGTGACACGCACGCTGTGCCGAAGGTCTGGGAATCGAGTTCTATTCGCTCCAAGAACAATCATTTTTTGTTCCTCTTGCGAGGAATTGACAAATCTTTCAAGAGAATCTCTTGTCATGAAAAAGTACCTCTCATCTAAGTCTTCCAGATTCCGCAGAAAATTGTGGATTCCTCCTTTCTTTCTGATGGTTGAGTTGTTGTTCGTCACTAGAAACTGTTTATTTTAGTTTTTAGTAGCTTTTTGGTGTTTATGACTTCCAATAAGAAAAACTCAATCGAGTGATGCAGATTGTTATACACAGCTACAATTCACTTATTATTATCCCATAGAATTTTTCCATACATATCTATGCGCCTTTAACCCGATTTAACCTTAAAATATAGCAGTTGATTTGTGTCTGCAAAATATAAAGTTTTTTTTATTCATTTTGAATTTACGTTTTTAAAAATCCTATAACTGTGGCAAAACGTGATAATGGAGGTTAAGGGAGCAGGCACGCGTTTGCAATAATGATCAGAGTTAACAAAGCGATTTATGATAATCGCTTTGTTCGACATACGGTTCGGGTTCGGGTTCGGGAATTAATTGCCAGAAGGATATTTATCCTACCAAAAAAGCAGCATACCTTGACTTTTGTGGAGATTTTGTAGTTAAAATCTGTTAAATGTATGAGATTACCTACAAACACAATATGCAGATACATACGTATTTTCAGCAATTCATTTTGATAACAAAAAATATATTTATTTCTATCGTTTTGGCAGAACAAAAAACTTTTATTGAAACAAAAAATTATATTAAAATAAAACTTACCGATATAATTCGGAAATATAATTATAATAAATCGAAACATAGTATGTATTTTTACTTGCGCTATAGGTTAACAGCTTTTAAGAAAACTTCGAGGTTGTAATCAAAACTAACACTGCGATGATCGAGAAGTGGGTTTCGTCAAACGTCAGGCTGTGTCTGTGGGTCCGTGCGTTCACGGTAATTTGAGCTAGAGCCTAAACGGGTCAGCCGATTTACTTCAAAGATACAAAGCATTTTTATGTGATTACCTGGAGGGGAAATTCGAATTTTTGTTTAAGCTCATTTAGAACTGTTAGATGCCATATACCTAATGATTGTTTTTTTTTCAAATTTTCTGAAATTTACCAAAAAAATTGGTAACGGAAATAAGCATTCCACGTCTTTTTGATAAAATGGTCTTAATTTTGGGTTATCACATATTCATATATCACATACATAAGTATCTATTTAATATTTAAACGGAATTTAATAATAATTTTAAAAATTCTAAATACATAATTATGTATAGTTTAAACAATATTGCATTTAAAAATTTGAAAAAAAAAATAAATTCTAACTTTTGACTTTTTAACTTTATTTCGTTAAAGATATCATCAAGTTATTGAACCAAAGTAAGCTATAAAATACAAAATGAATGTGTAATTAAATTTAATACAAAAAAAGTTTTATTTATATGTCATATTTTGTAATTTTGGTACATAACATACACAATCAAAAGTTCATGTGGTGCTGTCATTGTCCAGTATAAGCAATTCCATAACAGTTCGGTGAGAGACGGTGATATACCACCTTTTGATAATTTTTTAAAGAACGCTCATATACGAGAAGTGCGAAGAAGATGCAGCAAACGTCTTTAAATATAAATTGTCTCCATTTAAGCCCTCCCTTTTCACTGAAGGGGGCGAGGCGTGGAAATCGCAAGCGCAGATGGTGATTCTGATACCACCATATGGATTTAAAAGACTTCTTTATTGACTGTAAGATTCACATATCATCGGCTAAGGATTGCAAGGTCGTATGTGAAAAATATGAATTTGAGATACGGAGGCAACAAAAAATTCAATTTGTTTAGTTTTTTTTGCTCTGCCTTTGAGTAAAACATGTTCATTTGAGTAAGAGAAATCATGGCAACTTTTCTTTTGATAATATAAATCAAAAACAGTCGACTCTCCCTAAGTCGAATTTTCACGGGATTACAAGATTTCTTCGAGTTAAAGAGAGTTTTGAAAAAAAATCGAGTTATAGAGAGAAAGATTTTTTTTATTTAATAAAAAAGGTTAATATACATACTTACAAAAAGTTAACAAAAAATATAGCTTCTTGCTTATTTAAAAAATATTTAATAATCAAATAAGGACTTATGAATTCGTCGAAACAAAACAAAAATATAAAATAAAAAAAAAACTTCTGAATAGGAAGAAACAGACGATGATGGCACACGCGATGCTACAAATACATATTAAGGGCATTGGAGTGTGTAGGTACTTGATGATTCGTAGTTACATATATCCAAATACGAATTCCGAAGGGGTAATGCTTTTTTATTTTGTTTTTTGCTAAACAAAATTCGACTTAAGGGGAGAAAAAAATGATAGTAAGCAAGAGAATGTGTTCGAGTTAGAGAGAGGTTCGACTTAGGGGGAGTTCGACTTAGGGAATGGTTTTTGTATGGAAAATTGAAGGGAATGTTAAAATATGTGCGAAAAAGTACGAGTTAGGTAGAAATTCGACTTTTCAAAAAAAAAGAAATAAAAAATAGAAAATTCATATTTTAAACAAAACTGGTTTTCATAAGAATAAAAAGATTTGAAGATCGTATTCTCAGTAGCATCTATCGTTACCTTCGATTACCTTCATGTTCGAGCATCATGAGTTGGACGGTCAATATCAATTCCGTTTTTCATAACTATTACAAAGATTTATGCTCAACCGTTTGCATTCAAATTAAAAAGTTGTATATGAAACCGTTTTGCATCAAAATCTCTACCTTACAATTCTCAGGCGGCGCCGATAATGTACTTAGGCTTAGCCTTAGATATACTGGCACCCCAAGGGAAATATTTTGTGGCACCGCTCCTTGCAGGTGTTTTTTTTTATGCTGTTTTATTAGATACAGGGTGGCCCAATTCGAAATGAGGGTACAGGTGCAGATCTTCAAAATCGTGCAACGCGGAATAACCAACCGTGTTGAACGTCGTCGTGTCGATGTTTCAGGACCGGCTGCAAAACTTTTACACCGATTGTCTATAACGTTGCCATATCGCTCAAAAGTAGGTACTTTTTTATGTTCATGGATTGCTTTCCTGTTAAAATTTTCAATATTTATGTCTTTTCTGCCCTCACTATGTGAAAATCTTAAGTATTTTTTCCTTAATAAACAACACAATTAACTGATAGATAAAAAAAGATTTTGTTCTTAATTATAAAACAATCTCTACTAATTTTAATTATAAATCAGCCTTTTTTTGGAACGAAAACCTTAGTTGTTAAGGACAAATAACTAAACAAAAACCTGGAGCAGGTATTTACTATTTTAATTTCACAAAATCTATAAAATCACAGATATCTTCAAAACAATTGTTTTATTTCAAGAAATATATTTTAAATTTAAAAATTACTTTTTCGAACAAATAATATTTACTATATTTATCGTTTGTCGTTGGTAGGTACTTAACAAATATATTTCTCCCGCACGAACGTAAAATATTAAAAGAACAACTTCTGGGGCGCTTTTTCTGTATAAAATATTCCACTGCCACATATCGGGAAACGAAGTAATAGGAAGAATTTAAATTTTCCTTTAAAAAATCCCTTAAAACAAAAAAAGTACCGCTTGTTTATAAATGAACGCTGTTATTTTGTTTCACGTTTTTTTAATCATACCGCCAAATTTGTTTACAGTCAAATAACGCAGAAGGTAGGAATCTAAGAAAAATAATTTGAACTAGTATCGCCTGTGGTCGAAATTCGACTATCTGTGATTTATTTTGTTTTTGTTAAAAATACAATTTTTGAAGGTTTTTTCTTTCGTTTTCAAATCTACTCCAGAAATTTCCTATTTACTCCACTTTTTTTTACAAATCTACTCCGAAATTTTACTACGGAGGTTCTAACCCTGATCCCTACTCATATGTAAGTAGTAGTAGATGTAGGGTACATCATTCGGAACGAAACAACAAATATTGTGTCTCAGCTACATGAAACACGTTGGAACTGAACTTTTGGTACACTACGCTGAATTTGTTTTTTTCTTACACTTTTTGTATGGAGAATCCATAATTTAACAATTGTACATGTAAGTAGTCGACAGATTCACATAATCTCTTCTGATGGCACTTCTAATTAATATTAGCTTTCAAATGGTATATTTTTTATTGTCGGGCGTTCGGTTTTGGTATATTAAAAAGGGAGTACAAAAAAATTGTTAACGTATTAATATAATTTGAATTCTTCTCTTCCTCGAGCCCTTCCGGGGCGGCGCCGCTAAAGCCGGCACTTTTAATGTACCTATGTGCTTGTGCATGGCGGTCAGCCATCAGCCGAATAGGGGGAATAACATGTAGCATACGAAAACATGCACCTGCCGTAACTATTCGGGACTGGTGGAAGTGTGATCATAGCCTCTTCGCGGCGGCCGCTAGAAACAAGCCTTTAAAAAGGTTTGGCTAATATGATCGGGCTGGTTCCACAGGTTGGCAACAGGTTAATTCCCTGTTCCGTAAAACTAAAAGAATTTCGAGACCAACAACAAGCCTCGGAAACGGACTGATCTCACGACGACAACCCACGCAAAGAAAACGGAAAAACGATTTACGATTTAGAGCTCGAGCTGCTCAGCAGCTAGCCGATGATCTGTCAAAATATAAAGCTGACATAACGGCACTACAAGAAATTAGATGGACAGGGAATGGTGTTCTACAGAAGAAAGATTATGACTTATATTACAGCTGTCATACAAAACACCATGTGCTCGGGGTAGGCTTCCTAGTCAGCGAAAAAATGAAGTCTGTCATCATCGGCTTTAACGCTATAAGCGAAAGCCTATGCACCCTTCGCGTGCGAGGCAAATTTAAGAACATCAGCCTCATTAACGTCCACGGACCTACAGAGGAATCCTCAGACGAAGAAAAAGAGACTTACTACGAACGAGTCGAGAAGGCCCTCAATGCCTGTCCAAGGTATGACGTAAAAATCATCCTTGGGGATTTGAATGCAAAAATAGGTGTGGAGCCGGTATTCAGGCATTACGCAGGCACCCATAGTTTGCATGAGAACACTAATGACAATGGACTTCGAGTCTTAGAATTGGCAGCATCGAAAAACATGGTTGTTGCGAGTACCAGGTTCCCGCGTAAAGATATCTACACAGCCACCTGAGTATCACCTGATGGAGTCACTCGTAACCAAATTGACCACGTGTTGATAGACCGTCGCCACTACTCGAACTTGATGACGGTACGAACGTACCGAGGTGCCAATATCGACTCGGATCACTATCTTGTTGGTATGGTTTTCCGCGGATTGCCTTGCGAAGACATATTGCATCCGCCGATCAGGTTCGGCTATAGGCCGGCTAGAGAAAAACAAAGCCCCGGGAGCCGATGGTATACCAGCCGAACTATTTCAACACGGTGGGCCAGCTTTACGTCAAGCAATTCATGAGATTATAGTGCACGTGTGGGAGCATGAAGAAATTCCAGAAGACTGGCGAAAAGGTATAATTTGCCCCATACATAAGAAGGGAGATGTCACAACGTGCAGCAATTATAGAGGTATGACGTTGTTGAGTACCGCCTATAAGATACTCTCCTCTATCCTACAAGACCGGATAACCCCATACGCTAAAACCATCATCGGACAATATCAGTGTGGTTTCATTCCAGGCAAATCAACAACTGATCAGATCTTTACCCTTAGGCAGGCGATGGAAAAATGTCTAGAATTTAACATCCCAACATACCATCTGTTTATAGACTTTTAGGCCGCCTACGGTAGCATAGCCAGGGTAGAACTTTACAAAGCCATGAGAGAATTCGGCATCCCAAATAAATTGACACGACTATGTAGGTTGACCATGACCAACGTAACAAGCCAAGTAAAAATAGCCGGATTGCTATCCAAAAACCAATCAACATCTTTAATGGACTCCGACAAGGGGATGGTTTGGCCTGCCTCCTCTTCAACCTGGCGTTGGAGAAAGCAATCCGTGACTCTGGCACGGCAACAAGAGGGACCATCGTCAACAGGTCCAGCCAGATACTGGCTTACGCAAACGACATCGACATCATCGGAAGAACCGAGCAAGCTGTGCATGATTCCTTCATCCAGATCGAGCAGGCGGCACAAAATCTGGGGCTGCACATTATTGAAGGTAAAACGAAGTACATGGTGGCGTCGAATGAGAGAGGAACAGTTGGTCAAACAATCATTGTAGCGGAGCACGAATTTGAAGTGGTGCAATCCTTTAAATACCTTGGGTCAATAGTAGCAGCCGATAACAATATAGAAGAAGAAATACGCGGGCGGTTTCTCAAATCCAACAGAGCCTACTATAGTCTGTCAAAGCTCTTCAAATCCAGAAACCTCACCATAACTTCAAAACTGCTGCTGTACAGGACCATGGTCCTGCCAGTACTCACATATAAATCCGAGACTTGGGTGCTTTGCAAAAGGCACTCCGACCTCTTAACCGCGTTCTAGAGAAAAGTCTTTAGGAGAATTGTTGGCCCCATATGTGAGGAAGGACGATTCCGGAGACGGTACAATCATGAATTGTACGCAATCTACCTTGAAGCATCTATCGTGGCAAAAATAAAGCTCGGTAGACTCCGGTGGGCAGGGCACCTAGCTCGCATGAGCGAAGAGGAACCTGCTCGGAAAGTTCTTTGCGGTACATTCTATGGTAGACGACAGCGTGGTAGACCATGCTTGCGCTGGAGAGATGGCGTAGACCAGGACGCCCGGAGCCTTGGGGTGCGCAACTGGATGGCGGCGGCTCGAGACCGGGATGGGTGGAGAGACTTGCTGAAGGAGGCCAGGACCGGACCCCGGTTGTGGGGCCGATGATGATGATGATGATGATGATGATGATGTGCTTGTGCATAGGTCTTTAGGTCTTTAGGGTAGGGGCACATTCGACCTTTTCAATTGAAAAGGGACACTTGATTTTTAAATAAAACTTTTGATGGCATTATTGGTCACAGTGTTCCCTCCTATCACATACGAATTTTCACAGTTCTGTTCTGGTGTCAATGTCTAGAGTATTTTTATATTTTAGTGATTTTGTGTAATTTTACGCATGCAAGAGGTTGGAGATAGTCAATATTTTTGTGATAACGAAATTTAATGGGTGTACAATTGAAATTTTAGTGTATATTATTATCAGAAGATTTTTTTAACATTTCATTCATATATGGGTAAACATAAAACAAAGAATAGTAATGGGTGCACTTATCTTTATATTTAAAATTAAAAACAACATGCTGCCTGGGTATTTAAGTAGAAGACTTACAACTTGAGCCAAACCTTATAACCTAAGAAATAGTTATAACTTAAATGCGCAATTATTTAGAAATTTTAAAATCCAAAATATGTTATTCTACAAAGAAATCCAAATATTTAATGAACTTCCAAACAATGTAAAAATGAAAACAAATATTTTAAAATATAAACAAGCTGTATTATGTTATGTAAAAAAATTTTTTAGAAAATAATATTTTTTTACAAAGCATGGGGCACTTTCAACGGAAGCACGTAGGGCACTTACGACAAATGACATTCCAACCTTATTTTCTTTAAAGGCGTTGACATGAGCCCTTACAACGTACAATGAATGCTTTTATACCAAACGCTTACCTTAACTAAAAAATTTCGATAGTTTTATCGATCAGTTATTTTTAATTTGTGATTTTATTTCATATACTAGTCGGATGAAAACTGATTGTGAATTTCTGAAGTACCTTATTTAATTTTATGTTCATCGTGCCCCACGAGAACGACAAAAGTGCCCAACTTTCGTCATTTTGAAACAGTGTTTTTTAATTTTTTTTGTTTTTACTATGAGGGTGGAGTAAAGTCTTCAAGTTTGTGAATTCCTTACGTACAATTATTAAAGCATCAACCAAAAAAAAAACATATATCTAAAAAGCATGTTTAAAAAAGTTATAAAGAATCTACAGCAAATGTGTCGAATCTGCCCCACCCTACCCTATTTGTTTTATTTCTCAAAAGTCCACAGTTAAATCATAAATTTTAAACCAAAGGTAAATTTAATTTAATTAAAATTATACCTCAATTATATTGTTAACAAACTAAAACATTTTGTTTTCGTTAATAAATTTTACACCAGAAAAATAAACAAAACATTTAAATTTTTCTAAAAAATGAAATCAATTTCAAAGGCATAATTTTGTAGACCCAAGTAGGCTTAATTTCGAAAATCAATACCCATCGGCGTGCGGGAAGGAAGGATTTTGCAAGCAACATTTTGTACCCGCTCCTAATTTAAAATTGCTTATAACTGGCAGAAGTTTATATTCAATTTTAGCTTTAAAACATAACACCGCCTTTAATATTATTTTTGAATTCAGTTTACACAAAACAATTTTTTTGGATATGACGAGTTTTGTTTCTCAACTACTCAACTACAACTATAACAAAATGAAACCATTTTTTTTTGTTATAAACTTGTTGAAATTCAATTTCTGAAACAGAAATTCGGTTTAAAAAATGGATAAATAATGTAGTTTACAAATTTGTCATAGTGTTTTTGTGAATTCTTATGAAAATTAAACCATTTTTAATATTGAATGAGCATACTTGATTAAGCATCCTGTTATCACAGTGCAGATTTTAAATGGTTTATTCTAGAAAGAAAGCTAAACCACCACCCTCACAACATCCTTAAGGCGGTAGAGACAATTGATAGGGGAGAGTACGATAACTCAGGCGCCGCAAAATAATAATTTTAAATCTTTTTTTTAAACTTTAAGTCATTTTTTAGAAAATTCCACCTCTCCCTGATAATAATATTAAATATAATAACAAATAAATGTAAAAGAGCAAGAAAACCGATTTTAAATTAATAAAACATCTTCAATTTGTAAGGCCAATTTTAAGTATAAAGGCAGCATCACATTATCATATAAATATGGCAAGTTTGCTAAATAAATATGTCATATGGCCCAAAAGTGTCATATAGTTGTGATAATCAAATTTATATGACAAAAAGTACATTGAGCCTCATACAACTTTGTCATACAGCAATTGTAGTGTCATATTTTATATGGCATAGCGTTTATTAGTCTGTAATTAAAACTAAAATTTTAAAAATAATCATTTTCCCGTTTTTAAATATTATTTTTTTAAATCCAAGAAATATTTGTTTGAACATTTCAGTAGGCAATATTACTGGAACAAATATTAATGAATTTTTGAATAACAATTTTAATTTACAGATTTAGATGTTTACGAGAAATTTGAAAAAAAAACCAAAACAAAAACATTAATTGAACATTTTTTATTTTCCGCCTATTTGGGAGAGCCTAAATTCTTCAAATTTAATTCCTTTTCTTTAAATCTTTTGCAATTGAAGTGAAGTTTTTGATTTAAATCTGAAAATAGCGAACATCTTGTTATTCAAGATTAATTAAAATTATATATCAAAGTTGATAACATACAGCGGCCTATAATAGTCAATAATACCAAGCAGCTATAAAACCAGTGAATTTATTTTTGACTTGCTCTATAGGACTACAGGGCAAATATTGGTTTCGTGTTTAAACAAAAATAATCAAAACTAACACTACGACAATCGAAAATTCCGAAAAAGTGGGTTTGGTCATTCTGTCCATCGGTATGTGCGTCCGTGCGTCCAGTGCAATTTGAGCTAGAACATAAACGGCTGGGCTGATATAGAACATTTACACGTGATTCCATAGAGAAAATAATCGAACTTTTGATTAAGGTTATCTTGAACGGGTAGCTGCCATGCAACAACTTTGGTTTTTTTTTTCAAATTTTAACGTGTTTTATTAAACTTCGTAGCCGTAAAGACCAAAGTAATTTTAAGAGGGTTCACACATAACGAAAACAGACCTATTTCACGTTATTTTCAATGTTTAAACCGATGTAATTACAATTTTGCAACTACTTGGTAGGTACTTCCACATTGCATTAAAAAAAATTGAAAACAAACATTTTCTAACAAAACCAAACCATCAGGATGCATCTTTAAACTGTGGCTTTGGCCACATTACAGTTGTTAACCACAAGAGCAAGTTCGTGCGATCCAGTCGTACATATTTCTATATAACCTAATCAGGCACTTCATGAGGAATAAATTGTAGGTTGGGTTAATTTCGTAAAAGGCGAAAATATGTAGATAGTTAGAAGAATTTAATTATTTTAAGTTTGTTTTAGCAGTTTGCAGATTTTTCTGAATAATAGAAAAAACAGTTGAATTGAATTTCTTTCTACGCAACGGTTCGTTGATTTATGGTTTACTTTGAAAGAAAACAACAATAAATACAATAAAATTGTAGGTATCCTATAATCAAGGTTGACAACACTATTGAAGACTTCAAATTAAAAAAAAATACAAGGAAATAGGACAATGATACGATCAGAAACGAATTTGCTTCTTTACACATTTTTTGTTCATAACAACACTAGCACTTACAGACTGTTTTCGTTTATTAGAATTTGCTAAGCTCTGCTTCAAAAATCGAAATCTTTTAAACTAATCCAACATTGTGCATAGGTACGTAAGTAGGTAAGATTTATCTTTTTTTCTACGTACAATGTCTGACACAACTCTTTTGTCTTTTTGATGTAATTTCAACTAACTACTTCACAATCACATGCTGTGTAGATGATTAAATAAGTAAGCTAACAAATTATATATCAATTATTTGAAATTATAGTATACGACGTAAGATTTGCTGCACAGAAAACAAAGGCTTTAAGAAAATTTTTATTTGTTTGTACAAGATTTTGTTGAACTGTTTGACATTTGCAATTTGATTGTTTGATACGAGTGTTGTTGTTGTTTAATTTTATAAGCAGCTGTTTCTTTTTCTGTGTCACTTTTGTGTGTTTGTGTTTTTTGGGAAGCTATTTGGCACTAGATAGCGCTGTTGTTTATGAAAATAGGGTGTTTGATGATTGTTTCGAGGAATTTATTTTTGAATAAAGATGACGGTTCCGCCGACGCACAATGGTCAAAAAGGGGATTCTAGGTCGACAAAAATAAAGTATATATGTAGGTATATTTTTTTTGTTTTCAAATTTATTTTTTAAGCTTGGTATATATGTAGTTAATTTGAACGAAAACAAAAATTGATGGTGAGAAAGAAATTTTTTTCCGGAAGAAAAACATTCGTGGTAGGTAAGAAAAAAAACGTGGTAAGTATAATTTTATTTTCCAGGGTTAAGTTGAGAGTTCGATAAAAATATTTTTCAACCCAAAATTTTTATTTTGGCAAAAATCACTCAAATATTCAATTTCAATTCAATTTAATTTAATCATTAATTGCATACACAGTAAGAAATAAATCTTATAAATTAGTGCTATGCTAATTAATTACATTATAATAAATGGAGAAAAAGCTACATACATAGAAAAAGTTTATATAAACATAAATAATCCAGAATGGATAGTTCATAGCAAATCTTTAGATTATATAGATATCTTCAACATTTGAATATTAAATTTTTGAGACAAAATTAATTTTTACCTACATCTCACTTATTAAATTCCTTAGTACAAAATGATTGGAAGACAGTTTTGGAACTTATGCACTTTGATAGTAACTTCGAAGCTCTCTGCGAAACTTAGTTTCGCCACTTATTCGTTTTAAATTACTTGGAATGAGATTCCACAGGCGAATAGCATTGACGAAGAATTGTTGTTTAGAGGTCCGACAAGAAAACCGAGGGTGTATGAGCATTAGGGATCTGTTGGAGTAGCTGAACCGTATCCTATTAAATAAACTACAAGGTTGTTGCGTTTGAATTATATTGTAGAGTAAGAGAAGTGCGTTCTATATCGAAGAAGATTATCGAGGGAAATATTATAAATTTGAAGAGAAAAACTAGATATACGATCAAAACAACGTAGACCAAATATGTAGCGAGATATATTATTAAAGACGACATTTAATTTTCTCCTGCTACCAACGTCACAGTTGCGATAACCATAACATTCTGAGCAATCCATGGCCCTACCAACGGCCGCATTAATATGGCTATCCCAAGTTAGCGTCCTATTAAACAGCATACCGAGGTTTCTTACACTAGATGTATATTCGATTGGTGTACCATTCAAAAAGATGTTTTGGAAATAATCTAAACTAGTAATCGAAATTCGACCATCTGTGATTTATTTTGTTTTTGTTAAAAATAAAATTTTTGAAGGTTTTTTCTTTCGTTTTCAAATCTACTCCAGAATAAATTTCCTATTTACTCCACTTTTTTTACAAATCTGCTATGAAATTTTACTACGGAGGTTCTAACCCTGATCCCTACTCATTGTGGGTGTGTTTCTTTATTTTTTCCGGAAAAAGAATAGAAAAGACGGAAAAGCCAAAATATGTACCCAGAATATCCAGAATCGAATAAATAAGGAAACAGATCTTAATTGAAAGAATATCCAACTATCAGCTGTTTGTTTTCATGTCAAAAAATCATTTTGCGATTATTTCTGATAGAAGAAACAAATAATTATTTGTTTTGCAAATTGTAAATTAATTTTTCGCTCACGCATAAGCATCATGAAGATATAAAAATATTTATCACAAAAACATGCTCACCCATTTCCATTTCATTAAATTTCTTTTCATCCATGGCAGAGGCAGACGGCAGACAAAATAACAATACCTAATTGTAACCAATGAAAAAAATGAAACGTATCTGTCAAAGTAGAGAAAACTAGCTTGACTAGGAACAGAAAGAACACATTCCAATAATTCTAGAACGAATAAAGAAACAACAAAAAAGTATATCCGGAATATTCCAGAGAATGGATCTCTGCTACCAAATGTCAGAAGTGTCAGTGTGAAATTAAAAAAAAAAAAAAAACAACAATCTGACAGCACTCCCTGGTTGGAAAACAAAACCAAATGCCGAAGGCACGAAGGCGAGCCAAAAAAGTCAGGTGTTTAATAATAGTGATTAATATGTAATAAAATTAGTTTTTTTTTGTATCAAACGCTTGAAAAAATGTTCACTAAAATGTTTAAACACTAATTAATGGGTAATTCGATCACAAATTTAAGTTTTCAGTTCCAAATACAATAAATAATCAAATGACCGGATTTTTAACACTGCCAAGAGCATGTAAATATTTTCCAACCAGGGACTTTTTTGTTGTTGTTTTTAGATGTCAAATTAGAAAGAGAAAAGACAAAGACAAATCTTGGAAGACCTCTATAAAGAAACGCAAAAGCCGTGTTCCAAATATCCCGAATATTCGGAATAAATAAAGAAACACACCCAATATGGTCACAGTAAATATACATAGGTATGTTAAAATACCATTTTTTTTAATTTTTTTCAATAACATCTTGTACAAATTTATTATTTCGAAAAAAACCTTCATTTTTTAAAAATTTTCTCAAATTCGTATTTATTAAAGATTTTAAAGTGCATTAAATTTTCATGTCCAAACATTTTTAATGTGCAATTTTAGGCCACGTTCCCACATATATGTTTATTTAGAAAACAGCTGTTGACATTGGATATATATAGGATATATTCAAAGTTTCGTTAAATCCAGATTCTTTAAATGCAAAAGAAACTTTGCACACACTAAAACTCGCACCTACCCCATGGGGGCATGCTCCCCCCATACACTCTATGCGGAGACAGCATGTCCCCCATAGATACATACCTCACTGTTTATACGCCAATAACCTGGGTGCTAGCACTGTATTTATGTAGTTTTCAGTGTTGCAAATTCAGTACTTAAACAACTTTTAATAAAAAAACTATACAAAATTTTTGTAATGCTTATATTTTACCCTTCTACAAAAATCCGTTATTATTTTGCGGCGCCCTAGTTATCGTACTCGTGCCGACAAATTCAATCTTTTGGTAGTTTTTTTGACAGAAACTGCAAATTTGACAGTCGTTAAAATCTAGCATTAAACAGATAATATACAGAAAATTTATTTTCCATCAATTGACTTATAGCTAAAGGGTTTTCCAATAAGAGGTGTTATTTTGAATAGCCCGCTATTTCGGTAGCTGTCACTTTTGAAGCTGTCATTTTTTGACATTTGACAAGTAGAAACTACGCCATTAATAAAAATGGAACGATACACGCTTCAACAACGCATTGAAATTATTAAAATTCACTATAAAAATGGTGAAAATTTGGCAGAGACGGTTCGTAAAACTAAAACATTTTTGGGTCGTCGTGAAGCACCTTGTCCGACCTCAATACAGAAATTGGTGGACAAATTCGAGCTGTTGGGACAAGTTAGTGATGTGAAGAATAAAACCCGTGCACGTCGCCCAAGAACAACTGAGAATATTGCTGTTGTAGCCCAAAGTGTTGAAGAAAACCCAGGTTTGTCCATTCCTCGTCGTTCTTTGGAATTAGGCATTCCACAAACGTCATTACACCGTATTTTGCATAAAGACTTGGGTCTTAAGGCTTATAAAGTTCAGTTAACACAAGCCGGCTGATCATCAACAACGTCGTGTCTTTGCTGATTGGGTCCTTGAAATGCATGAAAATGATCCGGAATTTCATCGAAAAATCATCTTGACTGATGAGGCCCATTTCCACCTCGGAGGCTACGTCAATAAGCAAAACTGTCGCATCTGGGGCTCGGAAAACCCAAGAGTTATTGTTGAAAAGCCTCTCCATCCTCAGCGCGTGACTGTTTGGTGCGGTTTATGGTCCGGCGGGGTCATTGGACCTTACTTTTTCGAAAATGAGGCTGGAGCAACAGTTACGGTCAATGGATTGCGCTATCGAGAGATGATTAATGATTTTTTATGGCCGGAATTGCAATGAAACCATCGATCTTTTACGGGAAAAGTTTCCGGACCGTGTTATCTCTCGAAGAGGTGATCACAATTGGCCACCGAGATCTTGTGATCTAACACCATGCGACTTCTTCCTTTGGGAAAATGGAGGCGGAACAAGACAGCATACTTAAAGGCGCTTTGAAAAATCTTTCAGCGGTAGCGTTGCTATGGAGCAATGTTAAAATTTTAATAACGAAATCGTATAATATTTTTTAAACACAATCTTCTCCAAATGTATTTTTAAATTGCCCATTTCAAACCAAAACCTTTCAATTTCATTGATTTGAAAATAAGTTTTAAAACGATAGTAATTTGTATCCTTCTATTACTTTTTCTGGATAAGGAGAAAATTTAGGAAATGCAGATATTAAAGAGAAATAGTTGAAATCTTTCGCTTTTTTACTGTATTTGGATCAGCTTATATCATCGTTGAAATTAAAATGCGAGATAATTTGATGATCACAGATTGTTTGGTAATATTTAAGACCACTAGCGCAAATTTTTAAACAGTCCTCGTTTAAGGAATAAAACCAACTCTAGTTAACGCAGTCGTTTAGTTGCGAGCCCTTGTCTAACCTTTTCTTAATTTTAAACACTTTAAACAACTCTTTTAACTAATGAAGTGTTTTTAGGGCATTTGTAGGGTTTTAAGCGCATTTGTAGAGCATTCGACTGCAGATCGAGAGGTCCCCGGTTCAAATCCGGGTGTCGCCTTTGAAAATTAAAATTGTTTGTATTTTTTTTTTCTTTTTGAACTCCCCTATAGCTATTTCACCTTTCCAGCTAAGATGACGGGCGATTTTGTGAGCAGAAAATGATCTGCCACGATATGGTAGTTCAACACTAAGTACCACATGTTTTTTTGTTGGGGCGGTCGACCGAATACAAGTTTGTATTGTAGGTATATTGTTTGGTGTCGTAGTCTATTGAATCGGGGGTGGAGATGGTGTTTTTTTGTCGTGGTAATGTTTACTGGGTGCATGCACCACAAATTAAAGCCAAGACAGTTTTCGTGATTGTTGATTTATATCCTTAAGATCTTCATCAAACATTTTTCTTTAAATTTTTGTAATGAAATTAGAAACGTTGAATGGATAAAGTATACTTTAAAAAAGAAAGAGAAGCATTTTGCTGCTTTTAAAGTTAGACGAGTGCTTTAGCGTTGAAGTATACTTTATATCGTTTAAAATTAACAAAGCGTCGACTCGCGGGTTATCTAACCTCAATTTAAGCAAACGTTTGATCCATAAAATGTACACCTAAAAAACAGCATAGCAAGAAGAAAACTTCAAAAATGTAGGTATGTACCTACTAGCTACTACTATATACACATATATGTATGTATGCACAAATGTAGACAAACAGTGAAAACGTAAAAACGAATAAAACGGAGTGCAATGGAGGCTTTAATCCAAAACAAACGAGGAAACTCGGAAAAACGAATCAACTTGCATTCAACTCTGATGAAACAATTATACCTACCGATTGTCCAGACGTTGTCCTGAGTGTTGTGGACTGCTGTTGTTATGTTATACAGTTTGATGGACGATTGGAAACTGAAAAGTTTTCTCTCTTCCTTCTTCTGAATTCCGGATGCCTTGGGGCCCATCGTTTTATTTAGCTGTCGATTGTTGATTTCTACGAATAAAACATTGAGCCAGCCGAGGAAAATGTTGAGGGTTATGTGTTTCAGGACCAGAGGGCTTTCATTCGTTGTCAATGACAAATTTTCAATTTCCTTGTGAAGGTTTTCACGTAACTGGGTTCTCGTCGGTCAGTGGTGTCAGGCAAATGAGAGAGAAACTGACCGAATAAACTCGGAACTGGAAATTCTTGGGATTTGGATTGGGGTTAGGTTTCCATATACCTACATACATAGTTTATTTGGATCGCTTTTGACCATTTGATTTTTACGTCAGTCGGATTGTGGCATTTGGCAAATGGTTGCTTTAATTGGATTGACCGGTGCAGAATAAAATGTTAGCTAAGCTGGGAACTGGGACAGGCTAGGCCAACAAGAATGCGATTGTGTGCATGATTTAAGTTAATCAAATGGGTTATTGCTGGCCTTGGTATTTATCTCATTTGCTTTTAAACTTTGATGTTATTGACTGGCGAAGAGTTCAAAGGAATGTTAACCATGTAAACTATACTTACGAAATTCGAATTTAAACTTTTCAAATGGATTGCGTTTAAAAGTGTCAATTAGATTTTGGAATTTGTTTGAAAGAGTGTAAGAACTCCACATAGACAGAATTAATTTCAATGAAAATTGTTTCAAAAATAATAAAAATGTCAAATTTGTCCGTTGCTTCGTTCAGGGTTTGTTCAATCGCTAGACAGGTGCCTATTTCAACTATTTTCTTGGACAACACAACCTTGGGTGCAGGCACGTAGCCAGGGGGGGAGGGCTTGAGGGGCTAAAGCCCTTCCCGAAATTATTTGTATCTAAGCAAATTTAGTAAAAACTAAAGATTTTTAATATCAATTCAAATTTATAAAAATATGAAGACAATATCTAGGTATACCTAGTTAATTTGATTTGGGATCAGTTAAGAACTTCAATTATTATCTTCGTTTATAATTATTAAGAAGAAGAAGCCAAAATATTCCAAAATAAAAATAACTGAAATTATAAGATCTCATCAGAATAATAAAAAACCACAAATGAACAGAAATAATGACTATGGGTGACTGGAAAACCCAATGCAAAAGCAATAGCTGAAAATAAAGCTGTAATAGGACCTATTATTCAGCCTATTTTATTTTGTGCAGCACAAGAGGTGACGACGTTAGCTATATGTCTTCTTCGGACCACAAAAAAAAAAATGGAAAATTAAGGGCTCTCCTGCAGCTCAGAATTGAATCTGGGGACAACAATTTAAAGAATCACGTCATTACCAGCTCTAAAAACACAAGCTATTTGAGCTCAGCTATACAAAATGAAATCCTCGAGACATGTTCTGATATTGTCACAACCGAAAAATACAAAATGCATGTTTCTGGCACTGAACAATTTTCCATATGTCTTTGATATGTCCACTGTTTATTGTTTAACAGACCCAGAAAGTTGTATGCTTCGGGAAGTTTTGTAGGTTTTGTTCTCGTTGATGACCAAACTTCTAGAAACCTGACCAAAATCATATGTGAAGAACTACATCTTGATATATATGAGCAATTGTATTGGCCAAGGCATTGACGGAGCCGCCAATACAGCAGGTCACTTAAGTGGAGTACAAAGCAGGATTAGAAAACAGTATGCAAACGCTTGGTATGTACACTGTGCAAGCCATCGCTTGCAAAATATCTTTCCAAAATATCATAAAAAACCACACGAGAGAGCAAAACAAAATGCAAAAATATCTAACTTACTTTAGAGGTATTAACTTCTTGCTCACGGTTTTGGACACACTTCCCGTGACAACGGCGCGGCGCGGCGTCTTGAAGGAACCTTTTCAAAGATGAAAACGATTAAAACAGTGTCTCAAATATGAGCAATGCTAGACGTAACGCACTTGCTATGATATCTGTTCATTCGGAAATTTATGTCGATCCAGATGAGGTGATAGGTCTCATATAAAAAAAATCAAGACTTTTTCTGCTGTAAAAAATGTGTATACAAAAATTTTGAATATGTAAGTTATGTACCTACTTAAGGTACATTTATTTAAAAACTAATAAAAATATATGAATTGGAATATGTTATAGTTTAATATTTTTTGTTCAAAGAATTGATCGTATGACTTGGAAGCAAGCCTGTTTTTCATAATAAAATTGGATTAAAGCTCAGCACCACTAATAAGAGGAGACTGATGATAGGCGGCTTGGCACCCCTTGAAACAGCTGTATCTATCTCTAGCCAAAATAAACGAATTATAAATTAATTCGTAAATATTTGGGGGTAGCACCTTTAAGTTGTTGTTCAAAAATACAATGAAATTGACGGAATAAAGAATGGTCAAGTCTAATAAACTGACATTCTAGTATGATTAGTACAATAAATAATTATAATAACTTAATCTAAATTGTAGAGAAAAATTCTCTTTAAAAAAGTTAATGGCCTACCTATACCTACCTACATGCATTTTTTCTGTGAGACCTATACCTAGTTCTCAAGATATAGCGAAAAAAAAAAATTACACCACCATTTCCATAATTTCGGCCAAATAGGGAGGCTTTTAGCCCCGAAAACCAAATTAAAACCAAAACAAAAATGTCGTGTACAAAATGGTTAATGTGACATTTAAATGGACTATTTATAGGTCCCCTTCATTATTATTGATAATAATATACATAGGTATACGCATAAATTTTCTCATACCTATTTTTACTTGCTCTTTTACTTTTTTAAGTAATGGTTTCGAGTAGAAAAAATTTTGACGGAATTTGGTACAGGGTATTTGTATGTGATTCTCTAGAGGAAAACATCGAATTTTTGTTTAAGATCTACTGGAACGGGTATACCTAGCTGTCATACAAACATTTTGGTTGCTTCAATTTTTTTTGAAAACGGCTCTAACAATTTTGATTAAAGTTTGTACCTAGAATGAGCGAATCCATTGTAAGAAAACTGCATTTCAGGTTTTTGACAAAAAATGCATACAGGTAACACAAAAAAATAGGCGTTACAACTTTTTTGAGAAAATTGTCTTATTTTGAAGTTACTCACGTATATCTTTTAAATGATTTGACAGATTTTGTTATAATTATGCAATCTGGGCCCTATTGCACCAACAACTTATCACTTAGGAAATAAGATGAATCTTCATACGATTTTCTTGCGTTAGGATGCCATAATTTCTCCGGACATACTGTGCATGGATCGTATTTCCGACTTAAGGCCCATGGACATTATATCCCCAGACATTATGTCATGGCACCGGAAGAAAATCGTATCAATATTCATGATATTTGCTTAATGATTAGTGATAAGGTTTGTGGTGCAAAGGGTCCTGGTGCTTCTAAAAATACTGAACAATATTCCATTTAATTTTCTTTTGAAACGCAAAAAATCAGAAAAAATTAATGTCTGTAGTATGTACCTACTTCTGACTTTTTTTTAAACATTTTCTCCGTTAAGAAAGGTATCATAAAATTATTCGTGTTTCATTTTGCTGGGCACAAATACACGCGATCATCACCCACTCCATGTATTACAGTTATAATGGTTATAATTCTGCTTATGTATCTGCTTAGTTCATAAGCGGATCGGTTCATCGCTGCAGGGGCGGACGAACCATGTGTGCAAGACGTGTAAATGCACAGGGCACAAAGTTCTGGGGGCATATTACATGGAGTAAGAAAATGTAATCTGATCTTGCGCAAACAAATATGTACTCTCATTTGCATTTTAATCACAAAACTTGTTCAAATAATCCCAAAATTACACCCATCACAACTGTGCTAAGTTATTTCTTGCATATACCTACTAACTAACTTCACTTTCATTGTTGCATTCAAGGAGAATTTAACTCAATATATGTAAGAGATCTACCCATTGAACCCTCCTGATTAATGTGGAAAAGTCTTAAGCATGTGTATCAGTGTATATGTATGGAAATATAAAAAAGGGGCACTTTCTACAAGTTTGGCTTGGGCCGGCCCTGCATCACCGTTAACTAAGTGAAATTGTTGTTGTATTTAGATAATTAAATTTTTTACTTTTTTTTTGCTGAAAAGTGGCGGAGATATGGGGCCTCCCTGTCGTACTACTCTTTTAATGTTGAATTCTCGTCCAATTTTGTCCATTTTTACCAAAAACGTACAAAATCTCCGTCTTTGTTGTTTGTTACACTTTTTCAAGTATGTCATGGAATGAGTCAATTCCGTTTTCGGTAGCTTTATCAGTTGGAGCATAGACTTGTATTATAGTCAGTTTTGTTTTATTTATTTCTATAGAGTAATGCTACATATTTTTTCATTAAAAAAGCGTTCGTCATTTATATAACATTTTAGTTCTTTTTTTATTAGTAAACCAACTTCATACACTCCATTTTTATTTTCAACTATATTTTGTCCCTATATTCTTGTTTCAGGTAGTCCTATAATACATACCCCATTCAATGTTAGATATCGCTAGTTTAAGTTCTTTCATTTTTCCGTCCATGGATAATGTTCTTAAATTGAATGAGCATTATGTTTATGATAATTTTTGTTAGTTGTGTTGATTTAGTTAAGTGTTTTTGGGGATTTAAGCCTACATGTATTGCCTACAGTGGATAGTCGGCTTGAGGAAGTTATTGTTGTTTTTTGTTTTGTGTTCATTTTCACTGTCGTTCGTTGTTGTGATCATTCGGTGAAGTTCTGTTTGTTGTTATTTTTCATTGAGTTGTATTTAGTTTAATCCGAGCATTTTTCAAAAACTTATTTATTTCGGTTTTCTGCCTCCTCTGCTTATTAATGCCATTTTCTTTTACTTTCTAGTATGCAGAGCAAGAAGGTTTTGTTAAGTATAGATGTAGCCGCATCATTTTTAATGATGGTCATGATAGCATGATGGTTATCCACTGGAACCTTGGCAAAGGCAACATCTATAAATAGAGTGAAACAAACTTGTTTTTCTTCAAGTGCCTTTCATCATCATTGCTGAGGTAAGTAGAAATTGTTTATAATAACAATAATACAAATGTTGCTCAACCTCGTTTTCAACTTCAAAATATTTTCTTGTAACTTAATTCTGAATGTTATGGTAGAAAATCTATTAGATTCAAAATTTTAATTACTAAAATATCAGTTAACTACCCAAACTACAGATCTATCACAAAAAGTTACCACAAAGTAATTTCGCATTTCTCTTCTACAAGAATCTTTAGATACCTACCTACCATTAAAACGTCAAACATAAATTATCTTGCATCAAAACAACGTTGAAGCTGTATAAGAAAACCGGAAATTCGAAAATAAATCATTAAAACCTCTGTGACGGTTAGAAAAATGCAAAATTATTTTGTAAACTTAATTACATCCCATAAAATCACACCGTGGAGAGCTTCCTCTTCAAACCCTCCTAAAAGGTATCCGCTTCAAGGACCACAAGGAATTTAAACGAGCAACAGACGAAAGTAGCATAGCAGCCAGAGCGTTGCAAAACAGCTCTTAAGCTGCATCAGTTGAATCACGTTCCTATCTTCTATATATTTCATATGCAGCCATAGCTATGCTCTTTAGCAACCAATTACAACACAATTTTAATTTACTCGGAAGCATCACCACAAAATCCAAGACAAAAGGGATTTCCATCCGTTCGGTTCGTTCCATCACAGAATAAATGCACGTAGATTTATCTAACTGAACAAGCAATTCATTTTGGTTAATTTAACATTTAACTAAACAGGGTATGCGGTAGGACCTGAAACCTGGTGGCAGAGGTAGAAATATAGAAATAGAAAGCTCCGATGCTTCCCGATCAATATCTTACTTTGGGGTCTGGATAATTACGGGGTGGAGTTGGGATACATTGACAAATAAAGTATCTGAGTATCTATCCATCTCATCAATTCACTGGTTACACAATCAACCTAAAGTATCTGCACAACAGCATCCCGTTTAGAGCACAGTAGTAGTTCTTGTAGTATCATCATCAACAAATTGCTGATCGATGGATTATGGGTGGATAAATTGTGGTGCAGTAACAAAACACAAGCAGGCAGCAGTATAACGAACGAATGCTCGAAGAGCCTTTGTTTGTAAATCGTCCTTATAGAAGGACGTTGCAAGGAGTGTTTGCTAGTTACAATGTTCAATTAAATTTCATAGAAGTCTAGTTAAATTAAATTTAATTATTTGATTGTGTGTAAATGCATTTAAGTTGGTAACTGAACAAGCATCTCTTGTAATTCATTTGAGTTGACACACATTTAGTGTTAAGATCGATACTCATTATACGTGTAAGAGTCATTAGAAGATGATTTGTTACTCAAAAATGTACAATTAAGAGTATCTGATTGAAGTAATCTATTTTGAATCCATTATGTAGGTATAATGAAATATCTAAGCCCATTTAATTAATAAATATACATTTGTAGCCGTATCTACCTATAAGAATTTCTTAAAACGTCTTTTAGAGGTGCATTAGTTTAGTGTGCTTAAATATTTAAATTGCCTTTAAATGACGTAACTTAAATTCTTATCTATAATAATTGTTTTCCCATTGTTACTAAACTAAACGATGATTGCGTCACGTAACGCAAGAGAATCTACAAATCTAGTACAAATAAACAATTTGTAAATAAACAATTTTTCAGAATATATCCACAAGTTGTGATAAAAGAAAAGCCATGGAACCTGCCAACAAAAGAAAAAGGTCAGGAAATTGGGATTCTTCCGTCAAGGTAACGTAATATACTAAATATTTTAAAATATACCATCATATATTAAAGGAATCATTTCTGTTCACAGATACTGCTTCAACAACTTATTGAAGAGAAAATCACTATATTCGAAGATAAAAGTGTCGAAACCAATACCTCCAAGGCTAAGCGGGAAGCTGGGAAGCATATTCTCTATTCGTTTGTTTTAACTCTTGATTGGTTAAAGTTGTAAATATCTTAACTCTTTGCAAATTTCTCAGATTTAACAAGTATAGTGTTGCAAAACAGTGAGAGATATTCCATTTTCGAATCTTTCCTTAATTGAGCTCTCTCTAAAAATTCTGGAATCGTGTGTACTACCTCTCTAATGGCAAACGATGTCTCCTTTTCAGTGTGTGCAGTCGATCGTGCCAATGACATGTGGGAAGCCACGTATCGCCTTAAACATCTCTATTTCTTGTATTGGTTCCGATACCAATGTTAGCAATTTTACAATTTGCAGTCTCTTTGAAGCAAATGTCTTTGCGACTCGTTGGCATATCGCACATAGTGTGGATTGACAAAATCCATGTAGTTTGTAGTGCGATGTGGAATAATAAAGATATATATATGTACCTCATTTCAACCCCAATACCTTATGGCAGCCATTATTAGGTGATCAGCAGAAATGTGTCCTCCTCTAGGTGAACCCTCAAGATCAGAACGCACAAGGTTTATAACTTTGATCATATTTGTTTTTGAAAATCTGTACTTCCGTTGAAAAGAAATTTCTTCCAGATCCATGGGGATGTACCGACGCTACGTTTGTAATTTTTTTGAATTCTTATTGTTCTATTAGAACTATTAAATACATTTAAGGCTCTCCCAAACCAACGCGAATATTTCAAAACGACGACGAAACTTTCGCCTGTCTTATTTTATTTACATGGAGATTAATGGGAGCACCTACACTGGCGCGATGCGAATCTTCGAACATTTTTCAGTCGTCGCATATTCGCACGAATGTTTCGCGTTGGTTTGGGACAGTCTTTAAGTCATTTATAAATGAAATAATATTAAACTCCATTTTAATTTTATATTTTTAGAAAATCAAAAAGTTCAGTTAATATCACAATTTCAAACGTCATTGAATAGATGATGATATGTCAAAATACATTTTAAAAGGGCTTTAAGAAATTTTTAAACGCCATGGAATGAGTTCAAGTTAAGAGGCCTTTAAGTAACGTTGCTTAAATGTGCAAATTGATTATATATACCGATTTCGCACTTAAGAGCTACATATTTAGAAGTATTTTAAAGTTAAGAAGGCTTCTTAATGATCTTCTTCTTATGAACCTGTTTATTTTAATCCCGTTTCTTATTATCCGGCTCTTGCAATCAAAAATATTTGTTTTATTTAAGAAAAACAACTAGTTTTGATTGCAAAAGCAGGATAGTTAGACATTTAAAAATAGGTGAAATAAAGAGAGATTTTTTAGTTAGTAAATTTTATTTTATTTGCACATAAAAAATATTGCAATATACTATCAAAATTAATTATCAAGTATTCAAGTTCTTAAATAAACAAAGGAAATTCTAAACAATTGAGCATACAGTGGGTTGCCAAATTAATAGGGACAGTGCCATTTTTTTAGTTTGAGTGTCGTTCAAAAGTTTGTTTGGTTCTAAGTGTACATAAATTGATTCGTTTTTCACAGCCTGCTAATTTAACGGTGGTTTGAAAATGTCAAATGGTTATTTGAAATGTTTTTTGGACAGTAAAATTAATTTTATAGTAGGCAGTGCAGTGGAGAAAAAAAGGCGATTGGAAAAAAATTATAATTTATTTAAAATAAGATTTTGTTTGTTTGGAACAGGAAATTACCAATTCTAAGGTAAGTAAAGTTCAGTCTCAGCTCATTATTTTGATTTTGTGAGTAAAAAAAACTAGTTTTACAATTATTTTGAACACTTCAACGATAGCAGAATGGGCCGAGGATGTGATATCACTCCTAGAAAAAAAAAAACTGAGATAAAAACGTCGTTGATGCATTCCAGCCTTTCACAAAGAAAACGTTTCAGGTGTTTTTTAGCCCGTTGTCAGCATATTGAAGTTAAACTGGGACCAAAATATTCCAATTTCACAAAAAAAAAAGGTAAATGCGGACGAAAACGCATAACAACACCCCGGACAGACAGAAAAGTCAGGGATATTAGTCTTGAAAACCGCAAAAAAAGCATATCGACTCTTACAAAACTGGTGTAAGACTCCGAAAAAATGGTTTCAAAGAGAACATTGCAGCAATGTTTGGAAGAAGAAAACATCACTGCTAGTTGCATCGTCCAATCAAGAAACCACGTCTCAAAGAAACCATGAAAATAAAGAGTTTGACTTGGGCTCGAGATCATCGTCACATGACTGTTTTTGGCTGACAAAAGCAGCTTTGTTCGGTGGTGGCCAGGAGAGAAATATCACCCTGAATGCATCGACGAAAGAGATTAACATCCTGTGAAGATTATGGTGTGGTCAGTCATCAGCACTAGAGGTGTGGGACGCTTGCATATCTTTCAGTGTACCATGAGACAACTAGACCAATACTAAGAAGTTTTGCAAAATCGTCTCATACCACAACTCAAAGATTGGTTCCCAGAGAACGAATCATACCAATTTATGCACGATTCTGCTGCATACCATAAAGCAAAGAGTGTAACAAACTTCTTAAATGAACAAAAAATTCAAGTTTTACGGTATTTCCTAGATATGAACTATATAAAAAAACCTTTGGGAAATAAGAAAAAGGGAAATCGCCAAAGAAAAATTGAAAAGCTCATAGAAGTCTGGCAACACTGTTTTGCAATAGCAGAAGCTGCTAAAAAGTGCATTGAGAGCATGCCGAGGCGGTTAGAAGCTGTTATAATGGCAAAAGGAAACGTACGTAACAAAATATTAGTTTTCTCTGATTTCTTGTTTTTTTTCTTGATCTGGACTAGTTATTAAGATTTTTTTTTTAAATGCTAACTATTTTTAATTTACTTTTATAAAATAATGTTCTCAGATAATGAATAAATACTATTTCGTCAATATAAACAATATAAAAACATAATTTTCACTGCTCTTTAACAGGTAAACTTAAGTTTGCTTAAACTTTATGACTGTCCCTATTAATTTGGCAACCCACAGTATATGTATGTATTATATTTTTCATAAGCATGTGAGTTCAATTGAATTTATGTAGTTTTTGTGGACGAAAAAACGTGTACAGCGATGATCAAAATAGCAGCCCATGCACCTATATTTTTTAGTCGAAATATTGTTGGATCTTGGTAAAAATTTGAAAAGTGTAAAACGAAGGAAAATAAGCAATATATGGTATCAATAAGTTTTAATCATGTATGTATTATTATTACACATTATTTAGGGGTAGCAATTCTCCTCTGGCTCGAAGAATCATTGATATTTGTTCTCCATTGAAGTGGTCATTGCAATAATAAGCTACGCCAAGATTGTATTTGAGATTGGAATACGTTTCCCTGTAAATTGAGCTCTTCGCCTATTCAATACTGTCGTGTCTTATTTTCGAGTGTAACTTTTGTAACAACTCATCCAGTTATGGTTTCTACGTTGGTAAGTTTTCTAACGTTAGATTAAAAGGCAGCGCGCACTCTAAAGCTATCTTTTCCCATTCCTCGAACCAAGCAATTTTTGATTTAATGACTGCAACAGCGACTCTTCGAGCAATTTTTTCAGTTGAGCTATACATGAGTTTAGCAATATGGTTGAAGTGGAGTTTTAAGGACCTGAGATAGAGAGGTGATAGGCCTGTTTCGATTAGTAGCATGTAGTTTGGGGTGCTGTAAGGAAGTCGGAATTGGCGTTTTAAGTAGAATCGCAGTAGCTTTTCGGTAGTCTAAATACTGATGCCATCCCCAAGACTGAGCTGCGTAAAGTATGATTGCTTTGGATGTGGCTTCAAAAACTTTATATTTTGTACTAAAAGAAAGATCCTTGTTCCCCATACACGTTTTGCCAAACTGTGCTTATTGCGTTTTCTGCAGTCGATGATTTCTTGCTCAGGTGCTTTTCAAGGCTAAGGTATGCTTGTTACTGTAAAGCCTAAATACGGGTACTCCTTTACAGTCTCAATTTGATCTGCTCCATAGTACCATCTTTCATTTCCAGCTAAACGACCTGTCCTTCTGCGGAAAACCATCGTTTTGGATTTATTAAGGTTGAGAGTCAAGTTCCATTCACAGCAGTAGCCACGCAATCTGTTGATCATCAACTGTAATGACTCAGGAGATTCTGCCAAAAGAACCAAGTCGTCAGCATACATCAGAATCTTGATCTGGAGTCCATCTATTGTGATTCCACAAGGCATGATTTTGTGCAGGTCTTCTATACATAAAGTAAAAGCTGGTGGGCTTAAATTGCATCCTTTTTTTAGTCCTACTGTTCTACAGTTCTACAACCAATCAGAAAGATTTTTGCCATTCCAGACCGCATTTAAAGTTTGACTATAAATGCCCTCAAATACACTTCCAAACTTAAAAGACATTCCATCTCTGTATAGTTTATACATAAGAGCCTTTCTGTTGATGCAATCGAAAGCTGCTCGGAAGTCCAGGAAGAAGACATATAATCTATTTCTTTTACTATTTCACAGGTAAGTATAGGTATGTAGTTTTTTCATTCGGTTGCTTTCTTCCTTTTCTCCACGAAAAAAATGTAGCTTAACAAGTTTAAAAGAAAATGTTTGTTGATTTGCAAATGCAAATGAATTTTATGAATTCTAATTAAATTGCTATGATTATTTCCAATTGAATATAAAGGGTTTTTCAACACTGACGCTACAAAAGGCTTCAGTTGCAGAAAGCCCAAATGTGTCTCTCACACGTCGTTCTCGAACGTTGGGCATCCCTGTGACGTCTTTGTGGCGAATTTTGCGAAAAGATCTTGGCCTACATCCTTACAAGATTAAATTGACGCAAGAACTGAAGCCGCTTAACCACCAGAAGCTTCGTATGTTCGTGAATTGGGCTGAGCAACAGCTTGAAAATTATTCGGATTTTCATCGAAAAATCTTCTCCAGCAATGAGGCTCATTTCTGGCTGAATGGCTTCGTCAATAAACAAAATACGCGTTATTGGTCAGGCTGCAATCCACACGTACTCCATGAGTCATCATTGCATGCCGAAAAAATTACGGTTTGGTGTGGTTTATGGGCCGGCGGCGTCATTGGGCCGTACTTCTTCCGTGATGATCAAGACCGGCACGTTACTGTGAATGGGGATCGCTACCGTTCAATGATAACCGAATATTTTTGGCCCCAATTGGATGATATGGACTTGGAGGACATGTGGTTCCAACAGGACGGCGTCACAAGCCACACAGCGAATGTCACAATCAATTTATTGGAAACAAAGTTTGGAGAACGTGTTATCTCACGAAATGGTCCAGTCGCTTGGCCGCCTCGGTCGTGCGATTTGACGCCGTTAGACTATTTCCTGTGGGGCTTAGTCAAGTCTATGGTCTATGCCAACAAGCCAGCGACGATTGATGAACTTCGTACGAATATCAAACATGAAATTGCAGCAGTATCGGCCGATTTATGCTTGAAAACCGTCGAAAATTGGGTTCAGCGTCTGGACTTCTGCAAGCGTGCCTGTGGTGGCCATGCAAAAGAAATCGAGTTCCAAACATAATGGCATTGAACGTACTTTCACAGAAATAAAGAATTACATTGATATCCAAAACCGTTTTTGTTTTATTTAAAAAAAACTTTTGTAGCGCTCTTATTGAAAAACCCGATAGAACACAAACCAAATAATTAAAGGCATTTCAAGAAAGTGTGGCTCCTATGCACTAGTTATGTGCATAATAATGCAGATATTATATGTATACCACATAATATACATTCTAAAAATAATTTAACTCTTGCTTCAACCTAAAACAGAACACAATACTTTCGATTTAATATTGGCTTGGGATTGTGATAGTTTTATTTTCAAACGAAATTTGATTAGAATTTGCAGTAAAAATTCAGAGCACTTTTCTAAAATTTCCCAAAATGTATCTATGATTTTTAAAAAAAATAATAAAAAAATATAGCATTCTCTTCACGTAGTTTGTACGTGTACGTATACCATATATGCCTGCGTATATTGATAGGTGTGTTTTTATATTGAAAATCATTTTTCTTCATATATCAATTCAATTCTCAATTAATTTCCTATCTGTTGATTGCATTCGATATTGTTTGATGAAAATTACCATATAATGGGCGACGAGTGATACATAGCACAGCACAGACAACCTACGAAATTAAACAAAAAAATAATTTGTATTTTAAATTAAATAAACCCTCTCGAGCAAAGCCTATGAATCAAATGATACCTTTCAAATGAATATATGTAGGTATATGTGTAAATATAGAGATACATCCAACAATTCAAACAATCTGTTCCTTCTCTATAAAGCAAACCTGTTTATTTTATTTTGTATATTTTATATGGAGTTGTCAACAATTGAATGGGATTCGAATAGTTTGTAGAATTAACAGGAAATAGAAAATGGAACTTTTAGCCGGAAAACATTGCCACACGTGGAGGAGATAGGATTCTTTAGTAAGAGGAGTAAGCTCGCCTTTTTTTTAGCATTTAGGCTTTTTGATTTAGCATGTTCAAGTACCTACATCCATATGAAAGTATGTATGTACATATCACATATGTACGTACATTATACACATTTACGGAGGAGAAACTGTGTTTCAATTTGTGTGTGTCCTCCAACATTTCAATTAGTATCCATCATATTCAGTTCAAATATTTAAAGTAAACAGCAGAATGGATATCTATACAAAAAAAAAAAAGAGATTCAAAAGTACATTAAAGGTTATAGGTACGTAGATACCTACGTGTATACTCAGCTCAAATAGGGCGACTTTGTTTTTTTTTTTTTGATTTATCGATTTTAAATGAAATTGGAAATAGTAGTATTGAGAGGGACTTTCTTTATAGAGATAGTTTTTTGGAAAAAAATTGTGACAAAAAACATATCTAGGTTAAACAAATTCTACCTTTATTGCAATTTGCGACTTCATATGCCGAACAAATTGTGCAATCTATACCAAGCTGTTTGTATTATCTGCATTATTCTTGAACTAAAAAGTGGATTGGGTTCAGAGTGCCCGGCAACAGCAGATGAAGAAGCTATATAGATACTTATACTATACAAAGGCACCTACCTCTTTGTTGTTTTTAAAATATGTGAATAAGCGAAAGTGTGAAACATCAATTTCTTGATTTTGTTTATTAGTATTCCATTATATAGATATACATATAGATACATATATGGTCACATGATTTGTTCATACATATTATTTATTTACATTACAATATCTGCAAACAAACCTGAAGTATTAATAGATATACTGTGCAAAAAAAAACTATTTTTAAATTTATCAGATTTAATATTATCATTAACGGAGTTGACAGGGAAGTTGTTTTTATTAAAACATTTAATAAAAGTGCAAAGAAGAAGGACCATATTTAATAACAAAAACAAAAAATGAGACTTAACTTAAAGAGAAAATTTTTGTTGCGCTTGATGGGAACATTGGCATCACGACGGTTTTCAGTTATGATTTACTTGTTAAACATAGATATGTTGGCAAATGCCATTTAATTGTTTCCACAAAAACATGCAAGTATTTGTTATTACTTTTTTAGCATTATTGATTGCAAAGAGCTAATATAAGTCTGTTGCACAAGCGATACAAAAGATATAAAACTTAGGTTTCTCGACAGAAATAAAGTGCTAACGTTTTGAAACTTTGTAAAAGTAAGAAGAAATTAAAAACAAAATTAATTCAAGCGTAATTAGGAGTAAATTTTAAGTTGAATAAAAAAAAACGTTGATTGAAATTGGTTGCACCCGCGATCACGATATTAGGATCGGGGGTGCAACATATTGACTACTAACATTATTATGTGATTTATCATATTTTATTGATAAAATATGGCTCGAATAAGAATGTCTGCTGTTCAAGTTCTTTTTTTAACTCTTTTATAAAATATTTTGTCATTTTTTATAAAAATATCAGGTTAAATGACAGGGAAACAAGGAAAACAGACTACTTCACATATAATATAGGTGAAAACTTAAAGAAAATGCTGAACTTCATTCATTCATTGAAGAAAGTTAGGGCGTGTTAGATGATAAATGGGAAGGACTGAAAAACATGAAAGGAATGCAGTCAAAACATTTATTCAAATCTGAAGACGGCGACAACATAACTGTGGCATGAACCTTATTGTCTCATTGCAAGAGCACAGCAATCTACCAAGGAAACAAACAGTGATTGGAACCACTTATACCTTCAGTACACGAAGAAAATTTCTTTCCTGACTTATCTGCTCCTTCTGTATCGGACGAATCCTGCCTAGCATTGAAACCAAAAATGTGCGTTTCCGGTGATGCAGAAAATGAAGCTTTAAATTGAAAGTCCTTAACAACCTCTGTTGAACCCTCTATATTACCGGCAGAGGTACGCCCTGAAACCCGGATAATTGCCTAGTTGTGTAAGTTATCGTACAAACGGCGGACGCAAAATAATTACACAATATTGTTATGTGAGGTTGTGTCTAAGCGATATAGATGAAAATGGAGACGTTAGATTACAACTTCTGATGACGATTTGGCAAAGGCTTCACTGAAATGAAGGACATAGCGGACGTGCAATTTAAAGATATTATCGTGAAGTTGGAAGCGCCAGAAAAAAAGTCTGATGGAAATAATATGTTGATAGAATTTTCGGAGATTATTAACGTATTTGAGAAATGAGAATAGTTATTAAAATTGTTTGTTCTATTATTTCGTTCCTATATAAGTTATTATTGATGTTTATATTCACTTAAATTAGACGCGTTGCACCCGCCATAATTTGATGTTGCACCCGCGATTGCTTCAAAAGTGAATAATACAGAGTTTATTTTTGTTTTTCATCATTTTATTTTGTTTTTCAATTGATAAATTTAACTATTTACAGAATAACAAGGCATAACATAATAAATGTTTCACAATTAACAGACTTTTGTATTTTTGTTTTATGATCCAGTAAGGCAGGGCCAATTTTGTTGCACGCGCGATAGCACTTTAAACTTTCCTCCTAACAAATATTGAGTAAATATGTTAAAATGTAGTTCTTCCAAGATTTATTTAATTAAAAATAATTTTTATTATATCGTTAATTAACTTATTATGCGTCCAAATGTTGCACCAGTGATAATGGAATCGACCATCTGCTAAAAACAGTACGAATTGGCAATCTTCTTCTTAAATTAACCCTGCCTACATTAAAATTCAATCGCCTGAAAACCGAAGAAGAACATGTAGATCGACTTATAATACCAATAATAAAACATAATTGTAAATACTCTCTGTGAATTGTAATTGATGGAAGATTTAATAGTTGAAGTCTATGTAAATACGGAGGCAAACTAATTCTGACCATTTTTGAAGGCTGTAATATCTATCACTTAAATATGAAGAGATCCGCGTTATAAAATAATCACTTAGACTAATTTTCTTAAGTTTCTCTAAAAGGACTTCATGACTTAATTTGTCGAATGCTTTACTAAAGTCTTTAAATATACAATCTACCTGTTGTTTTTTTTTCAAAAGCATATAGGTATACAAAAAGTTGTAAATTCTATTTATATAGTAAATTTGTAGCAGTTGATTTTTTCTTTACAAAATCATTCTGATTTTCACATAAAACAGAAGTAAGAATTCTTATGCTTCTTTTACTGTTTTATATTTATTATATTTTGTAGATATTACTAGGTACATAGATATAATTATAATGTTAACGTTATATTTATTGTTATCCAGTTTTTAAGATCTGCTTGTACTAAGCATTAAATAAATTAAATAAGATATCATTTACAGACAAATATTCTAAATTAGGCAATAAACTAAATTTTACTTATATTTTACTTATCACTTCCTAGGCAATACAATAAAAATGAAAAAATCCGCAACATTTCATATGCGGATCTGAATTGTATAGAGTGAATGCGTTCCTTTGAATAAGAGAATACCGCGGAGTATTTACGACTTTACCTACTTTAACCCAGATTCACTTCGAATGAATAGCAGAATAGTGATTAGTGAAAATTCAAGAAAAATTCCCCCCGATGAATAGCAGAATAGGGCTGTAAGTTTTGTTATAGGATGGTCTTCGTAGACACTTTTCCATTCCCAGTGTTGGTGATAAACACGGCAAAAATGCATTTTGAATAGTTAATATACTCATTTCTTATCTCGAAATAGATTCCTAAATCCTCTTCAGTTCGAGATCGATTAAACTTAACCCAGACCTTATTTCTTTTATTGTTTTAAGATTAGAGATGCAGATCAAACCATAGCAGGTCATTCTTAGCTTTGATTTAACATAATAGAATAGTTTCTTATAGATGCAATTTAATAAAACTATATAAAATGTACCTATAACCATTCAAATAACAAAAACGTTAAACAGTTGATTGAAATTACATTTTTACTAGCTCTATAGGGCAAGTATTGGTTTCGTGTAAAAAAAAAAATTCGAGAAGTCCGAAAAAGTGGGTTTCGTCATGCCGTCCGTCTGTCTGTGCGTCTGTAAGTCTGTGCGTCGGTGCGTCCACTGTGATTTGAGCTAGAGCCTAAACGGGTGGATTGATTTGCATGAAACTTGGTACAGAGCATATATATGTGATTTGCTAGAGGGAAAATCCGAATTTTTGTTTTAGCTCATCTAGAACTGGTAGCTGCCATACAAATATTTTGGTTTCTTCAAATTTTCTCGAAAACGGCTCTAACGATTTTGATTAAACTTTGTACCTATAATAACCAAATAAATTATAAGAAAACTGCATTTCAGGTTTTTCTCAAAAAATTCACATAATGGAATTAGGTATTCCACGTTTTTTTAAGAAAATGGTCATATTTTTTGGATTTTGTTATTATTTTGCAATCTGATGCCTCTCAATAATTTAAACAATAATGCATTTAAAAATTAAAAAAAAACATTTGTATAAACAAAAAACAAAATCAAACTAAAAATCAATTTTTTAGTACTTTTGACTCTTTTAATATTTTCTCGTTAAATATATACATCATACATTTTCAATGTGGGGTTGCACACAGTACGATTGGATTATTACAAATATTAACAAGATTACATACAATCAAGGAGATTGATAAAGCAGGATGAGGCGATCTTCGTCAATAAGCTTTACGTCACTTGGTATAATAGAAGTATCAGAATTAACAATTTCAGAAAAATAAACAAGATCCACTATTTTGTTACTTAGGTTTTTCACACTATTTAGTTGGTTTAAGCCTTAGGACAGCATTGTATTTATACTACAGAATTCAGGAAGAAATTCATCACAATTATTAGACCTCGACCTTTCTAAATACAGTAGATTAAAGTCGTTCTCGAAGATGTCGTCAAAAGAATCGAATATTTTTTTATATGTTTCGTAAAGTTTGAGTTGGGTGGTATGTAGACAGCCACCAAATATAGATTTCAAAATGGCATCTTTATTTGTATGCATAACAGTTTTAGTTCAGATTGTAAAAAGCCATGAACTATAATGTTAATATAGCTAAATAAGGGAGTTTTTAACAGCTATTAATAATCCTCCACCAACCATCGTATATTAATTAAAAGAGTGTTGATCACGACAGAAAACTTGAAAACTCGTGTTAAATAGTTTATTATTAGCAATTTATGGACATAACCAGGTTTCGGTTAAAACAATAATTTCGTGAGGTAGGTTGTTTATATTTGTATAGACATTGGAAGTCTTTGTCCGTAATCCATTCACATTTTCGTGGTATATTAGTAGTTGCTGTAGTTCTTGCTGCGCGGCGGTAAGTTTGCGTTATCAGGTGTTGTGGAAATTTGTGGGGCTGCTTTTTTGATTGTATTATTAAAGGTGTGTTTTTCTCCAAGTCCAAAAATATTAGACAAAAAAAAACGAGATCAAGTCAAAGCAAATTTATATAAGTTAAATGCAACTTTAGCAAAAAAAAATGAGAATTTGGCAAATATATGAGCGACATTTTGATCGTATGCTTGTCCATGGCTTTTCAAATTTAGAACAAAGAGCTCAAAACATTTAAAACAATAATATTTAACCACTAAAACGTGTTGTTTCTAATATCCGCAAAGTTGTAGAAAAATCCTCAAATTGGAACAACTTGCAAAAAACGAGGGCTAAATCAACACACTTTGGTCATTGAAATTGTATGTGCTTTATTTTATTTTAAAAATGTATATATGTATGTACCCCTACAAAAAAACACCAACTAACGTAGGATATGTTAATGAGTTTGTATAATATCTACATAATTATATTTTTTTTATAGAATATTATAATTTTCAAAAAACAAACCCAAAACAAATTTTAGTTCACCCATACTTCCAACCAAATCGTTCTGGCTATTGCCGTGGGCCCAAGGCCCGTCCGTTACTAGTTTCTTTGCCTTTAATACAAAGCAGAAACAAAAAACGATAGTAAGGTAGTTTAACTCAAGAAAACGATAGTCATAACCCGATTATGGAAAACAATAACTATATTGCCAAATAAAACGAAACATTTATTTTTGAAGTATCATAATTTGAATACCCCAATTTTTCTACAAACCATATTTTTTCTCTACCTTTATTGTCCGGAAGTCGACCATAAGCGATCCCGAAAAGTAGCTCTTCAGAACTCTTCCAAACATTCTCGTTCTGGAGCAGATAGTGCGTAGAGCAGGTGTTAACACGGAAGGCAAAATTTTCAACAGATCTATCCAACTACTTGGGCATGCGGGAGATATAGACATCATCGGCCGCTCCCAACGCAACGTGCCGTTATAGAGTCATTCACGGCGATTGAAGAGCAGGCAAAACTTGTTGGTCTTAAAGTAAATGAGGACAAGACCAAGTATCTGCTATCAACAAACACACAATCATCTGTTCCTCGCCTTGGACAAAACGTCACTATTGACAGCAGTAATTTCGAGGTAGTTAAGGAGTTCATCTACCTTGGAGTAGACCTTAACTCCACAAATGACACCTTAGTGGAGATTCGATGAAGAATTACCCTAGCCAACCCCAGCTACTTCGGTTCAGAGAAACAAATGGGTCCAAAACTCCTCACGCGTAAGACGAAGTGCACGCTCTAAACGGCGCCGAATACTGGACGATAAGCAGAAAGCGAGAGCTGATACTTGTGTTTTTCGAAGGAAACTTCTTTGACGGATATTTGGTCCTGTATGCGAGGAGGGCGTATGGGGGAGAAAATTCAACCGCGAACTTTATGAGCTGTACCAATATGTCGATGTAGTCCGAAAAACTAAAACACGGTGACTGCATTGGCTCGGACACATCGAGCGAATGTACAATAATCCTCCAGCCAAGAGAAACTTCGAATCCCAGTCCCCAGGTTCGAGACGACAAGGAGGAAACAAGCTATCGCGGATGCTAAGCACTTGATCGAGGACGATGAAAAATTGTCGTGTCTCAGGCTGGGACCCTTCACGGATCGGGAGTCCGTTAAGTAAATAAGTAAGTAAATTCACAGGCTAAGATAAATATATAGCATTTAATTCAATTTCTGTAGTTGATATACACTTGCTTCTGAATCACTTATTTTTGATTTCCTATTTTTGTTTACGCAAAAAAGTTTGAATTGAACATAATAATTATACACAAAATAAACTCAAAGAAAAATAACCTATTGTTTGTGAAAATTACGTGAATTAGATAGTGCTTCTGGGTTCATAAAAGCTTTTGCTTTTGTGCAGCATTAAAAAGAGAATGATGCAATTAACACACAGTTACTTCTTTCGTTAGGTATACATTAGATTAAGTTTGTTAGTTGACATTAACAAGTTTGAATATGTATAAGTGAAAACTATTCGATTTTTTGTGGCATTCTCAAAATAAACTCATTTTAAGGGTAGATATTATCAAGAATTTTTCCTATGATCCCCTACACCTCATAATATAAACTCAAAAACATCTTCAACAAATTTCAATTTATTTAAAATCCAACAACAATTATTTTTTTTTATATTTTTATAAGTATACAATATTATTTTGACATAAAAAAGACCTTCTGTATACAAATATTGATCGAAATACTAACGGGAACCACAGCGAAAAAATGCCAAATGAAAGTGTCACCAAAAGTGTCATCAAAAGAAAAACAAACACAAACGCAAAAAATTGCAGAAAGCCATGCTTTGATTAAAAAAACAACATTCAACAATAACAAACACGAACACAACTCAAATATCATTTTCCGTGAACAATTAATGGTCTGGGCGAAAAAAGAGTGCGAAAAAAGAGCGGAGACTTCTCCAGATAATCAGTTACACTTACAACTGTCAGTAAAAAAAACCTAAACCATCAGAACGAAATTTTCGTTTATGATTTCGGTGTGTCATTTTTGTATGGGATTTTTAGTTTCGCATCAGCCACGTGCTATAGGCTTTAACGAGAATGTCTAACATAACAAAAGTTTCTATGTCAGGTACCGCTAATACCGATATTGGAAATTTTTTTTTGTTACAAAAAATGCAGACAATACCTTCAATAGTATAGGTACACACAAAAATTTTTATCAAAAATTAATACAGTTTCTGAGATAAATTACCTCTTTAAGAACGGTTTTATGGCTTCTTTTTGAAGGTAATAAACAAAAATTCAGTTCCCAGTCTACGCTAGGCAATCACCTATACAAATCCAAGATTGAAGAAAATCCTCTAGCGGAGAGAAATTATATAGGTTCAGCACCTTCAGGTTCAGAGAGAGCCATACAAATATGCAGACATACATACAGATATGCCGACATGCTAAGCATATACGATTCCATTTCTTCCCTGTTAAGCTTTTCTAACTATAAACTAAAATGAAGTGGAAAATTATTGATACCAAAAAACCGAAAGTCTATTTTTTATTTTGTTTTAAGATCATGTTGTTATGAATTATGTTGTCTATATTTTTTTTTTTAATTTTATTTTATTAATAACAAATTTAGTTTTTTGAAATTCCACCATCTTTTCAATTTATAGTCGAATGATGATAATCATATGACAAGTCTTTTAGTTTTTTCACAAAATCGGAAATTACATAAACATTTTTACTATTTTAAATCTTTTTTGTGTATAGAGAACATTCAGACCATCATTTTTGATAGAAGAAAAATGGATTTTTATTTTCTTATTTATAATGTTAAAAGCATGAAAAAACCTTCCGTACATTTTTAAAAATAATGATGGGTTAGTAGTGTTAAATTTTACAAATAACTAAGACATTTAGACCATCTGGTTTTTAGCATTTACCCAACCGGCGGCGCAGTGCAGCGGCGTACTTCGCTGCGTACTTTGTTGGTAAACTGCTGTATACATTTTGACCAAACCAAGATTTTCGCTATTCTATTGTTTGATTTGAACTTTTTTTGATCGCATTTATTTTTTCCTTAAATCCAGCCTTTTCAGGGCGACCAACTTACTTTTCTAAAAGAGATTCAAACTTATTTCCGAAAACAACGCCCACTATAAGGCAATCGATTTTTTTGTAAGAGATATCAATGAAATAGGAACTAAAACCAGACACAATCCAAATTAATTCCTCAAATGTACTAAAAAAATGCATAAAAGAGTATTGGCATTTTTGTTCAAAAAGTAGTAAATGTTAAATGAATACGGAATTTTTGCATTTTCGGGATTCTGCCATTCTCTTAAACAATCCTCTAAGTGTATTCTCTAAATATCTTTTAAAAATAAAAATAATTTTAAAAATTACATTCTCTTGCTATTATTATACATATAGATACATTTTGAAAAGTATAATAAGTCATTATTTTCAAACACAGTAAGGATTATTAAACCGGGTTACTATTTCCTTATAAATACCTACATTTTAGAAAAAAGTATCTAACTCTAGGGCCATCTTCTAGGGCCATCCTCAAAATGTCACACCTTTCCGACACTAAAATAATTTTGGAAATTGGATACAATGTTTTTGCTTTTATCCGTCTATTGATGGATGAACAAACACAAATAATTGAATAAACAAAACAATACTGCCGTAGTAAAATTTCTGAATTTTCGTTAAAAAATATTCTATATAACAATGCACTCTATTGACATTGGGACTTACCAATAAACAATCACTTAACACGCGCTTATAGATTAATTCCACATTAAACTTTAAAGACGAGTTAACTTGTGCGTTTACCAATAATCAAATGAAACACGCCTTTTACTAATTAGTGTTCTATTACTTTCTCTACTACATTTGTTGTTAAACAGGCAGCTGCTGTGGAAATGACATTTGTGTTAATTTGAAAAGTCAACAAATAAGCTTTCGGATTTTGAAGTAAACTTCTCAAAAAAAAAACATAAAATGAGTTCCGAGGATGACAACATTATTAATGATATTAGCACTATGGGCGATATACAGGAAAAGGATCGATCCTTCGACGACAAAAAGTTTTGTCGGTTCTACATGTTAGTCTTTTGTCCTATATGTGTAGGAATTATTATTCGAAAATAATAATAATTTACGGTTTCATAAGTTTACTGTGAGGTACATATATCGTTTAATCTCGTCCAAACAGATATCACCTACTTTCCAACAGAGGTGGGGCATTGACTGCAGAACTGATTGCCCTTACTGGAATCACATATATGGCTACATGCTCATATCAGAAGGATGTCGGTAAGATAAAACTAAAGCATATTACATGTATGTACATTCAAACGTTTGATTATTTATTTCAGGTGACAGTTCACAACAATCAGTGAGAAATTGTATGAACAAATTTGTAAAAGCCTTGACATCTAAAGCAAGCGACAAGCATAAACATTAAACATAAGACAGATTTGTAAAATAGTTTATCTCTTTTCCTATGAACTGTCACAATGACACTACAAATGTCGTGTTTGCACTTAATCAGGAAGTTAAACATGTGTTTAAACTCTAAAATTCAAAGTGACGTTTAAGCGTTAAGGAAGCTGACTATTAAATTGATTATTGGTATGGTTTTTAATTTAGAGTTCACTCAAATAATATTGAAGTAATCTCTGGTAAGGCCCATTATGTCATTCGTTATACTAGACCACCATTGTAATTACTTACAAACAAACAAGCATATAAGTACATTGATTCTTATATATGGCAATATGCATATACAGACAAACAGACATTATTATATATTATATGCTGTGGCTTTCTGTTGCATCTTGACTAAATGGATCTATCCCAATACCCTTTATATCACCATATTACCCATATTTATTCCCCAGCTGTATTTTATTTGGTTAAATAATTATTTAAAAGAAGATAAGTGAACAAAATAATTTTGTTCATAAAAATCTGTTCGTAATTTAAAGAAAATGTATCAATGTATTGGACGATCATATATTTGTGTGGCTTACAGGTATTTAGGCTAAGAAATAAAGATGTGTTGTAATGGCTAAATAATGTAATGATAATTTTAGTGTTAAAAGAGTCAAAGTTTTTTTTTCAAAATTCTCAAATCCAATATTATTTCAACAGTTTAGAAGCACCAATTTGCAAATTCTAACAAAAAAAACATTAAAAATATATAGATACACGAATATCCCAAATTAATGTAAGACCGATTTCTCAAAAACGTGGAATGTTTATTTCCGTTCTTGCAACTAAAAATCCAGTGATTGAAAATCACACTTTCGTGCATGTTTATTTCTGTGTGTTCCCAGCCTTAAACTAATTAACCAAACATCCCATCGCCTCTCTTTAAGTTAAATGGAAACCGCCTTTATCAAATTTGATTTTAATTTGGTTTAAACAATTTTCTCACTTACCTATACAAAGATACATTCGATTTCCATTATCACCGATCCTATCGTAATAATGTGGGTGCATATATTCATACATATATGTATATAATATAAAAAATCTCTGCTTGATTCAGAAAATGTATCTCATCCCAGGTTCTGTGTTTTATGATTCTATATCTACACATACATGTATGTAAATATCCATCGCATCAAAATCCATCCATTTATTCATTGGTGTTTGAGAGAAATCACTTTTCGTATGCACATCGCTTCGTTCGTTCGTTTAGCATATTATAACAAATTCCGCACATCCTCTTGCAGCTGCACAATTTACCTAGAGCTGCATGCATATCCTTTACAAGCCCCATTTGCCGTCATGCCTTCTCAGTCCACATCCACAACCATCACTTTGTTCGCCCCCTCTTCTATCGATCAACAACAATAATAAATAATACAAGAAAATTTCCACTGTATTTAACAATCTCTCCTTGGAGCAATTTCACTCCCTCTCTCCCCGATGTGATGTAGAAGAGACGGACGTGAATTCAATAATCTGTCCATTAAAGGATCGATATATTGTACATTTTTCCTTTACCAAGTCCTTAAGCTGGGCCAGTTATAATAGTTTGTGTAGTTGGATGCTATTTCTGCAAAGCATTATTCCATCAGCATCAGCAAGAGTAGCAGTATAGCAAGCCTCACAAAACATCCATTCGGTCGTAGTCGTCGTCTTTGTCGTTCCTCCTCTTCATCATAGCCCGTGCGTCGTCGGTAGTATGGCAATGATGTTAGCCAGCTATCCGTGAAGGAAAATAGAAAGGAACGTACTCCTTCAATCCATTGCATACATTTAAATTTGAGAAAACGAAAAGGGACTTCAGAGGAAAGAAGTCCGCGTTAATAGTTTACTCTCAGGACGAAACAGTTATATTTGTACTCACTTAAATGGTGAATGGTTTATTATGGACTCTTTACTGGATCATGTGATGCAAAACGATACCCAGTTCTTCGAAACAAAAGCAAAAAAATGTGTGAACTACCAGGCATTAGCATCCTTCTCGCTATTGCTACTCTGTTTTGCTAAGTTCTATTTATTTCCCTAGCCCCACTCTAATGGGAAAAATATTATTTCTAGTCACGTTTCCGCTATAATCGAAAAAAATTTCAATTTCAATTTTTTGCTTTCCTTTTTATTTTTAGTGATGTTGATGATGGTATCTGCGTTAAAAGGGGATTTTGCCTTTTTCCATTCGTCAAACATGTGTGAACCTAGCTCACCAACCACTCAATTATTATTCTGGAATTATAGTATTTAAAGGTCTCTTACCCCATTTCTTTACTGAAAGATCTACGCGGACTGAAAATACGTTCCCTTTTTTCCCAGCCAGGCCAGCAGCTTTGCAAACAAAATTCATGGTTTTCTTGTTTATTTTTATAAATAAAATAATTATTCTTAATATAAGGTTTTATTAGCCTCAAAAGATGTTTTAAAGATTTGGATCAATAACTCAAAAATGTAACAAAAGTATTTACAGTCGTACACCTACATAATACTGATACGATAAGAAAAATGTATGTTTAACTTGAACCATCGTGTTCTATTTTTTCCTCACATAAGCTCTTAGGTTGAACTTAAATGTTTAATTTCGTTTCAGAAAATGGGCCTTAATAACATTTCCCAAAAACAGACATGGACAGCTGTTCGATTTTAAGGTTATGTTTGGCAACTTTGCAGAGTTCTCTTAAATATCAAACGTTTTTTGTAATACCTACATATATACCTACTGAAAATTATTTAAACATTAACAGCCGTATTAATAAGAAATGCTTATTCCACCTTTATTCCCCGAGCTTACTAAGCCATAGACTAACGGCCATATTATTCACTCGATTCATCCAGATTAAAAATTTAAATCCAGATGTAAGGCATACAAATTCAATGTAAATACATCTGGACTTAAGTTTTAATCTGGATGTATCTAGTGAATAATATGGCGGTAAGTGTTATACTACGGGTTGAAATTTTCCATCAATAAAAACAAAATGTTTGTGGAATAGTGAAGTGACGTTTAGGAAAATCCCTTAAGAAAATCTACTAGGTACAATGAGTAAGATGGCTGTTATTTGGTAACTTGAAATTTTCACCAAGTTTCGCAAACTTTTCAATTGTTTGTTTTGTGTCTTTTGCATTTATTTTCAGTTTTGTTTTTATTTTAAAAAAAGAAAAAAAAATTGAGAACTGGAGTACATTACAAACGACAAAGTAAGTTTTTAAAAATAAAGTAGACCATTTATAAATTACGTTTTCCATTACCTAGGTATATTCTTCAGAACCTACTTAAATCATTTTGCATGGAAAAAATAGACACAATAGCAAACAAATCTGTTGACAGCAAAACAAATCAAAAGAAAAAAGAAATCTAGATGCAAATCAAAAACCAGTAGGTAAGTTTGATAAAAGTTATTATTTTATTTTACAGGACGAATATTTTAAAACAAAAAGTATGTTTTCAGCTTTAATTCAGCATATGATCTTTCTCGGGAAGTTGCCCAGGTGCAATTGCAGTGGAAGAATATGAAGTAAAAGCTGCAGAGTCAGCTTACAGAAAAGCAAGAAACATAACTGACAGCGACCCGCCACCTAAATCGCCATCTTAAGAAGACCAAGCATTCATATAGCTTATATTTTATTAAGTTCATAATAAATTTGACACATCCTGGTTCTTATTCCTGCGGTAAATTACCTTCTTCAGTGGCTTAGCTTAATAAACGTCACTTTGTGGAAATTTTGCACTTAGTCCACGGAATAAGGCCTAACCTTTCGCTATTTCACGTTTATCAATTTGGCTGTAAGGGTCTGCATGTGCATGAACGTATTCATTTGCCTTCTGTAAATGAGTATGTACCTACATTTACACTGTACACTACTTCAGTGTATTGTATCCCTGAATATCAACTTCTAAGGAAAATAAACACTGCACACCATTTGATCCCTTTAAAATGAATCGAAAAATATGTGGGTGCCGGGACTCACGGTTAAATATGTGTAAACATCAACGTTTGTCCAAGTGCCTGATTTTTGTTACTGAACGTCATCAAAAGAAACATATTGAATAATTAACACTACATTACCTATCTATAGGCAGTGCTTAAAATGCTTAGTGTTGAAAGAACGGCAGCGAAATACCCAGTGGGGGAACCGCTGTTAAAAAATTTCCAAGCACTAAAAGGCTGGTGGTGAAGTGTCCAACGAACGGTGAAGGTTCGGTACTGAAAGGTCCTGCTTCGTAGTTCACTCTCACCTTTAAGATGACTTCACATTTAACATGGTTATTGTTTATGGTAATCACTCTCTGAGCATCGACAAACAACAACTGTCAGCGGAGAGCACTAAAACCGTGGTTTCAATTAAATGACACCGTACCCAAATTCCAAAGGAACTTAATGGTTTGACTGACAGGGGCCGAATTAAAATATGAAGTTAGAACCGTCAACGAACTTGCAACCCTTATGAAACTCCATCTTTCCATCGAGTAAAACTTACAAAAAGTTCAAACTTAATTTTATACTGTACGAACCTCAAATGAATGTCACTATGAAATAGCCGGCGAGTTGTGAGTTGTTGTCAGTGGAAATCACTAAAATCGCAGTTTCAATCGATTGACATCATAAATCGCCTTTGGAATTGGACGCTGTGATTTTTAATGAATGTTAATTTTGTGCCTAAAAATTGCAAGAAGAAATTGCATCGTTTAAAAGCAGTATAATATAAACGTAGAATTTAAGTTCAGATTTGTACCACTGAACGCACCCGATATCCTACCATACCTACAGCCATTGACCTACCGTACCTACAGTCAATTGTCAATCCCTACAGCTGACTATTATTATTTTTTCAAAATAGCTTTTATCGGCCTTTAGTCCATAAAAATTGGCGTTTCGTCCCGGCGATCTCACTTGGACTCATCAGTTGACTAGTGAGTGCCTTGTCAATACGCAATTTTTATTAAGTTCAGTTCAACTTACATGAACTTTTTGACAAAAATCCAATGTGAACTATATCCAACAAGATTAAAATTCTTAATCATTAAGCTGGAAATTTTGCCCAGGGCCAGGCTTTGTTTTTATATGAAGGTTTTTATAATACAAATTCTATATACTACTGAAATACATCAGCCAAGTAGAAGACTTAGCACTATTTAATTGGACTTGTTGAATTATTGATTCAAAATAGCTTTTATCGGCCTTTAGTCCATAAAAATTGGCGTTTCGTCCCGGCGATCTCACTTGGACTCATCAGTTGACTAGTGAGTGCCTTGTCAATACGCAATTTTTATTAAGTTCAGTTCAACTTACATGAACTTTTTGACAAAAATCCAATGTGAACTATATCCAACAAGATTAAAATTCTTAATCATTAAGCTGGAAATTTTGCCCAGGGCCAGGCTTTGTTTTTATATGAAGGTTTTTATAATACAAATTCTATATACTACTGAAATACATCAGCCAAGTAGAAGACTTAGCACTATTTAATTGGACTTGTTGAATTATTGATTCAAAATAGCTTTTATCGGCCTTTAGTCCATAAAAATTGGCGTTTCGTCCCGGCGATCTCACTTGGACTCATCAGTTGACTAGTGAGTGCCTTGTCAATACGCAATTTTTATTAAGTTCAGTTCAACTTACATGAACTTTTTGACAAAAATCCAATGTGAACTATATCCAACAAGATTAAAATTCTTAATCATTAAGCTGGAAATTTTGCCCAGGGCCAGGCTTTGTTTTTATATGAAGGTTTTTATAATACAAATTCTATATACTACTGAAATACATCAGCCAAGTAGAAGACTTAGCACTATTTAATTGGACTTGTTGAATTATTGATTCAAAATAGCTTTTATCGGCCTTTAGTCCATAAAAATTGGCGTTTCGTCCCGGCGATCTCACTTGGACTCATCAGTTGACTAGTGAGTGCCTTGTCAATACGCAATTTTTATTAAGTTCAGTTCAACTTACATGAACTTTTTGACAAAAATCCAATGTGAACTATATCCAACAAGATTAAAATTCTTAATCATTAAGCTGGAAATTTTGCCCAGGGCCAGGCTTTGTTTTTATATGAAGGTTTTTATAATACAAATTCTATATACTACTGAAATACATCAGCCAAGTAGAAGACTTAGCACTATTTAATTGGACTTGTTGAATTATTGATTCAAAATAGCTTTTATCGGCCTTTAGTCCATAAAAATTGGCGTTTCGTCCCGGCGATCTCACTTGGACTCATCAGTTGACTAGTGAGTGCCTTGTCAATACGCAATTTTTATTAAGTTCAGTTCAACTTACATGAACTTTTTGACAAAAATCCAATGTGAACTATATCCAACAAGATTAAAATTCTTAATCATTAAGCTGGAAATTTTGCCCAGGGCCAGGCTTTGTTTTTATATGAAGGTTTTTATAATACAAATTCTATATACTACTGAAATACATCAGCCAAGTAGAAGACTTAGCACTATTTAATTGGACTTGTTGAATTATTGATTCAAAATAGCTTTTATCGGCCTTTAGTCCATAAAAATTGGCGTTTCGTCCCGGCGATCTCACTTGGACTCATCAGTTGACTAGTGAGTGCCTTGTCAATACGCAATTTTTATTAAGTTCAGTTCAACTTACATGAACTTTTTGACAAAAATCCAATGTGAACTATATCCAACAAGATTAAAATTCTTAATCATTAAGCTGGAAATTTTGCCCAGGGCCAGGCTTTGTTTTTATATGAAGGTTTTTATAATACAAATTCTATATACTACTGAAATACATCAGCCAAGTAGAAGACTTAGCACTATTTAATTGGACTTGTTGAATTATTGATTCAAAATAGCTTTTATCGGCCTTTAGTCCATAAAAATTGGCGTTTCGTCCCGGCGATCTCACTTGGACTCATCAGTTGACTAGTGAGTTGACATGTAAGTTGAACTGAACTTAATAAAAATTGCGTATTGACAAGGCACTCACTAGTCAACTGATGAGTCCAAGTGAGATCGCCGGGACGGAACGCCAATTTTTATGGACTAAAGGCCGATAAAAGCTATTTTGAATCAATAATTCAACAAGTCCAATTAAATAGTGCTAAGTCTTCTACTTGGCTGATGTATTTCAGTAGTATATAGAATTTGTATTATAAAAACCTTCATATAAAAACAAAGCCTGGCCCTGGGCAAAATTTCCAGCTTAATGATTAAGAATTTTAATCTTGTTGGATATAGTTCACATTGGATTTTTGTCAAAAAGTTCATGTAAGTTGAACTGAACTTAATAAAAATTGCGTATTGACAAGGCACTCACTAGTCAACTGATGAGTCCAAGTGAGATCGCCGGGACGAAACGCCAATTTTTATGGACTAAAGGCCGATAAAAGCTATTTTGAATCAATAATTCAACAAGTCCAATTAAATAGTGCTAAGTCTTCTACTTGGCTGATGTATTTCAGTAGTATATAGAATTTGTATTATAAAAACCTTCATATAAAAACAAAGCCTGGCCCTGGGCAAAATTTCCAGCTTAATGATTAAGAATTTTAATCTTGTTGGATATAGTTCACATTGGATTTTTGTCAAAAAGTTCATGTAAGTTGAACTGAACTTAATAAAAATTGCGTATTGACAAGGCACTCACTAGTCAACTGATGAGTCCAAGTGAGATCGCCGGGACGAAACGCCAATTTTTATGGACTAAAGGCCGATAAAAGCTATTTTGAATCAATAATTCAACAAGTCCAATTAAATAGTGCTAAGTCTTCTACTTGGCTGATGTATTTCAGTAGTATATAGAATTTGTATTATAAAAACCTTCATATAAAAACAAAGCCTGGCCCTGGGCAAAATTTCCAGCTTAATGATTAAGAATTTTAATCTTGTTGGATATAGTTCACATTGGATTTTTGTCAAAAAGTTCATGTAAGTTGAACTGAACTTAATAAAAATTGCGTATTGACAAGGCACTCACTAGTCAACTGATGAGTCCAAGTGAGATCGCCGGGACGAAACGCCAATTTTTATGGACTAAAGGCCGATAAAAGCTATTTTGAATCAATAATTCAACAAGTCCAATTAAATAGTGCTAAGTCTTCTACTTGGCTGATGTATTTCAGTAGTATATAGAATTTGTATTATAAAAACCTTCATATAAAAACAAAGCCTGGCCCTGGGCAAAATTTCCAGCTTAATGATTAAGAATTTTAATCTTGTTGGATATAGTTCACATTGGATTTTTGTCAAAAAGTTCATGTAAGTTGAACTGAACTTAATAAAAATTGCGTATTGACAAGGCACTCACTAGTCAACTGATGAGTCCAAGTGAGATCGCCGGGACGAAACGCCAATTTTTATGGACTAAAGGCCGATAAAAGCTATTTTGAATCAATAATTCAACAAGTCCAATTAAATAGTGCTAAGTCTTCTACTTGGCTGATGTATTTCAGTAGTATATAGAATTTGTATTATAAAAACCTTCATATAAAAACAAAGCCTGGCCCTGGGCAAAATTTCCAGCTTAATGATTAAGAATTTTAATCTTGTTGGATATAGTTCACATTGGATTTTTGTCAAAAAGTTCATGTAAGTTGAACTGAACTTAATAAAAATTGCGTATTGACAAGGCACTCACTAGTCAACTGATGAGTCCAAGTGAGATCGCCGGGACGAAACGCCAATTTTTATGGACTAAAGGCCGATAAAAGCTATTTTGAATCAATAATTCAACAAGTCCAATTAAATAGTGCTAAGTCTTCTACTTGGCTGATGTATTTCAGTAGTATATAGAATTTGTATTATAAAAACCTTCATATAAAAACAAAGCCTGGCCCTGGGCAAAATTTCCAGCTTAATGATTAAGAATTTTAATCTTGTTGGATATAGTTCACATTGGATTTTTGTCAAAAAGTTCATGTAAGTTGAACTGAACTTAATAAAAATTGCGTATTGACAAGGCACTCACTAGTCAACTGATGAGTCCAAGTGAGATCGCCGGGACGAAACGCCAATTTTTATGGACTAAAGGCCGATAAAAGCTATTTTGAATCAATAATTCAACAAGTCCAATTAAATAGTGCTAAGTCTTCTACTTGGCTGATGTATTTCAGTAGTATATAGAATTTGTATTATAAAAACCTTCATATAAAAACAAAGCCTGGCCCTGGGCAAAATTTCCAGCTTAATGATTAAGAATTTTAATCTTGTTGGATATAGTTCACATTGGATTTTTGTCAAAAAGTTCATGTAAGTTGAACTGAACTTAATAAAAATTGCGTATTGACAAGGCACTCACTAGTCAACTGATGAGTCCAAGTGAGATCGCCGGGACGAAACGCCAATTTTTATGGACTAAAGGCCGATAAAAGCTATTTTGAATCAATAATTCAACAAGTCCAATTAAATAGTGCTAAGTCTTCTACTTGGCTGATGTATTTCAGTAGTATATAGAATTTGTATTATAAAAACCTTCATATAAAAACAAAGCCTGGCCCTGGGCAAAATTTCCAGCTTAATGATTAAGAATTTTAATCTTGTTGGATATAGTTCACATTGGATTTTTGTCAAAAAGTTCATGTAAGTTGAACTGAACTTAATAAAAATTGCGTATTGACAAGGCACTCACTAGTCAACTGATGAGTCCAAGTGAGATCGCCGGGACGAAACGCCAATTTTTATGGACTAAAGGCCGATAAAAGCTATTTTGAATCAATAATTCAACAAGTCCAATTAAATAGTGCTAAGTCTTCTACTTGGCTGATGTATTTCAGTAGCATATAGAATTTGTATTATAAAAACCTTCATATAAAAACAAAGCCTGGCCCTGGGCAAAATTTCCAGCTTAATGATTAAGAATTTTAATCTTGTTGGATATAGTTCACATTGGATTTTTGTCAAAAAGTTCATGTAAGTTGAACTGAACTTAATAAAAATTGCGTATTGACAAGGCACTCACTAGTCAACTGATGAGTCCAAGTGAGATCGCCGGGACGAAACGCCAATTTTTATGGACTAAAGGCCGATAAAAGCTATTTTGAATCAATAATTCAACAAGTCCAATTAAATAGTGCTAAGTCTTCTACTTGGCTGATGTATTTCAGTAGTATATAGAATTTGTATTATAAAAACCTTCATATAAAAACAAAGCCTGGCCCTGGGCAAAATTTCCAGCTTAATGATTAAGAATTTTAATCTTGTTGGATATAGTTCACATTGGATTTTTGTCAAAAAGTTCATGTAAGTTGAACTGAACTTAATAAAAATTGCGTATTGACAAGGCACTCACTAGTCAACTGATGAGTCCAAGTGAGATCGCCGGGACGAAACGCCAATTTTTATGGACTAAAGGCCGATAAAAGCTATTTTGAATCAATAATTCAACAAGTCCAATTAAATAGTGCTAAGTCTTCTACTTGGCTGATGTATTTCAGTAGTATATAGAATTTGTATTATAAAAACCTTCATATAAAAACAAAGCCTGGCCCTGGGCAAAATTTCCAGCTTAATGATTAAGAATTTTAATCTTGTTGGATATAGTTCACATTGGATTTTTGTCAAAAAGTTCATGTAAGTTGAACTGAACTTAATAAAAATTGCGTATTGACAAGGCACTCACTAGTCAACTGATGAGTCCAAGTGAGATCGCCGGGACGAAACGCCAATTTTTATGGACTAAAGGCCGATAAAAGCTATTTTGAATCAATAATTCAACAAGTCCAATTAAATAGTGCTAAGTCTTCTACTTGGCTGATGTATTTCAGTATTATTATTTTTGTTTTGATTTTTTTTTCTTTTTAATTACTAGTGTCGCGTCCATTTTGTTCCTTGAATAATTAAAAATTAAAGAAAAAAATATAAAAATATAAGTGTTAAAATGATAAAAACGTGGGTCGCGTTAAAATCAATTTGTTTTGGTCGGGACAAATCAGATTTCGTAACGTAACGTGCTACAACGTAAAGTGCACGACGTAACGTTGCACACGATGGTTCACGTTTTTTTTTCACTCTACCGCCAGAATAGATGTTTACACATCAATAAACTGTTTGGTTACTTTCGTGCTTGAATCAAAAAGCATAAGTACAGGTCTAACAGTTGTAAACAAACCGAATACACCGATTAATCCGGAAAGAGTTATGAAGTAATAGAGTGGTTATTTTCATTTTTTTCTCTCGCTTTGATGAAGAGCAAGTTCTCCCCCACCAACAGATGATGGTTAGCGATGAACCAAACTTGTTTTACATTTGCTAACGAGTACTCCTTTTTTTGAATACACGATTATAATGTTTTGGTATCAATAAATGATTCAATTGTTATGTTTTGCACGATGTCAATGCAGTGAATGGTGTATATTTGAAAATGTATACACTATAAAGTGTTTTGAAAGCAGGTTTCAAAAAGACATTCGTTGCATTGTTGCATATGTTTATTAAAATTACATGATTTAACTATAATTTGTAAATATGTCGCCTAACCTGAAGAAACTTTCTTAAAACTTACAGCTCTAGTTTTAAACATAAAATATTACTTTACTATTTCTGACAATCCCCCAAATGGTTGTACTCGAACAAAAGCCAAAAATTTACCTCTGTGCTGTGGTTATATTGATTATACGAAATACAAGTATGTAAGGCGCCACTTCCCTTAAAAATGAATGAATTCAGTCGGCCTGGGTTCGTTATAAGGTCCTCAAAGATGTAAAATTCCTTAAGAAAACCCTTCTTATTTTTTGTTGCTGTATTCTCAACAATTCTTCATTACATGCCCATTACACTTTGAATAGTGATGGCATATTATTATTTTTTATTGGCAATTTATCTGGCCACTTTTAAGGAAAATTCTTTTTTTAGTGCTTTCGGTTTTCTTATAGGGTATTTTCATGGATAATTGGGTCTTTATGGCAGGTGTTGTTACCCAGGCAAGGTATGCTGTAAGCAAAAAAAATGTGCGATTGAGCGGAAAATGTCAGTCATCACTTTGAATTTATTTGACATAATAATAATGAAAGTATACGAGAATGAAATGGCGCATGACAGCTACTTATGGTGGAGTAGATCCTTGTTGGATGATGGTTTCTATAGTAATAACTTAATTCTTTTGGTTAAATTGAAGGAAACAAATGTTACGTTAGGTAGCAGGTGTTATAAAGTGAGAGAAAGGTTGACGCTTCTGAGGATATTCCCGTAGATTAAATGGATTAGTTCCACAATTCAACTAAAAATGAACCTGATATTACAACTCCAAGTATAAAACACCTTAAAAATATTATATAATGTGTGTATTTCACATTAACTCGAAATATCAAAAGGTAAATGGACATGGTTCAAAGACCAAGGTTTCAAGCGATGAATTGAAAACAATTTGAACGAAAGAAATTTGAATTGATACGAGTACATCGTGCGAATTAAAATGATAAAATTACAGATGATTTTCGTTCGAGTGAATTTTATGGAACTAGAAGAAAATATTAAGTTAACACGAAAATATACCAAAAGGATTCGATAATGATTTAAAAGAAATCGACAAAAAAATTACAATAAAACTTAAAATACAAAAATGTAGTCTTCAAATAATAGTTATTTTGTTTAAAAAAAGGGCAGAACAAATGCATTCAGCACTGAAGAAATAGTGAAAATAAAAATTCCTACGTACGATCGGCGAAAAAAAATTACTAGAAATGAGAAATTATGGTGTTCTTATTTGAAAAAGAAAAATATTAAAACAAAAAAAAAAATACCCAGCATAACGAATTACAGAGGAATGCCCACGTTTTTAGTTCACCCTACACCCGGCATAGATGTTTCCGCATCAAAAATTGTGAAAAACAGTTAACAAAAATCTTTTTTATGTCGAAAATGGTTTCTAATAGTTAGGTTAGAAACATTCTGTGTGCTAATAAGATAAGTACGATCTAAATTTTTATAGGAAACAATTTTACCAAAACCAAAAGCCGTTATTAACATTGCCAACCTTCCAAACAAGTATTTGTATGACTTTTGATTTTTTTTTATAATCGGCTTACTCACAATATATAATTATTTTTAAGCAATGAAAGCTTCTCAAAAGTTTAATTAATATTGTATATCAGAATTTAAAAAAAAAATGTTTTAGATTTTAGAAAAATATTTACAATGGGCCTTACCAATAACCAAATTTAGAGATCACTTAAATATTTAAGTGGACTCTAAAAAATTAACCATAAGAATAATCAATTTAATAGTCAGCTTAACGCTAAACGTGCCTTTAAACTTAAACTGAAGAAACTCATGTTTAATTGTATAAACACAGCGTTTGTGCTGTCAATCAGACAGCTAGAAGCAATAGAGAAAAAAAAAACAATTTTTCATCGCGTCTGTGTTATTTTCACTCTAATTTGCGCTTTTTATTGAAAAATGTGAGTAAAATATCCAATTATCCTTTTGTTTAATTGTTTGTATCCTTTTGTTTAATTGATTGTAAATTTCAATTTCAGATTGAATTATGTGAAATGACTGAAAAATCGTCAAAAAAATCGTTCCTCCAATTGAAATCTAGCTATAAAGGAGTTGCTAATTGAACCACTTAAGCCCTTTCCGACATAGGTGAAAGCAAACTCAACGACGGGAAGTCATTGAAGTCGAAATTTGAAGCTTGGGAGACCTTAGATGATGAAGCTCGCAGTGGATTTGTCAAACCTTAAATTATTACTATTTTATAGCATGATTATTACTGCAACAATAAAGACTAACTTGTAGCGCCGAAATCATAGATACACCATATCTATGTGTAGGGTGTATCTATGGCCGAAAGGATTTTTTTTTGGATATATTTTTGTTCGGTGAGATTGTGCCACATCCGCCGAAATACAAATTTTATCAATTATATCCTGGTCGTCACTCATTTTTTAATTTGATAAGTGAAAAAAATATACATCTCTATTTGGAACCAAAAATGTTTGTTTATTTTGCAAAATAACACAAATGTCATTTCAACAGCTGTCTATTTGACAAATACTGTAGTAGATTTTGTAATAGAGCGCTAATAAGTAAAAGGTGTGTTTAATTTGGTTATTGGTAAACACACAATTTAACTCGTCTTTAAGGTTTAACCTGGCATTTATCAAAACGCGTGTTTAGCTTTTGGTTATTGTCAATGCCCAATATGTAGTTGGCCAATTTCAATAATACGTTTCCAGAAAGTGAGAACTTAATAACTTCTCAACAATCCGTTTTCCGAAAGAAAAATAATTGGTTTACTACCTAAATAATAGTATTTCTGAATAAATTAGAAAAGCCATTGATGAAGAAAAAGTTTTTTTTATTTTATTTTTCTTGACTTTTCTAAGGCATTCGACAATCAATCAAAATTGTGTACAAAATTCTCTAGGTCCTACAAGTCATACAGGTTGACAACAAGCAAATTTATACCACTTACAAGTGGAGGTCCCCAATTTTGGGATCGTTTTTCTTTTCGCTCTATAAATTAACTTCGTTCAGTTATCCAACACTGCCTTATCCGCATGTATGCAGACGATGTTCAGATGTATGAATGTTGTCCGTTGGGATAAATTGAACACTTCGCACCCTTTGTTAATAAAGATTTGGAAAAGATCTTGTGTTGGTCCCGAAATTTTTTTATATATTACTTAACCAGAAGAAGTCTAATGCCCAGTTGCACCAAAATGCAGTTAAAGCAAGTTTCGCTAAAAAGCTAGATACATTTTTGGGTATGATAAATTAATCAGGGTTGGACAAATGTCACAGTTTTTTTTAATTAAAATGAAGTTTGGTAACCATCCCTGCATTTTCTCTCCTATTTTTAGAACTGAACGAAGAAATTTGAACCACTGCAAACTGCAAGCGAGAAATCAATACGAGAGATGCCAAAAATACATGCGCTGCGTATACATACATAGATATGTACACACAATCAGAACCTTCAGTTCGACTGATATATCAAAACCAAAACTTTGGAAAAAAAAGTTGTATGTAAATTTAAGAGGGTTTTTTGTTTGAATTTCAGTTATTAATTTTTATTTGGATGTGATTATTTTCAAAAAGTTTCACTCAAAATGCGGGAAAAGTTTAGTAACATCTCACTGCTTGAACTGGAATAGAACAATAGAACTGGAACTGGAGCTACGGCTGCAATAGTTGTCAAAAAGTGTCGTACGTGCTTTGTTTTGCGTGCCCACAAAGCAGCTGTACAGCTTTCTGACATTCTGACTGCAGAAGCGAAGCACTGATAGTTATAACATGATAAATTGAAGAGAGCTTGAAACTCATTTCAACCCCTATATAAACACTCATCGAGTTAAAATTGGATTGTTCACCTCAATCAATTTTTAAATATTAAAAATGCTGAACACAAAAGTTAAAAGTTGGTGAACTCTTGTAGCTGCAGCTGCAGCTACGTTGCGTTGTGTTCGCAACATTGAAATTATGTGAATTAAATATTTCGACAGCTGGTCCGACTGCAGCTCCATCTCCATTGTGTTCAGCCAGTCAGACTTCTTATTTCGACAAACAAAAAAATGTTATCAAAATCGTAGGAGTCATTTTTGAGAAAAAAAAATATTTTCCTTAATGTTTTTTAAACATTTGTATGGGAGATACCGTTAGTTTTGGTTATAAGAATTATTTTTTTATAAAATCTTCTAGATAATGTTAAAAAACTGCTCTTTTCCACGTTTAATCAAAATCGACAGAGTCGATGAAGTTTTTTTTAAAAAAAAATCTGTGGAACCTATTTTGAGAAAAATAAGATTTTCCTTTTTGGCCAAAAATTGTGAGATCTAAATAAAAAAAAAAATTGTGTGAGTGCCGGGACTCACGGTTAATATGTGTAAACATCAACGTGCACGGATCCAAAACGGACTTGTTTTTGCTTGAAGGGGATCTTAAGATTTTTTTCACTGAACGCACCCATCCTAGTATGCAGATCGTAACGTTGCACACCGTAACGTTGCACGACGTAACGTTGCACACGAACGCTCACGTTTTTTTTTTTACTCTACCGCCAGCATAGATGTTTACACATCAAAAAAAATAAAAAATATGTGGGGGAATGTCCAAAAAACGATAAGTACAAAATTTAAAGAAAATCGACCGATCCGTATGATAGTTTCGGTGTTGAAAATATTACATAGTGTTAAAAGCTATTTAGTGGAATTGGGTGACCTTTTTTTGTTGTTGTGTTTTGTTGATAAATGGGCTTCAGGTCAAAATGAAACAAGTATTTATTATTTCATAACGTTTTGTCCATGTCTATGGACATCATCAGATAAATAACAATGATTATCTATTTTGCATTGATAAATATAAAGTTACAATAAATTCTTACAATCGTTATAATTAATAGAAACTTACACGTATTACATTTATATTGCACTAACAGAAAATAACAATGTCTTCAAAACAGAAAAAGAACTATACACTATAAAGTACAATTGTCAAGTTACAAGAAACAAAAGAAGCTGCATTAAAGCTTGTTTTCTTTAATTTTTCATTGCATTCGTTGCTAAAGCTTATAAGCTCCATATAATAAACTCGGGCAACACGATGAATCGACGAACCGACATGGAAGAAGTAAGCCCGCAATATAAACATCTGTTGGTGATGAGGGGAATGCGGAAAAAGCTTTAGCAACGAATGCAATGAAAAATTAAAGAAAACAAGCTTTAATGCAGCTTCTTTTGTTTCTTGTAACTTGAAAATTGTACTTTATAGTGTATAGTTCTTTTTCTGTTGTGAAGAAATTGTTATTTTCTGTTAGTGCAATATAAATGTAATACGTGTAAGTTTCTATTACTTATAACGATTGTAAGAATTTATTGTAACTTTACATTAATCAATGCAAAATAGATAATCATTGTTATTCATCTGATGATGTCCATAGACATGGACGAAACGTTATGAAATAATAAATACTTGTTTCATTTTGACCTGAAGCCCATTTATCAACAAAACACTAGTGTTAAAAGCTACAGCTACATAAATACTTTGATAAGTTGTATTTTCTAGTACTTAAATATCTGTGATTTATTATTAATTTGTATTATATTTAATATTTAAATAATTATTTTTATTCCTGTGTCGACTTCCAACAGGTTATGGGCCCAGTTAACTGAAATTAAAAAAAAATAGTTTTTTCATAAAAGTTTGAGACCTAGCAATGGAAGCAAAAGCAAAAAGGAATTCTACGAATTTGAGATGTTGGAAATTTCAAATGAATGCAGTTCTCCGAGGCCACAATTTGTTAATGGATCGATTGCGAGCATCACATGTTTCAAAAGTACGCCAGATTGCATCGGAGTTAGAGGATCAAGGAGAGAAATTATCCGACAATTTGAAAATGTGTCGCATAATAAGCAGCTTGGCTCCAAGATTCCAAAATTTCCGTACAGTTTGGTATAATATCAAAGAGTGTCTTATAGGGCCCATACACCATACATGCCTGCATGCGCAATAGAGTGATTGCGCATGCAAACTGCGAGTGTATGGTGTTGAATGTGTGGTTGTGCATGCGGCATGAGTGATTTCAAAAAATTTTGATATTTTCTTGTTTGCGCATGCAAGCATGTGTGGTGTGTGTGCTAAATTTGCTCAGTCAAGCTTGAAATATTAAGAAGTTGTCAACTCAGCGATGAACACACGACTAAATATTGTACAGTTTGCATGAGTAGTGTATGTTGAAGCGTGATTGTGCATTCTTTTATTTGGCCATGCAGGCATGTGTGGTGTATGGGCCCTACTATTACTATGGAGACCCTCTTGTCGAAATTGCAGCTAGAAGAAGACCAAATGCAGAAGGTGGAAAGGGACACAACACAGCGCAGAGACTCAAGGAAACACGAAGCAGCGTTTAGTGCCAAAAAGACATTCAAGCAGAAGAAATTTCATAAAAGTGAGCGAAAACAAAAGTCATGCCTGATTCACAATGCGACGAGGAAACAGGACATGAGCGTGACGAGAACCGCATCATCATCATCATCGTCATCTTTTTCTAGTTACAAAATCGTGGGTAGCAAGAGTCATTGAAGACGTGCGCTATGTTCCGAAAGCGAAAGTCAATCTGTTATCCATTGTTCAATTGGCTAAGAAAGGTTTTGAAACCAAATTTAATAAGAAAGGATGAATCGTTGTCAATGAAGCTGATAAGGCGATATCTGCTACAGGGTATACGGATGGTAATGGCTTAGTTAGAATGGCGTTTAGAAATGTTCAAATGGAACGTGCATGTATCTCATCAAGTATCAAAGAGTCTGAATGTTCTTTACAACAGTGGCATCGGTGTTTAGGACATGTCAATGTTGCAAGCATCAAGTCGTTGTGCTCGAAAGGTTTAAGAGAAGTTTGTCGATTTATGAGAGACCTATAGTCAGTTACATGTGAGGGCAATAAAAAGAATATTTCAATATCTGAATTATACGCGAAAATTAAAAATCACATACGGTTCAGACAACTGGAATTTGGTTGGTTACACAGACGCTGATCATGCTAGAGATGTTGAAACCAGTCGATCAATTACTGGATACATTTTCATGATTGGAAATGGCATAGTTACATGGAGAAGTAAGCGACAATGGCATGTAACCTTGTCAACAACAGAATCAGAATATGTTGCATTATGTGAAGGTACAAAAGAGGCAATTTGGATTCGTGAACTTCTCATGGAACTTGGATTTGAACAATATGGTGGAACAACAATATTTTGTGACAATCAAAGCACATAATGTACGTCTAGTCAAAAACCCAGAATATCATAATCGGACAAAGCACACAAGCAAATCAATGCACTTCACACGAGAACGGGATTTGCAAGGCGATATTGTTGTCGAATATGTCAAAAGCGACGATCAACTGGCAGACGTTTTTACAAAACCACTAGTCAACTATGTATGAAGTTCAAATCAAACATTCTTCGACTTGGCTTAGAAGAGTAGTTTGAATTATTAATTATTTGATTTGTTTTTGTTCTTTAGATTTTGTTTAAATTAAACTTCATCGGTTACATACATAGTTTTGAAATATTTTAAGGAATATTTAACTTAGATTTTCAATGTTTTTATGAGCGGGAGTGTTAAAAGCTACCTACATAAATACTTTGAAAAGTTGTACTTTCTATTAGAAAACCTAGTACTTTTATATCTATGATTTATTATTCATTTGTGTAATATTTAATATTTAAATACATATTTTCATTCGTGTGTCGACTTCCAACACATACATAGTTACCTATAAATGGATATTTACTATTTTTTATTTGCCATTAAATGCTGATATCTTTCATTGTCTGTTTGATATTTTCAAAAAACGAAATTTATGTATCATGTTAAAAAGACTTTAATATACTAACCGAAAATGGTGTCACACATACATTAAATTTTTATATAAATCATTGTAGTTTTTATGTTAATTACGTGAAATGAGGAAGTAATAAAAGCGCGTGTAATCGAAATAATGCAGACCAGCGATTTATGAAAGGGACACCCATTTATTAAAACTACATTCGAAATACATATGTATATGTATATAAAATTAATGTTTCAGTAATGTAAGACTTCATAATATTTTCAACATTCTACCGAAAGTTGCCAAAGCAAACTTACTAAAATTTTGTTTTGTATTTTCTTAATTTTCATAAAAAATACACTTACATTATTATAGGGATATAAGAAAAGAAACACAACAAAATACGGTGTATTTCTCGACCATTTTACTTTAAAACGTGTTATAAGAAACTCTTGTTTATTCACGAATTATATTTTCAAGACTAAAGATGTAGGTACGTACATATACACGAAATTTATTTAAATAATTGGTAATTGACCTTTTTCAAAACTTAACGGCTTCCGAGTTCCGAACACTCTGTAGATGTTATGATATTTAGATTTGCTGTGTTATTAATTGTTTAAGTCTGATCTTCCTTATACAGGGTATTTCATTAAGTGCTTCCTATCTTTAAATTTAAATAAAAGAAAAAAGATGTCATCGAAATTTTGTATTCGTTTGAAAGACCTACCGATGCCATTATGTATGGATTATAAAGGGTCCTCCATCTAACGTTTTTTTTTTCAACTAGTGCTTATTTCGTGAATGGTAACACTTAGCTCATGTCTGATTTGACAGATAATTAGTTTTATCCTTCCGCTGAACAAATATGGTTGTGTATACGCTTCGCTAAGTGGGCCTGCGATCGACTTAGAGAAGATGTTGATTTTGCCAAAAAAATCATCTTTTCAAATGAAGCTCATTTTGATCTTGGTGGGTAGTAAACAAGCAAAATTGTCGCATTTGGGGCACAGAAAACCCGCACGCACACATTAAAAAGCCGATACACCCAAAACGAGTCACTGTTTGGTGCGGATTTTGGTCCAGAGGCATAATTGGGCCAGGTTTCAAAAATGAGCAAGGAGTGGCCGTTACAGTCAATGGCGATCGTTATCGGGCCATGTTGAACGAATTTTTGTTCACAAAAATTGAAGAGGAGGAAATTGGCAACATTTGGTTTCAACAAAACAGCGCTACGTGCCACACAGCCGAAGCTACACTCGATGTTTTGCGCCATTTAAAAAAAAAAAAGAAGTTATTTGGCGGACCCTTTACATCGTTTAAGTGTCTGCCGCTGGGTTTGTGAGTTATTCACATAGTCTTGCGACTTCAGAAAACTCCAGAAGTAAATGTCTAACGGGGTAAAATCGCACGATCTAGGAGGCTAGTTCACATCACCTCCACGTCAGATGACCATGCAATCGAATCGCTCGTGCATAGTATTCCCAATGTGGCGTGAGGTGTGTGGCACGTAGGGCGGTGTCGTGTGGAAACCACATGACGTTGGTGTCCATATCATCCAATTCAGGCCAAAAGAAGTTGGTAATCATCGATCTATAGCGCTCGCTGTTGACGTTGATGGCCAAGTCCAACGGCATTCTCAAAGAAATATGGACCGATAATGCCACCATGCTAGCCCAAAATCCACACCAAACAGTGACTTTTTCGGAATGCATTTGACGCTCTTGGATCTTATGTGGATTCGATTTCGTCCCAAATTCGACAATTTCGTTTGTTGACGTACCCATTCATCCAGAAATGAACCTCATCGCTGAAGAAAACCGTAAATGGGCGAAGAGCGCGTAGCGTTGCAAACAAAACATCAGACAGAGTGAATACATGACAGCCAATTTGACAGCTTTGTTTCAACATTATGCCCGCTATCAACAGTCAAAGTTCGGAACTCCCTATTGGGAGACTCTCTTATATAAAAAATTTCTTTCCTTTGATTATCCGTTGCATGTGTTGTATGTAAGAAAAGGTCGGATGTAAGACATAAATTTCTAAAATTTTCAGAGTTTCTTATATCTTTTATATGAAGAGCAAGTTTAGTCGTGCCTTAAATTTTGTATAAGAATCTCTGATAAAATGACGTCAAAAGTTGCCTTTTCATTTTACTTTCCAATTTGTATCTAACAGTTTGTCGTCATTAAAATAAGGGGATCATTAACGCGCTTTGCGCAACTTGCCAAGATCATGCTTGTCCGGCGTATGTATTTGTATCTTCACCGGTGGAAGGTCCTGGCCCCGCGAGCCTCATAAAATGTACCTTTATAAACTGTTATAAGTTGGCATTTCTTTAGTCATTTCCCTTTTTTTACCTTTACCACACGATGAATCACATAAATTACTCTCTTTGCAAACAGTGAGGTTATCTAAACGATAAAGACAAAGAGCTCTTCATGTTTTTGGGTTGGTTTAAATCGGATAAGAAATAACGTGTATCTTATTTAAAGTTCAAAAGTCCTTCCTAAATATTATTTTGGCCAATTCAAATGAGACATCGACCTAACGTTCCTTTCACCAGCTGTCTTTAATTTAAGTACCTACCCAAAAATCTGTAGAGTATTTAAGAAATGTCTTAAGTTCACAAAGGTGCTAATTCGGTTTACATTTCGGTTGCACGTTAGTAAGTTGAACAAAAGCCACTACAGTCTCCTTCATATTTCCCTCTTGATCACTGATTCTTCTGCACCAATTCCTTTAACTGAGGAGGGTGGACCCGAAATTCATACAAACTCTTTCCCCATCTGGGAAATTGAATTTATATTGTGAGAAAAATAAGAAGAAAAAAGGAATATTTTGTGGAAACATCTTGGGTAATTTCAGGTCAGTGGTTTCGATTAGAGGTTATACGATAAGAAGACAATGTTGACGACAATGATTTTGAGTGCAAGCTCTGGAAAAGTTTTACTCTCTCACAAATATTTTTCAATTTGGAGATGGTATTCCTTAGTTTTATTTTATTTTCGTTATTCTTTGTCGCTTTACGTTCTTATACGTTTAGAACTTCAAATCAGTTGTTTTATGTTTCGGATTGGACATTGTTTTGTGGTATTGAATTTTTGAAAAATGGTATCTAAGAAAACAAAAACTATTGTATTATTCACGATATAGATATTATAAAAGCTACAATAGAATAAGCATAGAAATAGATGGTGATTGTTAAGAATCTGTGAAATTTCAGAAAATATTAAAAAGTCCATTAATATAATCGTTTGAAATCTGTACGCTTATATTTATGTGTTTTAGAAGTAGGTTTTTTTCCAAAGGTCCAAAGCGGCACATGTCTTCCAAGCAAGAGGGTTATTTTCTTTTCTTAGGTTGTTTGCACATATCCTATTAATACTTTTTAAATGCGATATGAATATGTATGTATGTAAAAAGGTAGGTACTACTTATAGGGTAAATTATTTAGGATTTGTAAAAAAATCGACCTGAGGATTTTAATCAAACCTGACACAACGATGAAAGAGAGAACGTCTTGCAGGTTGGAGGCCGCCTGCAAAACGTCTTAGACCAACATTTCTGTTGGTTTGCTTAAAATTTAGGAAATCAAACATATTTGTCATCACAAGTAGCTGATTTCAGGGCTACTTGGAAAGCGTTTACGTATTAAATATAATTGCCCCAACAAAAGACTGCAAGCCCTTATCATTTGAAAACAAAAATTTAAGAAGAGATAGGTCGATAATATTAAATAATACCAACTATTTTGTGTTAGCGCTAACACGCAATATAGGGTGACCAGATGGAGATGGTAATGAAAGTTTTTCCAATCGTTATGTTTCAGCAGCAGTCAAAGTTACCAATGACATCCACCTGTCAATCCATTTAATCTTTTGGAAATTATTAAAAAAATAAATGGGCCGGAGATTCGGATTTTGGTCAAAGAGGCCAATTTTTATCTCAGCGACTGTCCACAAGAAAAATTGAAGTTATTGCAGAACGAACATAATATACAAGCGTCCGACCAAGCACAAAGATTGACTGTTTATTGCGGTTAATAGCATGGCGGCATCATCGGATCATATTTCTTTCAAAAAGAGGAAAGATACACCGTTACCGTCAATGGTCTCAAGTATAGAGCGATATTCACCGACTTTCTGCGGCCATATACGAGATGTGGCTTCAATAAGCCATACAAGCTAAACAACGGTCGAAGTTTTGAAGGAGAAATTTGGTTACCCTGTATTAGATCTAGAAATATTTTACAAAAAATATTTCGTTGATTAAAAATATACATACCCGGTGCCGAACCTGTAAATTTTGCCACCCTAGGCAAAATATCTTATTTTGACGCCTCAAATAAAAAAAGAAGATAACGACACCATTTAACATTTAAATAGGGTTCTATTTAATAACAATCAAAGGCTTTCGACAAAATACACGTTTACCAATTTTTGAAACTAAAATGCTGCTCTGCGCGACTTCATTTTTGCACATCTTGTTGCATGTCTTTTTGAATTGAAATAGTTTCAAAACCGGTTAATCGCTCTTGGGTCATTGTTGGGCGTAGATAGGTTTTTATAAGCTTCAGTTTCGAGAAGCTAGCTTCACCTGATGCAACACTTAGAGGAAAAGTTAATAGTATCTTAATGCCGTTAAGAAATTTGGATACAATTCTAGTAAGAAATGTCAAGCTAAATAGTTAAAATTAACAAAATTTATAAATTAACGGCAGAAGAAGTTCGTTTAAGTATGTATATTAATTTCATTCAAGAGATCTTTAGCTTTAATATCCTTTTGAACTTTGCTGTCAATTGCTGCTGTTAATATTGCGTCAAGTCCCGCGTGGAAAAATGTCAAATTTTGCCAAGTTTAGGCAAGGCGCTGGCAAGTTTTCGGTAAGGAAATACACAAGAGAAAAACATGACAGACCCCTTGCCTACTATATACAATACTCGTGAGGAGCTTGCTAGTAACTCACTAATAAAATAATTTTATAAAAATTAATAAAAACAGGACTTTGTGTCCTGATGCTGTAATGACAAACTAAGGCCGGTATTCACCGAACGCTCATAAACGGCTCTTGAGCTTATGAGGCTCATAACTTGAAAATAATTTGCTGTATTCACCAGCCACTCATAAGTATTTTTCGAAGTCCGAAAATGAGAGACGCTCTCACAAAACCAGACATTCCCAAACTGTGAAATGACGTTGTTTTTTGTTGAAAAAATTTTTAAATCTTTTCACAACGGCTAAAATGAATTTACAAGCACTTTATTTCATTGCAGTTTTACATTTTTTAGATACATTTTGTCATTTATTCACTTATTTCCATTTAATTAATTTAAATGGCGTTTTTGTTCACTGATATTTAAATCTAAAAACATTGAAATTGCAAAAAAAAACGTGATAAAGAGTTTTTCAATAAGAGCGCTACAAAAGTTTTAAATAAAACAAAAACGGTTTTGGATATCAATGAAATTCTTTATTCCTGTGAAAGTACGTTTGATGCCATTATGTATGGAACTCGATTTCTTTTGCTTGGCCACCACGGGCACGCTTGCAGAAGTCCAGACGCTGAACCCAATTTTCGACGGTTTTCAAGCATAAATCAGCCGATACTGCTGCAATTTCAAGTTCGATATTCGTACGAAGTTCATTAATCGTCGCTGGCTTGTTGGCATAGACCATAGACTTGACAGAACCCCACAGGAAATAGTATAACGGCGTCAAATCACACGACCGAGGCAGCCATGCGACTGGACCATTTCGTGAGATAACACGTTCTCCAAACTTGGTTTCCAATAAATTGATTGTGACATTCGCTGTGTGGCTTGTGGCGCCGTTCTGTTGGAACCACATGTCCTCCAAGTCCATATCATCCGATTGGGGCCAAAAATATTCGGTTATCATTGAACGGTAGCGATCCCCATTCACAGTAACGTGCCGGTCTTGATCATCACGGAAGAATTACGGCCCAATGACGCCGCCGGCCCATAAACCACACAAAACCGTCATTTTTTCGGAATGCAATGATGACTCATGGAGTACATGTGGATTGCTGCCTGACCAATACCGCATATTTTGTTTATTGATGAAGTCATTCAGCCAGAAATGAGCCTCATCGCAGAAGATGATTTTTCCATGAAAATCCGAATCATTTCAAGTTGTTGCTCAGCCCAATTCAATTCACATACGACGCTTCTTGTGGTCAAGCGGCTTCAGTTCTTGCGTCAATTTAATCTTGTAAGGATGTAGGCCAAGATCTTTTGGCGAAATTCGCCACAACGACGTCACAGAGATGCCCAACGCTTGAGAACGACGTGTGAGAGACAAATTTATGCTTTCTGCAACTGAAGCCTCAGCGGCAGCAATATTCTCGACACTACGGGCACTTCTTTGTCTCAATGGCACGGGAACATTTTGTACTGTACCTGTGGATTCAAATTTTTCCACTAGACGCTCAATTGTTGATCTGCTAGGACGATTATGAAGACCATAAATTGAACGTGGCGCTTTTAACGTTGAGGCCACTGACTCCGAATTTCGGTAGTAAATTTTAATAATTTTGACTCGTTGTTGGCTCGTATATCTTTTCATTATCAAATGGCAAACCTTATTGAAGAGAAATGTCAAAAGAGCGGTAAGATACATGGCATCGTTTGCTGTCCCTGTTGCTCTACTTTTGTATCGTCCCTGTTGAAAAACCCTTTAATTGACTATGTTTGATGTGAGCCCCCATAACTTAAGAGTTTTCGGTACCACTCATAAGCGCTCATGAGTGCTCATAAATATTCACTATTATTGCTTGGTGAATAGGCTTATGAGCCTATTAAGTTATGAGCGTTCGGTGAATACCGGCCTAATTGTCATTGTTGATTTATTGTGCACTTTTTTAAATTAACACATTGAATCGGTGAGTGTAATCATGTAATAATTTTTTATATTAATAAATACAAATGTTTCGTTTATTTAAACTTGACTCATATAAATCGCTACGTTAAGAATTACAGCTGAAAGTTGTTTATAATAATGGCATTTTGACCTGTTTGCTGATACGTTACTTAAATATTTATGTTCTACCTTAAAGCTTATGTTTTACTTAAACGCTTATTTTATCCTTTTTTCTCAGTGTAAACTGTCACATAAGCTCTCATTTTGAACTTAAAACTTTAACTTTCGTTTTAGCAAACGGGTCTAAATGTCATTTAGAAACAAATCTTAGTTGGTAAATTGTACCAATTTTTATTTTATTAAACTTTGTTATTATTTGTGGTTCCAGCTGTTTTATTATCAGATCAAATACAGTTATCTAAAGCAAAAAATATGAAATAAATCTCGCTAAGGCAGCGCTAAGTAATATTTTTTCCTGTCGAGGCCAAAAGGTTCATAACTAGCGAGGGCCTAGAGAATGCCAATAGTAACCCTTGCTTCTCCCTTGTTAGGGGTTGTTCGCAGTATTTTTCCTTCTTCTTTCAAATATTGCAAAGAAATCCCAAATGTTGGCTGAGAAATTGATACTCCGCAAAGCGCTCATCGAGAGAACATAACGTAACATCAATAACGTAAAAAAAAATTAGCTTAAAATTTCAATTTTGGATCGATTGTTTCAAGAGATTGTTCAGATTGAAAACGGCGCGCCTGTTTTGAGCGTTCTTGCATAATGAATGATTCAAACAATGATTCCTCAAAACGGTTTATCTGAAAGTAGTTTCGCAATTTATCTAAATGCTCAAAAATTTGATTGATTTTGATTGAAGAATATTTATTTTGCATAAAAACTAGGTCCAAATTACTGTTGACAGCACAAACTTGAATTCGTGTATACGCATTTACCAAGTTTAGTTGCTTTAAAAATTTAAATTTCATCGAATTCCGAACTTTTTGGAATTTCAATTTAAGCATCTGTAATAATCCTTTATAGAATGGACAACAAAGAAGAAAGAAAAAGTATACGGAATTAGTTATTGAAGTAGACGGATGTGTAACTTTTTTTTTCGTTTTAAAATTATTGTACTGATTTTGCCGCCCTAGGCAATTGCCTGTTTTGCCTATCGGCCAGGTTCGGCACCGTACATACCTATGTCATTTCGACAGAAAATTATAAGACCCTTCCATATAGCTGCTGTTAACACCCACACATAGGAATGAGTTTCATAAAAATTGCCAAGTGACAGGTCAAAATTTGTTAAGAGCCTTTTCAGACCCTTAAATAATTTGCCAATTTTGTAGAATTGTCGGAAAATATGCGGAAATTGTCAAGTTTTCGTAAAAAAACTTATTATACGATTGACGAAAATTGTACTGACAACTTTTGTATTTGATATAGATAAATTGTTCACAGTTCACAGTTATGTCAGTTTAGGCCAAGTTTTGGCTGTGAAGTGACAAGTTCACAAATTTTTAAAAAAATCATCTAAAAAAAAACCTTCCATAATAACTTGATCCATTCTCAATTTTTAAATCGATTTTTACCTGCATATACTACCTCGGTTATTCCTAAAATCAGTTCTTATATGTTTTTATATACATATATGTACATACATACATAGGTCTGTCATATTCTTAAAAATTTTCTCGTCAGTATAGATATTGGATACATTTATGACTAAGTGACAAGACCCAGTTTAAACAGCTCGTTTTCATAGGTACCTACCTAATAAATATTTTTATATGATTTGATTTTTCATTGCAGGACACATAGACATTATTCCTATCTCGTGTTCACTCCTACACTTACAGATTTATGATTCCGATACAAAAGCTACCTCTATTTTAATTTCATTTCATGAAATGAATTACATTTCAGATAAGAAAAACGCGCCTTCAAATGGTCTGTAATAAATCCCAACCTCATTGGGTAATTATCAATTAGTAGCTTTTTTGGGTTGATTTACGCACTCGATTTCTATGCTTGCCTTACACAAATTCCAAATTTTAATGTGCCTCAATAGAGAGAACAAATTACCGGGCGTTACAGAGATTTTCTTTTTTTTTACCTCCATCGTTTTCAATATCCAACCCATAGAAAAAGATCCTAAGCTCCTTCGATAGAAAAAATATAATAATAATACACCAAAGTCCACAAGGATACCTTGAAAAAAGGACCTTCATATAAATATCTTTTATATCACATAAATGAGTATAATAAAATATCGAATAACGGCGTCAACTAAATGGGTCTCCTAGACTGGTGTATCGGTATTATACCAAAAATACTTTCTCTATTCTATCACCGGCTTTCGTTATTGATTAAAATGAATGAAACGAAATGTCTACCAGGAACGGAGTCGTTTGGGTAGTTCACTCCATTAACACAAATCAATGCTTTCGTATCTTTGATCAACGATTATGATGATGATAATAGCATAAGGACTATGTGACGGTTCTTAAGAGGGTGGCCGGTTTTGCCTCAGTGGTTTAGTGAAAGTCGTTTGATATTATTATGTTCAATTTAAAATGAAAGCCAAAAATTAAGCTGAAAAGCAGGATGAAGGAAATCTTGATAATCATAAACATGAAACCAAAATATTATAACACAGTATACTACAAGAAATGTTATTTTTTCAAACTTATAGGAGATACCTAACATTATTCCATATATCTACCCATAGGTATTAATTTCGAATGTGATTAACTCGAAAAATATTAACATATATAAACTTGTGGGCGAAATGCTTTATTTACCATTGAGAACCACTAAATTGGCTCAAATTTTTTTAATTTGTTTTTTCAAAATTTTGAGGTTGAAAATTTATTTATTTTAAACTGTATACTAAAACAACTTTATTCAAATATAAAATAAAATAAAATAAAATAAAATAAAATAAAATAAAATAAAATACAATAAAATAAAATAAAATAAAATAAAATAAAATAAAATAAAATAAAATAAAATAAAATAAAATAAAATAAAATAAAATAAAATAAAATAAAATAAAAAAAATAAAATAAAGTCAAAAGAAATAAAATAAAAAAAATGAAAGAAGAGATTCCTGGCCTTACAAAAAGGTAAAGCATGGCGTTTTTAGTGTTACCGTTGTTTTTTAAGAATTTCCCCCTTCCGACTAAATGGGGAGAATAGACACCCTCCCATACAATTTTACGACTTAAAACCTAAGCTTTAAAGTAATGGTTTATTAATACTTACAACAATATAGATTTTCTGACTTTTTTTATGAAGAAATACAAATATTTTTGAAAAATTTTAGTATGCAGTTTTATTTAAAAATTTCAGATATACGTGTTGACAAAAAAACTGGTCGATTCGTTTTCGAAAAATTTTGAAAGTGTTGTAAACGTCATAGATACTAAGAAATTTCATTTACTTTTCGATTTTTTGTAATTGAAGAACAATTTTTTTGTAATAATTTGGAATGTAGTATTGTTAAAAATTATTAGTAGTACAGATTTGCAAAATTAGAAAAACAGTCGGTCTACCCATTAAGAAGATATATGGGAATAATTAAAAAATCAGGCCCTATAGTCCAAGTACAAAAATTTCTCATTGAAACTGGGCGAGTAAGGGATAGAGATAAAACTCTGAAAAATTAAAGTATTTTTTTTTTATTTATGTGGAGCCAATTTAGTGGCGTCTGCACTATTTGTGTGTCAAGGACTATCCTAATATACTACATAGGTACCACAATTTTGGTAAATTTTCTTTAAAAAATGAAAATGATGTTATTACTTCGTAGACTATTATAGCAAGTATAAGTTTGGTGTAACTATAATATACTTGCTATAATAGTCTACGAAGTAATAACATCATTTTCATTTTTTAAAGAAAATTTACCAAAATTGTGGTACCTATGTAGTATATTAGGATAGTCCTTGACACACAAATAGTGCAGACGCCACTAAATTGGCTCCACATAAATAAAAAAAAAATACTTTAATTTTTCAGAGTTTTATCTCTATCCCTTACTCGCCCAGTTTCAATGAGAAATTTTTGTACTTGGACTATAGGGCCTGATTTTTTAATGTCAATGTAGTCGGAATTAACACTACGATGATAGAGAACAGTAGTCCGAAAAGATAGGTTTCGTCATACTGCCGGTCGGTCTGCAGTTCATCTGTGGGTCCGTGTGTCTCTGCGTCCGCCGCGCCGGTGCGTGTATCCACTGTAATTTGAGTTAGAGTCTAAACGGTAGAGCAGGCAATTTGCTTCAAATTCGCAAATTCAAATTTTTGTTTTAGCTCATCTAGAAGGGGTAGTTGTTATACAGAATTTTAATTCTTTTTAAATTTTTTTCGGAAACGGATCAACGATTTTGATTAAATTTTGTATGCAGGATAAGATCAAAAATATTATAGGAAAACTGCGTTTCAGATTTTTGGCAAAAAAATCACCTTATAGAAATAGGTATTCAATGTTTTTTTTTGAGAATATGGTATCCTATCTTTTTAATAGTTATAGAACCGATTTTATTATAATTTTGCAATGTGGTGTTTAAACAATATTGTATTTAAAAGTTTTAAAAACTAATTTTCCGAAAAAGACACACATTAAACTTGTTAAACTTGTAAATATTTTGTAATGTTTTACCCAGGTTCATTTATAAAACTTATTTTCTTACAAATTAAACTTTTCAATCTCAATAGTATGAAAGTTAGAATCACTTCGGACGACATTTTTACAATGAAATAAATATGCTATCACTTCAAATCACTATCAAAATTAAACTGTATCAATTCGCTCGCAAACATTGAAAAGCCAGTTGCTTGGTTCTAGATTCCACTTGAAAATTCTTGTATCTCTTTCTGGAAACTTCTACCCCATCGGTAGTTGAAAGATGATGAATTTAGTTTTATCCCAAAAGATCGCGTTGCAATCTTTCAAGATCTAATTTTAGGAGTTTGTTTAATGTTTATAAACGTTACATTAGTTGTTAATTAGTAATATCGTACACTTACCACTCTATTATTAAATGGCGGCCAACGGCGGCGGCGGCGTGATAGAAGTTACATATCTTTCGTGATTTTCTTGACAAGAGGATAACTTTAAATTACTAAATTTGTGGTATAAGTGACGGATAACTTCTCATAACATCTCATAGAACCTTTTATTATTACAATCATAGTTTTTAGACGATCTGATCTTTTTCAAACCGCGAAATAGAAAAATTTGAATCTTTATTCAGGAAAAATTCTATTTCTTTGAACGACAATCAAATGTAAGAATTTACGACCAACAATTTATGACTTCGACCTTGTAAAAATAAGAACGTCTTTATTGTGTAACGTGATGTGGGATAATAATTTTTCTTTATTTAACTGGTTAAAATGTAACATCGTTTTTGTATATATAACGTTAAATAGAAAATTATGGTGAACCTTGGTATTAAGGCGGGAATTTCAAAAATTTAAATTATAGTGATGGGACTTATGTATACATTTTAAGAACACGATTAATTTCTAGCTTTTATTTTACATAATTGCTTATTAAATTCAATTAAGATAACAAGTGCTCCAACAGTTTTCATAAATCAGTATGTATGTGACAGGTTAAACCAAAAAGCCACGCTATACCTTTGAATTGAACCACAAGAGCAAGTCCGTGTGTTCCAGTCGTGAGCCTTATTTTTTTAGTGGAGAATTCTTTAATAAGAGCTTCTTCATGCGAGGCCAATAATTAGCTACATTACAAATAGAATCAAAGTACAATGAATGTGTTACTGCTTAAAATTGAGATAAAATTACTTAGATATACTTAATTTACTAATTTTTGTATACTTTAGAAGTATTGGTGGGAATATAATTATTGGCTATACTAAGTGGGAAATGATATTTTTATGAAATATTTGTTTATCTAGGCTGGAAAAAAAAATATACTCCGAAAGGTTTGATAGGTTAAGGATCGGTTCTATCGTACAATCCAATTGTGCATCGAACTGTCAATATTTTGAAGTAATAGTAGATGTTGGCAAGATTTAAATCTATAAGGAAAAAATGTGTATTTAAAGTTTCAAATATCTGCACTTATATATTTCAAACAAAATATTATGAGATAAGCTCAATTTGTATTCAGTATTTTTTTTATATAATTTTCAATAATATGTTATCAGCCAAATTAATAATAAAATATTTCTAAAAATTCATTTATTTTACTCTGAAAAATAAACTGCTGTGCAGAAGAAAAAAATCAAGTCTTTATAAAATCACATAAGCCATTAAACCACTCTCCATATCCCTTGTGTTTTAAATTGAAAAATCTGACTTTATGCAGGCACTATAGGGACTCAAGAAGAAGTCCGTCCTATCCAACCCTTAAAATGTGAACGATTACTGTGTCTTTATTCAATTTCATTTCAACAAAACTTTTTACGATTATATCCATGGCACAAAGCCGAAGCCGAATATTCATGAAAACGTCATGAATACTAATCAATCGGAAGGATTTAATAATTCTGAAATAACAGATTTCATGCAAATGAGCTTTGGGGCCATCTCTGTAAGGAGCTAAAAATGAGAGTACCCTTAGCTATATTGGTGAAATAGTGATTTTATATATGTACCTATATACTTATGCACACCTACATGTATGAATGGGTATTGGAAAATGACGATGAACATGGTAAGCTTATCTCTTTTGACATATCGTTAACCCAGATGAAACTTGTCAAAACTCAACAAATTGAATTTTAAGCAACGCAATCAACAAAAAAAATATTCGCTGGAAATTTACAAAACTCTTCCATACTAAAAGAGCTTTTGTGTGGCTTTAATGTTTTAACAGAACAATAGAAATTCAATTTTTTATTTGCAAAGTAGGGCTCCGGGATCTAAGCAGCCCATATGTAGGATATTCAAAAAAAAAAGGATGCCATCTAAAGGGTCAGTAATTGGTTAAAAATGTCAACTAGTTTCAGAAATTGGTCAGCCATAGGTTTTTTAAATACTTTTATAAAGTTTTTTCAAGATCGTCGAGATTTTTAACACCTCATTTGGGGGATATTCGCAAAAATAAAGTAGGAATACTATATGAAAAGTCTTAGTGACTTCATAAAATGTCAATTGGTTTCAATAGTTTTTCAACTATAGGTTTTTTTAATGCATTTTTAAATAAGGTCAAAATCATGCGACCTTGAAAAAACATTAAAAAATCGTAAAATATCTATTCCTCACCAATTTCTGAAACTAATGGACAATTTATGACAATTTAATGACCTTTAATATGGTATATTTTCCGAATATCCCACAAATGAGTGGCTAAAAATCTCTGATGACCTTGAAAAGCTTTATCTATTAGTTATAAATTTTCTATGACTGACCCATTTCGGAAACTAGCTGACCTTTTTGACTATTCGACTATTAAAAAACGGTAGGTATACTTTCCATACAAATTTTTTTACCAGTTCCGGAAAATCTTATTTTCCTCAAAAATGGCTCCACAGATTCGTATGAACAAAATGCAGCAAAGGTTAAAAGGTAAAATGTCCCTTCTGCTTTATTTGTTTTCAGAAAATGGTTATAAATAGCACACTTCCCATATAGAACCATTTTTTTTATTTTCTACACAACTGTGTAACCGATTTGGATAAATTTTTGTTTATGAAAACCGTAAAAAAAAGTCGAATCATAAAAGCGCCAAATGCGGTAATTGTAAAATGATTGAAAACATAATGTTTTTACTCAAAACGTAAATTGACAATTAAGGATTGCGAATTAAACGACACATTTAACGACCAAAGCAAAAAAAAAAGAATTGCCAAATGAATATGCCAAACAATGGTGTCCCTTGCGCAATTTTCTTTCTTTTCTTGTATTCACATAGTCAGCGTTAAAATTTTATTAACCTACAAAAATAGAACGCAAAAAAGGGATTTATTAAAAAGCATTTGACTAAGTTTAAAAATGTTTAGGAAAAATACCAAAGGATTCTCCTAAAAATGCATTAAGGACCAAAAGGACGCTGCCCTTATTTGCAAAAACGAGTGGAGCCTATAAGACTCTGTTTCACTGAATTTAATTTAAGGATTTGGAATATGCTGAAATACAATTTTTGAACACATTTTTGCAATGGCCCTCTCACTTTCCATCAACCAAGACTCTAACTTACAAGGGTTTCTAAATAAACTGATATGTACCGCACTATTCTGGTCGCCGACATTGGAATCTGTTTTGATAAATTTGGAGGGGAAATACAAATTAGGAAATGTGGACTTAAAAGTGGGCGGACATAACTTTTTAAATCTTCCCGGTAATTTCGGCACCACGTGGCGTGGTTTTCTGCGCTTAACATTACAATACGTGTTGTCTCACTCAGTTGTTGACAAACTGCTAGAGTGCTTTTGACCAATCTTCACAGAAACATACTTTTGTGCAAATACCAAAGATTGTGTTAAATTCAATTACAGGTACATATAGGAAATAGATATAGATACTTAGTACATTCAACGAATTGTCATGATTTTTCTTACAGATCTTACAAGAAAAGGATTTCATAATAAGTAATTTCCAATATCCATGACAAACTTTAACTTGCACATCACTAGGCGCATAACAGTGTGGAATTCGAAAATTCGTGACACCGACAGAACTCGTTTAATTCGAAAACGAGTGCAATTTTCGCCTACGACCCTAATCAATAGCAAAAATTATTTCTTTTCTGTATCACCCGCTCATGAGTGAAGTTGCTGGGTATACATATTGCAAAAATATTCAGCAGTACTATAAATATCATTCCCACATAAGAATAAGTTATTATATTGTCTTTTTTTTTGTTGTATAATGTAATAGCTTGTAATTCAGAAATAAATTGATCCTGAAAAGAAATCTTGTGTCAAAAGGTGTAAGTTCAACTTATTCAACAGCATACTTTCGCCCACGAGCAGCAAAACTCTAAACTCAATCTTACCTTAAAGCAAATCAAAATTTGCTCAAGCCAAAGGCCCAGAGCCACATGTAAGTTCTACGAGTAAAATTATTTTGCTTTAAACTAATATGATTTCTCGATTCCCTAGTGATGCACCAGGAAATTGTGACAATCAAAGGTTTTGCACACTCAGTTCATATTAACCACCAAAAGCTGCTACGTTGCCATCAGCTCACTGAAAATCTGGTGTGTGGCCATATTATTTGTAATTGTTCTAATTGTTCACGGGGTTGTTCGATCAATCGATTGAGAAACTTTGATCAAAACGTGACTATATATGTAAATGTATAAATTTACATTATTTTATCAAATCGAGAACAAACCAGACCCATTCAAGACATATCGTGCAGCTGTTTCAGAAATTTCTTCGCAGAACCCACCGATCAACTAGCTATGGACATATCCATCTTGGAGGAATTTTCTCTGGAAAGCGTCCTCTACCCAATCCAACCCAAGTCGACTATTGTTGCGTGACCGACCTACCAATCTGGAATACCCTCAATTAATTTGACCCTAAAGGTTTAATCGTTAATTAAAAAATATTTAAAATAATTGCTCTTTCCTTAAATTCTTAAATACTCCAAATTAACTTAATTTTTTTTTTGAACTTTTAATTTACGAACCTTGATTTTCACTTGTTATTATATTGGTTGTTTGTTTTTTTTGCATAAAGTTTTAATTGATCATAAGAAAAGAGTATGTCTATAAGAAAACAAAATAACTGTAGTAATTCAACATTTTAACAATAGCAGATCTTCGGTAGATGTGCGCACACCAGCCAGATTCCTGCAACAAAAGTAATGAGTGAGTACCTATACTTATCATAATTCTCTTTTGTTTCTTAACACTACAATTTCATTTTTGTATGCTTATATTCTCTCTTTATCTTTGTGTATTGAGTTGTCTTTAATTTTCAATTTTATGAAAAAGAATCTGAAAATAGAAAAACAATTATTATTCAAAATTTCACTATAGATGTAAGTACTCCCTGCTTTTGTACTATTCAATGCTCTTATCAGTTCAAAGTCAAACACTAAAAACTCTTTCTTTCTTATATTTACTTTTTAAATAAAGTTGTTTTAGTAAACAGTTTTTGAAAAATTAATTTTAAAATTCAAAATTTTGAAAAAAAAAACTTTAACTGAATATACTTTACGATCTACGCTGTGGAAATAGGATCCTTAGAGCAACTTAAACAACGGAAATGGAATTTAATTTCTGTTATTTTATATTTTCTAAAGAACTATAGAAAAGATTTTAGCATTTGGTTTTTGGCGTTGGACTAAAAATTAATGAGAGCATTTAATTTTAAAAACAAAAATATTATTTACGTAAAATTTTGAACAAAATATTAAATTTTTTTCTTCAAAATTTTGAGTTTGAAAATCATTTTTTCAAAAACTATCACAGGAATAAAAAGGAACAAATATTTGAATTATCTAAGTACTAACATGTTTAACTGACTACCTATTGTTTTGTTTTATATATTTTTCCATCTAAAAATAAATTGTTTCTCACTTCTAGAGTTTAATTTGTTTCTAGAGTTAGCTAACTCTAGTTCAAATCACTACTAAGAACTGGGCCTTAAAAATCAGTAGATTTTTGTCTTTATTATATATTCCTATTTTAACAAAATATCATTAGGAAAGGCCGAAAACAAATTAGGAAACAAAACACTCAAAATATATCAGTCGTGTAGGTACTGCTCATTCGTTTTCTTCATAAACGGGAGGTGACAAAAGTATTCGACTTATAGCTTCTACAAAAGAAATGCTTAAATTAAATTGTTTTACTGTCTTATTTAGATTCGTAAAACTATAAAATTGTATACCTATGTAAGTCAATGAAACTTACTATACATTTAACTTGACTTTATGGCAATATAATATCTATTTAGGTATAAAGAAAATAATTTTCTTAAAGATGCTGGGGTGTTCGAGAATTCCTTATGTGTTAACAAAACAAATATCAAAGAATGCACATATTTTTATTATGTATATGGGTAATAATGTTAAAGAATTGCTGCGCTTTACTTCACTGACAACATTTTTATTTTATGGCCTTATTCTTAATGGTAAAACCACTAATATATGTATATAGACCTCTTATCACAAAATACCTTTCACCATATGTGTCTACAATATTATATAACAACCATAACTTTGATGGCCCCTCTTCCCTAAGCCTAATTTCAATTTTACCATAAACGCATACAGTAAACACATTTCGTTTTGCTCTCAAAATAAATTTAAATTTAATTCAAATCTGGTTTGCTTTTTGGAAAACCATTATCATATCTCAGTCATGTTTTCATTCTGTTTCGCGTTTGCATATATGTTAACACTTATAACAGCACTCTTCACTTCGAAGAGCAAAATATTCTTGTTTACTAAACTTAGACATATTTACGACCATTTAACATTTAATATTGCATAAGCACAAATAAAATTTAAAAAATCCATTGAAATACAAGTGAATGGATAACCAACAAGAATAGAAATTAGAGCTGCCATTATTCACAACGAATAGAAACAAAAAATGGAGAAGAATCGAAAATAAATCCTATTTTTTGAGGCAGAATCTTTGCTTTAGGTTTTGATTAAAAGGCAATGGCACACAATTTTAAACAGCCTAATATTATGGTATAAGTATGATACTACTTTACAACTTACTAACTTTCAAACTCTTAACTAAAATGTTCTTAGTTTTTAACCATTTTTAACTAGTATCATACTGAACCTATTTTCGTAATAAACTGAAACTGGATGCATCTAAAACAAATTGGGGCATATTCATAGTCACTTTTAAACTCTAGTTAATCTTAGACTGGGGTTTATTCAATGTTATTTAGATAGGATTTTTTTTTTTTTTTTTTTTTTTTTTTAATTTAGCGCGCACTAAAGGGGTTGTGACTACCCTTAATATGAATATACACAGCACGAGCGATTAGGTAGATTGGAGGGGATTGAAAAGGAGATACCGATGCACATTGGTTTTAAATGTCTGAAGATCACAATGGGAGGGGAAAACAGGGCTGGGTAGAGCATTCCACATTCGTGTAGTGCGACTAAGGAAAGAATCTCTGTACTTAACAGTACGTCCGAAGTTGGGCTCAAGGGTAAATTGATGGGCATTCCTAGAAGCGCGGGTATTACGGTTGAATTGTTTAAGGGGAGGAATGCAACTGGCTATTTCACTAGAACACTGTTTATAGAAATAGCGGTAGAATAATGATAGACATGAAACATTGCGACGGTGCTCAAGAGATGTAAATGTTTCCGTTATAGTTCTTTCACCTATCATTTTCAGAGCTCTCTTTTGTATTCTATCCAATAGGCTCAAGTGGGTTTTTGGTGCACCTGCCCAAATATGGGAGTTGTACTCAAGTTTTGGACGAATAAAGGCTTTGTAGATCACAGCCAGATCAGAAGGGGAGAAAAATTTCTTGCATCGACGGAGGAAACCTAAACACTTAGCAGCGTTTTTGGCTATGTCAAATATGTGGTCGTTCCACAAAAGGTGGTCTGTGACACACATACCGAGTACTGAAAGCTGTTCAGTTTCCTCTATGCAAGTACCGCTCATGGATAGCGGCATGGGGGGCGGGTTCCGCTTTAACGACAGGAGACAGCATTGAGTTTTGGAAGCATTAAATTCTACACGGTTTTTGATTCCCCATTGGACAATGCTGTCGAGATCAGAATTTAATGAGCTTATCATACGCTGCCGTTGAAGTTCCACATCTGAAGAACATGGATGTGAATCTTGAAACGAATATGAAAAGCTGAGGGTACTGTCGTCAGCAAAACAGTTTAATGGATTAGAAGTTTCAGATAACAGATCATTTATGAATATTAGGAAGAGGGTCGGAGACAAAACGGAGCCCTGGGGCACACCAGCATTTATTTTGTAGATATCAGACTTGAAACCGTCCAATACAACTTGTATTGATCGGTCCGAAAGGTAATTTCTAATCCAACGAAGAAGAGATTCATCGATTCCAAATGCACGCATTTTCGATAAGAGAGCTTGGTGCCAAACTCTATCAAATGCTTTTGAAATATCAAGTGCAATAATCTTACTTTCGCCAAAACGATGTAAAGATTTGTTCCACTGTTCGGTGAGATATACCATCAGATCACCGGTGGACCTATTGCTACGAAAGCCATACTGACGGTCATTAAGAAGCTTTCGTTCTTCGAGATATTTCTTAAGCTGATGATTAATCAGCAAGCAAATTGGCTTTATCGAGTGAGCTGACAAAAGGAGTATCGTTGGAGACGAGCGTTGGAACCGAGGACGAGGTGGTATTTCGTATGTTTTTTACAAATGACCAAAAATTTTTACTACCTCTGGGACATTGTAGTATTTTTTGCCGTAATTTTTGATCATGTAGAAATTTGGTTCGTCGAATGTGAACGTTGCAGGTCTTTCTAGCTTGTTGAAACTTTTTCCGGTTTTCCTCAGTAGGGTTGGCTTTATAACAACGGAAGCTTACTTCTCTGACCCTAATAACCTCTTTGCAGCTCGAATCAAACCATGAGTTTTCTTTGGGTTTGATAGATTTTACCCTGTTCGGGATAAAATTTCTCATTCCACAAAGAATTATGTTTGCAACCATATCTGCGCTGGAATCTACGTCACTATCGAGGAAGCATAGTGACCAGTTAAAGTTCCTGAAGAAAACATTTAGACCGTCCCAGTTGGCTTTCTCGTATTACCAAACGGTTCTCTTAGGAGTTTTTTCTTTAACTGGGTTTTGTTGATACGAGAAATTTGCAGATATGATACAATGGTCTGATGTGCCTAGAGGCGATAATACACTAATAGTGTATTTATCAGGGTCAGAAGTAAGGAACAAGTCTAGAGTGTTGGCGGATTGACCTGCAACGTCAGGAATCCGAGTGGGCTCGTCAACAAGCTGAGTCAGGTTGTTTAACTCAGCAAAAATCTCGGCATACCTTCCTTCGGGTGTTGTCTGACCCGAATAGCGTAGCCACGAAGAATTATGTACATTGAAATCGCCCGTAACAACGATTTCACTGTGCGGAAAATGGGAAATAATTCTCTGGATGGAGTCGGATAGTGCATCAAATTCATTAGAAGTCGAATTACTATCCAAACTAGGACTACGATAAATAAAACAAGTATGGATGATGCGCTTATGGACGGTGAATTTAAACCACATGAAATTAAAGTTGGTATTCCAACATGTACCATATTGTGGCTGAAGCTGATAAGCAACATCATTTCGAACATACACGGCGAGACTATGATGTGGGAAAAATAAAGGCACTAAGCTATAACCATGTAGGCTGAATTCCGAGTGATCAGTATTTTCCCCTACCTGGGTTTCGCTTAGTGCCAAAACAGCTGGTCTGTTTTTCGCAGTATGGACATATGCAGCACAAAAATTCTGCCTAAGTCCCCGAATGTTGCTGTAATCAACCCTAAATTCACCTACCATTACGAAAAAACAGACACAAAAAAGCCAAATCAGACAATTAACTAAGCTGATATCAACTTTGGGCCCCAAAATGACTTCACAGTACAAATACTACTAGTGTTATGCCTTAATAGCAAATGTACTGATCCGCCCCTGGATATCCAAAATCAATACCAACTATTTATCTGATAAACCTAGGTCTAAGATAAACTGGAGTTTAAAAGTGACTTTGAACATGCCCCATTCTGTGCAAAAAAGTGAGCAAACATACCTATTTCGCATTTGTGTTTGTCAAAGTGACATAAATGGAGTTAATAAAGGCATTATTTGGTGAATTTAATTTTAATAAGCTGTTAAAACGATAATGCTTAAAATACTAACACGTTTAAAATTTGGAAAATCCTTACATACCATCATACTAAAAACACGCTTTAATTAACATGGTACTAAACTATAAACTGTCGATATTCGGTTTCCTGTTGCACTTAACAAAAAAATTCTCTGCATTAAAATATCTTTAAGAGATGTTTCCTATTTAGAGGACGTTGTATCCGCTCATTGTCTCAGAACTGATCAAATTTATATGGAGCACTTTCAGTAGCGGATCCGGAGACCCCCTTTTAAGCCGCCCTCCGCAGTCCACAACCAATAATATTAGAAAAACATTAGATAAAACAATGATAAAAAACGAGTTCTGATGGGCTGAACTATTTACATGTACAAAGGTGTGTTTTCTCTTGTCCCAAAGGAATTGAACGAAAAATACGGGGCTTAACTGTTTACAAGTAGGAGCGTTTTTTTCCTAGTCCAAATTTAAATATTTGCATTAATTCTAAAAAATGCCGAAACTGCTCTTGATGCACTGCAGATTATCCAATCTAAAGGCAACAATTTTTCCCTTATAAATATTGCAATACTATGTCAAATTTTGGCACCAATACCTGTCACGTCCGCAATAGCTGAATGCACTTTCTCTCTTCTAAAAAGGTTGAAAACCTTTTCGCGCGTTAATATATCTGAACCAAGAATCAATGGTTAAGCATTGTGCAACGTTCATAGAGAATTTGCAGTTTCAAAACATGAAGTATTTCTTGTATTGAACTGGACAGATGAGGATTCTTAAGATTCAATTCATGTGTTTTTGTTTTATTTCTGGGAGTTTCTCTTAGTTGTAATTTTAAACGGTTTGGATGGCTATTATGTATTAATGAAAAGAAGATTGCTTTCACATTACTTATTTAATATTTATTAAATGTTTGAATTTCTTTTGTGTATTTTCCTAAAAGTAATCAAGGCTCTTAAAACAAATAATGTGTACAAATTTAATTAATTCAATTAACATTAACACGTGTCACGGAGCACTTGAAACTTCCCATACAATATTATAGGTGTGTAAGTTTTTTTTGGCATTAGTTTACTCAAAATTTCAGTAAAGCTAAACGTTCGTTGTACCATAAGGAGTGTGTACAATATGTACATACATGTACATTAGGGTGGCCGTAATTTCCCAAAATCATTTTTTTTTGATCAGACACCCCCTGAATCGGAAGCTTATGCCCTATTAAAAATTTACTGAGCAATAAAATTTTTTTCCGAGGTCGTTAACGAGTGCCTTTAAAGCCATCCTTTTCCCATACGAATTTATATGGGAATTTCGCGCTTTCTACTTCTAATTTTTTTCTCTCGAATTACTGCAGCTTTTCTTAATTTTGTTGTTGATTATTATTATTTAATTATTCATTTAAAAACCCACATTCAAAAATTTTTAAGAAGTTTATGTTTTTATACTTTTCACTTTTTCACCTTTAATTTGTTTTTCCTTAAATCATACAAGGAAGATATATTAAATTTTCTTACTGATTTTTTTTTTAAATAATAATGCCCCAAAAAAACTACATTTACATTTATTCTTATCCTTTTTTTAATTTATATGTTTTTGTTCTTGAAGTACATCAGTTATTATATTTTTTTTGTTAAGCTTTACTTATTAATAGTTCCTTTAAAAAAACACATTCTTAATAGTTAAATAACAATAATCAACAGCAAAATTAAGAAGAGCTACAGTAATCCGGGAGAAAAATAAAGAAGTAGGGGAAGTACGTCCAAAATGACATATATATATGGACAAAATGACATACCGACCATTTCTTGAAATCTGCTATACTTATACAATACGGATTTACTATGAACCTGAAGGTATAGTCTTTTCAAAGTTTTCACTATGGGCTTGGTGTATGTTATTTTGTCCATATGAAATATGTCATTTTGTCCATACTATATGGACAAAATGGATTTTATAACGGTTTTTAATAACTATTTTTTTTTAATTTAATATATTTGTATTTTAAACTTAAAAAGTACTGGTAAATGTGTGCAATGAACTGAAAAAGACATAACAACCAAGACAGTAGGATAGATACTCTATATAAATTTTGTTACTAAAAAAAGCTAACAGTATGTCATTTTGGACGTACTTATCCTGCAAAGTGCGAAATTCCCATATAAATTCGCATGGGAAAAGTATGGCTTTAGAGGCACGGGTTAATGACCTCGGAAAAAAATTTTATTACTCAAAATTTTTAATAGGGCATAAACTTCCGATTCAGGGGGTGTCTGATCAAAAAAAATGATTTTGGGAAATAACGGACACCCTATAATGTACATATGTACAAATATTTTCATTTTTTTCAAACATAATTAACTCCTTTAAAAATAACAATAATTACACAAACACAACAGTATCAATGAATGTATGATTTATGATTTATTTTATAAAAGTACTGTTTATGCGGCTCCGCAGGGCCAGGGCCCTCCACCGGTGGGCATACTTCAGGCACCCAAAGTTTTTTTTCAAGTTGCGCGAAGCTCGTTAACGTACGCCAACTTTTAATGGCAAAAAAACTGTTGTAACTGTTATAAATTGGCATGTCTCTAGTCTCGTCCATAATTTATAGCAGATACTAAGGCCAGGAGCGCACATGCAACTTAACAGTTTGGTTTCGATTTTGAGCACTATGGGATTATGTGAGAGTCGGCGCACATAAACCAAACTGTTTAGTTGAATGTGAGCGCCTGGCCTAAGACTACATATTTTCAAGATTGATTCTTTTATTATACCTATATTTAACAATCTATATCTATATAAATACAAATGGAAATATTCGTTTGTTTCTAATCGATAATCTCTGTAAGTTCTTGACCGAATGCTTTGAAATGTTGACACATCATTTCATTCGAAAACAGCGCGATATGTTTGGCAAAATAACAACACCCTATATATTGGTATATAAGCAATACAGAAACTTTATTTATCCGAACAAATTCTCAGTTTTGTTGTCAAAAAACTAATTTAATTTTCATTTGAGTAAAAAAGCAGTTCTCGTTCAGTAGTTTAAAAGCTATTTTTGTTGATTATTATTAAGACACAAGCATATGTGTTGTACAATCTTAGAAAGAACATTACACAGAAAACTTTTAAAAGTAGTTGGCCACTTATGCTCTCATATATTTTTATTTTTTTTAGAGATGGTCAAACCTTGGTAAAAAGAAATATTTTATCATTTTTGTATTAAAAATTAATTTTAAAAATTAAATTAAAAAAAAAAATTCGTGTTAAATTTGACTATCTATCTATTAGTACAGATATTCTAGAATAATATTTCCTTTTTCATCACCTTTCTTATATAAAATTTGAACTTCTTCAAAGTGGGCTTTAGGTTTTGTTTTACTATTTTTTCTAATAAACGACGTTTCAAACGTGTTTACATTCTTCTTCAGGTCTCTAAAATATAAACTTTATAGCTATTTTAAAAATTAATTAAATATATATGATACTTATAATCTTAACACTTAATCTTCAAGTCTTAACAATATATTATAAGTTTTTATATAATTATATGTTGTTGCTGTCTTATTGTATTATTATTTATTTAACAATTGAAAGTCTTGAAAAAAAAACGTTTCAATAAATCAAATTCAAAATAATAATAAATATTTCAAACAAAAATTTTGTTCAATTATATTTTGAAAATTAATTCAAAATTTATTTTAAAACACTTTAACGTAAAATTTAGTTTAGGATAAAATATTAATCTACATTATTCTGTTGTCTATGAATAACTTGGCTATATATTGTGTGTAAGTCCTTCACAGTCTAATCGTCTATTAACTTTATTATCTGTGTTTAAAATGTGTAACATTTCTATTGACATCCTTTTGTTCAGGGGCGATTTCTGGTCTGGAGTTCTGGGTTGGCTACAAAATACATGAGATATTTGCTGATGCACAGCACTTAAAGCCAAGTCCAAAACGACCCACGAAAAAAGCGTTCAAGTCCAGGAGTAGGTTTATATTCCCAAATGATATAAATAACATCTCTTTGTATCGAATAAATTTATTTTTCAGTTAAAATGCTATTCATTGGATATTTGAAGCATAAATTAGGCTTCATAATTCTGTATTATATTAAGATACCTTGTATTTCTTAATATTCAAGTTTCTTATTGATTTTCTAGGCTCGAAAGTAGCGATTTTTTCACTCTAAACCAATTTGCATACCCGCATCTTTAACTCAAATTGTTTTTAGATTTTTTTCAAAGTTTCAATATAAAAACTGATAATTTTTTTCACAAATCGAACAAATGCTTTAATGATAGTATTTTAAGACCTTAATCATAAAGATAAGTGCAGAATTTTTTGAGTAATCAATTTATTAATGAAGCTATGCCGATCTGTTTTTTTAATTAAAATGCATTTTATTTGCAAAAAAACATTTAAAATAAATCTAGCACCTCTCGTGTGGGCTTGATGGTAAAACATTGTAAAAAATAATTAGGTAAAGCAATAAATAAGCATATTTTGTTTTTCAAATTGTGAATTTTTTCATCAACTTCTGAATTGATGGGTGACTTTTTCACCCTTTTAGTATAAAAATGCCTGCCCCTCTACAATGATTGTTTTTTACATAATGTAGCGTGTTATGTTGGCTTTACTCAGATGCCTTAACATTAAAGATCCAATTAGTAGAGCGAGAGTTATGATTTCTTAAAGCCAACCATATGAAATTCGAATTACAACATTCGATTCAGATAACGGGGTTCTCCACTGCTGGGTACTAGTCGGCAATGGTCCAATCAGGTAATTTCAATGCAATTTTTTTAAAATCAAGATTGTGATGATTATATTCCACGTAGGGTAATAAGTGAGGTATCAAAATAACCGTAATTTTATTTTTATGCAAAGTTAATAAAAACCAAAGATATTCATTTATGCACCCAAGAGATATGAGTTTATATTTGAAAGAATTTAAGTAAAATCGAAGTGACAGTCTTGTTTTTATTGTGCGCAGTAAAATAAATACACAATAGCTCACACACATCAACAATCAGCTGAAATCTCGATTATAATTCTCTGATCTAGGTATACATTTATGTTTTCGATTCGATCCAGCTCGCCGAGTTGGATCCGATCGAGTAATCTGAATTCAATTCGATCCAGGTTTACAAAGACCCAAAACTTGATTCAATTCGGATTTCATTCTTCATGTAAACGTAGTAAGTGTAGTTTGTATGAGATTTGATGGCGCAAATTTTGTAGCCAATTCAACACCGAAGTTGAAAGCAAAATATGAATCGAGATACTTTGTATGACGTGACAGTGTCCATATTGGACTATGGGATTAATATAGCACGTATAGGGGTTGTAGTGATTTGAATAGGTTTTTCTGGTCTATAATGATTTAAACGCATAGGGATTTTATGTTTTTTGTATATAAAAGAATGTTCTGTATCTAAGTTTTAATACAAATAATTTGTTTGTAGTATGTACATTTATGTTGAAATTTTAGGTTTGGCGCCGCCATACTAGATAACTGAGAGGAATCGCCACTGCTTTTGTTATAAAGATTTTCTGTCTGTAAAATGTCTACATTAATAAAATCATGTCTATGTCCTAGTCCTTTAGCTAAAGAATGTAATTTCCAATATTTATATCAGATTTATGACCTGATATCCAATTTTTAAGTTTTTTCATCGATGTTCCAACATATAACAACATAAACAGAAGAGCAACCTATTAATCCATCACCTGAACATCTTATTTTATAAACAATATTTGATTTATCTTCTTTTGATAATTTGCTTTTAAGACTTGAAAACAAAGATGTTCTTAAAGTATTAGCTGATTTAAAGGCTATACGAACATTTTCTTTATTTCTTATAGGAGCATACAATATTATGCGATTAGAAAGATTGGGAATTTATAAACACTTTTAAATGAAAATGGTGAACCATTTGTTAGTAAACTTGTTAATAAAGGATTAAACTATCTATTTATCGATGTTTTATTATATTTAGAGGATAAGAATTTGAAGATAATGTATCTATAATTATTTAAATGTTTTTTTGACAAACGATAACGTCACTATTATCTAAAGCTCTGGTAATAATAAATGATACTGATTGTACAAAATTTTAACTATATGAAATGTGAAGTTATAAATCTCCCGCCATTTTATTTTAAATAGAGTCCAGCGAAACGCGAAAGAAAATTGGAATGGAAAAATTAATTATGATTTATGATAAACATTTAGTCAAAAAATTGATCTGATTGAAGCATTATTAATAATTGAGAAAAGAGCAATGAATTTAAGAAAAAATGTATATAGTCATTCAATATGTTTGTCTCAAACTCCAGTATCCAGCCCCATGCCACACCTCTGATTTTATTCAGGTAGGTATCGTTAATAACAATTTTTGATAATTTTATTTTCAACAAAATGCAGTCCATAACCTCAATAAAAAGTACTTAGACACAAATTTTATCAAATTTTAGAGCCGTTTCAGCCAATAAAAATAAACTCTTTCACACGGGTTGTATGGCAGTTACCGTAATTTTTTGAAATATAAAAATGTCAATTTTCTCATTAAAAATTACCAAAGTTTTAACAAACAAAATCCCTCCAGTGGCTTAGGCTGTACGTCGAGGTACAAACAGACATGCATACAGGCAGGATACAAGGGAATTGTGGGTCCCAATGTTCAAACTGATTTTTAGTAGTATTTTATTTTCAATATTCAATGTTTTCATCAATTTTTAGTGAACCACTAAAACCAGATGCTTAGATGTCTTTTAGTTTTTGAAATAAAGTTTTGTTCTTGTCTTGACTCAGCCTTGACTTATCTTATCGCATCCTTTGCGAATCAAACTATAGCATGAAAATAAATTCGGTGGCACCACATCAGCTTATAGAGGACGTGTGTGCGTTATCAGCAGGAATGGAGGGGTCTACAACTTTCTGTCGATTCTCTACGGAAGTGTGAGGCATTTTTTCATGACAAGAGACACATTTGTAGGATTTGTCAACTTCTCGCAAGAGCAAGTACCCGTGAAAAAACCTTTCAGTTTTTAGGTGGCATGCAAAGGCTGGGATTCAAACACCAAACCTTTAGTGGAAAACGGGACAATTCTACTCACTCACCATTACGACACAGGCTACGTGGTTATTACCTATTTATGTCACAAGTTATAATATTTACTTTTTAGTGACAGTAACAATTGTTGGCTGTGGACAATTTTCATTAAGAAAGAATACTTAAAATTAATTAGCAGATAATTTTTTAATATGTTAATTCATTTTTGAATAGCAGGATGAAGCAATTTTTTTTATTATTAGGGAAGAAATGTTAAAGTTTTCTAGCAATTTACGAAGCCGTGCTACAATTGTAGGTCACTTTTTAGGAAAAAGAAATATATACTTAACAACAAAGCTCTCCAAAAAAATTAAACTATGTCGGAATTGCATTGAAATTTAAAGTCAAATTTTCCTGGGATACGAGTCATTTTCAATAAATATTGAATTTATTTTAAAATTTTGCAACACAATTTTCCTATCAAGTTTCTTAATATTCTTTAACAGGAGAAATACGAAAAAAGGAAAAAAAAATAGCTTTAAATTAAATGATATTCCAAAAACCATTGGACCTGATTTGATAGAAAGATAGAAAATATCTATTCATCTTCAAGTTTTTTCTAACAAAAAACATAAATAGATACGAGAAGAATTTCTCACTTGAACTCTTTTAACCAACTTCATTATATACCAAAGATACTCGAATTCTTACATCCAACTAATTTCCCACTCATATCCTGTCCCTGTTGTGTTCAAATCAGGTGCATATACATTTTCTCTTAACATTAAGGAGCATTCTTTTAATATCCTCCACCACTATAACAAAACTTTCTTTTTCCTTCCAGAAGGAAAAGAGTATCCTTCCTGTCCTTGATGGGGTATCATTCCTTGAAACTATCACCATTTTGAAGAAGATCGACGGCATTAAAGGGAAATCTAAATCTAAAGTTTCCAAACATGCCTGCAGTCTTCTCAACACACTCATTCACATCATCAGTCCAATAGAGTGGGATAAAGTTTTTCTTCTGGCATCTTTTTGATGAATCATGGCACATGCCAAAGAAACACCGAAGCGTATAAGATCGTATTCAAGGAGCTATGTACTTGTACAACATGTATCTACATTTGGAACGTTAAGTTTGTAGAATCTCTTATCTAAAAAATTTTCACTTCAAAAACTTTTTCCCACACATTCCATCGACTAACTTGGATAAAGTGCAAAAAAATCCATGGTGCCACTACTGAAGAAAATGAAAGAGTTGGAAAAGGATGCGCAATCTGAGCAAAAGTGCATCCACAGTTTAGTAGGATGAACTTTGAAGTGTAAGCGATGTCAAAATTTGAGATGAGAGTATTTTCTAAGGCTACATATCGTCGATAGTTCAAAAACATTAGTTTCTGGGCGTTCCTCAGTGTCAGTTGCATCATGAAAGTTATCCGTACATCATCCACCATCTAAGGACAAAGTATTTTTTTTAATTAATTTTGACATAGTTGTATCAGGTTTTTGAAAGAAGAAGAGTTTGATTTCAGTTAATTTAATAAATTTTTTTTGCGGATCATAGCTTGATAATTGAATTGAAATTCAAATAATGTCACTGTGTGTCTTAACTTTTTAAATTCAAACAAACTAACAATTTTTATCAACGTCCAAAAATGTTTAAGATGAAAGGATGTCATTTAGACTTATTTTCAGGCGTAGGGAGGTTAATTAATTTCATCAAAGAACTCTGACATTCTGAGTACTACGGTTTGTTTCAATTGAAAAACTGGCATGAACACTCAGTTTGTTGCTTTCTGGTTGAATGTGCATGACTATGTTAAATAAATACAAAAAAAGTATATAATAAAATATCCAGACCACGATAAGACACAAAGGGGACACTCTTTATGAGTTATGGAGTCTTCTGTAAAAATTATTGTTAGAGTGTTAGGTTACAACAAGTAATCGTTTTACATAATGTGAAAATTATTATGTATGTATGAAATTGAATATTTATTTCTCAACCACTTGAACTCGGTGTATCCAAAAATCAAGTTTACAATGGAAATTGAAGGAGATAATTCGTTGGCATTCTTGGATATTAAAATTATGAAAAAACAAGATAGTAGCCTAGGACACACGGTATATAGAAAGGCCACTCATACTGACAGATATTTAAATGCAGCTTCTCATCACCATCCGTCAAACTTAACTTCTGTGGTATCTGCTCTGGTAAACAGAGCAAATACAATATGTGATAGGGATCACCTTGAAGAAGAGTTAAGGCACGTAGACGCAGCTCTTTTGAAAAATTCGCCAAATTTTAAGATCGCCAAAAGACAAAATTCCATTGCAAAACCCGGGAGTATATTCTGTGCCCTCTAGTTGTGGTTCTTCGTACATTGGTGAAACAAAACGAGGAAAAGAAACAAGACTAAATGAACACATAAAAGCCATTCAAAAGAACGAAGTAACCAAATCCGCGATATGTGAGAATTTAGCTTATAACGAGGATCATTTTATAAGATTCGATAAAGCAAAATCGATAGCTACGGAAAGGTTTTATGTGCCAAGACTGGTACCAGAAGCTATTGAAATAAAAATACATACAAACTTTAATCGTGATCAAAGCTTTAATCTTTCCTTTGCATGGGATTCTCTCATAAACAAATTAAAGAAAAACAAAATAAATAGTGAAAACAAAAATCAAAACAATCTGCCAGCTGATGTGATAAGCCTTGCATGTTCTCAAGCATACATCGAATCACAACAACAATCTATGCAGTTAGAGCAAGTACCTCCTCAACTGCAATCACAACCAACACACCGGTACAATCTTCGCACAAGAAGAAATGAGAGACAAAACAACACCCATCCATAAACCATCAGTAAACCCGTGACCACGACAAGTGTAACCCTGTCGAAACGTCGGGTAGTCGATCTCTATGATCAAAAATTAAAATCGTGGTAAGTCCGGAAAGTGTCTTATTGATAAAACAATCTGTTTACCAAATCTATGTTTTTACATTAAAATACAAAGTATTCAACAAGGATAAATTAAAATTTTGTTGCTATTTTATATTTGCTGAGATCTTCCTATTATAATGAGAAAATGTGAAGATGCTAAGAACAATTACATATATTATTATTGACGAATTTTTAAGGAAAGTGAATAATAAAGGCAATACGAACATTCCTTTTTTTATTTAAAATAAAGGGTCTAACGATAGGGACTTCTGAGCTTTGACAGTTGATAAGGGCCATATTGTTGAAGCTACATCTGTCAAATTGGCTGTCATTTATTCAGTCTGTTTTTTTTCATACCTTCATACAAAATGGCATCGATAACCCTTTCAAAAGAATACAAATGTAACGATATCTCACACACATTTGGTTTTATTTAAATTTAAATATAGGAAGCGATTAATGAGAACTTGTATAATAAACACATAAATCGTTATATCAATATAATTTCCTTTTAAATATTACGTACATTTCCTTCATTAGTTTAGTAAATGTTTTTATTCGAACCATTTGATGCAAGTGGAAGTCAAAAGAAAAGAGTTTGAACCACATAAATGTTGATATAAGAGATCATTTTCGGTTGGAATATCTATAATATAATATCTTTTTTCGAGTCTCAAATTGAATGTCCTCTTCTAACTGAAACTAAGCAAAGTGCTTTAATTTGATAACCCTTTATTCACTCATTATTAAGTATATAGGTATAATCGATGATATGCTTTGTGTTATCATAACTGACCATACCCCATCAATGAAGAAGAATTTGATTGGTTAAATTATGCTGAAGGAGAAACAAATTTAAACAACCACATTGAACAATATTTAAATTTAATGCTTATCAAAACACAGATTTTACAATTTTTTTCCGAAAACTATCATGTATATTATTTTTTCAGTCTTTATTTTCTGGGGCTTTTTTTGAAATCTAACACTGAGTTGAGTATTTAATAAAAAAAAAAACCTAAGCACCTATCGTCTTTTCAAATTTCAACTTTGCCGGCATTTTTAAATGACGCAAAAAGTAGTTTATTTAGAACTTACTATGCAAAATACAATTTTGAAGCATAACGTAGGCAATTTGAGTATCTATGCTTAGGCCCTTATTGCAAGTGTTTTCAACGTTCGATTCGATAAAATTCGATTGTACCAAAACGTTGGGCTCATTAAATTTTTATCCAAAGCTATCTGGATAGCACTTAAGAAAACACAGCTGATGGTATCTGGTGCAACAAAAACTTCAGATATCTTAAACTTTCGTTGTCTAATTTTCATCAAAAGTTAAACAAACTACACTCGCAATATAGGCCTGAGTAAAAGAAATGGTACGCTGGGGTGTATACGTAATTATTTTATGATTTATGCTTCTTTTCTTTACTTTTTGTTTAGTGAAACTTACGTTTCTTAAGCTGGCGCGGCCATACACCCATACACGAGTGAGCCATTTTGCTCGGAACAAATTTGGCAGGTGGACTTGTTTGGCCGTGTTTTGACTTGATCATATACAAATCACAATGTGGTTCTAAAGTCTGTATTAAATTGGTTAAGGAAGCCTATATTATATCCATTTTGCCAAATACATAGTTTAGTTGAAGGTAGTATTATGTGAATATACAGGGTGATTCGCATAGGGTGTGACAAAAAGCTAGAGCGTGTAAGTTGGGTTGAAACAAGAAAGAAATCGTAGAGGTGGGTGGGGGGTTCTGTTCTCCCCCAGTTGGGCAATTTTCTAAAAAAAAATTAAAACAGAAAAAAAATATTAAAAAATAACAGTTAGACTCATACAGTATGCCATGACACACCTTTTTTTAAGCTAGAAATCTTTTCTTTTATTGCGTTCTTAAATAAGGTTATTTTAGAGAATAGTTTTAGAAAAATAAATTTTCAAACTCAAAATTTAAAAAAAAATTTCCTTAACGGTTTTAAGCATTTGTATGGGATGTACCGTTATTTTTCTTTAAGCTTCAAGATAATGTTAAAAGTAAACGGAGTCGTTTTTGAAATATTGGGTAGAAAAAAAGAATTTCAAACTATTTTTTAAAAATTCAAAAAAAATATTCTTTTGAAAATTATGGTTATAATATTATTAATTTTATCAATCATTCTTCATAAAAAAAAAATGATAAAATCAGTTGAACCGATTTCGAAAAAAGCGAAAATAAAAAAAAAAAAAAATTTGGGAAGTGCCAATAGATAAATCATATATTTTGGAACCATTTTTTACTAAACCGCAGCTTATAACTATTAAAATTTATTGAACTTCTTTTTTTTTATCTGTGTAGCCGATTTTGAGAAAAATAAGAACCTTCAGTTCAGTTCAGTTCATATTTATTTGCAGTACAAAGGTTACATTATTTTACATTGAATATAATTTTAGAGATTTAGAACATTATTCTTTACAACTATAATACATTAAATTTATAACAATTTTTAAATAAGGATATAAGATGAATAATATATAACATTTAAGGGAAAACACTACAAGTAAAAAACCCTCATATTAAACTTAAAACTACTATTTCACATAAACCCAATATTTTCGAGAATAATTTATTGTAAATTTAGGATTAAATCGTTATCTGAAAAATTACATCTTCCAAAAAAGTTGTCTTGCAACTTGTACAAAACAAATTTGATAGGGCTGACATTTGCTCTTTTGTGGAGACGTACAGTGGAGTAATATCGGGGCAAATTTAGCATTAATTTAAGTACTTTATTTTGACTTATCTGCAGTTTTTTAATGTGGGTCTCAGCACAGTCAAACCACACTGGTGCACCATAAGTAAGAACCGGTTGGAAAATGGTTTTGTAAATTAAAATTTTATTATGTATGCTTAAGCGAGACTTTCTGTTGATAAATGGGTACAAAATTTTAATTAATAAGTTTGTTTTATGAATAGAGTTAGATATATGTCTTTCAAAAGTGAGTTTCTTATCAAGTATGATACCAAGATATTTAGAACTTTCAGTCCATGGTATATTGATTGAATTTATTTTAATTGTGGTTTGCGGGAGGAAACTTTGCTTTCTGCGTCGAGTGAGCCACATAGCTTGACATTTGTCGGCATTAACTTTTATCTTCCATTTCATAAAGTAATTAAGAAGGGTATCTAGTGAACTCTGTAAGCAAGTGAGTGCGTCTTGAGGAAGTACACTAGACGTAAAAAGCGCAGTATCATCTGCAAACATGGCAATTTCAATATTATTTTCAAACCGAGGTAGATCCGACAAAAAAATATTGAAGAGGATAGGGCCAAGGACGGAGCCTTGCGGAACCCCAAAACTAATATCAAATATAGAAGACCTCGCAATTCCAGTGGATACAAAAAATGTTCTATCTTTCAAGAAGTTCCATATGATTGTGACAAGATAACTAGGGAAATTAAACAAAATTAGTTTGTAGATAAGTCCTTCGTGCCATACAGTGTCGAAGGCCTTTTCTATATCTAGCAACACTAGTCCAGTCGAACGCTTTAAATTAAGGTTATTTTTGACATACTGTTTTACTCTTAGGACTTGGTGGCTGGTTGAGTGACCAGCTCTAAATCCAAATTGCTCTAGAGGATAGATGTTAGTTTCCTCAATGTGTTGCAAAAGGCGATTTTTTAACACCTTTTCGAACATTTTGCTAACAGTGCTTAGTAGGCTTATAGGCCTATAGCTAGATGGATATTCTTTTGGTTTGCCAGCTTTGGCAATTGCTACTACTTTAGCTACTTTCCATTTTTTAGGAAAATAACAATGCTGATTTTTTAGCTGGTTTGGTTTTGGCAACACTGGTTTTGACAGCTGACGTGTGTTTAGTACCTTGTGTCACTGTCAAACAACTTCAGTTTGGTTTGCAATTTAACCATGGATCGTCTTACAAATGAACAACGCTTGCAAATTATTGAATTTTACTATCAAAATTCGTGCTCGGTTCGAAATGTTCATCGCGCGCTGCTTCCATTTTATGATCGGCATTCTCGACCTTCTGAGCAGTCTATTCGGAAGATTGTGACCAAATTTCGCACTAAATTTACTTTGTTGGACATTAAACCACCAACACGTTTACGTACTGTGCGTAGTGAAGAAAATATTGCGGCCGTATCAGCTAGTGTGACAGAAGACCGCGAAATGTCGATTCGGCGCCGTTCCCAGCAGGTAGGCCTTTGTTACAGCACTACGTGGAAAATTTTGCGGAAGGATTTGGGCGTAAAGCCTTTTAAGATACAGCTGGTGCAAGAACTAAAGCCAGCCGACCTACCACAACGCCGAATTTTTGGTGAATGGGCTCTTGGAAAGCTGGCCGAGGATCCGCTTTTTTATCGAAAAATTGTGTTCAGCGATGAGGCTCATTTTTGGTTGAATGGGTACATAAATAAGCAAAATTGCCGCATTTGGAGTGAAGATCAGCCAGAAGCATTGCAACAGCTACCAATGCATCCCGAAAAAGCCACTGTTTGGTGGGGTTTATGGGCCGGCGGCATTATTGGGCCATATTTCTTCAAAGATGATGCGAATCGCAGCGTTACTGTCAATGGTGAACGCTACCGAGCGATGATAACAAACTTTTTTTTGCCCGAAATGGAAGTTCTTGACTTGCATGATATGTGGTTTCAACAAGACGGTGCCACATGCCACACAGCTCGCGAAACAATGGCGCAATTGCGAGGCGAGTTTGGTGAACAGTTAATTTCACGTTTCGGGCCGGTCAATTGGCCGCCTAGATCGTGCGATTTGACACCATTAGATTATTTTTTGTGGGGGTATGTCAAGGCTAATGTCTATAGGGACAAGCCCGCTTCGATTGACGCACTGGAAGCCAACATCCATGCATTCATTCGTGAGATACCGGCCGATATGTGTGAAAGAGTATGCCAAAATTGGACTCAGCGGATGGGCTACCTGAGACGCAGCCGCGGTCAACATTTGCATGAAATTATCTTTAAACATTAAATTGCAAGGTTCAAACTATCGATTCAAATAAATATTTCATTCATTTTTTCGAATTTTGTGTGTTTTTTTTTTAAAAAAAACTTCTAAACCTCTTAAAAAATAAACGTTAAAAAGGTAATGCCTTTTTTAGGCAGCGCTTTTAATAATCGGTTATTAATACCATCAAGTCCAGGAGACTTTTTTATTTTCAGCTCCTTTAATAAGCTTTTCACTAAACGATTGTTGCGAATTAGAATGGGTTGGAATGCTGCAGATTCTCTAAATTCGCTAAGCTTATCGTTTACAACATTAACAGTTTGAAGGTCACTCAAGTGAGTCGAAACTAAATGATTTTTGCTAAATGTTTCCGCCAGCGCATTTGCCTTTTCCTCCTGAGTAATAAAGATATTATTTTGAACTCTAAGGGGTGGAATAGTTGAGCCTTTTTTCTTTATTATTTTTGTTACATTCCAGAATGGTTTGGAGCCTTTGTCAAAGCTGGATAACAATTTATTCCACTTTTGATTACGAAACAGTAAAATTTCATTTTGGATTTTACGATTAAGAATTTTTAGGTTAGTTTTAAATGAGTGTAATCTATATCGAATCCACTTTCTTCTCTCAGAGTTACGCAGGCGAATTAGATGTAAAATATTTTCTAAGCGGGTGAAGATTTGAGTTGGAAAAGGCGCATCGAGTCTTAGGAATAGATACTTCAGCGGCGTTATTAATTATTTGTTCAAATTTCTCAGTAGCGATGTCAACATGATCAAGTGAGTGGACATCCATCATACATATTTTCAGATATAAAAGATCGATATCTTTCACAATTTGCAGCAGAATAGTTAAAACGGACACTCGTATTGTTAAAGGAACAATTAGACAGTAATTCTGTACAAACGGGCAGGTGGTTTGAGCTCAGAGCATTGATAGTTGAAGGTTGAGAGAATCGTGCAGGATTATTCGTTAAGAATATATCAAGTGTTGAAGGATTTCTGGAGGAGGAACTTGGGATGTATGTTGGTTTGAGGGGATATAAAAGTGAGAGAGATCTGTTTACGGCGACAATATCATGAAGTATATTACCCCAACAGTTAGCTCTCAGACAACCCCATAGTTGGTGTCTGCAATTTAAATCACCACCTATAATAAAATTTGAATTTGATCTTATTAGTTTTAGAACATCTCTTTTAAATTTAGTTTTTTTCTCATTAGTAGAATTTCCACCCGGGAAATAAAGAGAGAAAATACTTAATTTTGATAAGTCTTGCAGGATAACCTCTAAACCTATAGCTTCAGCTACCTCCAGACGAACAGCTGGTAAGATCGTTTGTCTAAGATTTTTATTTATAACAATAGCAACCCCCCCCCCCCTTGAATGTTGTCTATCTAGCCTATAGCATACATAATTTACATTAGAAAAACTACTTTCATTCTTTAGCCAAGTCTCCGTGAGCAGCGCAATGTCAATTTTGTTTTGGATCATAAAATTAAAAAATTCTTTTTTTTTATTTTGAATGCTTGAAGCATTCTAAGTAATAATTTTTGGGTTTATGTTCATCATATTGAATATACATATTTCACTGCAAGAGTGGTAATAATAGTAAATTGCTCTTCTCTAGTGTGACATGAGCGTAATTGAGACATAACATCTTTAAGAAGATTAGAAATTTCATCTAAAGAGAATAGAGAGCTTTTAATATTTTCATTAAATATCTTTGGGTTATTCGGTTTCTCAGAGCGAGATTTGACTATATGCATATGGTGTGAATTCTTGCTCGGAGAGGATGATGATTTGGCGTGTTGGTTTTCGTGATCAGTTTGGCTCTTCTTAGAAGTTTGAGGCAGGTGGGGAAAATCTTCCATAGATAAATTTAATTATATGGTTAATTTTGGCTCTAGGTTGGCTTGTTGAAACCGGTTTTGAGATAAAGTTGTTGTGAGTACAGCGCATGCGCGAGGAAATTCTTTGACGTATTTCAATATATTGCTTTGGGAAGTGCCAATAGATAAATCATATATTTTGGAACCATTTTTTACTAAACCGCAGCTTATAACTATTAAAATTTATTGAACTTCTTTTTTTTTTATCTGTGTAGCCGATTTTGAGAAAAATAAGAACTTTTTCCGCCAGAAAACTCTGTAGACAGGTACCGTTATTTGTGGTATGTCCAAGAAATGCTAGGTAACAAGCAAAAAGAAAATTGACCCATCCGTTTAGGCTGTAGTCGAACATATATGTACTTATATCGCAGATAAAAATCAACCACGCAGGAATTCGAAATAGATACAAAAACCTTTTTTAGTATGTCTACAACTCTTGTATCGACATATGATTTAAAATCAACAAACTTTGATTTGACAAAATAATACAAATTTAAATGGGTACAAACCAGCAAGACAATCATCAGAAAAATATTGATTTGAGCATGTTCTCTACTATCTATCTACCTTTCCATATTTCACAACCACAAAAGCACACAAGAATAAATTTATATCCTTTGGTATTGCGTCACTATGTCAACAAACTTGGTTAGAGTTCTGGAACAACTTTAGAACATCTTTTTGATGCAGCTTCTTTCAATATAAGATATAGGATATATGAACATGAACATGCCTACCCACTTTTAACTACAAGTCTTAAGATGTTTTATCTTCTTCATGTGACTTTCTTTAATTGAATCCATTGGACAACAATCAAGTTGAGGGAAAAGGAAGAAGAAATAAAGTTTTGCACCCAAATGACATGAAAAACACGTCATTGCAATCAGGCAAAAGCTACAAGTAACTAAAGAACAGTCTACAGCACAAAAGAGAATAAATTGGAATTTATGTCAGAATTATAATATATGTATGTATGCACACAAACATTGAGAAGGAAAATGTAAAACTTAAGAGATACCTCTACTAAGTTTATGTATAGGAAAAGGTACTTGCACATCATGATAATCAAACATCTATTCAAAGAAAATCACTATGATGCAAATGACAATTTTGAGAAGAAAATGTCTTTCCAATTCTGTTGAGGAAATTACAAAGATCTATTTAAATAACGACACGTGTATCTTGGGATTAAATAGACCTGTATTCGAAATTGTTAATTATTGTCTGTGGGAAGTTTAATCAAATCTTTATTTTGATTCCAATATACAATTAATTGATTAGATCTATACGTACATTGAAAAAGCAGTCACAAAATTCTATTCAATAACTACGTACTATGTAACGGGTGATTTTTTAGCTGGTTTGGTTTTGGCAACACTGGTTTTGACAGCTGACGTGTGTTTAGTACCTTGTGTCACTGTCAAACAGCTTCAGTTTGGTTTGCAATTTAACCATGGATCGTCTTACAAATGAACAACGCTTGCAAATTATTGAATTTTACTATCAAAATTCGTGCTCGGTTCGAAATGTTCATTGCGCGCTGCTTGTGTTCAGCGATGAGGCTCATTACGTAAATAAGTACGTAAATAAGCAAAATTGCCGCATTTGGAGTGAAGATCAGCCAGAAGCATTGCAACAGCTACCAATGCATCCCGAAAAAGCCACTGTTTGGTGCGGTTTACGGGCCGGCGGCATTATTGGGCCTATTTCTTCAAAGATGATGCGAATCGCAGCGTTACTGTCAATGGTGAACGCTACCGAGCGATGATAACAAACTTTTTTTTGCCCGAAATGGAAGTTCTTGACTTGCATGATATGTGGTTTCAACAAGACGGTGCCACATGCCACACAGCACGCGAAACAATGGCGCAATTGCGAGGCGAGTTTGGTGAACAGTTAATTTCACGTTTCGGGCCGGTCAATTGGCCGCCTAGATCGTGCGATTTGACACCATTAGATTATTTTTTGTGGGGGTATGTCAAGGCTAATGTCTATAGGGACAAGCCCGCTTCGATTGACGCACTGGAAGCCAACATCCATGCATTCATTCGTGAGATACCGGCCGATATGTGTGAAAGAGTATGCCAAAATTGGACTAGCGGATGGGCTACCTGAGACGCAGCCGCGGTCAACATTTGCATGAAATTATCTTTAAACATTAAATTGCAAGGTTCAAACTATCGATTCAAATAAATATTTCATTCATTTTTTTGAATTTTTTGTGTTTTTTTTTTTTTTAAAGTTCTAAACCTCTTAAAAAATCACCCATTATAATGTGAAGGTTTTTATAATACAAAGTTGTATACACTACTGAAATACATCAACCGAGCAGAAGAATTGAGCACTATTAAATTGGAATTGTTAAATTGATGACCCAAAATAGCTTTTAACAGCATTTCGTTCCGGCCATCCGACTTGGACTCATCAGTTGCCTAGTGAGGGCCTTGTCAATAAACAGTTTTTATTTATGAGTCCAAGTTTCCGGGACGAAACGCCAATTTTTGTGGACTAAAGGTCGTTAAAGGCTATTTTGAATCTATACATAATTGTGTTATGTAATATGATGATAAATAAAATTATGTAATACAAATAAGAGGTGGAGCCAAAATTGTCACCCGATGTTCTCTTTCTACGAATGAAATACTTTAGTTCTGATTTTGGATTATGTTTGTTTGATCATCAAATCAAAGTTTAATTATCTGACTGAAACAACACAGATATATGCTCCCTTAAGAATACAAGCAGATATATGGAACAACCTACTAATCAGCCCATCAAGGCTCTAAATCGTAAGCCGCGCTTCTTGTAGAGGGGATCATCTATTACGGTATAAATTTTGTTTTTCATCTGCAGTGATCCTGGTCTTTTCTGAAGATCCTGACACAAGAAACTCAACATCTGTCTGTGTGTTTCATAATTCATGATTAATGAGTGAACGATCTCTTGTTCGTCCACGAAACAGAGGCAAGGCATTTTCTATAATAACCTACTTTAAATATTGCATTTTCTATAACAACCTACATTAAATATTGTAGACAATTTGGCTATATAATAAATACTCATACAAAATTAAGAGTATCCTTAAAAGAATCAATCACGTTGGCGGAGGGTAAAATTTCCTCCAGGAAAGGTTCAAGGATGTAGTACTCGCTATATTACTAGTGTTTTTAGTTTAATGAAGATTTATAGCTTATGGCGTTTTTTTACAAATCCGTAGTATAACATTGGATGTAATATGCGATATTGGGGCTAAGCAAACTGGAACAACAACTAACCCTATATGGGCTTAGGTTAGTCCAGATAATAATTAGTCCGATGAAAACCTATAACCATCACGCATAATGACTTTGTTAACGATAGTTTGTATGGAAACGTCAAAACATCTTAGCCTTTTCCCACCAAAACCAAAACGGGGTTTTAGGAAAAAAGTTTACGAAAACTCCACCGAACAATTACCTGTTTCCGTTTGAAATTTCAATTGTTTTTAAATCAGCTTTTTTATGATTGCTTGAACACAATGGCCACGATACTTTGAAAAGCATCTATCTAAAATATCGTAAGCAAATAACTAAACGTCGTAACCCTGGCTTTTTAATTCAATTCGTAAGCAAACTGGCATACTTTTATCACTTAGGACGCGCGTCCCATCGCGTCTACTGTGTTAAAAAAGGTTTTAATCTAAAACTTCAAATTTAAGAAAACTTTGTGGTTTACAAAAATGTATGGGAAAACTTGTGTTTTCGATGTTGGTTTTACGCCAAAACCGATATTTTCACGAAAATCGCGGTTGGGTTTGGTGTGAACATTTTTTTTTAATTTTTACAAATTTATTATTTATATTTCAGATTTTTTTGTAGCAGTTACTATGTGGAATAATTTCCCTCCTATAACTTATCTTTTGGCACGAGTACGATAACTTTGGCGCCAAAAATTGATAACGGTTTTTTTAGAGGGGTCAAAAACAAGCATTTTTTACTATGGGGGGAAGGGGGTACATCTCGCCCCGTTTCAAATGAAAAAAATAATTACTTAAAAAACAACGGCAATACTTACAGTAAATTAATATACCGTTTTTGAAAGCTAGGAATCTATACTTAAATTAAATTATTTTAGCTGACAGTTTTTATAAAATTCGCATGCAAACTCAAAATTTTGATAAAAAAAATGGAAAAAAAGCTTAGACTAAATTTTCTCAAAATTGTGAAACGATGCGCTGAATTGGCTTTTTGTGGTCAATGCAAATATCAATTTTGAATTGACCACAAAAAACCGAATTGATTTATGTCTTCCAGTTTTTGAGAAAAAATTACTAAAACTACTTTTGTTTGAGATTTAAGTTTTTTTGGTTGCTTACATATACTATCTATACAATGCTAGCACTCAGCACTACAGCGTATAAATAATGAGATATGTAAGGGGGCCATGCTGCCCCCCTGCAACACCCCTGCTTGGCCACTATAGGATTTGGGGTATGTGCGAGGTTGGGTGTATGCAAAGTTTTTTGAATTTAAAGAATCTGGATTCAAATTTCTTTTGCATTTAAAGAATCTGGATTTAAACTTTCAATTTGTCTTATATAAAGGGTCCGCCAATTTTTTTGAAAATGGCGCAAAACATCGAGTGTAGCTTCGGCTGTGTGGCACGTAGCGCCGTCCTGTTGAAACCAAATGTTGCCAATATCCTCCTCTTCAATTTTTGTGAACAAAAATTCGTTCAACATGGCCCGATAACGATCGCCATTGACTGTAACGGCCACGCCTTGCTCATTTTCGCATTTTCGAAAAATGGCCCAATTATGCCTCTGGACCAAAATCCGTACCAAACAATGACTCGTTTTGGGTGTATCGGCTTTTCAATGTATGCGTGCGGGTTTTCTGTGCCCCAAATGCGACAATTTTGCTTATTTATTGCACGCCAAGATCAAAATGAGCTTCATCTGAAAAGATTTTTCTGGCAAAAACGGCATCTTCTCTAAGTCGATCGCAGGCCCACTTTGCGAAGCGTATACACAACCATATTCGCTTAGCGGAATCATAAAACTAATTTTCTGTCAAATCAGACATGAGCTAAGTGTTACCATTCACCAAATAAGCACTAGTTGACAAAAAAAAAAAAACGTTAGATGGCGGACCCTTTATATCCAAGTCAACAGCTGATTTCTAAATGTACATATAAGTGGCCCAAAGTTGCACATTTAAAATTTTCAGACATGAAAATGTATTGCATTATAAAAAATATGCACGACTGGGTCGCACGAACTTGCTCTTATGCGCGATCACATTGTGGTTCTATAGTCTGAAATAAATTAGCTATAGGAGTATTTATGTTATCCATTTGCCAAATCTTAGTTTAGTTTCAGGTGATATTATGTGAGTATACAAAAATTAACAATATAGGCTAGTGTTGCACATATGCAATATGCATAAAAGGAAATTATACTATTTAAACTGGTAAATTGTTTTAAATCAACAAAATTAGAAATAAATTGATTAAAATATTTTGAATCCGTTTTAACCTAAGGCGATGTACACCATCGGATTTCTTATATAAATCTTTATTTATGAGAAAAAAATTTTGAAAATCGTAGTAGCGGTTTTAAAAATAATTAATTTTTTATATATAAAATTTCGTTAACATTTTTGAGAAAAATAATTGGCACGCCAATTTAAAGCATTTATTAATGTTGCGTTAAAAATTGAACTTCACAAAAAAATCTGCTACCACTTTTGGAAATATCGAATTTTCAAAAAATAATTTTGATTTTTTTTTAAAAAATCCAAAAATCATTTTTTAGAAAATTTTGATACGCACTTTTATTTATATTTGTAACAAGCTTCTGTATAAAAAATCTAATTTTATTCGGTTGATCAGATGTTGAGATAGTCGAAAATCAAAGAAACCGTTCTATGAGAGGTACTGTTAATAAACGTAAAATATAAACTTTAAAAATTTTAAATGGTAGATCGTACTAATTTTAACACACAAAAAAACTTTTATGAAAATCGTAGGAGTCGTTTTTGAGAAACAAAATATTTTTCATAACGGTTTTTTAACATTTGTATGGGAGGCACCGTTATTTTTGAGTATTAGAATAATTTTTGTCAAAAATCTTCTAGATAAAGTTAAAAAACTGCTATTTACCAAGTTTAATAAAAATCGACCAAGTCGGTTTTGAAATATTGAGTTTTCAAAAAAAAATATTAAAACTTTTTTTAAAAATCAAAAAAATATTTTTTTTGAAAATTTTGGTAAACAATATTATTTAGAATGTGTCAATACTTCTTCATAAAAAAATTGATCAGAATCAGTTGAACAGTTTTCGAGAAAAGCGAAAATCAAAAACATGGTTCTTTGGGAGGTACCATTAATAACCATTTTTCGGAACCATTTTTTATATTAAACGGCAACTATTTAAATTTCTTGAGTTCTTAAAAACAAATTCGGTAGCGCTGGATTTGAGAAAAATAAGTTTTTCCTTTTAGGCCAAGAAATTTTGTATGACAGCTACTGTTAATTTTGGTCCTAAAAAAAAGAGAAAAAAACGGGTGGGGGGAATGTCCAAAAAATGCTAGGTACCAAGTTTAAAGAAAATGGACCCATCCGTTTAGGCTGTAGTCGAACCGACAGACAGACAGACAGACAGACAGACAGACGGACGTTTTTGCGAGACCCACTTTTTTTGACTTCTCTATCATCGTAATGTAAAGTGTGATCAAAATCTCGAGTTCGATTTTTTGTACGAATCCATAACTTCCCATATAGTACCTATATCGCAAGTAAAAATTTACATTAGTTAATACTGTACGACTGCAGCAAATATATAAATTTCTTAATATGTATGTTTGTGTCTTACATACCTTTATAATGCAATTGTAATGTTCAAAGTAGGTATATGTACATACCTAGATCATATAAAAATAAATGAACAAACATCCGAATTTCGTACCCTTATTTTTTTTTATTCAATGTGGTGCAGGTTATTGCTTACAAAGGTCATTCATTATTCAACCTTTGTAGAGTGAAGTGTTTTTTTTCTGAGAATACAAAATGGCGGCCTAGCATCCACTACTTCATGATAAACTAAATAACTTTCCAATTTGTCGTTCGGGGATTTTGTGTCGACAAACGAAAAAAGCATTGCTTTTTTGGAAGAAATTGGTCTAATTCCCACTAAAACGTCAACTCCCCCACTTTGTTGCAACTTACCAATGAAAGTGGAAAAATTTAAAAATAGTAAGTTCGGTTTGATGTGGCGATGCTTAAAAAAAAGCTCTAAAAAAAAGGTGACAAAAAATGTAGGAATAGATTACTTTAACTATTGTCGTGAAATAGCCGAAATAACAGCGTCTCACGTTGATGTTAACATTGGCGGCGAAGAAAACAAGCTTCTAAAAAAAACTATTTTATGCCGGAAAACAACGCACCACCTTCACCAATATATGGCATTTTTATTTTATAGAAACTACTGCCTTGAACAAAAATATAAAGACGACTTGGGCTCCTAAATCATGGAATTTTTACTAGACGTTAAAAAAGTGTACCCAGGTTTTATCGATGGTGAAGAAAGTATGGGCTTGCAACTAAAGGACTTCGACCCTCCCACTGTTCACAGTGAGCACTTAGAGGGTGTTTTACCGCCAAAACAACCTCTGCTTTTCACCATCAACTACGAACTCAATGAACTCGACGGTAACACCAGTACGGACGATCACTTCATTGACGAGACTTACATACCTCTTTAATACATTGAACATTGACTTTACTATTTTTAACTAACTCCTGACTTACTCACAAACTGACCGACTGGGACGCGGAATGCAATGCAATTCTACCTCCTCGTGGTGCATTCTCGGTAACGCTTAATGAATTGCTGTAGTACTTAACTTACAAAGATGAACCTAATCAACGTAAATACCAAAAAACAAAAATCTAATAAGAAAGTCGTTTTAGTAATTTTCAATTTCCTCAAAAACTGGAAGATATAAATCGTTTCGGTTTTTTGTGTTCAATTCAGAATTAATATTTTCACTAACTTTTATTAGCCAAGTAGAAGACTTAGCACTATTTAATTGGACTTGTTGAATTATTGATTCAAAATAGCTTTTATCGGCCTTTAGTCCATAAAAATTGGCGTTTCGTCCCGGCGATCTCACTTGGACTCATCAGTTGACTAGTGAGTGCCTTGTCAATACCCAATTTTTATTAAGTTCAGTTCAACTTACATGAACTTTTTGACAAAAATCCAATGTGAACTATATCCAACAAGATTAAAATTCTTAATCATTAAGCTGGAAATTTTGCCCAGGGCCAGGCTTTGTTTTTATATGAAGGTTTTTATAATACAAATTCTATATACTACTGAAATACATCAGCCAAGTAGAAGACTTAGCACTATTTAATTGGACTTGTTGAATTATTGATTCAAAATAGCTTTTATCGGCCTTTAGTCCATAAAAATTGGCGTTTCGTCCCGGCGATCTCACTTGGACTCATCAGTTGACTAGTGAGTGCCTTGTCAATACGCAATTTTTATTAAGTTCAGTTCAACTTACATGAACTGATGTATTTCAGTAGTATATAGAATTTGTATTATAAAAACCTTCATATAAAAACAAAGCCTGGCCCTGGGCAAAATTTCCAGCTTAATGATTAAGAATTTTAATCTTGTTGGATATAGTTCACATTGGATTTTTGTCAAAAAGTTCATGTAAGTTGAACTGAACTTAATAAAAATTGCGTATTGACAAGGCACTCACTAGTCAACTGATGAGTCCAAGTGAGATCGCCGGGACGAAACGCCAATTTGTATGGACTAAAGGCCGATAAAAGCTATTTTTATTAGCTTATTTAGCGCATCATTTCACAATTTTGAGAAAAATTGGTCTAAACTTGTTTTTTTTTCCATTTTTTTTATCAAAATTTTGAGTTTGCCTGCGAATTTTTTAAAAACTATAGGCTAAAATAATTAAATTTAAATGCAGGTGTAAAGTACAGATTCCTAGCTTTCAAAAACGGTATATTAAATTACTGTAAGTTTTGCCGTTGTTTTTTAATAATAATTTTATCATTTGAAGTCATTTTTTTCTAAAATTGCCCGTACCTCCTAAACGGTGACGAGGTAGACCCCCCCCACCCATAGTAAAAATGCTTATTTTTGACCCTTCTACAAGAAACCATTATCAATTTTTGGCGCCAAAGTTATCATACTCTCCCCTATCTTTTAATTTCATGTTGAAAAAACTGTACACCTAGCGTCGTAATGCATAGTATTTCTCCTATATTTAATTATTTACATATATTTTAAAAAAATCGGCTATGGGGATTTAAGCCCTTATTGCCCCACTCCCTGGATCCGCCACTGCGGACTTATAATTGAAAATGCCATAATCAAAATTTCAAACCGTATGCATAAAATTATTTCTTTTGACTCGTAATAAATATTTTGGTAGCGTTTTACTTAGTTCATTGAATTATGGCCGATTCCATAAAGCCCTTTTAACTATTTAACAGGCCTTAAATGACATTAGTTCCATACAAAATACTTCATTTAAATGTCTCCATAAATTAATTAACAAGAGATATTATAATTTCACTAACAAGTTTAGGATCACAATTTACAAAAAAATCAATGATAAACTTAAGTAAAATGGTAAAATCAAAATTTAAAATTTAATCGTTTTTAAGAAAGTGCATTTAACGGGCTTCATAGCTTTGAATTTATCAACGTCATTTAAAATAAAATACATATTTGTGTTATGACAAAGGGACATTTTAAAGAATTTAATTTTCATTAAAAAATCATCAATCTAAAACACAACTCCCTTATTCTTTTAAAATAAGGAAATTAATTTATATGCATGAATGGTTCTTAATCCATTAGCAGTACAAAAATCCCTCTTCCCAGAAAATTTTCTAGGAAATTTGTTTTCCATTTTGCAGTTTTCACTCATCAGTAAGACTCCAAGCTATAGGTCGGATACGAATGTACATAGTGCTCCTGGTCACAGACAAATAATTTCATTTCGCCATTTGTTGCACAAAAACCAAATGCGAACTTTTACAAAAGCGATTTGAATGAAAAATCTTCTCTGTTTTTGTTTGTTTTTATTTCGTAGAAGACATCGAAAAAGACAAAACGCACATGCACGCTGTTGATGAGAGGATATGCGGCAACAGCATGAAAGGACTTTCGGTATTATGGTATTTCTGTTCCTGTTTTTCAAACTTGAAAGTGTGAATATAAACGAAACTTAAATTAAAACACCAACTAGACTGGAAGAAGTGATATTTCGTTTCGTTTCGGTATCATAAATTCATTATTGCAATGGGGGAAGACTGAAACAGGCACAAGAAGGGACTAAAAAAAGACGACGACGAACTACGCGCATGCAATCGCAATCATCTGTACTCCATCCATCTCCTCCATCTGTTTAACCAAAGACCCGGTTTGAACAAATGGAGATAGTTGCATTCTATTCTGTTAAGACTTTGGAGGACCCCGATTGTGGTAGTTCTAATTTTGAACTGGAACTGGAATACAAACTGCAAAATAACGAAAGAGATAGAAGCAGAGAAATGCAGTATTTTTGAAGAAATTATTCGAAAGCGGGACGCAATGACAGACAAAAGGATAATAATTAACATAACGAAATTAATGGCAGCGATGCGATGTTCGTGTTAATGCTTCTCTGAAACGGAAATGAGTTTGTTTTGTGCTTTGCTTGCGCGCTCTTTAACATAAACAAACTAAATGAGTGGATTCTTTGACCTTATTTGGTTTGTAGATTTCTGAGTCCGACAAATGGAAGTGGCACTGTGGCAGGCATAATGGACAAATGAAACGCAATTAGGAACTGGCCTATGGTGTTTTTTTTTTTTTTTTTTTTGTATATTTGTTCTACTTGGTCAGCAATGCAGAGTTGTTCTTTCTTTACTTTGCCTAATTGAGATTAGATTATCTATGGAGATATAAGTACATGCTGCGCTGCTAAATGAATGTGGGGAAAACAATTAGTGAGGGTGGGAAAAAAAATTCTTGCATGGAAAACGAAATGTTAGTCTTTCTAATTTATTAAAAAGAATCGATTTTATTTTTCTTAAAAAAATTCCTATGTGTGTGAACCTACATCCATTTAAGCATTAAAGATTGGAAAATGATATACATATAAACACTGTGCATCACTTGTTTCAGGCAACACTTTCAACAATCTTTTTTCACCACATAGGTACCTACTTACATATGTATAAGTACCTGCTGGAAGTTTTTTTCCTGAAAAAAATTACTAGGTACCAGCGATTCCACTTTAAATTTTCTGCAGGTAGGTAATAAAGATAAAATCCACTGCATATTTTTTTAAAAATACTTACTCTCGAACTTCCATAATAAAATCATGCACAAAGTGATCTGTTGTACAAAGTTCTTTAGAAGCAGCTTTCCTAGCTTTATCTATGTAAAAAAAAAACTTTGTAATATATTTACGGCCATATTATTGACTTTTTTCAAAACTTGTTTCATTGCTGAACTAGTTTTATAGATGTTTGGAAGTACTCAAACCAGTATTATTCAAACATGTTTTGACACCTAAGACTCTTAAAATTGAAAACAGCTTTGCATAAAACACTTAATTCATAAAGCCGTGCAAAACTTGGAACTCCAAGCTTCTATAAAACTAGTTTAGCTATGAAACAAGTCAATAATATAGCTGTTAGTGTCAATTTTAGAAAAACTTTCTGTAAAATTGTGAAAATTGATTTACTTTGTATTTTAATATTTAAATACAAAATGGAACAGATGTCTGGAACGTTGTTTCCACATTATGAAAAGCACACCGGTGTTTTGCATTGCAGTGCGATCAAGTGCGTTTTTGAGTGACATTTTTTACAGCTTCACAAGAGTTTTCTTCCGATATCCTCCGACGAACATTTTTCTGAGCAATAAAAAAAACAGTTTAGAAAATTAGTTTTTTGTAATGATCAGTTGAATTGGTGTTTCCAGGGCCAGAGCAAACGAAAAAAACGAGCACAAACTAATATCAGCTTTTCGTGAACTTGATGAATTAAAAATTCGATACAGCGCAAAATTATACAATAAGGTCACCAGAAGCGGTTGCTGCATTTTGTAACGACGCGACGCTAATGCACGTTACTGAACAACTTAACCAACTAAGTCCATGGCAAACAGATGCTGGTAGTTGGAGTAGTTAGTAATAATAGGTAGTTGAAAGCAATTCAGGCGATGAAGTTACAGACATTTTTCATATTGGATTAAGTTAAGGAGTTTTTCGATAGTACAAAAAAAGCACAAAAAAAAAATTTAAATTATTGAAAGGTGGGCATATACGATATACTTAACGTACCATTCGGGATGTTCTGTGGTACAATGATGTACCATTTGTCTTGTATAACACAAAATACGTTGAAATATTAATTTTGAAAAGAACTTAAATAAGCTTTATTCAAAGTTAAAATAAAATATCGAAAATATAAATAGTTATGGTATATATTATATCTGTTTGGTATGGTGCAAAACTATGTTTGCATAAAGAGATTTTACATTCTTTGCGTATTGTTTTGTTGGGGGTCGGATTTTTGGCTTTCGCACAACTTATACACATCGGTGTCTGGAAGTGCCCTGGCTACCAGTTCTCTGACGTTAATTTGTGCACTGTGCCAGATCATGGCCAAATCTTACGAAAACCTTGAAGAATTGAGGATGATCGGTGAATAGACTCTGATATTTTTTATTAGTACCAACATACAAGAAGAATGGTACATTATTATACCACCTACGGCTACTTTTATTTGTTTATGATTATTTCATTTTGGTTCGAAAGTCTTTCCTTTCGTAGTATTATCACACCTTACGATTATATTAACAATACATTTACTGTTTTATCGATAATATATTGACGCACTTTTTAGTAAAATACAAAATTACATCATAAACACGACATTTTGAGTCAACCTGCGATTAAAAATTACAGAAAAAACTGATATACAATTGCAACAAAAGCAAAAAAAAACGCTTTGGTATAGTTTGTGCCCAAAATACTCAGGGATGGACTGGTACACATTTGGTTTGATTATCACAATTATTTGAGATTCTAGGGATGTTTCCTCGAAAGGGTTTGCAAAGTGATCAAGAATGATTATATCTATATGTACTTGAAATACCTCCTAAGTCATTATTCAACGTTAAAAATGAATTATTTGAGGTTATGTTTTGCAGTCAGTTAAATAATTCATAATACTGTTGACTTAGTGCATTTTACCTGTCATAGAAAAAAGCATTAAAGCATTAAAGTGACTTAGTGCTTTTTACCTGTCTTCGAAACTAGGTTTTTTGATTTAGGTAGGCGATGAGTTGCTGTTCTGTAGTCTACACATAAGAGAAAATTGCACTTAATTTTTCATTCGGGCAATTTTAGTCAAGGAGAATGGTTATTTTTTTGTAAAGTTTTTTTATAGTAATTGTGAATTATCCCCATAAAAATGAACTGGCTAAAAATTGAATAGTCCCGGTATGAAAAAAGTAAACCTGGAATTCTTCAGTTGAAATAAAGGGTTTTCCAATAAAGCTAGGAGCAGACGGCATATGAAAAGTCGCAAACGTTTGCGACTCTGACGTCACGTAAATAGTCGCAAATGTGTTGCAAATTCTATACCTACATCATTGCTCGCAAACTTGCATATGGCGGTGTTCACACGATATGCAAAAACTGTCCCAAAAGTCGCAAATGCATTTGCGACCAAGGCACTCGCACATCATGTATCCGCAAATGTGGTCGCAAATGTTGTGATGGATATGCGAGGTGTTCAGACGATGTGCTATAAAGTCCGCATATCACCCAAATCCAATCATATGCAGGTTTGCGAACATTTCATATTTTTTTGGAACTGAAAAATTCTCATCTGAAAATTCATAACAAATGAATTGTGCTGGGGAAAATATTAAAAGCAGCCAGAATCGGAATATTGTGGAATACTTTTTTCTTTGAACTTTACATAGTTTTGCTGCATTTTGTCAAAAAAAAGATTAAACAAAAATAGAAAAAAAAAATAATGTACTTCATATTATAATGGGTGATTTTTTAAGAGGTTTAGAACTTTTTTTAGAAAAAAAAAACACAAAAGATTCGGAAAAATGGATGAAATATTTATTTGAAGCGATAGTTTGAACCTTGCAATTTAATGTTTAAAGATAATTTCATGCAAATGTTGACCGCGGCTGCGTCTCAGGTAGCCCATCCGCTGAGTCCAATTTTGGCATACTCTTTCACACATATCGGCCGGTATCTCACGAATGAATGCATGGATGTTGGCTTCCAGTGCGTCAATCGAAGCGGGCTTGTCCCTATAGACATTAGCCTTGACATACCCCCACAAAAAATAATCTAATGGTATCAAATCGCACGATCTAGGCGGCCAATTGACCGGCCCGAAACGTGAAATTAACTGTTCACCAAACTCGCCTCGCAATTGCGCCATTGTTTCGCGTGCTGTGTGGCATGTGGCACCGTCTTGTTGAAACCACATATCATGCAAGTCAAGAACTTCCATTTCGGGCAAAAAAAAGTTTGTTATCATCGCTCGGTAGCGTTCACCATTGACAGTAACGCTGCGATTCGCATCATCTTTGAAGAAATAGGCCCAATAATGCCGCCGGCCCATAAACCGCACCAAACAGTGGCTTTTTCGGGATGCATTGGTAGCTGTTGCAATGCTTCTGGCTGATCTTCACTCCAAATGCGGCAATTTTGCTTATTTACGTACCCATTCAACCAAAAATGAGCCTCATCGCTGAACACAAGCAGCGCGCGATGAACATTTCGAACCGAGCACGAATTTTGATAGTAAAATTCAATAATTTGCATGCGTTGTTCATTTGTAAGACGATCCATGGTTAAATTGCAAACCAAACTGAAGCTGTGTGACAGTGACACAAGGTACTAAACACACGTCAGCTGTCAAAACCAGTGTTGCCAAAACCAAACCAGCTAAAAAATCACCCGTTAAAAGCAAACAATTTTATTGAAATTTTTAAAATCCTGTTGCTGCTTTACATTAAAATATCATCCCCAGAACTACCCACGCTTAATTTTAAATGTACGAATATAATAATTAAAGTTCCATTTTATTTCATTTAAATGTACATCCTATAAGCTATAGCTATGTACATGCAAGAATTTAACACAACAACAACTCTACTAGTAAAATGAAGAATCACAGCAGCTGATATGCTGCATATGTGGAGATGTGCAATGTTCGGTTTTCGTGTCATCGCAAATGCTTGGGATGGTCGCATATGGCCGCACATGCTCGCAAACTGTCACAAATAATATGCGAGGGTGTTCACACGATATGTAAGAAAGTCGCAAACTTATATGCAATTTCGGTGTCGCACATAATCCGCAAATGCTTTGCGAGCATATGCGGACTGTCCCAAAAGGGTGTTCAGACGATATACTCTCAAAGTCGCAAATGATGACGTAAAAATGACGTCAGAGTCGCAAACGTTTGCGACTTTTATATGCCGTCTGCTCCTAGCTTAAGAGGTGTTATTTTGATATTCAAAGAAAAATAGCATTTTTTGAGATAAATGATCGGATGTTTATTTCATTATAAAGAGGAAGGTATGCCGTTAATAATGAAACACAACATCAGCCAAATGGCCGCCACGACCACGCTTACAGGACCATATCCTTTTCATGAAATTTTCCATAACCAAATCACAAAGTGGCTGCCCTATGTCCTCGATAGCCTCACGAATTCTATCTTTGAGGTCTTGAATCGACGCTGGGCTGTTGGCGTAGACCTTATCTTTCACGTGACCCCAAAGGAATAAGTCGCAAGTTGTTAAATCACAAGATCTCGGTGGCCAATTGTGATCACCTCTTCGAGAGATAACACGGTCCGGAAACTTTTCCCGTAAAAGATCGATGGTTTCATTGCTTGTGTGGCACGTAGCGCCGTCTTGTTGAAAGTAAACGTTGTCCAGATCAATACTATCCAATTCCGGCCAAGAAAAATCATTAATCATCTCTCGATAGCGCAATCCATTGACCGTAACTGTTGCTCCAGCCTCATTTTCGTAAAAGTAAGGTCCAATGACCCCGCCGGACCATAAACCGCACCAAACAGTCACGCGTTGAGGATGGAGAGGCTTTTCAACAATAACTTTTATGTTTTCCGAGCCCCAGATGCGACAGTTTTGCTTGTTGACGTATCCTACGTGGTGGAAATGGGCCTCATCAGTCAAGATGATTTTTCGATGAAATTCCGGATCATTTTCATGCATTTCAAGGACCCAATCAGCAAAGACACGACGTTGTTGATGATCAGCTGGCTTGAGTTCTTGTGTTAACTGAACTTTATAAGCCTTAAGACCCAAGTCTTAATGCAAAATACGGTGTAATGACGTTTGTGGAATGCCTAATTCCAAAGAACGACGAGGAATGGACAAACCTGGGTTTTCTTCAACACTTTGGGCTACAACAGCAATATTCTCAGTTGACGTGCATGGGTTTTATTCTTTACATCACTAACTTGTCCCAACAGCTCGAATTTGTCCACCAATTTCTGTATTGCGGTCCGACAAGGTGCTTCACGACGACCCAAAAATGTTTTAGTTTTACGAACCGTCTCTGCCAAATTTTCACCATTTTTATAGTGAATTTTAATAATTTCAATGCGTTGTTGAAGCATGTATCGTTCCATTATTAATGGCGTAGTTTCTACTTGTCAAATGTCAAAAAATGACAGCTTCAAAAGTGACAGCTACCGAAATAGCGGGCTATTCAAAATAACACCTCTTATTGGAAAACCCTTTACAATTTTGGAGACTATTTCAGAACAATGAACATGATAAGAACCTTACGTAGAGAAAGGGACGCTATTCCAAAGCATCTTCGCTTAACACAATGGCCTAAATTATATCAAGAACCTCTTAAAATAAGCACAGCCAAAAAAGAAAGACTTAATAGAAATGTGTCAGTTTCGTTCTAAGATCTTTGATGGGGGTTTTGAGATATTTAAGATTAAAATTGTCAATTGCAGAAATAGTATTTCATGTATTTTACTATTTTACTCATTCTCCAACTCTAACGCCATTGTAGAAGTTTTAATATTTTGCCTTCCATTTGTAAGTTAGATGACCATGCGGCAAAACCTTAATTTGACTGTTTGTGATGTTTTTTTTTAATAATTGCAATTGACATTTGGCAAGGCAACTGTATATATATGTATACATGGAATATAGTTTCAGCTCTAATTTGATGGATACATATTACATCTTTTGAAGATCATTTCAATTTACTTAAGTTCTTATTCTAAATAACATCAATAAAAGCAAATTAAATGTTATTACGACTCTCAAGATTTGTAGATTTGTGTTTTTTTAAGATAACTAAATTAGAATATTTGTAAGTAATTGTTAAAGATATATTTGAAAAATATGTTCCACTAAAAACTGTGAGTATTCTTGCGTCCATTAAATCACTTCGCAAATTATAGGTATCTATCTACACAAAATGAAAGAGAATCCAAACTATTGAAAACTGGCAGGCTTATTCCCTTGCAAGAAATCAAATCACTGCTTGCACTTGCTTGGCTAAAAGAAATTATTTCGGTTCAAAATTTGATGGCAGCCTTTCATCGAAGCTACTATGGGCAAATATACGAGAGGTTGGGTTGGGTAAGGGGGCTAAAGTTGAGACTGTCATTGACCCAAATACTTTTATAACTCCACAGGTATTTCCAATAGTGTCAGCTTGATTTTTCTAAGGCCCTTGACAGGGTAAACCATAAAATTCTGATTAGAAAAGTGGACATATACTTTGGTTTCAGTAAAAGATTGTCTGTGCGAAATTATCTCTTCAAACGAAACCAGAGGGTTCTGGTTGGAGAAAAATTATCTCAACCCAGTGATCTTCACTGTGGAGTACTTCAGGGCTCCATTTTGGGATCCATTTCTGTTTTGTTATTAATGACCTACTGTAAGTATTGTTCGATTCACCTGCTTGCTGATGACGTAGATATTTATTTATTAAGATCAATAGGTCTTATGGAAGACCTCAAATAAAAAATATACAATTTAAATGACTTTATGTAAATAGCACGATATTAACATATGCGCAATCTGTGACCATTTAGGGTATAAAATTAATAATCAACTCACTTGTTGTTGGGCGAATTCATGCCGCACTTAGAAAACTTTGGGTTTCTGAAAATTTTATTTCCGTTCAAACTAAACTACGTCTCGTGAAAACATTGATAATTCCAATTATTTTCTATTCTGAAAATGAATGTATACCCAGTGTTAGATTCATTTTCTCAACGCAAACTGAAAGTGGCTTTTTATGACTCGGTGCGTCTACGGTATGATCATATATATCTATCTTATATAGCAGCAGTATCTCAAAAGTAGAAATTGTATCTTCTTACACGAAATATTCCAAACGAAATCACTTGTATGATAAGCTTCTCTTCCGCCATTCAATAAGAACAATGAACATTATCATCTCCTCCCTGAAATTAATTGAATTCATAGCGTCTTTTTTTGTTGAAACCATACGTTTGTTGAACGAAAAAAGAGCTCCAAACATTTTGCAAGCCAGTGACGACGCTAAAATATTTGTCTCTGTTTTATTTTCTCTTTTTTCTTTTCTTTTTCATTTTCTTTTTCTTCTCTTTGCCTTTCTTTGTTATCATTTCCTTCTCAGATCCCTTCTTGATAATACGGCAGTTTCTGCTTTATCTCTTTTTTTGTTATTGTTTAATAAATTAATAATTTAGTTTAAACTAAACCATTGTCAACTTCTTTTTTTCCGCTATTGTATACTAAAAAAGTTGCTTGTTGATTCTATAAACCCCTAAGTTGTGTTTAATAAGAGACCAACATTGTTTTTATCGAAAACTTTCAGTAGTCTTCTAATAATGCTTTGAGGATTATATTAACAACACATTTTTTTTTTTTTTAGTTTTCAACCTTTACCTACTGAAAAGATAAATTATGATTGAAAAAACTCGCCGGAACCATAGTTAAACGTCAACACAAAATCCAGCTAGGTAACCCTTGTGCGTTAATAGCATTTAGTTTTTCTTGGGTATATCTATCGATTAAGTAGCATTCAAAAATTTAACCTGGTTAGTTAAGTTTACTGACGGTCGCCACCAGATATGTTCTTTATCCGCATGTCAGCTAATATCTGTTTTTTTTTTGTATTTCTATAGGTATGCCTGCTGAAGTTTTTCTTTTTATTTTCGATTAAAAAAAACAAGCTCGTATTTCTTGCCCACTCCTGATTGTATATTGATCCTGGTAAACGTTTTATCATGTTTACGACTCCTTCAGTAACAACAATACATTCTCATTTCATTGTTATGTCCAGTTCAAGTGCAACCGAAAAGTTGTGCAGTATAAAGTATTTAAAGCTATTGTCGCCAAAACGAACCGAAGTAGGATCAACCAACATAAAAAATCAGGAACAGCAGCCAGAAAATCACAGGAACAACGATAAAAATGTACCACAGAAGCCACGCAAAGCAAAGGAGAACGGAAACGGATACAAAAGGTGTAGGTAAGTAAGCAACTAACGGTCACAGTGGTATAGAGAGAGTGGAGTAAGGTAACAGTAAAAATCTGTATAAAAATCTGTAGTTTAGCTTGGCAAGTCATGTGGTTAGGACGAGAACATTAAAACCGTTTTACTTCATTCGAATTTGCGGCTTTAATCTTTTTACCTACAAAAAGTTCATTCTCCCGTTAAGTGTTCCGGTTCGATAGATCAAGCCCAATGTAGGCAATGATTTTGTTCCAAAAAATAGCGTTGTTCACGGTGTTGTGGTGTGATGGTAAAGGCACTCTCCACATTTTCCTTGTGTGCCCAGCCCATATCCATGTCCATTGTCCGGCCTTTCGGCCGTGTGCCGAGCTGTATTGTATGAGAATGAGACTCAAACCGACTGAATGCCAATAGCTAAATGATTGTTTGCTTTCACAAAAAAAACGACAATCTTACTGGCACTGCAGTGTGCCTGATGTTTTGCTTGTAAATAATATTTACAAGTGGATTTTTGTTAATTTTGTGGCCAAAACAATTTAGAATGTATTTAATTTATATACAGTTTTTTTTTTTTGTCTTGGCGAGAGAGTTGTGGTGCATACATAGATGGTAGCACAACTCGCTTGATATGGGTTAACAATTTTGTAGCAAATATAGAGCCTAGCTGTCATTTTACCATAAGCGACAAAATAAAAGCTGGCAAAATTTAATAATTAAATATATCCGTGTTTTCGTGAAAACTATAGCCAGTCCAGTAATGAATTATGAATAAAACAGTAATTAGTCACTTTAATTTTACTTTTCTTTTGAACTTTTAAAGTTGGTAATAGTGAAAAATTTAATGACATTCGATGTCAAAATAAAGTTCTTATCTTTTACAAAGAATATAATCAGTGACCATAAAATTAACACACTTTAATAATAAATATGATGGATAACGAAACAAAAGCGGTAACAACATAATACTTTATGTACCTAACAATAAACTTTTCAATTGTAGGCCTTTATATACCAATTCTACATTCACCAATTGATGAACATTGCCACATGAAACCAACATTCGTTTTATGTTTGGAATGTTTTCGGGCGCGTTCAAAGGTACATTTTTGCATTTGGGGCACAGTTAATGTCCAGTGAACATCAATTCCATATGTGTCAACGCTTTTGCTTAAAATTGAATTCAGAAGGACAATAATTCTGACACCAATTAGAAAACCTCTAAGATCCGAATGTTTGAGATTTTTTTTGTTTCGGTAAAAAGCTATTTTAGAACTTTCTGGTGTTTTTTGTAACGAAATATTCTACAGGCGTCAAAACACATTTTGTTGCAATAAACTGTCAAATTTCATTGAAAGATGTCTACGAAAAAAATTTTTTATTTTTTGAAAAGGGGTATCTTAGAGCTTTCCGGTGAAAGTATGTACAGCCGACTTCTTTTACCCGGGATGCATTTAAGAATAGATCCCATTGTAAGTGAAAAAATCTATGGCTACCAACCATTCGGAAACAAATATTTTTCTGCAACAGAATTATGCGCCATTTAAACATCTCAACATTTCAACAATTAATTTACATATATCCACTCTATGTTTACTCTATATTCATTTTTCGATTTGTTGTTGTTTGCGTGTAAAAATTTGCTGATATCACTATTCACTTTTTCAAAAAACACGCCTAATATTAACAATAACACGGGCAAATATTGATGTTTTCATTTTGGTCACATAAGGCCCTACTCAGTTCTTTCACAAGTTAAGTTACAATTTTAAAACAACAAGTAAATCACATAAGTAAATATTTTGTATTAAATATTATTTAATTTCTTTGTTACAATATCTAAGTTACAATAAAAATTAATTTTACTAAAAATGCCAGTTTTGGCCTGCTCTAATGGCCTGGCGTATACTTATAAATCTTTTAATGTTGGTTGAAAATTTGTTTAATATTAAAAATCTTTTCAACCAAAAACTGAATATTTTCACATCAATTTGTAGCCTGCCACTACACTCTCGTAAGTATTAGTTAAAAGATAGTTTTACCTGAAAAAGTAAGAAGACTGAAGTTACGATTGTTAAAAAAATTGTATTTTCATCTATATTTAATGTAACAAAACATCACTTTGTATACAAAATATGCACGACCGGGTCGCACGAACTTGTTCTTATGCGCGATCACATTGTGCTTCTATAGTCTGAAATAAATTAGCTATGGGAGTCTATATTTTATCCATTTGGCAAAACTTAGTTTAGTTGCAGGTGGTATTATGTGAGTATACAAAAATTAAAAATATAGCCTAGTGTTGCACATATGCAATATTCATGAAAGGAAATTATATATTATTTAAGCTGGTAAATTATTTTCAATCAACATAATTAGAAAGAAATTGATTAAAATACTTTAAATCTGTTTTAACCCACCGCGATGTGCACCATCTGATTTCTTATATAAATCTTAATTTATGAGAACAAATTTTGAAAATCGTAGTAGCGGTTTTAAAAATAATTAATTTTGTATATATAAGACTTCGTTAACATTTTTGAGGAAAAAAAATTGGTACGCCAATTTTAAGTATTTGTTAATGTTAAGTAAAATAATGAAATTTACAAAAAATCTGCCACCCGTTTTCGAAATATCGAATTTTCAAAAAATAGTTTTGATTTTTTTTTTAAATCCAAAAATTATTTTTTAAAAAATTTTGCTACGCACTTTTCTTTATATTAATTACAAGCTTCTGTATAAAAAATCTAATTTTACTCGGTTGGTCAGATATTGAGATAGTCGAAAATCAAAGAAACCGTTCTATGAGAGGTACTGTTAATAAATGTAAAATATAAAATTTAAAAATTTTAAATGGTAGATAGTACTAATTTCGACACACAAGAAACTTTTACCCAAATGGTAAGAGTTGTTTTGAGAAAAAAAAAGTATTTTTCTTAACGGTTTTTAAACATTTGTATGGGAGTCACCGTTATTTTTGGGTATTAGAATAATTTTTGTTAAAAATCTTCTAGATAAAGTTAAAAAAATTCTATTCAACAAGTTTGATTAAAATCGACCAAGTCGTTTTTCAAATATTAACTTTTCAAAAAAAAAAATTAAACTTTTTTTAAAAATCCAAAAAATATTTTTTTGAAAATTTTGGGTAAACAATATTATTAATGATGTGTCAATAATGCTTCATAAGAAAATTGATCAGAATCAGTTGAACAGTTTTCGAGAAAAGCGAAAATCAAGAAAATGGTTCTTTGGGAGGTACCATTAATAACCATTTTTCGGAACCATAAAATAAAAGATGTCGAATTTGTGTGTACACAAACCAATTGAAAAGGGAATATTTGATTATTAAATTGTTCCTTTTTGTATCGGTATCCATGACGACGATGGCCAATATTTTGTTTGTTTTTAAATTTTTTACAATTTTCACTACAAGCCGTTTGAAAAATGTATCTATGTAGTTTCCTTTAGCAGTATTGGTTGTTTTCTGTTTCTTTTATTTAGTTTAGTTTATTTCTTTTAGTTTTATTTATTTTAGTTTTTTTTTTTAAACTACGCTGAAGATTATATTTTGCACATCGAAATATAGAACAAACTAATAGTTTAATTATCTTATTTGAAAAATTAGAAAAAAAATAAAATGTCAGCTACAGTTAAAGACTTGAATAATTTCTTGATTTTGATTGTTTTATTTTTTCTATCATTTCTGATAAAGCTATTGGCTCAAAATTTTAAACAGAATGTTGTTAAGGTTTTAGCATGATACTAGTTAACACTTAACTAACTTTAAAGCTCTTTACTAAAATGTTGTTAGTTTTAAACACTTTTTAACTAGTATCATACTAAACCCATTTTCCTACGAAACTGAAGCTGAACGATCCTAAAACAGTGACATTTCGTGCAAAAAATGAAGCAAACATACCTTTTTACAAATTTTCTATGTCAAAGTGACATATGGATTTAGTAATATGTATGTTAAAAAGATAAAACAGCAATCTGGCGATTTTAACTTTAGTAAAATGTTAAGAGATATCACGCTAAACTCGTTTGAAATTAGCAAAATCTTCTTTTTAAGCTAGTATCATACTAAAAATGATTTAACAATTTACTAAATAATCGTCTAAAATTTTGCGCCATTGTTTTCAGGTTTGAAAATTTTAATATATTTTAGGGATTTAGCATTTTACTAGCGAAATGTTATGTCAAGAAAAGAAATGTTTTAACAAAAACTTACATACAAGTGCATGGGGTTAACGTAAATTTAATTGGTTTTTAAATAAATTTGACTGCAAAAACACTATGCATAATATAGACTTTCATATTAAAAATATGGTGTAATCGCCCTACAACAATTTAAAACCATTGATTTTTGACTTTCTAATTATTATTGAACTGGGGCCCAATTCCGCAAGTGTGAGTTTTTTCTGTGTGCACAAAAATCAGTGTACACATTAAATTATGCGATTCCACAAGAGTGTGGTGCAATCTTTTCGACAGATAAAGTGTACACAGATAGGCAAATTTATTCACGCATATTTTGAGCGTGAATAGAAAGTGTACACGGAAAACTATTCACACTTGCGGAATTAAGCCCCTGATTTGAATAAAAATTTGTATAGATACCGAAGCTTCGATAATATTTTGAAAAAATTGACAGAAATAGATTTTTTGTATTATTCTCTCTACAACGGTTATGCCTTGGACTAAAAACTTTTGTAAAAAATACTCTTAATTTTTGGCAAACGGAAAAAAATCACACTCTTCCATACGGTATTCTCCCTGTCTTACGTCGGTAAACACACTTCATATTTTGACGAATCTCTTGCGATTCATATTGCATTAAGTAAATTATATATGTATTTAGTTTTAATTCACTTTTAGTCCATATTATATTTTAGGGACTGACTCCCAGACATAACAACAGTGTGAAAGTATTGCATTATCACAATCTGCCGGGTATTTTCGACTTAAAATGTTACAGTAAGACATTTTTAGGAATAATCTGTTTTAAGGAAGACTAAGCCTACTTAGCGAATAAAAATATACCCTAAGCGGGTACAGAGGACTAGAGGGGTTAAAATCCTTTGAATCTTAGGTCACGTGAAAGTATTTCCTCATTAATCTCTGCATTTACATAATATGTATGTGGAGGTATCTTCATTTTTTTGTAGATATGTATCTCCAAAATAAATTTTTCTAAAGTCAGAATTTTGTACGGTTTGGTTACGATGTCTATTTCTGTAAAAATGAGATTTCGTCTCTTTGTTTTCAAAATACATTAAGGTACCATGCAAACTGAAAACGTGTCATTGCATTTAGTATTTTTGACTATAGCCTTATTAATAATTGCACTCAACGATAGTTCTATTACAGTTTTAGCTTTGCTTTAGTTGTTTTTCTTATCTTTTTAAAAAATACCAATAAGTTAATCTTTTCTCTATATTGAATTATTTGACCTTGAAGTTGAAGATCTGTAAAGTACCTTCATATTTATCAATGACATGGAAAAGTTTTTTGGCAGTAAATTGCAGGTTTCTTCCTTTCCTCTAGATAAGCGTAGAGGATTGATATATACGTAGTTGCAGGTCACTATGCCTTGGTTCTCCGAGTGTGTGAAGTTAGCCCCCCTTTTTTTGAATTTGTTATTTTTGAAAATTGTTCCAGGTTGTTCCCGATTTGTTCCGCATTGTTCCAAATTTTTTTTCAAAAATATTCAAAAATGGGGGTTTTAGACCCAAAAAACAGTTTTTGACCTAGCCCCCCTTTTTTCGAAAATTGAAATTTTGAAAATTGTTCTAGAATGTTCTAGTTGTTCTGAACATTGTTCTAAGTTTTTGGACCTCTATATTCAAAAATTCAAAAGTTATGGCCGAAATCCGAAAAAAATCTAGCCCCCCTTTTTTCGAAAATCATACTTTTCAATTTTTTTTTAGGTTTAAAAAAGTGTTCCTAACATTGTTCCAAAAAATTGAAGTCGTAAAATGTCTACTTTTAAAGATAAAGCTTTCTAAACTTTTTTATCAAAAACGCAAAAAACCGGCCTCCAGTTTTTTTTTTTTTTTCAAACACATAATTCATATTTCTTGATGATAAATACATGTGTATGGAAAATTTTGTGTCTCTATATTTATACAATCACCCTTAAATCGAATTTAAAAAAAAAATCTAAAAGTTTTTGAACTTTGTAAGAACTCCATTTAGTCCCCTTTTATCATAAATCGCCAATCTATATTTTGTTTCAAGTTCCAAACCGCTCAACCCAAATTGTTCCAAGGATTCATACAAAAATATTGAATATTGAAGATTTTAAGCCGAAAAAACACTTTAAATGAAAATATCCTATTTATCCTTGCTCTGGCCCCCCCTTTTACAAATTCAAAATTCTAAAACTTGTTCCAGGTTGTTCTAGGGCTCTTCTAAATTGTTCCAGAACTTCGTTTCTTAATATTGATTTTTACTATGAAAAATTTCAAAAAAATCGCCCCCACCCCCCCTGCTCCAAAATCAAAAATCTAAAAGTTGTTCCAAGTTCAAAATCCCTCAAACCCAATTGTTCCAAAGATTCATACAAAAATATTGAATATTGAAGATTTTAAGCCGAAAAAACACTTTAAATGAAAATATCCTATTTATCCTTGCTCTGGCCCCCCCTTTTACAAATTCAAAATTCTAAAACTTGTTCCAGGTTGTTCTAGGGCTCTTCTAAATTGTTCCAGAACTTCGTTTCTTAATATTGATTTTTACTATGAAAAATTTCAAAAAAATCGCCCCCACCCCCCCTGCTCCAAAATCAAAAATCTAAAAGTTGTTCCAAGTTCAAAATCCCTCAAACCCAATTGTTCCAAAGATTCATACAAAAATATTGAATATTGAAGATTTAAGGCCAGAAAATACTTTCTTATTATTTTTAAACATTAAAACATTTTAATAATTTCCATTATTACCATAATATCGCGCATTTATTTATATTACTCGAGTTTTTCAAGCTTATTTATTTACTATTTGTTTTGATTTTTTTCTGTTACTACTTTTCTTTATTAAAAATTATTTTCAGCTTGTTGTAGATCTTCAGAAGTTGTTGAATGACTAAGCAGCATACGGGTATAATGTGTAAACTATTGTTCTTCAAAATTTACTATAATGCGTTCCACTGTCGTTGAAATTACTCAAAAAAGGAAAAATAAAATCGAGTATTAGTACAACTGATCAAACGCAAAATACACGTGTCCTTAAATATAAATTTATTCCTTAAAAAACTACCTAAATTTTCCAATGATTTCTCCTTTATTCCATACCATCACCTTGCATTTATGCGTAAATATTTGTTATTGTCATGCATTTCACCCATATTAGAATAAGTAATACCCTTTAAAAATATATCCTCCAAATTATGAATTGCGGTTTTCAAACTTTCTCCTGAAATGCCTTCAAAAATACTCTTTTACACGCACATTACTTGAAGTTTAACAACGAAAACCCTTCAATCTTACCTATCAACTACCTGCTTCCTTTTCCATGCTCTCTATCATTCAAAAATCTCTTTAAATTATGAGTCAGATTTTTTCCAATATACATTTGTCTTCAAAATAAAAAATTGTATTGGCGATTATTTTCAAAAACTACCATAATTGGAATTTTGGAAAAACCCTGATTCATAATTTAAAGAGATTTTTGAATTGATTTTTCTGAAATTTTTCATAGTAAAAATCAATATTAAGAAACGAAGTTCTGGAACAATTTAGAAGAGCCCTAGAACAACCTGGAACAAGTTTTAGAATTTTGAATTTGTAAAAGGGGGGGCCAGAGCAAGGATAAATAGGATATTTTCATTTAAAGTGTTTTTTCGGCTTAAAATCTTCAATATTCAATATTTTTGTATGAATCTTTGGAACAATTGGGTTTGAGGGATTTTGAACTTGGAACAACTTTTAGATTTTTGATTTTGGAGCAGGGGGGGTGGGGGCGATTTTTTTGAAATTTTTCATAGTAAAAATCAATATTAAGAAACGAAGTTCTGGAACAATTTAGAAGAGCCCTAGAACAACCTGGAACAAGTTTTAGAATTTTGAATTTGTAAAAGGGGGGGCCAGAGCAAGGATAAATAGGATATTTTCATTTAAAGTGTTTTTTCGGCTTAAAATCTTCAATATTCAATATTTTTGTATGAATCTTTGGAACAATTGGGTTTGAGGGATTTTGAACTTGGAACAACTTTTAGATTTTTGATTTTGGAGCAGGGGGGGTGGGGGCGATTTTTTTGAAATTTTTCATAGTAAAAATCAATATTAAGAAACGAAGTTCTGGAACAATTTAGAAGATCCCTAGAACAACCTGGAACAAGTTTTAGAATTTTGAATTTGTAAAAGGGGGGGCCAGAGCAAGGATAAATAGGATATTTTCATTTAAAGTGTTTTTTCGGCTTAAAATCTTCAATATTCAATATTTTTGTATGAATCTTTGGAACAATTGGGTTTGAGGGATTTTGAACTTGGAACAACTTTTAGATTTTTGATTTTGGAGCAGGGGGGGGTGGGGGCGATTTTTTTTAAATTTTTCATAGTAAAAATCAATATTAAGAAACGAAGTTCTGGAACAATTTAGAAGAGCCCTAGAACAACCTGGAACAAGTTTTAGAATTTTGAATTTGTAAAAGGGGGGGCCAGAGCAAGGATAAATAGGATATTTTCATTTAAAGTGTTTTTTCGGCTTAAAATCTTCAATATTCAATATTTTTGTATGAATCTTTGGAACAATTGGGTTTGAGGGATTTTGAACTTGGAACAAATTTTAGATTTTTGATTTTGGAGCAGGGGGGGTGGGGGCGATTTTTTTGAAATTTTTCATAGTAAAAATCAATATTAAGAAACGAAGTTCTGGAACAATTTAGAAGAGCCCTAGAACAACCTGGAACAAGTTTTAGAATTTTGAATTTGTAAAAGGGGGGGCCAGAGCAAGGATAAATAGGATATTTTCATTTAAAGTGTTTTTTCGGCTTAAAATCTTCAATATTCAATATTTTTGTATGAATCTTTGGAACAATTTGGGTTGAGCGGTTTGGAACTTGAAACAAAATATAGATTGTCGATTTATGATAAAAGGGGACTAAATGGAGTTCTTACAAAGTTCAAAAACTTTTAGATTTTTTTTTTAAATTCGATTTAAGGGTGATTGTATAAATATAGAGACAAAAAATTTTCCATACACATGTATTTATCATCAAGAAATATGAATTATGTGTTTGAAAAAAAAAAAAACTGGAGACCGGTTTTTTGCGTTTTTGATAAAAAAGTTTAGAAAGCTTTATCTTTAAAAGTAGACATTTTACGACTTCAATTTTTTGGAACAATGTTAGGAACACTTTTTTAAACCTAAAAAAAAATTGAAAAGTATGATTTTCGAAAAAAGGGGGGCTAGATTTTTTTCGGATTTCGGCCATAACTTTTGAATTTTTGAATATAGAGGTCCAAAAACTTGGAACAATGTTCAGAACAACTAGAACATTCTAGAACAATTTTCAAAATTTTAATTTTCGAAAAAAGGGGGGCTAGGTCAAAAACTGTTTTTTGGGTCTAAAACCCCCATTTTTGAATATTTTTGAAAAAAAAATTGGAACAATGCGGAACAAATCGGGAACAACCTGGAACAATTTTCAAAAATAACAAATTCAAAAAAAGGGGGGCTAACTTCACACACTCTGGTTCTCCTCGATTTGTAGCGCCACCAAATCTATGAATTTAATTTTAAAAATTACAATATGTATGTAGGTAGTTTTCTTCAGCCCTCGGCGTTTGCAAACTATGGTTACCCAACCTCTCCCCTTTATTCCCTCATATACTGGCCAACAAAATATTGTCTTACCTACCAAAATGTATCTTGTTATATTTCCTGCATTTTAGGTCCTTTACCTTTAAGATCAGATCCAGAGAACTCAAGTTATAGGAGTATACCTAAGCAATGCAGATTTAAATGAAAATCAATAAAAATGAACATAGGTAGTTAGCTGTTTTGATTTTAGGAAAGAATTGAAATCGTAACGAAAATAATTTTCATACCCATAAATAAATAAATACATACATAAATAATCCAATAAAAAATCAAAATTTCAGACTCAACACAATCACATCCGTTTCCATAGAAATGCACAAAAATTTGAATTACAAAATAAAACATTCGTTTCCATAGTAATTAGTGAAAAATTCCCATTCAAATACAAACATGACCCTTTTATACTTTAGCGGGATATACATTGTTCAAATGCTTGTCATGCATGTGAGAGCGTATTAATACTTTTTTTTGACGTTGCATATATGTACACACTTCATGCATGAGTCTTCAATCCTTTATTTTTACTTAAATTTCTGTGCGAAAATGTGCCTATGCATGATCAAGCAATCATTCTCAAATATACATTATTTCAATCCTGGCTATCTGATTGAACAAAAATCAAAACATTTTGATTTTGCTTCAAGGACGGTGTTCACATTGGACTCACTCCGCGCGACTCATTTTGACATCTTTTTGTTTTATCTTACTCCACCTCATGATGAAAAAGAGATGGTCTAGTGAGGCAGGATATTTTCAAAAAAATTCAAAAATCCTGCCTCACTTTCTCATATAGTGAGGCGGAGTGAGATAAAAGAAATAGATGTCAAAATGAGTCGCGCGGAGTGAGTCCAATGTGAACACCGTCAAGTATACACACAATGTATACGTGTTTCATTTTTACTAATACACTCTCTATGCATGACAAGCATTTGAACAATGTATATCCCGCTTTAAGGAAAATTATTTTATTTAATACACAAATCTGGCATATTTTTTTATGCGACAGCAGCGACTACCCGAAACCTTAGTGGAGTTTTCTCCGGGTGTCACCTTTTATTTATATTTATTCAATGCCTGCATTCTATACTACCTATACCTATTTATTAAATTAAAACAAAATACCGAGGATTGAAATGATAAGAACCAAAAAATAAAGCTTTATAGAGAAAGTGATAAGAATTTCTCTATACTTCTACAAATTAGATAAATATTTTTTAATTAATTCAAATGAATTTAGGGGTTCTTAATTTGTATGATCAATATGCGAGTCATATTTAATTTCTTTTTATATGTGCTTAAACAATGTACCAAATAAGCAAAGCTAGAATTACACACACCGAGGTTCACTATGTAAAGGTCTTATTTTAACAGATATGTGTCCTTCTTTAAAAATAGAAAAGATATTACGTATTGATCTCATGTTACCAAAATTTAATTGAAATGCTTCTATTTACCTATTGTTAGGAAAACATACGGACATTATTAAGAATCAAGTAAGCAGAACCAATGTCTGTATCAAAACTCCACTTTATCGATTCTTCATCCTCTCCCAGCAAACCTAAACCAAAATCCTTTTCCTTGCCAAATCAGAAAAACAAAATCATCAAGCAGCCACATTATCTCGATTAAGGTGATTTCTCAAATAAACCAAAACAATGAAAAAGTCAAAATACCAAATCTAACTTGACTTCATTGGCTTGTTTTCAGTCTAGAGCCATCAACGGCATGAAAATCCGTATCCCTGAAGCCACCATACATCTCTGAACAACATTTCGAGTTTAATTGGTTTCGAAGGCATTTCCATAGTGAGCCATTTCTCCGACACCCTATGCAAGCTTTTATGCTCCCTCCCGTCGACACATAGATTGAAATCTCAAATTTAGATTCTGCATCTGAATTCACCAATCAAAAGGTGTAATTTACAAACTTTATTCCTGCTCCTGCCTCACTCACCATGCGTCCAGTCACCACACCTATGGAAATAACGTCATTCAGATCTGACCAAACAATACTGGAATCCACACTCCCAGGTTTCCGGCACTAGGATTTCAATTCAGCATCAAGGCTCCTTTAATGGATTATCATGATCCCCTCTTCTGACTATCAACAAGGTAGCTGGCGTTGGCAGAAAGCAATGGAATTGTTTTCGGTACAAGCTTAACTTATTTCCCATGAATTCAATTAGAGATAAAGAAACTTAATGGCTATGGCTACCTAACCTACACAGTGCGCTCTTGAAACCCGATAGAAATCTAAAAGGAGGACTATTATACGATTTGCGTGAAAGTTAACTTCTAACCCCGCTGTTTAAAGAAATCGATTTCATTTCTACTACCCCATGTTAGTTTGTTAAGTTTAGTGCCTCCACTTTGTCAATAGCTGCGTTTGCAGTCCATTGAATATTCAAAAAATAACTATTATCAGATTTTGTTCAACTTTTTTCCAACTTTTAAAGAACATAATTTAGAGTTTCGTCGTTTAAAATGAAAATCAGTGTGCACATTAAAACAAGAATAGAATAATGATAATTGTAACGCGTTTGGTACTTGTAAAAAGCTTTTAAGTCGTAACAGATATTTGGGATAATGTATTCTTATAAGGTGGAATTCCATAACTGATTAATTGCAATTATTCCCGATTTGTACCTACCAATTGTTTAGTTAAAAAAGATTATCACAGTAATTGGCAGAAGTTTTGGTATTTTGTCAGTCGTGTAAATCCAGTATTTTATGTTATCGACATGTTAAAGCGATTAATACCGCATTTACACGAGTGACAAATGTCCATAATTTCTGTCAGAAGAGTTGTAAAATATCAATGCCTCAATGACATGCAATTACAAGAAGTCAAGTAATGGCGCTCTGATGTGATGCTCTGGCATTAAAGCGGCAGGTTCTTTTGTTATTGTGTAAATTAAATCAAATACTACTAAATTCTTTATTTAAAAAAAAAATCCAGAGTAGATCGCTTTGACCATCAGGGCCCTATTTCATAAAAATTGACAGGTGACAATTCTACAAATTTGTCACACTTGTCTAACACGTTTCTTCAGTTTCTTTAGTTTCGGAGAGAGTTCGATTTTCTAAATAAATTTTTATATCATCAGCATGTAGGCACTGCTGAGAGTAATGTTAAAAAGAACGGTAAGGCATTTTGGATCTTTCTTAATTCAAAGCGAAAAACTTCATTCTGGCCAATAGGGATGGAACTTGAAAGTGAAACGTCGTGCGATTTACAAACGTCTTGCAATTTATTTGCAAACTACTTTCAATCTAATTATAACACAGATGTAATTCCCAATGTTAATATTTTATATCCATTTATTTCCCTCATAACAGACTTCGATTTAAAGTGTTTTTCAGACAAAGACGTTCTCGATGGTTTAATTGAACTCGATTCAACTAAAAAAACCTGGGGTGGATAAAATTCCCCCAGTTTTATATCTTTTGTAATCCCAATTTATAAAAGTGGCCTTAAACACCTGGTAAAAATTATTAGCCAATATCAAAACTCTCCGCAGTGCCAAAGTTATTTGAAAAGTTAGTGACTCAGAGGCTTTTTTCTCAGTAAGAGAATCCATAACTTCTAAGCAACATGGGTTTATTAGTGGCCGCTCAACGACGACTAACTTGTGCCTATTTTCCCATTTTTGTTTAAATTCTATGCAAAATAAAAAGCAAGTCGATGTTTTATACACATACTTCGTTTAAGCATTTGAGTTCACCACGGACTATTATTGGCTAAACTTCAAAAGCTGGGACTTAATGTAAATTTTTTGAATTGGTTAAAGTCTTATTTATCAAATCGTAAACAAGTTGTCCGAATTGATGGTTTTACATCAATTTTTATTGATGTGAAGTCAGGCCTTCCTCAAGGTAGCCATTTGGGACCACTTTTGTTCGATTTGTTCGTAAACGATATTCCTGATATTCTTCGATTCTCGCATTGTTTGATGTTTGCAGATGATGTTAAACTGTATAGTCAGATATCTTCCTTTAGGGACTGTTTAAACTTTCAAATCAACTTATTTTTAAGTTGGTGCATATATCTACAACCATCTCGAACTCAATATATCAAAATGTAAGATATTTAGTGCCCACAGAACATTGTCGCCCGTAAACTTTATTTATATGTTTGGAAGTAAATCACTTCCAATCAATCAATTCTAAAGTTAGTGAAGTCAAAGATCTCGGAGTTATTTTTGACTCAAAATTCACTTTTTCGGCTAACGTCGATTGCATTTTATCAAAAGCTAATTCTATACTAGGTTTTCTCAAACGATCATCAGGTGTCGTTAAGGATGCATTTACATTAAAGGCAATTTTTCTGTCATTAGTGTTACCCATTTTGGAGTATTGCTGTGTTGTTTGGTCACTCTTTTACGAAAACGATTATAAAGATTGAAAGAATTCAAAAAAGATTTTCGCGTTTTTCGTTAAGAATTTTTTAATTAATTAATTATTAATTACTAATTATTATTCTATATGTGCGCTTTTAGATTTAAAAACTCTTGAGAGCCGCAGGAAAGCTCAATGCACTGTTTATATTGAAGGCATTTTAAGCAATACTGTTAAATGTAAAGAATTACTCGCGCTAATTTTCTTGTACGTTCCAGAAAGAAATTTGAGAAACAGAAACGATCTTCTCTATGTTCCCACTCATCGAACAAATTATATTAGTAATAACCCAATGACTCGTTCTCTAACTTTGTATAACTCTATTTCTAGGGAAGTCGACTTATCAATAAGTAGAGACATATTTAAAAATATTGTTATTAATAAGTTGAGCTAGCATCATATATTATCCTATGTAATTATATTTTGTAATCAACAGATTGTAAATCCATTGATGAAAATGAATAAATTTGTTTTTCATAAAATATTGACAGGCAACAAATTTGTTAGAAAAATACAATGACAAATTTGGCATGACAAATTTTTTCGTTGTCATATACTGGCTTAGTTGTCATAACAATTTTTGTCATTGTATGATCTTGAAGTTTGTCATGAAAAAAGATAAAAAATGGAACAAAATCTATGCATACTGTTTCAATTTTCATTCTTTTTCGACGAAATTTGGTTTAAAAAGGAAAGCCATTTAACGCGTCAAAATCACTACATATCTATTCTCCGTTTGACACTTCGGCTTATTACTGTGGTTTCAACAGAGCACCGTCATCACTTTCACTTTATTTATTTTGCATTTAAGCTCAACTTCTGTCTTTTCATTGTTAACACTTGACCTTAACTGAGTTTCCTGTCACAATTGTCAATTTAATATTGACAAATATGTAAATTTTATATTTTAAATTCCTGACAATTGTCAAAAACATTTGACAATTCATTGTCATGACAATTTTCTTATGAACCGAAAAGTTGACAATTTTCGGGTATATCCCGACAATTCTACAATATTGTCAAATTGTTTACGGAACATATTTTGACAATATTTAAGTTGTAAATTAACAAATTGTCAACTGTCACCTGTAGCAATTGTCAATGTTTATGATATGGTGCCCAGAGGGCTGTCGGTTAATTTTTTTGAGAATGCTGTCCTTCAAAAAGCAAAAGCAGTACCTATACGGTAATACGCCAATAAAAGAAAAAATAAAAATAAAGAAATTCATGCATATGTATAATTTTTTCTATTTCAAAAATAAGGAACACCAAAAATCATTCCAGTTGATATTCTCCATAGATAAGTCTGTAAAGTTTAAGAGAGCTCTCCACTGGTATTCCAGATCCTTGATGCTTATGTTCTCCGCAATGTTTGTAAATATAGATATGAGTTTTACTAAGTCTTCTTCCAAATTTCTTTAGATAAGTTTTTGCATTTTGAGTAGAGTTTTGTCGTGAAAATGAAATCTTTTTCTTATAAGTTATAACCTGGCAAGTAGTTTTGGAATACCTTAGGCAAATTGAAATTATTTCGATTACCTGTGTCATTGACATTTTATTCTCTGCTTTAATTAAGAATTCCGCTTTAGGGCCGATGTAGATATCATCAATACGTAATTGAACATGGTATTTAAATCGATGTCAAATCATAAGCATAATATTTACTATGTTTCCACCGAAAGCTTGTCTCAATTTAGTTTGAATAAATCAATGTAATATTTCCACCCCAAAAAAAGATTAAAAAATAGGAGGTTAACATTTTTTCTTATGAAGTTGAAGTAATATAGAAAAATTCATATTTGTCAAAAAAAAAGCAAAAAAGGGTTCGATTTTTCAATGAATGGGTTCACCGCGACATGAAATAGGTCTATCCAATTTGTAAAAATAACTACTTTCCCAATGAAGATTTATTAAAAAAATACTAGATTTGGTCGGTGAAAACGTAGTATTAAGGAGACAACCATCTGGTGAAAAATGGTTTTAGAATTTTGTTTATTCACATGGAAATTCTTCTGATTTTTTTAAAAATCGGTTTGCCTTTTAGCTTTAGAGAGAAGAACTGCGTTTAGAGAGCATAGTACAGTTATAATGAAAATTAATGATTTGAAGATTTTGCGTGGAAAAGTAAAAGGTGTTTTTTTAGACGTGTGGTTTTCAATCTAGCAAAGCTTTTTTCGGAGTTGGTCTTTTTGACAGCTGTCACTTGTTTTATGCTCAAATTGGTTTGCCATTTTATAATAAATAGCTGAACGACCATCAAGCGAGTCGCACGTTCGGTGAATGGGCCGAAAACGAGATGACCACCGATCCCGATTTTCACAAGAAAATTTTGTTCAGCGATTAAGCTCATTTTTGTTTGAATATGTACGTTAATAAGCAAAATTGTCGTATTTGGAGTGATCATAATCCACAAGCCATTATTGAGACGCCGTTACATCCTCAAAAAGTCACTGTTTGGTGTGCTCTATGGGCAGAGGGAATCATTGGTCCATATTTCTTCAAAAATGAAGCCGGCCATAATGTTACAGTCAATGGGGAACGCTATAGAGCCATGATTAATGACTTTTTCGTGCCTGAATTGGAGGATGTTGATGTGCACGACCTTTGGTGCCAACAAGACGGCGCTACATGCCATACAGCCAACGAAACAATCAATTTATTTAAGGAAACTTTTGGTGAGCGTATTATCTCGCGTCGTGGTATTTTGCTGTTCAGTGCCACCTATCAGCAAATTTTAAAACATTTTATTTATACTTGCACTTTACTTGCAATTATTTTTTATGAAAACAATAATGACAGATTTTGGACCATTTGCATGATTATGTATGTTATGAACGGCAAGGAAAATTGAATAAATTATTGAAATTTTTTACTCATGTGCATAAATCATAAAAAATGAGTAGTTGAGACCAGAATAGTAGTTAAGGCAGCCAGTAAAAGTAGAGGTTTTTAATTGTAGAAGATTAGAGGACAATTTTAAATATGAAGACAAAAAGAAACGTATATTGAACTTAAAGTCATACAATATGTTCCAAAAGCGAATTATCGATATGTAGAAAAGATTCCACGTAGTCTTGGAGGCGACCAGCCAAGATTACGTATCTCATCACGGTTACTGAAAAAGGGGATACTAAGCGTAGCACCGGTTACAAAATGCACTTTCCAGTTGCATTTTGGGCTTAGTATAGGCCATAGGGTCAATTTGGGTAAGACGTAAACAGAGCTCAAATTCGATACAAATGTAAACAAGGTTCAAATTCGATAAAAATATCTAATGCAGTCTTGAAAACACCCAGACACCCACTGAATAAACCTTCGGACGCATTCATTATCTGTCTTTTCTTTTTCTTGTTTAAATTTACCATAGAAAATTTTATGATGAGGGTAGATGTAAACAAATTTTCGGGGTAATTGTAAATATAATATTTTGGTTGAAAATTAAAATTGGTAAAAATTTAAGTATGTTATTTCAAATGATTTGTTGGGGTATACATTTCATTCGGAAATTTCTATCGAAATTACAATTCATACTCATTAGATGACGTTGCTCAAACCTTTAATGCCTCTATAGCTACGTTTTATAGCCTTTAACAAGTTCGTATTGCTCATTTCATCTATACCTATAAATGTTCAAATGAATTATTTTCATATGTTTCAGATTTATAAATGTCCACCAATTTACCATTGAAGTTGAAATGCTGATATAAAGAAACGTTTTAAAATACATCTATAACCAACTTATTCTAGGTATAAAATGCCTGAAGCCCCACCCTCCTGCAATATTTTTCAGTTCATGCATAAAAGTTATTTTGTGCATAACTAAACTTTATGAGTCGCACAAACTCTTCAAGCTAAACATTCACAAAATACCATTATAAATTTAGTTTGACAATTCAATAGATTTTAATTAAAATCATGACTCCCGAACGGGAACGTAATGCTAGCCAATTGACCGTAAAATTACATTACTCACTTCGGCAATGTAAGGATGAACGTGCGTAAAATGTAGATATATTTATTCTCCCAACGTAAATTCCAATTAACTATTCCCGTACTGACAAGGATACGGAAATAACATGGGGTTTTGTTGCGGCAGTAGCACCATTTTATATGTAACTATGTATATATTGCTATAAGTCAAGTATGTCAGCGCAAATTAAATTCTTCGCCATCAATAAAGAATAATTTAGACTTTGTTGCATGTATCAAATTTGTATGTTTGCCAAAATTAATAGGTAATATGGAGATCTACATTGTTACATTATACATATTTATGTAAAATATTCACCCCGATTGCAGAATCCGATAATTGGTCTGCTTCCGACAATTTTTTTTTCAGTATTTACTATTAGAGAATCCGCTGTAAAACAATGCAGGAATGTCGGTTACGTAGTTTGGAAATTTTTAGATTATGAAATGCGCAGCCCATCCAAAGTCCATATAACATTTGATATTTACAACACGCACCAAAGTCATTACGGACGCAAGTTTGTTGGAAAGCATCAAAAAGTAAGTTTTGATTCATAAAAATTTAAGTTTTTGAATAAAGTTTTCATTTTTATGCAGAAAAAGAACAACAACTCGAGTGAAATTTGAAAAGATGGTGGAAGCAATGAAGAGAGGGAGCCGCATATTGCAAACAAAATTAAACAAAAAATCGACAGATTTATTGAAGGAGTTTTGGCTAAATTTAAAAGAATCTTTGAATGCTTTTGGCCCTTCTCGGCATGGAAAAAGGTAGGTTTCAAAAAATAAATGTATATTTTAAGATAAAATTGATTGATTCTGTAAATTTCGATAGGTTTGATCAGACTTCAAAAGTCTGCAATAAATGAAAAATTAGACAACAACAAGCGATCGCTTAACGCGACGGGTGTTGGAGCCAGCGAAGAGCAATTTTGTAGTCCACTGGAAGAAGTAATCCAGTTGGTTAGCTTAAGAGGTGCTGTTCATGGCGTTCTCGAAACATTAGATTTCGGAATCGCCAAAAAAAAAAACACGAAGCAACAGCAATGGCTATCTCTAACTCTTCTGCTACCGCCTGATCTGGAAATGTGTTAAACGAACACGAAATTATGAAATGGAAATTTTGGAAAAATTTGCTGACGAAAAGGAAAACCCAAACGTTTCCATTGCTCCATCACCCAAAAGTGATCCGCCACAAAGTCCTTCTGTCCGTCCTTAGTCATATTCAACTTTTACAAAGCCAAATGGACTCACAAAAGTCATTTTATGAGGAAAGCATTTTCCTGGCTTTGGATGAAAAAAAAAAAACAAAATACTCCAACCACAAATGCAGGAAACAATTAGACATAACGAGGAAATGGAGAGACTTATTGAAAGTTGGTTTTTGTGTGATAACACAATTGCATTAAGGCTGCAAAGCTTACGCACCATCATATTAATATTGAAGGTTTGAATGAAACAACAACCACCTGAGTGAGCTCCCACCATTATAGCCTGCAGTTATAGCTATTTCACGGCTGCCAGACCGATCACCAGACTCCTTTAAGTGTAGTTTAGTCTATTATGTTCAATTTTAATGTGAAAAACTTTTTGCCTCAGCTGCGAATTGAAAATAGACCAAGCGTCTTCAGAGCCAAGCGCACTACGCACTGCGCTACAGAAGTCACATGATCATGTCCAACCCAATGTAGGTTTTATTGTTTGACCATTGCATTTGAATCAACTAGGATTTTTATTAGCTACACACAGGCTGGAAACTTATTGTTTCTGACAAAAGAATTGTTTCCGACAGCAGTTATGACTAAACTGTTCCTTAAACCCAGCCAAATGTGATTCCTATTTTTAAAATGAAGTCCTTTTTTACAACAAAAAGGCTACAATTATTGCCATCTTTACATTTTCTAATGCCTGGTTTCAGAGTGTCAACTTAGCACTACCTACCTAGTTTTTGTTTGAAAACTCCGTCGAAAAAATTTTTTGAATTTTTTTCTCTCCACAACTAATTTACAACAAAAAAGCTACAATTAATTGCTTACTTTGTATTTTTAATTTCCCAAAGTGTAGTGCTAACTCGATATCAAGTTAGCACTACATACCATGTTTTTTTTTAATACGAAGAAACTTATCTCAAAACAATTTTTAAAATTTTTTTCTTTCCACAACTAATTTACAACAAAAAAAACTACAATTAACTGTGTTATTAGTTTTTTTTTATTTTCTAAAAGCGTAGTGCTAACTTGACGGGTGGAAAAACTGCGCCTTATACTATGTTTCCACCAAAGGTGTATCTCAATTTAAATTAGATAAATCTAGTAATGTAATGTTCAATGAATGAGTTCAGCGTGACATAAAAAGGTTTGTTCGATTTGTAAAATTATTGGCTATTTAAAGATTTATTTGAAGTCTATACTAGATTTAAAATTTCGAGATTTGGAGAAGATTATGGACAAATATTATCAAATGTCGGTTTTGTGGGTGGTGGAAAAGTAGATAGTTAAACCCCTTCCCCGCTATCTCACTGAGTTTACTTATTTCAAACTGAAAGTGTGCAAAAATTTCATGCAACTGCAACTTTCGAATTTGTGTAAAAAAAAGGATTTTCATAGTCGCAGTTTCACGATATCCTTAAAGCCACACCACGGGTGTACATTTTTAATTTGACTTTAACCAAATTCCCCTAGAATAGTTGTCACTTCAAACGCCAAATTGACAAATCAAAAACCGCAGCGGAAGCAAAAGTGAAAATAATACTGTTTCGGGCCAAGGAATTTGTTCGTTCATTACAAAATCGGAAATAGACGCATAAGCATTCTTTTCGAATGCTCTAAAATTAGATGACAAAATTAAAAGTGATGAATATTTTAATTTTGAACTTCGAATTCCTTGTTTTAGATCATTCTTTTGTGTCATATTTAGTTCTTATGTGAGGTTGACTGTTGTCCTATGCTCAATTTATTTGTTTTAGTAAATTGTAGTTATTTACATAAGGTGCGTTTTATTGGTAATTTATAGCTAGCGCAGCAAAACAAGTGCCAATAAAACGCTTTGTCCACTTTTATGCACACTCTTTATATCAGTGGCTGTGAGCACAAAGTATTCTTGTTTCCTTGTGTATAAAGTACATAAGTTTATGTCATTGTTATCAACAAGTCGTGAAATTTTTGCGTGGCTATGAGATTTCAGCAATCCTACGTTGGAGGTTAATAAACACTCGATGGTACCGACATTTACGGCCATATTATTCACTCGATTCATCCAGATTAAAAATTTAAATCCAGATGTAAAGCATACAAATTCAATGTAAATATATCTGGATTTAAGTTTTAATCTGGATGTATCTAGTGAATAATATGGCGGTTAAGGTTCAAGTCTTAAATATTTATTAACTGCACATTTGCCGGCTAATTTATCTGCACTTTTGGTTTTTGTTATTGTTCATTCAGAGTGGACCTGCTTTTTCATCCTTACAGACCGACTTTGTCTATAATAGTAATATCCTCTTTGTAAACACCTAGTACCATAATAATATTTTAGAAAAGAATTTACATATTCATAAACCAAACAAAACAAGAGCGAACAAGACAACTTTAAAATAACAACAATTTTTTGTTCTTGATCGGCTCTAGTTTACTCTAGCCACCACTGTATAAACGTTCATATTATGTACAAGAGTGCATGTGACCTATAGAATAGTCAATGATGGAGCTGAACAGTAGATGCATATAAATTAAATTAAATAAACAACAACTGAGCGTGCGGGTGGATTTGTCAATTGTTAACGCTTTGCGGTACAAATGTAATTCCACTCCCAATCCCAATGACGCTAAAGGTAGTTGCAAAAGGGTGAGTCATAGAAATTTGGAAAGTCACACAAACCTATTCACTGGCATGTCTCCTGTGTTTGAAAGCCTGGGGCTAGAGATATAATTAGAAAAAAAGTTATTTGCAATTAAGCAAATTGTGAGGATTGCTTTTAAATTGATAAAATTAGTGATTGACTGACGGTCATTTGTTGTTTTATGGTGTGTATGCGGTTACCGGAGTGGCATGGAAGTAAATATTTCAAAGAGTTTTTTTGTTGATTGTTTTTTATTTTGTGGTTTTAATTTTTATATTGAATCAATTTATATTAAATAATTTCGCAAAACAATAAGTCTTTAGGCTATATTAGCTTAAGACAGACACATATTATGTACTATTTACATTTTAAGGGGAGAAAATAGCTTGAATTGTAACTAATAATTCTCGGATTCGGAGGGTTTATTGCAACAAAAAGTTCTTTTAAAATAGAGTTTAAAATAATTTTAACTTAAATCCTAAGGTATTAAATAAAATATCTCTCATTGTTGTCTTCCCAACCTTAATTTATTCCACTTTATTTTTGATTTATTTTAATGAGTCTTGTAAGTATTTTGGAATTTTGGACTGGAGACTCCTCCAAATAATCTGCTTCAATTATATAGATTTCTCTCATTGAAAGAAATGTATCGTTCTTTTGAGTAGCGTATACTAAGGCTTTAGGAAAATTTCTGTTTCGCAGATATATCTTTTCTTATGTATATTATGGTGAAGCTCTCGCTGCAGTTAATTCACAACAAAGTTCCCATACACATTTTTTTTAATGTCTTCAACTAAAATTAATAGAAGCAACATTCTTTATACTTTATATATGTACATATAATGTACATATTATCTACATATGTACATACATATACGATTATTAAATACCTCATCTCATATTTTGTACTTTTGCATCTTCAGTAGATACATTAACATGAAAATACTCTTTTGAAAAATTAAAAATGTTTCACTTAAAATATTTTTCTTTTTACTTGCCTTGTTAAATATTTCCTGGAATATTTTAAATTAAATTTATTTACGCATTTATTGACCGACCACGACAACAACAATAACAAAGCCATTCAAAAATTAATGATTCAGAACAATTGAATTCGGTTTCCTCAAGCGTGTACATATAGATATTATGACAATTGAAATTTTATTCTTCCTAAGAACGGTCTATAGACATCCTAGAGAAAACGGAGTCCTAATTTTAAATCGACTTTTTCTCTCGATAAAATAAATGTCCTGGCTGACAATTTATTTTATTATTTAAATAAATAACGACAAAACTCAACAGAGTACTGTCGAGTCACTTTATTTAATTTTCTCTTTTTACAGTACACATCATGATTGTTGTCGGTCGGTTTGGTACAGGACAACCTTCCCACAAAGCAAGTTTACTCTCTTTCGTCCCTCATATTTATGGCCAATAAGATTACCATTTAAATAACCTAATTGCATATCTTACTCCTCTGCTGGTTCATCAAAATAGACGAGCACTCTACATCAGAAGTCTAAGACGAGAACAAAGGACATTGTCTATAGTTGCGCAGGTATTACCCCTGCACCCATTCTATTTTATAGATATCACGATTTTATACATGAAAATTGCCAGTTTTTGCTAAAATGTTTTGGTCCATGTCCGAACATCTACATTTAAATAACCACTTTCAATACACACACAAAAGTATTCCTGTTGTACAGCTAGAGGAGGAGAAGAGAGGAAGAAATGGGGAAAGTGGTTGGACATTAAATTTGTTATTAATGTTTACTGAGAGAGTTAATTGTTTTATAGTCGAAAGGATATACCTATATAATATTGGTGATATTGTCATGTCCTTGCGAAAGGAGACATATTTATCATCAAAAGTATGTGCGTGTGTTTGATAAAGTGTTACGTCACGTACAGTGTGATAGCAGTAATTAAACTAATTATATGAGAGCGTATACTTCATCTAGGCTCCGATATCCTTCGAGGGCTCTATATGAAAAATAAAGGCCGAAGCTCAACACTGCACAGGGAAAACAATGACAGTTGAAGGTGAATGTATTGCCTTAAAGGTAAATCCTTCATTTGTATTTGATAAGTTGAATAATAACCTTGCTCTCGAGATGAAAATTTAAAGCATGAAATAGGTCATTAGAGCGAGTCTATCTGAAGAGCTGGTAATAGTCTTGTATCAGATGTCTTGTTTATGTTATCTTTAAAAATCGTTTAGGTATGTATCCTCTGTTTTTTATTTATGGTTTTGGTTTTTTCATTTTTATTAACTCGCTTGAAGTAGCTTTTTTCGTCGGATTGCTTGGCTTCTTCGCTGAATTTATTATTCATATTCTTGATGGAGAATATAAAAGAACCCACCGTCTGGGGTGTAAAAACTTATATCATCGTATAAGGTAGCAATTATGTTTTCTTGGAGAAAGAGTCAGATAAGTTTTATGACATTTATCTTTATTACATGTTTTTTCGTGTTTGATGTCCTACATGTTGTTGTCATTTTTATCATATTGCACCCACGTTTTGAGCAAGTATTAGGGTTTTTGGTTTCGGAGAGAAATATTTTCCTGGTATGAGTTTTGTTATTTTACAGATGTATGTATATACACCTAAATAACGATGTACTCGACTGGAAAGGTACTTTGTTAACTTTTACTACAGACGGCTTCGCAATAGGTAGCTCCTTAGAAGGTAGATAATTTTATTCAATGCTGCTATTAACTTTGTTACTTTAATTTTAATGTACGACACCGTTTCAGGAATGGAAAATGGAATAGATGTTATTATTTTTTACTGAAATACTGACGAGCATTTATTACAATAGGCCGGTCGTTTACATCTCAAAACTGGCAATTTCTACCAATTTAAGTCGAATTTAATTTTTTATCTGAAAGTTGGACTGAATTTGGTAGAAATTATTATTATAATTAATATCATAGTAAAAATTTTCATTTTCAATTACAACTGTCTGCTTTGTATTGAGAGGCAGAAGAAAAATAATCGTTTCTTTTACTTAGGCCCAGTTTTTAAGTGGTGAGTTAAGCCATAGTTAGCTAACTCAAGAAGTAAATTAACCCACAATAAACTGCGTTAGCATAGTTTTTCGGTGGCGAATGCATGCAGAACGACCAAACAAACTCGTTGGATACAAAATCTTGTTCAGTTAATTCTGGGTTAAATCAGCAAATTTTATTACTTAACTCGGGTTTAACTTTAATTTAATTTAATTTAATTTCGCATTGAAAAACTGACCATTAGAACAATTGGATTTCAAATATTTGGAGATAAAACGACTTAGAGAGACATTAATGCAAATATAACTACTATTTATTTACTGTATACTTTGTTGTCATTTTTTGAAGATTGGACAACGTGGAAGACAAATACTTTGGTAGCTGATGTTCTTGAAGCTATTCTTTTATCAGAAATTAAAAACAAAATATTCAAATAATTCTTGGCAAAAGTCATTGCGAAAATAAAGAAAAGGTGCGTTCTTTAATAACATTGTTATCGATTCCTTAATAAGATTATAAACAGAAAAGATCGATGCATTAAAAGTTTTCCTAAAAAATTATAAATTTTAAAAATTTTAAAACTCATTAAAAAAACATAACGAGATACAATTAAAAAAATATGCTGGACTGGATCGCACGAACTTGCTCTTGTGGTTGACAGTGTAATGCAGACACACCGTGAAGATAAATGTTACTGGTTCAATAAATAGTTTGTTTTTTAATGCATGCATACCTAATTAAAAAATAATTTCGATGCAAAATAAAACAACAATTGCGCTTAGTTAATGGCGATAAAGCTCTTCGCTTATGAACTAAGGGCATATAATAACAGAATAATAAATATTATAACTGTTATACATAGCGTATTTTTGTGCATTTTTATATCAATCGAACAAATGAGTAGAAAAAACACACCTAATATTATGAAACCTATCTTTATTGAGAAAATTTAAAAAAAAAATATCCACGACTTGATAGCACGAACTTGCTCTTGTGGTTAACAACTGTGTGTAACGTTGACGTAAGACTCAAAAATACATACTAAAAAATTGATTGCCGACGGACGGCAAGATGAAACCCGATTCTCGATCATCTTTGTGTTAGTTTTGATCATTACCTCCAATTTTTTTTTATTTTTCACAAAACCAGTACTTGCCCTATAAAGCAAGTAATATAAATAACTATTATTAAAGAGCGATTTTGTCACTGGCTATGAGCTTAAACTATGTAAGTTATAAAAATATAACGATTTTATTAAATTCAAAAAGGTATATATAATGTAAAGGAGCACTAAACGGTGATTTTATTTAAAAACAGAATTAAAGAATGCATTTCTGGTTTTCAAAAAGGTATAGAATGACATTGTAAGTGTTGCTGTTGAATTTTAATGATTTTTTTTCTATTTCATGTATTTTTTTTAGAAAACTGCTGAACTGGGGGAAATTGAATCGCAAGCAGCACTATATTTTTATTGAAAACAAAAAACTTGAAAATAAGTGTCTAAGCTAAAATTTCACGCAAGGGAAGATGAATTTGTGGTCTCACCGCTCTCTACGTTAGTCCGGAATGAAAAATTATATTTCGTACTTTTGCTATGCTACTATGTATATGTTATATAGGTGTTGGGCCAGTTCGGGAATTCTCCATACAACTATTATAATAAATGGATTGAAAGACGAACAATGATATCTCCACTATGAGCATCGGAATCATTTTTTGTCTTCTTGAGTTGCTTTCAAAATAAATTAGATACCTACGAAAATACATAAGAGAAATTGTGTGCTTGAAATTTCTTAGGAAAAAATTGTTCTATTATTTCAACCATAAATTTGAATTCTTTCATATCTATATGACCTTTAACGTTTAACATCTAGTTACACAACACACCTCCAACCATCTCCTATGTAACCTATTTTAAAATGATAAAAAAACCATTTCTAGATACAAATGAATGTGTATATTTCCCGTCACCTCGCAAAAAAAAATCTTGAACTTCCTTCACTGACATCCTTTTTGCAGAAACAACCTTTCTACATAAAAAGACTTAAACAAAGGTATTTTTAAAGGCATAGAATGAAAGGAGAGTATTAAAATACCACAAAGACTCCGTACAAATCTTCCCTAAGTGACTCTTCAAAGCAACAGGAAGCACCATCAGGAGTAAGAAAAAAAGAGTATCCTTGAAATCCCTACTTAAAGTAATCGTCTCAATATACGGATGATAAACACAAAACGATGGATAAATTATTTCCCAGTTTTCCCTGGCATAATTTTGTCGCATTAAATGCCCACAATCGAAAGCTGCCCACTCTAATGCAATCCTCTCTAACCCGAACTTGCTTTTCGGTTGACAAACTTTCCATCCCCTATATCAATTGAAATATTAATCGGCTTGAAATTTGACCTAGTAAGCAGATTATAAAACTTTTTTATTTTTCGAGGGTGATGGGTAGACTCTTTTTTACGGATGGACTCACCCATGGACTCCAATCTTAAGTGGGATTTTGTGATTAGCTTTCTCTAAAACCTCCTGACCTAGCCTTTTTTCTATATTTCTGAGTAGATTTAAACAGCGAAGGCGCAAACACTTTCACTTTCATTGGGCTTAATCTGCTAGCAGTCCTGTAATTCGTATCGCCCTAACCAAGACAACATTTGTAAATAAAATAGAATGATTTAAATTTAATAGGAATACTATTATAAATTCATTTGGTGAAGGATTTAAGGTACATTACTGAACCACGCGAGTTAAGAAATTAATTTAGAATTAAGTGATAAATTTTTCGATAAATGTTTTTTTTCGGGCACCCAGAGTTTTTTTAAAAGTCGCGCGAAGCGCGTTAACGCATGCCCACTTCTAATGGCGAAACACTATTATAAAACTGTTATAAATTGGCATTTCTCTAGTCTCGTCCTTTTTTTTAACTGTTCATTGAAACATTTTGATTTAAAAATAAATGAATGGAATTCTGTTTTTTTTTTCTTTGTTTACTCTTTTTCAATACGATTTTTAATGCTTTAACCTAACAGACATGCTCTAAATTTGTGTCGCCTTTTATTTTAATCACCACATTATGCCTTTTGTGAAATATATCCTTTTACTAAAGGGTCTTCAAATAAGGACTTCCGAACTTTGACATTTGATAGCGGCCATTCTGTTGAAGCTACATCTGTCAAATTGGCTGTTATTTATTCAGTCTGTTTTGCCAAATCACCATGGAAAGATAGAGCGTTCAACAATACGTGCAAATTATATAATTGTTTTATCAAAAGGGGTGTTCTGTTCGAGTAACGTTCCGTGGTTTCTACCGCGAGGATGTGTCGCAGTGTGTTGGATAAATTTGAGTCCACTGGTTCAGTAAACGATAAACGAACACCCGTAAGTCGACGAAACACAAGATCTGCCACTGTCCGTGAGAGTGTGCAGGAGAATCCGAGTTTCGAGGCAGTCGATTTCGCGGCGCTCACGAGGAGTTGGCCTTTCACAGACAAAAATAACTTGGCGAATTTTGCGTCGTGACTTGGCCCTGCGCCCGTGCTAAATTCAACTGACCCAGGAGCTGAAGGTAAACGACCATAGACAACGGGGTGTGTTCGCTGAATGGGCTCTGGAGCAGTTGGAAACTGGCCCTAATTTTCATCGAAAAATCATCTTCAGCGATGATTCCCATTTCTGGATGAATGGGTACGGCCGGCGTCCAAGGGTGTCCAATACATCCCGAAAAAGTCAATGTTGGATTATATTAAAAGGTAAATTAAGACGCTGGCGACGTCATCGGTCAATATTTCATTGAGAACGACGTTGGCCAGCCCATCACCATCAACGGCGAGCGCTATGGGTCGATGATTACTAACTTATTTTGGCCTGAATTGGATGATATGGACACCAACGACATATGGTTTCAACAGGACGGCGCTAAGTGCCACAGCTCACGCCACATTGAAAATTTAGAACGAGGGACTCGAGGGTAAGGTTATCTCACGTCGAGGTGATGTGAACTGGCCACCGAGATCGTGCGATTTGACCCCGTTATATTTTTTGTTCGGTTTTCCGAAGTCGCAGGTCTATGCAAATAAGCCACAAACCACAGCGGCCCTCAAGGCCAACATAACACATGCCAACGGTCAAATTCAGCCTGATTTATGCGCCAGGCATGGAAAATTGGACATTTCGGATGCGTGCCTCCCAGAGAAGCCGCGGCGGGTGGTCATTTGAACTATGTTATATTCAATACATAATGGCATCGATTCGAGAGGCCTTTCAAACGAATACAAAATTTCGATGATATCTTACACACACTTTGTTTTATTTAAATTAAACTATAGGAAGCGTTCAATGAAAGACCCTGTATATTATTGTGACTTAAAGTTTTTGAAACAAAGCTCTACGCCCAGTTACCTACTTTGTTTAATTTTTGCAATAAGTTTACTTGCTATAGTATATATCTACAATTACCAAAGAAATTTTACTTTCATTCAAATTCTACTATAAAAACTAAAAATAAGTGGTGTTGTAAATTTGGAAAATTCCTATGCAGACAACGTTGAAGAAAAGTTATTGTGTGATTAGAATGAAGCTTGAAGAATTTTCCTGAGGGTGACGAAAACGACAGCATTCCAAGTGGAAAACTAAATTCTTCGATTGAATTTAAGAGAGAAAATATTTTTAACCTTATACCCCCCTATACGAATAAAATAGAAGAACCGGCAACAAATAGACGAGAATAATCTTAAAGTTGTTGTTCCTTATCATCATCATTGGGGAATGAACAGAATCAAGAATGCTTAAAAAAAATCTATTAAGGGGAACAAGTTTTATATAGAAATTTATTTTCATGCCAAAAAAAGGAAAACCTGGATGCTTCAATGCTCGATACCCGTAGGAATAGTTTTGAACACCAAGTTCTGTTACACTGCTCGTAGAGAAGGATGAAAAAACTTTACGATATTGGCAAATTGAGAGTATTTAACTATTTAAAAAGTTTTAAACTCGGAGATTTGTTATATTTTTTGCGAGTGACCAGCAACAACTACTGGAAGCTGTAATCGAAAGAATTCAAATATTGTAATTGTAACAGCTTTGGTAGTTATAGTCACACTTAAATAATATTGAAAATTCAAGTTTAAAGAATTATAGGAGTAGTAGGTTTATTTTTTGAGAAAGTGTTGAATTAAAGGAATAGTAGGTTTATTTGTTGAGAAAGTGTGTATATAGAATAGGTATGGTTCTAAAATATCTTTGCTGAACCTTAAAGAGGACAAAGAGAATGAAATTAGTAAAACAACATAGTGTAGAATCTTGATTTTTGAACTATTCATCACTTCATTAGATTAGGTATTATTTGTATTTTAACAGCATAATTTGATCAATAAGTAAAATTTTTAAGTATCCTCATGTTAACCTTGAAGAGGAAAAATCGTATTTACATTTTGAACTTAAGAAACAAGTTATACATTTTTTAAACTTAAAAGTTTTTCACAATATTACAAACTAAAATAATTAAAGAAATAAAAACTTTTACTTCGTTTTGTTTCCTCATTTCATGAATTCTCGGCGTCTTTTTAAGTTCAACTTTCTTTTTTATGGGCTATGAAAAGTACAACTTGGAATAAGGAACAATTACAATTACGTTTACGATCTTCGTTCGGGCCTATCGGGTATTTGGAATGACAAAGGTACTATTGTTTCCCCCGAAAATTACTCTGCAAAATACCCCAAAAAATAGAAAAAAACTGATAAACTTTCACCTCTCTAGATACGCGTCACTTTATTTGCGAAAAAAAAAGTTATAAAAAATGGTACTTACCTATACAATTTTAAAATTTTCAAGTTTTTTTTAATTATCTTTAAAAAATTGATATAAACACTTATTTTTCGACAAATTATCAATTATTATTTTATTATTAAAAATCAAAAACTGTTGAGGCAGGCCGACGCATTTCGTCTTTGTGAGGAGATCATCAGGGTACTGAATATGAACAGAGAGTTATGAAATCTCAAAGAGCGTACTAGAGTGTAATATGTTAATTATTAGCATTAAAAAAAATTGTAAACATTTTAAAATATAATAACAGTTAATTTGAAGAAAAAGGATAACATTATAATAGAAGCAATTTGAAGAAGTGGGCTGTTATTTATTAAATAAATTTGGCAATTTATTTATTAATTTCACAAATTTCGTATATTTGTCTAATATTCGCCCAGCTGGTAAGCAATGCAAAAGAGAAACATCGTTTAAAGAGCAGCTTTGTTCAGAAGTTTTGAAGTTTTGAGGGATCCCAAGGATGCATCTTCACGTGTTGAAGCCTATAAATGTACATTTAATCTCTTGGATAGAGACCTTGATATTTTTCCTTTGTAAATACCTAGGTATACAAGCATTCAATGCAGGGCACACACAAACTTCATTTTTCATGACTCAAGTACAGAAAACTCAATTTTTGACTTTAACCAAATGGATTTTTTTTTTAATGATATCTCTAAAAAAAAAATATGATGAGAGAGTAGGTAGGTACATAATCTTTCAAAAGTAATTTGCGAAAAACAGATATTTTCGGTATTTTACATTTTTATAGGTCGCAATTTTTCTAGCAATTATGCTAGTGAGAAAAAAAGTATCGTAATCTTTTTTGGAGAGAATTACATAAGTATCAACGTTGGGCAAAAAACAGATACAATCAATTTGGAGCGATATGGTCGAATGATAACCGATTTTTTTGGCCGGTGATTGAAGATCATCATGATATGTGGTTCCAACAAGATGGGGCAACAAGCCACACAACACAACCAATTATGGCTTCATTGCGTGAGAAGTTTCCTGGTCGCCTAATTTCATGTTTTGGCGACGTCAATTGCCCACCAAGATCATAAGATTTGACACCGTTAGATTTTTGTCTGTGGGACTACGCAAAAGATCGTGTTTATGCGAATAATCTCTGAGCTCTAGACGCATTAAAAACCAACATTACTCAAGTTATGGCCGAGATACCGCCCGAAATGTGCGAAAAAGTGGTTAAAAATTACCTCAAAAGAATCGCATGCTGCGGATCTTCCTGAGGCGGCCATTTGAATGATATTGTTTTTCACACTTAATGGCAAAGTCCAAACATTAGAAAGAAATTTTTTTAGCCTTATTTTCGAAACCGAAAAATGAATGACACTCTACTAAGTAATTAACGAGCAGCAAATTACTATATACTTTTTAATCTTAATTCTCGAAAGTGTCCTGCTAACTTTATACACCTCAGGGTTCTAACGCAAAATAAATTGAATTCTTGTGCTAACCTTATTATTACTATAAGACGTTAATATAAAGGGTGTTTTTTTTAGACGTGTGGTTTTCAAGAGGAAATAAAACGCATATAATTTAATGTTATGGCCAAGAATTTAACTTTATTATGAAGATACAAATTTGCCATTATGTTTTAAAACTGATTTCGAATAAGTGGCAACCGCCGCTGGCTCGAATAAATTCCGGACGAGAGGACCAATTTTCGACAGCTCCAATTGTTGGGCGCGATGGCGGATGGACTCATTCGCGTCTTCTTTGATGCTCAGCTCCACAGCAGCAATAACGTCTTCGGTGCGCACTGACGCCGCCGTACAGTGAGGATGCGCATTATCTACTAGAGTAAACGTGGTGCCAAACTGATCCACGGTTGATGCTCGAATTCATGCGATTTTGCAATTATGTCGACCGAATATTGGACGATGCGTCGCGCGAACGTATTTTGGTAATTAATTTACACGATATGCAAACGTTGTTCAGAAGTAAGTCTATTAATTATAAAATGGCAAACCAAACTGAGCATTAATCAAGTAAAAACTCTAAAAGAGACCAATTCTGAGAAAAGTATTGCGAGATTGAAAACCACACGTCTAAAAAAAACACCCTTTATAACCTAAATATTACTAAGGCGTTAAAATGACAACGAGATGATTTTTTTTTTCCTTATTTTATCATTTTAAAGTGCTCCATTATAATACCTTAAATAAAGCAACCCTCTTTTACTTCCATTATTAATTTGTCGATAAATTTCCAAGAAACCCTTTAAAAGCGTTTAGTTAAATATCTCTCAGAATCTCCAATAATGGCTGTTGTTAATTTATTTACAGTTAATTTTTAGTCACGCAACATTCATTTGTGGTTAAATTTATACTGTATAAATATGTTTTCATTCAACACTCGTGACCTCAAAACTGGACAATATATAACCTATGTCTAGTCCACCCAGTTGGGCAGTGTGGCAACATGTCATGCCTACATGAAGTGTCTTAACGAGTATGTCCATAACAGAAGTGTGTCAGTACACCTTTCAAGTACAGCTCATGCACTAGTAGCTATATGGATAAGCTTTTTGTATTGATGATGACGTTTACATCTCTCAAACCGGCCAAAAGGACTCACATGTCGAGTTTCGGGCGCGGGGAACCAAAGCTAAGATATCTTCACATCATTGGCTGAATAAATTCTGTAGAGTAGGAGTTTGTAATGACTTTGCTTGTGGGTAGGGCTCGTGATAAGGATTAACATGCAACACCAATTATTGTCATGTGAATCTCTTACCGATCCCGACCGAGTAATCGAACTCCACTTGGACGGACGACTTCCTGCGTTTGGTTATAATCTTTATGGAAAGAGAAGGACTTGTGTATATTTAATATTATCGTCCTTAAGTAGTAGTACTTTCGTGATGTTGGGAGGCCAGAGAAGGAAGGATATCACCCCAGATCGGAGTCTGGTGAGTACATTATATAATTGGTAAATAAAGTTAATTATGCGAAAATGAGGTGGCAGTGTTTGTAGGATTATTATCATTTCAGTGTATAGTAACTTCCAAATATTGATATATTATTTTCCTGAAAGATGCAAATAACATTGACAAATACGAACTAGACTATCGTAATAATTCTGATTAAGCTGTTTAAGCTGTGGAGACTTGAATAAAATCAATTTTTTAGAGAAAAAGCATGGTTTATTCTCTCAATCAACATCCGTTCAAAAATACTAGCCACAAGATAAAATACCTATCAAGAAAGCCACAAATTTCGTCTGAGCATTTAACTGAAAATTATTTACCCAAAACCAGTAATTTTGTTATGAGTGTCAAGTTAGCGAAGCAACATTGGCTGATCTGAAAGTGGTTGGGCGTATAATTTGCCGTTAATAACTCGTGGGATGTTTTCTATGTTTTTGTTGCTGGTTCTTTTGACTGAAAACTGGTTTTCATCAAGACACTTTAAACAGCAGGTTTTAAAACATTGTCGGGTTGTATAATTGAAGAAGGGTGTCATTTTGAACAATTTTTGTATATCAAGTCAGACAAAATTTGGTCAAAGAACCAACAGTCAAAATTAAAATGAAAATAAATAAAATATTAAAAAAAAGCTTAATTTTTTATTTGTTGGAGAATCCTTTCTTTCTTTCGATCTAAAGCTAGGTTTGTTAAGTTTAATACCTTTTAAGAACCATGAAAAACATGCAATTTTTTTTAAAGTAAGTCAAAGTAAAAAGTTTAATCATATTATTTTTTATTCAAGATAGTCTTTTAAAAATTTAAGTAAAAATTAGGTCTGATCAAAGAATTATATTATCTATTAATTTTTATCTAAATGTGCTAGTGCAGGAAATAAAAAATATTTTAATGACAAAAATTGGTCTTGCTATTGGACAGTATTCTAGAAAAAAATTTAGAGCGTGTAGATTGGGTCGAGACATGACAAAATCTCTCGCTTAGCCGGGAGGGCAAATTTTCTAAAAAAAAATATTAATAAACAACGGTAATACCTTCAATTGTATGCTATACTTTTTTGTAGAGCTTGAAATCTCTTCTTTAAATTTCTTTTTAAATAATATTGTTTTAGTGAATAGTTGTTGAAAAAATAATTTTCAATTTCAAAATTTTGAAGAAAACAAATTTAAAAATTTTTTTCAAAATTTTACGTTTCTCAGTTGTAATTTTGTTTTTAATATTTAGTGCTCTAATTATTTTTTTTCGAACGCCAAAGACCAGACGCTAAAATCTCTTCTAGTTCTTTAGAAAATTGAAAATAAAAAAAATAAAATTCCCTTTCCGTTGCTTAAGTTACTCTAAAGATCCTATTTCCACTACGTAGGTAGTAAAGTAGATTTAGTTATTTTAAATTTTCTCAAAAATAACAAGAAATCTAAGCATTCAGTTTTCTGTTTTTGAATTTATAAGAATTGAATTTTGGAATTTTAAAAACAATATTTTGAAAAGAAAAAAAAACAGATTAAAAATAAAATAAATTTCACAAAAAGTATTCAGTCAAACAAGTTGATTTAAAACGCACGTTGATAAATGGAATTTTAGCTTTAAGAAAAGATGTAACAGAATATAGTGAGGTTCGCTGTTGTTTTCGAATAGGTAATTGTTTTTCTATTTTAAAACTCCAATTACCAATTTTGCCCCCACCGTAATGACGACACTGTATGTGGGTATGTACGTTTGTATTTAAAAACATATCTCTTTAATTTATTTAGAATTCATATATAGTAAAATCAAGTTTTTTTTGGTTTTTCTAGGTAAATCTTGTAATTATTTCATCAACATATCGATATCTACCTATACATATATCTCGATGAACATTGATTTCAAGGCAGATATTTTCACTTTCCCAACGAATTCTTATATATAATTTAAGACAATTTAATATAAATTAAAAAAAAAATTGTCGGTGATATTTTTTTACTTTTAAAACAAAAAAATCCTTTCACTGAAATGTTCATGGCTGTCACATTTGTTGGTATTGTTTTGTCTATGACGTAGAAGTGACGTAATCTTGTATTCCTTGCTTTATGCTCTTGTGGTTTAAGTTTATTAGAATTTTTAAGATTTCATATTATTCAGAATGGGTAATAATAAATTAGAGAAAATGGTAAAGAAGCATTAAAACTCGTTATTATAACAACTCCTAAAAAGTTTTGAGCTCAAAATAAAAAACACCGTCGCCTGAGTGAAATATTATATAAAAATTGCTGAATATTTAAACAAATAAATGATTTTTGAAAGAAAATATGTTCGTATCAAATATGTAAAGAGTCCGCCATCTAACGTTTTTTTTTCAACTATGCAACTAAACATGTTGGTTTCCATTTTGAGCACAATGGGCTTATATGAAAGTGCGCGCCGGCTTATGTGCGCGGACTCTCATATAATCCCATAGTGCTCAAAATTGAAACCAAACTGTTTAGTTGCATGTGCGCGCCTGGCCTTATAATCCGAATTCTGATTCAGAAAATGAACATCAACAAAAAGTAAAAAGAAAACAAATTGATAAAGGCATATTTACTTATACCCTCAAACAAAACTATAGAATTTGATTAATTCAAAGTTTAAAAAAGAAATGCTTAATTATACAGGGTGTCCCGTAATGAGTGGATAATACTGCAGCTGGTGATAGCAGGCCTTATGACTGCTCAGAAAAAAAATATAAAAAAAATATTTTTCTTGTGGTCTCCATGGTATAATTTATTTTCGAAAAATGTTAAAAAATTCAGGGTCTCCTAAAATACCTAATTACAACGGCCACCCATAAAGGATTCTTGTTATTTTTGTATTTTTATAATATTCTTGAATAACCGTTCTAAATGATGGGTAGTAAATTTTAACACCAGTTGATGCATTTTTTGTGTTATAATTTTTTAAAATTATTTTTTTATTCAAAAATAATTCAATATTTTTTTTCACCAAAGTTTGAAAATTAATAAAGAGAAAAAAATGTATGACAACATAAGTGGAAAATTTGATAAAAATTGGCCTTGTTAATGTACTTTCCAAAATGGTATAACACATGTTTGTGTCTACAACCATGACCAATAAAATTGGCATTTAATCTACTAAAGTAGTTTTTTTAACATTTTATCAGATGAAATTAAGTTACAAAGTTAAGTAAACACTACGACGACGAATGAAATAAATTTTAATTTTTATTGCATTTAAAAATAACCGTTATTAAATAAAGACACTAACATTTAACACTAGTTGCTGGATTTTTTTTAAATAATTTTTTTAATTAATTTTTTAATAAAAAAAATGATTAAATATTTATTTTGATGTTTGATGACAACAAAAATTGAGTTGGAAGGAAAAGTCAATAGATATACCAGTGTCACTATTATGTCTGCTAAATTCACTAACTAAAATAATAGTATGCACTTTCAAAAAGGTTTTGATTTAGGTATGGGAAATGCGATAAATAAAAACAACAGTACTAAAAATTATGATATATTTGATGGATGTCCTGCTCATTATGCTGTAGATGTAAGGAGGTACTTGAATCAAACGTATCCCAACAGGTGGATAGGCCGTCTGGGCCCAATTTTGTGGCCACCACGTTCGCCAGACCTAAATCCTTTGGACTTTTTCTACTGGGGATGTCTGAAAGAAATGGTTTATACTAAACCAATTACATCCATTACGGAATTGCGTCGTCGTGTTCAAGACGCTGTGATGAAAATAAATGAGCTCCAATATGCTCGTTTTATTGAGAGGTCCTTCATTAGAAGATGCAGAGCCTGTATCACAGTGAATGGGGGACAGTTTGAACATTTAATATAAATGTATTTAATTTACAAATATATCATAATTTTTAATACTGTTGTTTTTATTTATCGCATTTCCCATACCTAAATCCAAATCTTTTTGAAAGTGCATACTATTATTTTAGTTAGTGAATTTAGCAGACATAATAGTGACACTGGTATATCTATTGAATTTTCCTTCCAACTCAATTTTTGTAGTCATCAAACATCAAAATAAATATTTAATCATTTTTTTATTAAAAAATTAATTAAAAAAATTATTTAAAAAAATCCAGCAACTAGTGTTAAATGTTAGTGACTTTATTTAATAACGGTTATTTTTAAATGCAATAAAAATTAAAATTTTTTTCATTCGTCGTCGTAGTGTTTACTTAACTTTGTAACTTAATTTCATCTGATAAAATGTTAAAAAATTACTTTAGTAGATTAAATGCCAATTTTATTGGTCATGGTTGTAGACACAAACATGTGTTATACCATTTTGGAAAGTACATTAAACAGGCCAATTTTTATCAAATTTGCCACTTATGTTGTCATACATTTTTTTCTCTTTATTAATTTTCAAACTTTGGTGAAAAAAAATATTGAATTATTTTTGAATAAAAAAATAATTTTAAAAAATTATAACACAAAAAATGCATCAGCTGGTGTTAAAATTTACTACCCATCATTTAGAACGGTTATTCAAGAATATTATAAAAATACAAAAATAACAAGAATCCTTTATGGGTGGCCGTTGTAATTAGGTATTTTAGGAGACCCTGAATTTTTTAACATTTTTCGAAAATAAATTATACCATGGAGACCACAAGAAAAATATTTTTTTTATATTTTTTTTCTGAGCAGTCATAAGGCCTGCTATCACCAGCTGCAGTATTATCCACTCATTACGGGACACCCTGTATATCTAATTCACTTCAACTATGCTGGAATGGCAAATCGGGTAAATTTTTATAGACAATGGCGTTAAATTTTAAACAGCCTGATGTAAAGGTATTTAACAATTTACTAACTTTAAAGCTCTTTACTAGAATTTTCCTTAGTTTGAACAATTTTTAACTAGTACTATACTAACCCTATTTTCTTAAAACTTACCTAGAACAGTCCCAGATCGTTCAAAAAAGTAAGCCAACAGACTTTTTTCACATTTTGTTTTGTCAAAATGGCAAAATGGAGTTAGTATGATACTAAAAAGATAAAATTGCCGTGTGACGATTTTAACTTTAGCGAAATGTCATGACCCCAATGACCCCTCCCCCCTCTGGATCCTCCACTAATTTCATTAATCAAATTACGTGTTTCCTTCACTTCAGCTTGTTGGATGGAAGATATTATAGGTACCAATCGGAAAATGACTTGAAAAAATTGACTTAATATTTAAATACGTAAAATAAATTTGGAGGCGCGACAGCTCGTAAAGAACACAGGCCTAGTGAAGTAGACATTTAGACAACTATTACTCTCAACCATTTATAGGAATGTACATATATATGGGACCTACAATTTGTTGCCGAATCTGAACGGCTAAGGTGAGACTAATTTTTTCATGACAAGGTGCTATTTGAGGATTTGTCAATCCGTCGCAAAAGGCATTATACTGTGATGCTTTTTCTTCGTGGCTGAGGTAAGCTCACCGGTGTCCAGGGTTCTTCCCAAAGAAGCAACGAAACTTGGGCTTGGAGGGTCTTTAACTCCGAATGAAATAGTTTAATTTCCTTTGATTAATTTAATTTTCATTAATTTTTATTTGGTCGAAATTTATAACATGGTATTTCATATAACTTGGTTAACAATAGTCTGTCTCTTAAGATAAAATAACACGGTATTTCATATAATACAATATTTTGTTATCCTATATAACTAACACGGTATTTCATATAATGTGTCCCCAGCACGCAACCTGGGGAACGAAACGGTCGGAAACTCTCGAAAGAGAACCTTGTCCAGTGAACTTCTTGAAGAGGAGTCCATCAAAGGAACAAAACGGGGTCGGGGTCCTTATCGGAAGCCCTATGTCCCTAGTAAACAACCTAGAGAACAAAGCGGTCGGAACTCGCGGAGGAGAACCTTGTCCAGTGAACTTCTTGAAGAGGAGTCCAAAGGAACTAAACGGTCGGGAACACTGTATAGAGACCCTTGTCCCTAGCGCACAAACTAAGGAACAAAGCGGGCGGAACTCACGGAGGAGAACCTTGTCCAATGAGCTGCTTGAAGAGGAGCTCAGAGGAACAAAACGGGGTCGGGGATCCTTATCGGAAGCCCTATGTTCCTAGAAAGCAACCTAGGGAACAAAGCGGTCGGAACTCACGGAGGAGAACCTTGTCCAGTGAACTTCTTGAGGAGGAGCCCAAAGGAACGAAGCGGTCGGGGATTCTAAAAGAAAACCCTTGTCCTTAGCACACAACCTAAGGAACAAAGCGGGCGGAACTCACGGAGGAGAACCTTGTCCAATGAGCTGCTTGAAGAGGAGCCCAAAGGAACGAAGCGGTCGGGGATTCTAAAAGAAAACCCTTGTCCTTAGCACACAACCTAAGGAACAAAGCGGGTGGAACTCACTGAAGAGAACCTGTCCAATGAGCTGCTTGAAGAGGAGCTCAGAGGAACAAATAGGGGTCGGGGATCCTTATCGGAAGCCCTATGTCCCTAGAAAGCAACCTAGGGAACAAAGCGGTCGGAACTCACGGAGGAGAACCTTGTCCAGTGAACTGCTTGAAGAGGAGTCCAAAGGAACGAAGCGGTCGGGGATTCTAAAAGAAAACCCTTGTCCTTAGCACACAACCTAAGGAACAAAGCGGGCGGAACTCACGGAGGAGAACCTTGTCCAATGAGCTGCTTGAAGAGGAGCCCAAAGGAACGAAGCGGTCGGGGATTCTAAAAGAAAACCCTTGTCCTTAGCACACAACCTAAGGAACAAGGCGGGTGGAACTCACTGAAGAGAACCTGTCCAATGAGCTGCTTGAAGAGGAGCCCAAAGGAACGAAGCGGTCGGGGATTCTAAAAGAAAACCCTTGTCCTTAGCACACAACCTAAGGAACAAAGCGGGTGGGACTCACTGAAGAGAACCTGTCCAATGAGCTGCTTGAAGAGGAGCCCAGAGGAACAAAACGAGGTCGGGGGATCTTACAAATAAATAATACTTAATAATACCAAATACTAAAATAATAATTTCTGTTATATCTAATGCCCTACAATTTTATAAAAAAAGTTAGATTGGCTTCTCAACTGAGTAAACTCTGCTAAGCAATGCCTATCTGTCACCGAACACCCTATAAAAAGGCTTTTGTTGCGGCCGATCTTTGATTCTCTATACACTATATTGGTACCCACACTTGGACGAGAAAAAAAGACAATTTTGTTGTTTTCTTTACCTCGCCTTATAACATCTGCGGCTCTACATAGTGTGAACTATGAAAATTAAATATTAAATTTGTAGGAGTATTTCTAAACTAAACTGGTAAACTAGTGAATGCTAAACTATTGACGTACGCTATGCATGGGATCGTATAGCTAAACGATTAAGGTGCCTGCAGGAGTCGTATATAGTTGCACAGTAAATTGTGCTTTTATGATTAGGGTATATGTATACTGTATAACTATAATAATATGATTAAATTTATATATAGGAATTGTAACGCTTCGTTATAGTCCCCCCTTACTTTAGTAGACGAGAACCCTCTCGTCTTTATACATTTAATTTTTTTTTTTTTTTTTTTTAAAGACATATTTATATTTATTTAGATATATTTATATATATATATATTTATTTTTTTTTCTGATTTTGTGTTGTTTTTTTTTTTTGTGTTTTTTGTTTTTTTGTGTTTTTTTTTTTTTTTTAATACTTTAAACTTAATTAAAGAAATTAATATAACCGTTAATTAAAAATAAAAAAACTAAATGCTTAGTAAAATAAAAGTGGATTCGGACTTGGATGTTGGTTTATTGTGGGACCTCTATTGACTTCTTCTGGTCGTGCCACTTTATGATCGCTTGATTGCCTTTCTTGTTAAAGCGTACCGAGATGTTTCCCCATGGACGCTTGATGGAAAACGCCCTGTAGTGTTTCTTCCCCTTCAACGATATCCCTTGAAAGGGGTCACTCGGGACTTTGGTTGCCTTCTTGCGATGGGTTGGAGTCGTCGGTACTGGCTTCCGCTTAGGATCATCGGGCGGTTTTGCGAGCTTCATAATGTCAAGAGGTTCGGATTTGTCGTTGGCGTAAATATGGGTGGCGGCGGTTACGGTGGCTGGTTGTTTCACCCACAACTTACGTGGTTTTTTTACTGTGGGTTTGACATTCGGTGTTGCCTTGGTTGCTGCTGGTTCGGTAGATGTGTACTGGTGCGTAATCTTACTCTTGTTGTTGACAGAGGAGGTGCATGATGGTTTGTCGGAGTAGCTAGAAGAGATGGTAGAATCTCGGGTGACGGCGGCGGCGGCGGTTGGCTTAAATTCTACTTGTCGTCCGGTGGTGATCTGGCATACTGGTGTTACGGTGATGACTGGTGGTTTGGTATCGGTAGGATATATTATCGAAGAACTATTTATGTCAAGTTTGTTACTAGGCAACTCGAAGGCTGAGTACGCAAAGTCAATCTCTATAGATTTCATACCATTTTTCTCGGTAATTTGCTTTCCATTGACAAATATCTGGATGCCTACTTTTCCTAATATATCCATTCCGAATATGGCATCTTCCTTTAACCCTGGTAGGTAGGTAACTTCTCCAGAAACAGGTGTCTCGCGTAGATAAAATGTCACGGTATAATGTTCTGCGGTGCTGACAGAATTACCATTGGGCAAGTGAATCGTCCTTTCAGAATTCCGCATAGGCATTTCTAATAACCTGAATTCCTGTCGTAAGGCGTCTCCTACGAACGTCTTCGTGGAACCGGTATCGATTAAGGCTTTAAACATCTGTTCGTTGAATTTAATCGATAGGAAAGATCGAGTTTCTACTGACGGGTGTGTGTTGATAACAGCAACGGGCTTTCGGTGGCAATTACAATCGTCGGTTAGAATTCCATCTTGGCCACAAAAAGAACAAAATAAGTGAAACGGTCGGCGGCAATTTTCTTTCTGATGCCCTCGTTGCTTGCAGTTCCAACAGTGTGTTGACCGGTCGTACGGGGGTGTGGTGGCTGGAAGTGCTCTGCTTATCGGAACAGGCGATGAGTGTTGGTGACCAGGTGCGGAGCGGTGGTAAGCGTTACTACTTCCAATCGCTGGGACGTTAGGTTGAGGAGTCCTATGAGATAGAACGGACTGATTGAAGTTGGTTGAGGGGCGATAGTTTCGTTCATCATTTCTTATCGCTTCGAATTCCTCAGATAGGATGATCAACTCGTCTAGCGTCCTGAAGTCTGTGCGTCGCACGTAGTATCGGTATTCTGGACGGAGGTTCTCATATATTCTATCTATTAAATCAGCTGCGGTTAGGCGGGGATGCTGGCGGATCAGGTACTGTGCTGTCATTATAAAATCCTTTGCTCGCTCTCGCGGACCTTGGCGTTTTCTGAAGATCTCATCTTCAAGGCGAAATAAGTACCGCGCTGGTAGAAAATGTTGCAGAAACAGGCTACGAAATTCTTCCCATGATGAGAAGCTGTTCCGTTTAATTCGTAGCCACTCCAATGCTGTTCCGCGGAATATTTCTGGGAGCGGTCTAAGCATATCGTTCGGCGGTATGTTGTAGCAACTGGTTAGTTCTTCTATCCTCTCCAAAAATTCTAGGGGGTTCCCAGTGGAATCGAACCTCAATCCCCATTTACGGACCATGTTCATAACTTCGGCCTCGTAACTTAAAGTGAGACGGGTAGACGGTTGTGGGCGAAGTTCTGGTCTCGGCGGCGGTATTGGAGCGGTAGTAGTCTGGTTGTAGGAGCAAGATGGAAGATTTAATCCAGTGTATGGCTGATATATCGGTGCTGGTACAGAGAATGCATGGTTTTCTAAATTCAGGGACGTTCAATAATAATGGTGTCCTGGGTGGCGGCGGTGGGACGGGGATGTCAATTTGACTTGTAAACGGCTGTTTGCTGGCGGGCGGTTCTTCGTCAGTGGGTTCAGCATTATTTCTTTCTTCTATAATGCCTTCCCATTCCTCGCACAGGTTCTGGGTAGATTTATGCGTCCGGAGCTCTTTAAAGTGTTGACTTAGCCTTTTCCGGAGCACTTGCATATTGCGACTTGTGTCCAAATTTCTAGCAGTTAGGACTTCGATGAGCTCAGGTTTCTTCAGGAAATATATGAATCCAAGATTTGCATATGGGTTGTATTCGCTCATCGGAGGTTCCTCGGAATCGGACATGTTGAAGCTGGTCGGTGCGGATCTGGTTCTGGTTAATGCGGTAGTAGTTCGGTGGAACTTTTTGAAGGGTCGCACTTAATTCGGCGGTCGGGATACGGATAAATCCTTCAAGGGCTTATCGGAATAAAACGAAAAACGGCGGTCGGTGTTGCCTTGAAAGATTTCGGGTTGGTCGGCGGTCGGAGTTCGGTTGATCCTTCAAATGTCCTTGCTCGGGCGCCAATTTGTGATGCTTTTTCTTCGTGGCTGAGGTAAGCTCACCGGTGTCCAGGGTTCTTCCCAAAGAAGCAACGAAACTTGGGCTTGGAGGGTCTTTAACTCCGAATGAAATAGTTTAATTTCCTTTGATTAATTTAATTTTCATTAATTTTTATTTGGTCGAAATTTATAACATGGTATTTCATATAACTTGGTTAACAATAGTCTGTCTCTTAAGATAAAATAACACGGTATTTCATATAATACAATATTTTGTTATCCTATATAACTAACACGGTATTTCATATAATGTGTCCCCAGCACGCAACCTGGGGAACGAAACGGTCGGAAACTCTCGAAAGAGAACCTTGTCCAGTGAACTTCTTGAAGAGGAGTCCAAAGGAACAAAACGGGGTCGGGGTCCTTATCGGAAGCCCTATGTCCCTAGTAAACAACCTAGAGAACAAAGCGGTCGGAACTCGCGGAGGAGAACCTTGTCCAGTGAACTTCTTGAAGAGGAGTCCAAAGGAACTAAACGGTCGGGAACTCTGTATAGAGACCCTTGTCCCTAGCGCACAAACTAAGGAACAAAGCGGGCGGAACTCACGGAGGAGAACCTTGTCCAATGAGCTGCTTGAAGAGGAGCTCAGAGGAACAAAACGGGGTCGGGGATCCTTATCGGAAGCTATATGTTCCTAGAAAGCAACCTAGGGAACAAAGCGGTCGGAACTCACGGAGGAGAACCTTGTCCAGTGAACTTCTTGAAGAAGAGCCCGAAGGAACGAAGCGGTCGGGGATTCTAAAAGAAAACCCTTGTCCTTAGCACACAACCTAAGGAACAAAGCGGGCGGAACTCACGGAGGAGAACCTTGTCCAATGAGCTGCTTGAAGAGGAGCCCAAAGGAACGAAGCGGTCGGGGATTCTAAAAGAAAACCCTTGTCCTTAGCACACAACCTGAGGAACAAAGCGGGTGGAACTCACTGAAGAGAACCTGTCCAATGTGTCATGAATTTAAATAAAAATTCTACTGCCTGCAAAAAAAAAAAAAAAAAAAAACACTTTGCAAAACAACTACCTGTGAATTTACGAAAAATAAAAACATAATCGGCAATGAAATTGAGTTTGTTTTTCGAACGTAAAAAAAATAAATATATACATATATATATTCTGAAAGAAAATCGAGATTGTTCATTTCATTTTTTATTTGAAAAATATCTTTCAAACAATTTGGTCTCCTTAAGGAACCGATATTTATATATGTATGTAGATATATCGGGAAAAATTGAATTTAATCTTAAATTTTTCATAAGAAAGACGAAAAGAGGTAATTAATACTTTTAAATGATTTTTGATAAGAATTCTAAGGCTGAAAATTCGTTTAGGTGATCCCGAAAAAAAAAAAATTGGAATAACAAAGGACAAACTTCGCATTCATAAGAAGTCATCCATGTCTTACATGACGAAACGACACATCGAATTCGCATTATTCGCATTAATCGCCATTCGGGTCAATCACAATTAGATGATATTTTCTTTTTGCCATTTGTCCTGCCAAAAAAGTTATACCGACTGCAGAAAATGAAAACTCTTCATTAAACCCGTCTTCCATGAGCAAATGTGATTGCATTTTTGATTGTGTAAAATAATTTGGTGCTTCCCGAATTGTGCGGTTAAAGATTCTTATCGTGATCAATCTTCAATAACACCCTGATGTGACAGTATCTGAACAGTGGTTCAATGGTTTTGTTTCCTAATGTTCAATTTTGTTTGTCAAATTAATTTCTTTCTTTATAAACTAACCATGTAGTTTAATGTTTTCTTTAATTTGTATGTGTGAAAGTGAGTACAAAAGGGAACTTTTAAAGAACTTAATATTTAAAAAAAAAAGGAACGACTCATCAAGATTACTCCAATGTGCGCACATCGTTGGATCATCGAAACCATATCAGTGAGTAGAGTGAGTAAATTTGTGTTCCCTTCGATTTAAAACTAGTGATAAAACTTATCACTTTGTCAAACGTGTACTCTTGCACTCTCTTATTTTTTTTTGTTTTTAAATTACATATTTTGAAATATCATAGCTTTAACATTAATCTAACGTAATTTTTTTGTATTCAATTTGCATCTTAATTTTTATCTTTTTTTTTATTCGTTGTCATATTCATTTATTCTTTTTCATGCTTTTAATTTTAATTTCAATTTGATTAACAAATCATAGATTGATATATTTTATCTTCAAATTTTACTGATACCTTTAAATAAAACTTGTTAAACTTTAATCATGATTCATACAATTTATTAGAATGATGAATTAAGTTTTTGGTAAGATGGGAAAATAGTAACGAAGGGAGAAAAAGGTGAGTCGGGGGTATATTTCGTTTTGGGGCTATACTCAAAATCAGGCAAGAGCGTAGCTAGGAGGTGAGGCAGCAATGTCTTACTATAGGATAAGGGTTGCCAAGTAGTTTCGTTTGTTAAATTAAACTATTTTTAATGACATAACATCTGTCATAAGATTTGGAATCGATATGTTTTATTTTCTCTGTGTTCTACTTTTTTCTGGCACGAAATATTTGCGTGAGACAGATGAGCTTAGCTGAGGGTTTAAGAATGTGCCAGAGCTGCGTACTATGGGAATTACTACCATATCCCACTACTCATTACAAATAATGGCGCCCAACGAGCATACCCGAAGTCAAGATAAGTAAATTTTGATTTCAAAGCTATGTATATTTTTTTTGTCAAGTCGAAGCCGATGAGAGTGTTTTAGTGTAAAATTTACCAATCAGTGCTTGACTAACATTTACACATAATTTTTTTTCTTTCAATAATTAGAATTGCATAATTTCATTCAGATTCTTATGTTTACCAATTATAGTTAAAACCTTTAGAGTACTTAGTGATTTTTAATATTTTTTTTACATTTTCCTGTTTTTATCTTGTAGAGAAAGAAGTATATAAAATTCGCACTTTATTTCCACAGGTGCAACACAAGGAGATTTATCCAAGTACATATAGTTAGTAGAGGAGAAAGGATCATGCAGTTATGCATCCCTTGTTCCCACAACTTTTAGTTTTTTTTTTTTAAATAGAGGCGCAGAGAGAAGCGATTCATATTTTCAAATTCTTCTTATCTTCGACTCACTTTTCTTTCCAGAGTTACCATTTTCCCTACCATTTGAAAATTTGATTTTTTCCATAACTTTCACCTTTAATTAGTTCGTTTAATTTTGCTTATAGTATTTGTTCGTGTTTTCATATCATTTTAAATATTCTTGTTTTTTTTTTGTTTTAATGTAAAATATTTGAAAAATAATTAGTTAAAATGTCTAAGGGTGCAATACCTAGGTATAAAGGAACTCGTTCCCAATCAAAAAGCCTAAAAGCTAGTATGCAATTGGAGGAAGCACCACCTTTCCCAACCAAAAAACAAATAGTCGTTAATTCAGGGGTTGACAATTCAAAACAATTGTTGATAAATCCTCTACCAACTTATACTGAAAAAGAAACGGATGCTATTAATGCCATCCGAAATTGCATTATTACATCTTCTCACAGTGTTGAAAAGGTTGAGCAATTAGTTGATTTGATTGATGATGTTACAACTTCGAATCTTCAAAATTCAGAAGACAAGTCTGATGATATTTTTTATTCAGCTGAATCGGAGCATTTACCTGAATTACAACAACCTGTTGAGATAATTTCGACATCTTCTGTTCAAAAATCAAATGATTTGAATATGAATAAATACCCTGATAGTTCGTTGAATAATATAGTCGATATTTTGGTAAAGCAAAACTTAGATAATTTTCATTCAAGCTTACTAACATCATTGAATGAAAGTATAAGAGAAAATATTGAGAGGTCTGTAAGTACTTCTTTTAAAAATTCTTCTGCTAAAAACCTTTCTAGAAGTAATAACACGAAACCAAGCAATAATATCTCCCGTTCTAATAAAAAAAACTATGTTGTTGAACCCTCACATCCGAAAAGAAGTGTTTCTTTTGAGATTACGGATGATAATAATTATCCGAGTCAACAAGGCATAAACTTTGCCCAGCCAAATATGTTTCACGAACCAAATCTACATTCTGTGAACAATTTTGAACATCATCCACCACCTATCAGATATTCAAATAACCCAATCCGGAAAATTGATCTGGATCGCTGGGGAGTTCAGTTCGACGGGACTTCAAAATCCATTTCTGTTGAAGATTTTATTTTCCGAATAGAAACACTCAAAGAAAATTACGGCATGCAATGGCATGAAGTCATCAGAAATTTTCACTTGCTGCTATCTGGTACTGCTCAAAATTGGTTTTGGCGGTTCCTTCGCAGTAATCCTCATTCAGAGTGGGGAGAACTGAGAGGTGCATTACTTCAACAATTTCGAAGTCATGAATCGGATTTTGAAATCATTAAACAAATTATGGAACGTCGTCAACTTTCTAATGAACCATTCGACGATTTCTACAATTCCATTTTAGACCTGCGTAACCAACTTAGAGAACCAATACGTGAACATAATTTGATCAAACTCGTTAAAGAAAACATTCATTTGCGACTTATGCCATATATATATCCAATGTCTTTGTTCTCAATGGACCATCTTCGTGAAGAATGTCATAAGGCAGAAAAGATGTTGAAAGCTAGAGAAACTTCTCGCATTCGACCTACTAATTTTGGTGCAAGGAATATTCAAGAGCTGAATTTGGAAGACAGTAGCTCTATTTGTAGTATTGATGAAGAAATAAACGCAATCGAAACTAAAAACTTTCAACCTTCCAATCGAAAATGTTTTAATTGTAAGAAAGAAGGACATTCTTTCATGTCATGTCCATCTCCAGTTAGAAGACTGTTTTGTTATCGATGTGGATTAGATAATGTAACAACTCCACAGTGTTCTAAATGTAATCCAAATTCGGAAAACTGGAAACGGAGCCTGAAATCCACCGGGGCATCTCGCTCAACCCAAACAAACCCGGAATAAATTGTATGGATGCTAGTACGAATACTGACAAACAAATTCGTATTTTATCTAAAGCTGATTTTGACAACCCAACAGATTTGACTATTTCACCTGATTTTATGAATCCTCCGATAATAAAAAGAAAGATTTTAACCTATGAGGAAAGACTAAAGAGGTACAACGAATTACGGAACAAATTTTTCTCTATTGGGGAGTTTCATTCGGGCACTCCTTTAAAATGTTCAAATGGATCTTTCAATAGAAAACAGAAGAGAAAAATTTATCAAGACTTCATCGATTCATCTTGTGTATCTGACAATACTGATCCTAGACCGTATGCTGTTGTCCAGATAGGAGAAGAAACCATTAATGGCCTTCTGGACAGTGGTGCATCCGTTTCGTGTTTAGGAAAAGGTTGCTTAGAATTAATTGAACGAAACAAACTTTCAATTCTTAAATTTGTTTCAGATTTGAAAACTGCAGACGGCAGGAGTCAAAAAATTGTTGGTAGAATTAAAGTCTCGGTAACTTACAACAACATTACCAGCGACATAGACTTCTATCTCGTTCCTTCACTGTCACAACCTTTATATTTAGGAATTGATTTTTGGCACTTGTTTCAAGTAGCCCCACATTTAGTCTCAGAAATTGCATGTAACGATACTCATTTTTCATCTCCCAAACACGACTTATGCGAAGACCAACAAAAAGTTCTCGCAAATGCTATTGAGAAATTTCCATCTTTCTCTAAGTTAGGATTGGGCAGAACAACAGTAGGTACTCACGTGATTGATACGGGTGATACAGAGCCAATCAAACAAAGACACTACCCGGTATCACCAATCATACAGAATCTAATATATGAAGAATTAGATCGAATGCTTAAGTTAGATGTGATAGAAGAAAGTCAAAGTCCGTGGAGCTCACCAGTTGTCCTGGTGAAGAAACCTGGAAAGAACCGGCTTTGTATCGACTTTCGTAAAGTAAACGCACACACCAAGAAAAATGCTAGTCCCTTCCCGCACATAGAAGGTATGCTAAGCCGCTTTGGAGATACACGCTTCATCTCAAGCGTGGATCTCAAGGATGCCTTTTGGCAAATCCCGCTTGATAAGGAATCACGAGAGAAGACTGCTTTCGCTGTGCCTGGAAAACCGCTGTTCCAGTTCACAGTGATGCCCTTCGGCACCTGCAATGCAACACAGACAATGGAAAAAATTATGAACAGCGTTATTCCTCAAGAATTGCGAGAGTTTGTCTTCGTTTACGTTGATGACCTTCTCATGGTTTCTCCTGATTTTGAAACACACATCCGTCTATTAGAAACTGTTGCCAAATGCCTAAAAAGTGCCAATCTAACTGTAAACATAGAAAAATCTAAGTTTTGTTACAGAGAACTTAAATTCTTAGGTCATATAGTTGGACATGGTCACCTTATGCCAGACCCAGAGAAAGTTACTGCAGTTAGTAATTTTCCTTTGCCAAAAACAGTGAAACAAACACGCAGTTTCTTGGGTTTGTGTGGATGGTACCGCAGATTTATTAAGAATTTCGCTGATTTAGCAGCTCCATTAACTGACATGCTTAAGAAGAGTAAAAATAAATTTGGGATGACTTCAGATGCTTTATCGGCATTTGAAAAGTTAAAATCTGCTCTGTGTTCAGCACCTATGTTAAATAATCCCGATTTTTCAAGACCATTAACAATTCAATGTGATGCTTCGAATCAAGGTGTTGGAGCGGTTTTATTCCAGGTCGATGATGAAGATCAAGAAAAACCTATAGCTTTTTATTCTCAAAAGTTGAATTCTAGCGAGACAAACTACAGCGTGACGGAGAAGGAATGCTTAGCAGCGGTCTTAGCTGTTAAGAAATTCCGACCGTATGTAGAGGGTTTCCCTTTCACAATCATAACTGACCATTCGAGTCTTAAATGGTTAATGAGTGTGAAAGATTTGAGTGGTAGATTAGCTAGGTGGTCGTTCAAACTCCAAGCCTTTGATTTCGATATCGTACACCGGAAAGGTTCAGCCAATATTGTACCGGATGCATTGTCACGGGCTTTTATCGAAACTCTTGACATTGTTAAAAGTTTAAATATTTCAGTCAATTTAAATTCTGAACACTTTAAAAGTGAAGAGTACACACAAATTTTAAAAACACTGAGAGATGGACCGGACAAATATCCCAATCTCAAAGAATGTGATGGTTTGATTTTCAAAAGATTTTTTTCTTCTGATTTAGACGTAGACAAAACTGACCTCCAGTGGCGTTTATGGATTCCATCTGGTTTAACAAAAGAACTTGTCTCTGTAGCACACACAGCTCCAAATTGTGCTTATGGTGGGATTGTGAAAACCATTGACAGGCTTAGGCAGTTCTACTTCTGGCCAAACTTAGCGAGAGATGTCAAAACCTTTATAAGTCAATGTGATGTTTGTAAAGAAAGTAAGCGAATAAATAAAACAATAAAACCGCCAATGACTACCCTTGCAACTTTTGAAAGACCTTTTCAAAAGGTTTATATTGATTTTATGGGTCCTTACATTCGTTCCAAAAAGGGTAATTTGTATCTTTTCATTTTGGTTGACCATTTAACAAAGTTCGTTTTGTTAAAGCCAATGCTAAAAGCAAACGCCCAAAACGTTATGAACTTTCTGGAACAAAACGTTTTTAATATATTTGGTGTACCTGAGTATATACACTCAGATAACGGTAAACAATTTGTGTCAACCCAATTTGGTCAATTTTTGAAAAATTTAGGTAGTCGCTACTTTAGAACAGCGTTCTATTCACCCCAATCAAACGCATCTGAGCGGGTGAATCAATCCATTTTGTCAGGTATAAGATCATATCTGAAAGGTGACCATCGTGATTGGGACAAGCATATCCCAGAAATACAACAGTCTTTGTGTACCTCAGTACACCAGTCAACTGAAGCGACACCTTATTTTGCTCTATTTGGCTCACAAATGATCACACATGCAGATATGTATCCTTTGATAAAAAAATTGGAATTGCTAAATGACGACGATTTTAAATGCATCCGAAAGTCTGATCAGATAAATATAATACGAACTAAACTTCAAGAACATCTGAAGCGAGCTTTTGAAAAACATTCAAAAGTTTATAATCTGAGGTCTTCTCAGAAGAAATTTATACCCGGCCAGGAAATCTTTCGGAGGAATTTCGTGCAGAGCGATGCAGCAAAGGACTTAAGTGCCAAACTCTGTCCAAAATTTCTGAAGTGCCGAATCAAAAGACCGCAAGGTAACGCCATGTACGAAGTTGAAGACCTGAACGGTAAATTTGTTGGCGTTTTCCATGCCAAGGACTTAAAGAATTAGTAGAGCATGCGACTCTTAATCTCATCAGGGTCGTAGGTCGAAGCCACACGCCGAGCATTAACAATATCATGTAAAGGAAATGTTAACTATATTTTCCATGTCTTTTTCATACTTGCATATTTCAAAACCCCCGGCTTTGTCATGAATTTAAATAAAAATTCTACTGCCTGCAAAAAAAAAAAAAAAAAAAACACTTTGCAAAACAACTACCTGTGAATTTACGAAAAATAAAAACATAATCGGCAATGAAATTGAGTTTGTTTTTCGAACGTAAAAAAAATAAATATATACATATATATATTCTGAAAGAAAATCGAGATTGTTCATTTCATTTTTTATTTGAAAAATATCTTTCAAACAATTTGGTCTCCTTAAGGAACCGACATTTATATATGTATGTAGATATATCGGGAAAAATTGAATTTAATCTTAAATTTTTCATAAGAAAGACGAAAAGAGGTAATTAATACTTTTAAATGATTTTTGATAAGAATTCTAAGGCTGAAAATTCGTTTAGGTGATCCCGAAAAAAAAAAAATTGGAATAACAAAGGACAAACTTCGCATTCATAAGAAGTCATCCATGTCTTACATGACGAAACGACACATCGAATTCGCATTATTCGCATTAATCGCCATTCGGGTCAATCACAATTAGATGATATTTTCTTTTTGCCATTTGTCCTGCCAAAAAAGTTATACCGACTGCAGAAAATGAAAACTCTTCATTAAACCCGTCTTCCATGAGCAAATGTGATTGCATTTTTGATTGTGTAAAATAATTTGGTGCTTCCCGAATTGTGCGGTTAAAGATTCTTATCGTGATCAATCTTCAATAACACCCTGATGTGACAGTATCTGAACAGTGGTTCAATGGTTTTGTTTCCTAATGTTCAATTTTGTTTGTCAAATTAATTTCTTTCTTTATAAACTAACCATGTAGTTTAATGTTTTCTTTAATTTGTATGTGTGAAAGTGAGTACAAAAGGGAACTTTTAAAGAACTTAATATTTAAAAAAAAAAGGAACGACTCATCAAGATTACTCCAATGTGCGCACATCGTTGGATCATCGAAACCATATCAGTGAGTAGAGTGAGTAAATTTGTGTTCCCTTCGATTTAAAACTAGTGATAAAACTTATCACTTTGTCAAACGTGTACTCTTGCACTCTCTTATTTTTTTTTGTTTTTAAATTACATATTTTGAAATATCATAGCTTTAACATTAATCTAACGTAATTTTTTTGTATTCAATTTGCATCTTAATTTTTATCTTTTTTTTTATTCGTTGTCATATTCATTTATTCTTTTTCATGCTTTTAATTTTAATTTCAATTTGATTAACAAATCATAGATTGATATATTTTATCTTCAAATTTTACTGATACCTTTAAATAAAACTTGTTAAACTTTAATCATGATTCATACAATTTATTAGAATGATGAATTAAGTTTTTGGTAAGATGGGAAAATAGTAACGAAGGGAGAAAAAGGTGAGTCGGGGGTATATTTCGTTTTGGGGCTATACTCAAAATCAGGCAAGAGCGTAGCTAGGAGGTGAGGCAGCAATGTCTTACTATAGGATAAGGGTTGCCAAGTAGTTTCGTTTGTTAAATTAAACTATTTTTAATGGCATAACATCTGTCATAAGATTTGGAATCGATATGTTTTATTTTCTCTGTGTTCTACTTTTTTCTGGCACGAAATATTTGCGTGAGTGGAATTTTAGTAGCAGCAATTACCCCCCCCAAACAGATGAGCTTAGCTGAGGGTTTAAGAATGTGCCAGAGCTGCGTACTATGGGAATTACTACCATATCCCACTACTCATTACAAATGAGCTGCTTGAAGAGGAGCTCAGAGGAACAAGACGGGGTCGGGGATCCTTATCGGAAGCCCTATGTCCCTAGAAAGCAACCTAGGGAACAAAGCGGTCGGAACTCACGGAGGAGAACCTTGTCCAGTGAACTTCTTGAGGAGGAGCCCAAAGGAACGAAGCGGTCGGGGATTCTAAAAGAAAACCCTTGTCCTTAGCACACAACCTAAGGAACAAAGCGGGCGGAACTCACGGAGGAGAACCTTGTCCAATGAGCTGCTTGAAGAGGAGCCCAAAGGAACGAAGCGGTCGGGGATTCTAAAAGAAAACCCTTGTCCTTAGCACACAACCTAAGGAACAAAGCGGGTGGAACTCATTGAAGAGAACCTGTCCAATGAGCTGCTTGAAGAGGAGCTCAGAGGAACAAAACGGGGTCGGGGATCCTTATCGGAAGCCCTATGTCCCTAGAAAGCAACCTAGGGAACAAAGCGGTCGGAACTCACGGAGGAGAACCTTGTCCAGTGAACTGCTTGAAGAGGAGTCTAAAGGAACGAAGCGGTCGGGGATTCTAAAAGAAAACCCTTGTCCTTAGCACACAACCTAAGGAACAAAGCGGGCGGAACTCACGGAGGAGAACCTTGTCCAATGAGCTGCTTGAAGAGGAGCCCAAAGGAACGAAGCGGTCGGGGATTCTAAAAGAAAACCCTTGTCCTTAGCACACAACCTAAGGAACAAGGCGGGTGGAACTCACTGAAGAGAACCTGTCCAATGAGCTGCTTGAAGAGGAGCTCAGAGGAACAAAACGAGGTCGGGGGATCTTACAAATAAATAATACTTAATAATACCAAATAGTAAAATAATAATTTCTGTTATATCTAATGCCCTACAATTTTATAAAAAAAAAGTTAGATTGGCTTCTCAACTGAGTAAACTCTGCTAAGCAATGCCTATCTGTCACCGAACACCCTATAAAAAGGCTTTTGTTGCGGCCGATCTTTGATTCTCTATACACTAGATTGGTACCCACACTTGGACGAGAAAAAAAGACAATTTTGTTGTTTTCTTTACCTCGCCTTATAACATCTGCGGCTCTACATAGTGTGAACTATGAAAATTAAATATTAAATTTGTAGGAGTATTTCTAAACTAAACTGGTAAACTAGTGAATGCTAAACTATTGACGTACGCTATGCATGGGATCGTATAGCTAAACGATTAAGGTGCCTGCAGGAGTCGTATATAGTTGCACAGTAAATTGCGCTTTTATGATTAGGGTATATGTATACTGTATAACTATAATAATATGATTAAATTTATATATAGGAATTGTAACGCTTCGTTACAATACACTTGACTTATTTTTTGGCCAGTTTAAATTTCTGAGATCCCAGAAATCTCGCAAACATAAACGGGACACCTCATAGCAAAATTTCTCTATTTTCCTGTCATATTCTGTGAAAAAAGTTTATGGATTCGCCTGCACAATTTTACGGAGCAAACTTATTGCTCAAATAATAAATGAAGCAACTTTTTAACTTTTTTTTAAGGATACAAAAATTACATTCCTTGTGTTCACGGAATATCTGAAATATTAGCTAAAATACATACCGGTTTTAGAACTCCAAACATCAACAAAACTATTTCTGCCTTGGAAATAGTTTTGAAACAAGTCAATAATATGGCTGTTAAAAAAAATAACAATTGTCTGCAACAGTGTTATAGGGTTTTCACACCGAGACCAAATCTAGATTTCAAGCCAAAACTCAGCGATCTCGTCTAAATCACGGACATAGAATGTTCAGCTTTCATAATCCATTGAGTTTTGATAAAAACTTCTTGGAACTGTTTGAATATGAAACAAACACCCTTTATTACTAATTTTTCTCTGATGGTCTAACAGTTTATTCAGAGAAAGATGAAGGATGAAAACAGAGTTTGTTATATCTATATGAGTATAGTCATTAAGTCTTATTTATAAACTCATTCCAAGGCAAGTTTCTGGTTACTAATGGAAAAGTTATCTCTAACTCAATGTTCATTATAAAAGTATGCAAAAGATCATTCAAATTAATAAATTCATTAAAAATTGAAAGACTACAGGTATGTCAGTGAATATATGAGAACATATTTAGGCAACAACTTTTCGAATACGACTGATATTGTAATCAGATGCTGGGACACCATTCCTTTTCGTGTTTTTTTTTTAAATAAAAAAAATTAAAGTGTGTACATAAGTGTTTTGAAACTTTTAACTCATTTATTTTAAATTATTGCCACAACTCGGCCTAAATGATTGGAATTGGAACTTTCCCGATTACCATGGGTTTTAGACTCAAATCCACGGTCTTATGTTAGGCACTTTCTATATGACTTGGAATCCTTTATCAAATACCTATCATTACTCAAAATATTATGAATCCTTAAAGGACCTTTGAGTTTGTTTTTTTTTTTTAAATAACTGTTGTATCCTTACAAAATTTGCAGCCTGATGCCATATTTTATGGGTTGTAGTTTCACTGGACCAAAGTGGCCGATGTGAATAGTGTTGAATGATTATTATTGACCTTTTTGGTATATTTTTAACAATCCTACCGTCTTTCCGAATCTAGGAATTTTCTTTATACATACATATAAATTCCGATTTTTTATTCATTTTCGGGAACCAATGCGTCTTAAGAATGGCTAAAATATATCGATCCTTTTCTATTTCAGTATATTTTGATAATGATCATTTTATTAAACATTTTGATCGAACGTTACTTAATCTTTGATTTTATACAAAACTTATTTATGTAAAAGAAAGAATTTTTGTTTTCATATAGTGAACTGAGAAACAAAGTGTTTACTCCAGCTAAGGTGATTTGCAGTTGAAACTGGAGGACATGTGGAAAAAAATGTTGTCTAGGAATTTGAACCCTTACCTCTAAATGAGCAGTCAAATAGGCACTATATCCACTGTGCCATTGGCCCTTGGATGAATTCTCGAAAACCTATAAGCGAATTCAGCAATTCTATATTCTGATCGAATCCGCATTCAGGGCATCAAAAACATTCGGGAAAATTCTTGTTTATGGAGCAGTTTTTATTCCAAGCGGGTATGTTATAAAAACCAAAATTCCTACTTAATACATATTGTATTTTGAGACGACATTGCTATAGCATTAAGAGAAATATTATACTTTTATCTTCCATCGTACTGAAGATATTCCGACTAAAAATAACGCGCATCAGCTCAAGGCGATGGCGATGTTTAGTTTGGATTTCCTAAAGCCGAAAATATATTTCAAAGCATTTTAGCCTGTATTTATACCCGTTTCGAAGCTGGGTGCTTTCTTGCCCTACGCACGTAAGGAATTTCAATAACCGGCTCCAGCAGACTGTAAACTTAATCAAAATGGCAAAGCAATTGCTGTTCCTTTTTTATATAATTTCATCCACACTATGGCAATTCTTAACTTCGTTTAAGGGGAAAAATCAAATTTTGTAAATATGTATGGCTCTGGGCGATTTATTTCCTTTGAAAGTTGATAAAAGAATATATTGTGTATGTGTATGGATGTATGTACATATGTACCCAATCTAAAAGCCAAAATGTAAAGGAGTTTAATTTGAAACGTTATCCAATTTCATTTATAGTCATGACGCGAAAAACTCTGCGGAATATAAAATGAAAAAGTTTTGATAGTAGTTTTCGGGGGATAATCTCACAAGTAAATCGATGCGAATTTGAGAGGGAGCAGGAGAATTTAACACAAAAGCATTTCAAAGCGCGAATCCCTCTTATTCCAAGAACAATTATGCGGATTCAATTGACTTTGGCAAATAACAATAGAAGTTGTTCCCTACCACGACGAGGAAGTGTCAATTTGCATTTGGTTGGTACAATCTAAATGCCCGTTCTAACCATTCGAAGGGATTTTGCGGTTTTGCACTATTGCAGAACAATTGAATGGGCAAATATTTGAGTGGTTTTATGTGTGTTATACGTAAGTGTAAATGTTTGTTCAATGGGTATTGTTGACGAGAGTTGTGCTTTATCACGATGAGAGGGCCAATATTGGTAAATCAGTTATTAGAAGAATTTAAGCAAGCAATTTGTTTAAGCGTTAATTACGGATGAAATTATAAACACTTACGGCCATATTATTCACTCGATTCATCCAGATATAAAATTTAAATCCAGATGTAAAGCATACAAATTCAATATGTAAATACATGTAATAATATTGCGGTTAGATTTACATAATTGTCCACTCATTTAAACTGTACATTTGAGTAACTTTAGAAGGAAGAATTATATACATTTATATACACTTATGTAAGTGTTCGTTATATGTTTTCTTTTTTATATTTGGATGGCCTTTAATCGGTTTCAAATGGAGCAAAAACAATGTTCTGATACAGGGTCTTTCATTAAGCGCTTCCTATCTTTAAATTTAAATCAAAACAAAGTGTGTGTAAGATATCATCGACACACATCATTAAAATGTCCGCCGCGGCTTCTCTGGGTAGCGGGCATCCGAAAAAGTCAATTTTCCATGACTCTGGCGCATAAATCAGGCTGAATTTGACCGGTAGCATGGGTTATGTTGGCTTTGAGGGCCGCTATTGTTTTTGGCTTATTCGCATAGACTTGCGACTTCAGAAAATTCCACAAGAAAAAGTCTAACAAGGTCAAATCGCACGATCTCGGTGGCCTTTTCAGACCATTTCCTCGAGCCGCTCGCGTGCCGAATTTCCAATGTGACGTGAGCTGTGGGGCACGTAGCGCCGTCCTGTCGAAACTACATGTCGTTGGTGTCAATATGGTAATGTTTTACCTAGTTCTCAAAGAAATATGGACCGATGACGCCACCAGCCCGAAATCCACACCAAACAGTGACCCATTCATCCAGAAATGGTCCTCATCGCTGATGATGACCGTAAATGGACGTTGCCCGAACAGAACACCCATTTTTATAAAACAATTTTATCATTTGCACGAGTTGCTGAACGCTATTTTCGTCCATGGTGATTTGGCAAAGCAGCCTGAATAAATGACAGCCAATTTGACTGATGTAGATATGTAGCTTTAACAATATGGCCGCTATCAACTGTCAAAGTTCGGAAGTCCCTATTGGAAGACTCATTAACTATTTTCCGACTTTTGTTTGTATCCCTACATAGTCGCTAGGGAATCTGGTTATGAAATACTTTTTAAAAGCCAAAAGGTAAAGTAACTTTATTAGTGACATTTTGCATTTAATCCATGAACTAAAGATAAATCACTTTTATTGATTTAACAATATCTTCTAGATAGCTACTTCATTCTTGTGGTTTCCCATCCCAGTTGCGATCCGGGAATTACGGCGTAAACATGTTCAGCCTGAAGTAAAATAGTATTATTTCCTATTTACTATCTACTAGCTCGCCTGAGTCCGGCCAATCGTCACGTAACCCCTGAGTACTTTAGATAGAACAGGATAAACCGCTGTGGCGGTAGTGATTTGTTTGGAATCTGCACTGGAAAGGATTGAATCACTTCCTCGAACTGAACGTGAAGACATGACACATGAGCGTTTGCTGTTATCAAACTGTTCGCCCTGCCCCATCGGTAACCGAGCCAATCGCATCGGCGTTTCAATTGCTACCTCTTGGCTTGTATCGAATACTGCATTGATAACCTACTGAACAGATCCCAATACGGCAATATATAAGCTGGAAAAAAAACGACAGATGGTTTTCAATTACACTTGTCGGATCTCGAGGAACCTATGGCCAAATCTCGATATGAAAAAAACAGAACACCTACTCAAGCTAACCAGGCCTCAACTGTCCCACATGAGAAGAATGCGCATCAGCACATCCAACTTGTAGAGGGTGTCAAGATCAAGAGGGAGAGGAGGGCTCCTATCGACGTTTCTGCTACCAAGAAATATCTTGACATTCATTCAGAATTCCATCAGATGGTTCAGGGAGCCTCCACTTAGTCCACCATAATTCCTTCCTTTACCCCTCCTTATACCTTGACCCTGATGGGGGGCACAATTAATCCATTGAGATGCGAGTGTGGCCAGCCGTATCACATCAATCAAAATTTTTAATTTTTCTGATAGAAATATATACCTACCTACTTCTTACGATGTATCGAGTCAGGTACCACTTCTTCCTGACACAGTTTTAAAAAATCACTTTGAAGAAGAAAATGTTTTTTCCTTATAGTGGAGGCTAAGGAATGTTTAATGTTGTTTTATAAAAAAAGGCCAAATGCAGTCTTTGTTTTTTAATTAATTATTATTAAATATCTGAGGACGTTTCGATTCTGTTTGGAATCTTCTTCAATGCTGTATAAGTAATATCGAGTAATATCGATTTTTCTCTGCATAAAGGAATGTCGTCTTTTGTTGACGATTGGAAATGGACTGAATTGTGTATCAAAGGTTTTTCTAAATTATCTCAACTACAGAGAAAACGACACTGTATATTCTTACCCCAAAGGACTCTACAATAAAAATAGCTGCAAGCTTAATATTTTCATTAGTAGCTTTGTAGGTTCATTTTCTCATTTCTGAACATCCTGTTCAATATGCTTCATGTGCTCATATACATATTAATAAAACAGCGCAATATATGATGATTTCCTTTCCCATAATTTCACGCTCCTGTCAACCAACGATTTGAATAGGTATAGTCCTTTACGTGCTCCAACAAACCAGTCTATTCCTATATTCCTTCTAAAATCATAACACCCAATAAGCTACAGACTTGATTTTGGTTAAACTATAACCGCTGCTGTATTATACCTACACCTAATCAAACAAAACCACCCTACATTACATACCATCACATCCTTAAGCCATTTTCCATTAATTTACTCAATGAATTCACTTTGCTACAAGTCCTAAGTTCTATGGAAAGCGTGGCCCTTTTTGGAGTTGATGTTAAGGTACCTAACCTGAATCTACGTATCATTTAAATTCACCTCGTGACGGCCTTATAACAATATTCTTCGCATGATAGAGTTTTCTTATTGAAATATTATTACTTGGCATACCTATTTCTTCGCTCCGGGTAATAATCAATCAGAACATAAGAGCTATCTATATACTTTGTATAAGTACATGACATGTACATTGTGCACACATATAAGGCTCTACCTTCTGTGGACTTTCTTATACAAGACTGCGTTCTAGGATCTAGGCTGTGGATATAAGCAGCTGACGTTAATATTTCAGTAAGGGGAAGAGCAATGATGAGTTTAAATACACACGCTTATTTCCCTCACTCTGTTGTCTTTGTATTTTAATTCATGTGAGGTATTTATAATGGACGAGACTAGAGACATGCCAATTTATTACAGTTATAACAGTTTTTCACCATTAAAAGTGAGCGTGCGTCAACGCGCTTCGCGCGACTTGAAAAAAAAACATTGGGTGCCTGAAGTATGCCCACGGGCGGAGGGCCTTGGCCCTGCGGGGCCGCATAAACAGTACTTTTATAAACCAAAACTATTATAATTGGCATGTCTAGAGTCACTTCCATTTATAATATAATATATTATAAAGACAATCAGTGGCGGATCTAAAGGATTTTTTAAAATGATAAAATAAATGGACGAGAGGCCGGAAATGGCAATTTATAACAGTTATAAAAGTATTTCAAGATTAAAAGCAGATGTGCACAATAGCGCTTGTCGTGATAAAAAAAAAAACTCTGGTTGACCGAAGTATGCCCTGGCCTGGCGCAGAGGGGCCGCATAAGAATAATTTGTATGAATAAAACTGTTATAAATCGGCATGGTCTAGAGCAGCGCTACAATTTCCGGAAAAAAAGTGGAAGTAGATTTGAAAAAAGTGAAGTAGATTGGGAAAAATCGAAATAGATTTCGAAATTAACTTTTTTATATAGGTATGTTTATCTATATTTTCCAATTTTGTTTAATAAAATTTAATTTAATTAAACAAAAAAACTAAAAACAGAAAATGAAATTCTTTCACACATTTCAATATCAATGTGCGCGTTCAACACATATCTGAATTTTCAGAATTCTGAATTATTGGAGCTTCTGAGCTTCATAAAAAGTTAGATGTCATCTGAATTTTCAGAACTTTTTATGACAGCTGGCCAATCAGAAGCTCCAATAATTCAGAATTCTGAAAATTCAGATATACGTTAAACGCGCCCAATATCAATAATATATCAATAATATAATATAATAATAATATCAATATCTTAAAAATAATAAACAAACAAAATTGAGTTATACATTGCATCGTACTAAAAAAGCTATGCTCTTTCGACTGCCGCTATCCGTATCTGACTATCTCTTACGGTTTCGGAAATAATGTTAAAAATCAGGGAACAGGGTTCTATCTACACATAATTAAGTTCGATCTTAAGTTCACAAAGTTCTAAGCAGCCAGATAGAACCTTGCGTTACAAGGCAAAAAAAAATATTTCGTAGATAGAACCTTTTTTCGTTGTAGATAGAACCTTCTTGTTCCAAGGCATCCCATTGTTAGAATCAAATGTGATATTTAATTTGTATGAAAACGGTGACACAAAGTTCTATCAGGCATTTAGAACCTTCTTGTCCTACGCCAAAGTGCCTTAGCGATGAGCAACAAAGTTCTATCGATTTTTTTGAATTTGAATTACTGGGTAAATAACTACTTATTATATTTTAAATTTTTTAATTGCGAAAAAGTCAGAAAAAAAAATAAGCTGTAGCCTCTAGGTACACATAAATACGTTTTGATTAAAATCAAGGCACAAAAGTTATACAACACCAAATATTTCACCTTAGTTTTCTCGAAAGTGATAGGTATGTGCATGTTCACTCAGAACCTTCTTGTCCTAATTTAATTTCAAGACTAATTAATTTTAAGAATTACTTGAAAGTACAACAATTTAAAGAGAAAATAAGCAAATTATGACTTACAATTGAAAGCAGCTGTAGGATATCTTCTTAGACTATCTAGGCTTCAGGTACTAGAATAAATTAGGGATAGAAACGAGCACTCTCTATTATATATCCTCTAAAAGTAGGAAGTAGATTTTAAACATTGAGGAAAAAAAGAAGTAGAGATCTACTTCAACTGCAGTAAAGTGGTAACACTGGTCTAGAGTCACTTCCTAAATATATAATATGGACGAGACTAGAGATATGCCAATTTATAACAGTTATAACAGTTTTTCTAACGACTTGATAAAAAAATCTCTTTGTGTCTATATGAAGAATGCCCAGCAGAGTAGGGCCCTGTGGGGCTGTAAAACAGTACTTTTATAAACTGAAACTGTTATAATTAGCATTTCTAGAGTCACTTCCATAATATACATACCCTAAACAGTAACCGCGGAATACATACATAATATCTAGGTTAAAGATGAATGCAATTAATATCGCGCATCCCATGATTATGATTCTGATAAAGAAGAAGTCGAGCTTAAACATGTTCACGGTTAAGAACATTTGCAGTTTCGACAGGCTGTAAATATGAATTCGATATTAATTCTTCAAGCAGTGGCGTAACTACGGGGGGGGGAGGGCAAAGGCGGAAATCTTAAGGGGACAAAGTCTTAAAATAGAAAAAGCAATTAGATTCAAAAGCAAGAGACAGTATAAGCTCACTATATTCCGTTACAACTTTTTTTAAAGATAAAATTCCATATCAAAATTCTCTATCAACTTGTTTGAGTGAATATTTTTTGTGAAATTAATTTTATTTTTAATCCGATTTTTATTCAAAATTTCCCTATATTAAGTAGGTACTACCTCCGTTTTAAATATTCAATGCTGTTATCAATTAAAAGCCAAACACTGAAAACCAGTTGCTGTTATCAATTCAAAGCCAAACACTGAGGACCAGTTTTTGAAAAATTAATTTTCAAACTCAAAATTAAAAAAAAAAATGCAATTTCTTTTGAGAAAATATCTAAATCTACTTTCCTACCTAAGTGATCTTTGTAGAAATTTAAGTAACGGAAAGGGAATTTCATTTTTGTTATTTTCAATTTTCAAAAGAACAAGAAGAAAATTTAGCATCTGGTTTTTGGCTTTTGACTAAAAATTAATAAGAGCATTGACTATTTAAAACAAAAATACTACTTGATATCGCAAAATTTTGAACAACATTTTTTTTTTTTTTTTTTTTTCAAAAACTGGTTACTAAATAAACATTATTTAAAAATAAAAGACAAGAGGAGATTTCTAGCTGTACAAAAAGGCATAGCATGGCATTTTAAGTAGATATTACCGTTGCTTTTAATATTTTTTTTTCAATTCTTATTAGAAAATTGCCCCTCCTGACTAATCGCGGGATAGACCCCCCCTACTATGGATCTTTTTCTTGTCTCTACTCAACCTACACGCTCTAGCCTTTTGTTACACATTATGTGAATCACCCTATATAATGTTTTGTTTTATATTTTGTTCCATGTAAAAAAAAATGGTTTGTCCCCCAGAACAAAATCCTAGTTACGCCACTGTCTTTAAGCATACTGAAACTGTTTGAGGAAGTAAACCAGCCTTGTTTGGATGTCGTTTCATTTTTTGAGAATGCAGTACTTCAAGAAAAAAAAAAACAGTACACGACAGTACGCCAGTAAAATAATTTTTTTTTCATATAGGTACATAACACCAAAACCGGTCCAGTTGATATTCTCTAGATAAATCAATAAAGTTCAAAAGAGCTCTCCACTCAGATTCCAGATCCTGAATGCTTAGGTATGTTCTCCGTAATGTTTGGAAATATAGATATGAGTTTTACTAAACATTCTCCCAAACTTCTTGGCTTTAGTTTTTGCATTTGTAATAGAGTTTCGTCTTCAAAATCCAGTCTATACATTGATTTTATTGCGATTAATTGTGTCTGCTTTTCTGCTTTCATTAATGATTTATGGCCGAGGTAGATATCTTTAATACGTAATTGGAGATGGTCGACATTTGGATCGATGTCATAAGCAATAGACTAGGTTTAATATTCCTGTTTGATAAAATTTGGCAACACCTTCAAGAGAACGCCATATTGTGAAAGACAGTTTTAAAATTTTATGATTTTCCATATAGAAATACTTCTGAGTTTTTTTTTTAAATCTGTTAGCCTTTTTTTCGCTATGAGGGAAGCACTGCGTTAAGGAAACAGTAGAAACAATGGAAAAATATTTCAGGAAAAAAGCATAGTACTTTAGCCGTGTTGTCAGTACGGCAGTACGAGGTTTCTAAAAGCAGTACAAATACTGCAATTGCAGTACTTCGACAGACCTGCTGCCTTGTAATTTTGTTTCGTTTCGTGGTCCGGCATATATAGGTGTATAGTTTTGGCAGCTGTAAAACTTAAATGTCATCCACCTTGTGATTTGTTGAATTAAGATTTGCAATTGTATACATATCTCCTTTTTTTTTGAATTTGCTATTTTTGAAAGTTGTTCCAGGTTGTTACCGATTTTTTCGCATTATTCCAATTTTTTTTTTTAAAGTATTCAAAACCGGGGGTCTTAGACGGGGGTTCTAGATTGTTCAACCTATTTGTCGAAAATCGAACTTTTTAATTTTTCTTAGGTTTTTAAAAGTGTTCTGCCGAAAAATAAAGCTGTCAAAAGACTATTTTTAAGATAAGGACTTCAAAACTTTTTTCAAAAACGCAAAAACTGTCTATCCAAAATTGTATTTAAGTAAAAAACCATTGATTTATATTTTTTTATCATAAATACATTTCAGTTAAGAAAATCTTGTGGCCCTTAATTTACAAAGTCACTCTAAAATGGAATTTAAAAAAAAAAAACATTGTCAACTTCTTTAGCCCCCTCTTTCAAAAATCCAAAAGTTGTTCCAATTAGAAAATCGCTCAAACTCATTTGTCCCAAAGATTCATCCAAAAATATTGAAAATTTAAGATTTTCAGGGGCCGAAATTTCGAAAATTCAAAAAGGTGTTCCACGTTGTTCTAGGGCTCTTTTGAATTTCCTAGAATTTTGTTTCTTAATATTGATTTTTACTATAAAAAATTAAAAAAAAAACACCCCCACCCCCCTGCTCCAAAACAAAAATCCAGAAGTTGTTAAAATTTCAAAATCGCTCAAACCCAATTCTTCCAAATATTGAAAATCCAAAATTTTAAGCCTAGAGGTTATAAGAATTTTTTCGAATTTTGGTCATAACTTGAAATTTTGAACATAGATGTCCAAAAACTTTTAACAATGTTCAGAACAATCTAGAACAATTTTCGAAAAAAGGAGGGCTAGGTGTTAAATATTTCAACAAAAAATGTCGATTCTGTCGTAAACGTAACAATGTTTCGCACATAAAGCCAAATTGACAGTTTCCATGCGAAATAAAAAATCTATATACAAATATTCTGAGGTCAAAATTTTGTTAAGTTACACACGCAGCTGTACCACCATCACCATACAAAACGTTTACAGCAACAAAACACAATTGAGGAGGATGGTCGAATTTCAACCACTGGGTTAGACTATAGGTATAGTAACATTTAAAACACCCTATTATTTATTATTTTTAATTTTGTTTTACAGCTGGCATTGCTGTGAACAAACTCTTCTTTTCTCGATGAGTTCCTTTAAGCTGAAAAAGTTTTATCCTCTCATCTTGTCAAAATAGAAAACTTTTGAAAATGAATAATTAAGAATAGAATCGTATCTATTACAATAAATATACATACATATTATATATGTACAATTGTACATGTCCTTAAGGCTACATCAACTTTTAGTTAACTTGAACCCAAGCACCACTGGACTAACGTAAAAGAAACTTAAGAGATAGCAAAAAAATCTTGAATGCCCTTGGCTAAGGTGGCGTCTCAGCGTGGCCTAATGAAAATCTCCAATGAAATTTAATTATCCTTTGTGGTGATTACTTTTTGCGCTTCGGAATCTATTTAGGTCGGTATCAACCGCGTCCTCTGATTTTTTGGTATTCATTAGCTGTTCGCGAATGTATTTAAGCCCTTCGGATAGGACCTTGCTTTATATTTCATAAAACTTTCAGCTGGTGGTTTATCCGTGTATATCGCATTTCGGATAACAATATCGTCAACGTATATACCTACCTTACTCGTTCGCGAATCAATGTAAATACATGTAATCCCAGAGCAGAAACAGCCAATTAAAAAAATGCATTGCACGGTAATCTGTTAAATTGTTTTCCACATGCGGGGTAAGCCTCAAAATTAGACAGATATATGGAACCCAGGTCAGGTATTGTTGGTTGGTAGTAACAACCACTAAGCGCAACCACTATTCGCCATCACGAGCAGAGTTGGAAGCTCCTATACAAAATTGGTATTAAACAATTAAAAGTGATGTGTGCTCTCCTCATTGTGCTGATTTCCTGAGGAAGGATATTCCGTTCAGCCATCATGATTATTGGACATTCCATTAAGGAAATGTACCTATAGGCTATAAGGTTTGTTTTAATTATGCGGGATAGTAAACTCTATGATCACGAGAGCTAATGATATTGATGTTCGGATTTGGATTATAAACTGTGTTGTAGGTATGTGTTAATGATGAAAATAATAAATTAATTTTATAAAATCGAAAATTTGCTTGTATGGGTTTGGAATTTTTTTCGTTTTATGATTTTTTCACACTTGAGTCAGCATTGAACCACTCGGATTTGAATATATTTTATTCTTTTATAATAAGTCTATCTCAGCTGAATCACGCAAAGATCAACGAAAATGACATTTTTTTTAACCAACCTGATTTTTAAATGTTTTATTAATTCAGTACAGGATCACATACCTGTTTACGGATTTTTAAAAAATGGTTTTTAGCAAGCAAGGTTTCTCATTTTGTTCGTATTTTGTACTTTAGGCCCCACTTATAGCTTTCATTGAAACTCATCATTGACAACTTTAATTTTAAGTTGTGAGGCACTTAAAACCTAAAGTATTTTGGCCCAACTGTCCATATAAAATGAATTTTATTAGCCGTGTTTTTTTTGCAAGCCCGGAGGGATTTGGGTGAAAAAAAAACGGCATTGGGGATTAACGACGCCATTACAGAAACAAAATGGATTTTCTATTCAAACTATCGATGACAAATATGTAATTCAGGCCGGTAAACCAGTGTAATTAAATTTACAATGCCTATGTCCCATGTCCCTTTGACGACACACAAATATACTCGGTCGAATTTCGAGCATAAAGAATGCACATCGCCGAGGAAAGTGAACTTAGGCGAATGCATTTGACCATGGAAAATTGGAAATCTTAAACCTCAAGTGGCATTACCATTGAATGAAGTGGACGTGGATGAAAACTGAGTAGGTATCATACTATAGTTTGTTGGCTATTGCAATAGAATATATTGAGCCAATGACCGGGTATAAAAATATGTAGAATGCGACATAGAGTTAGGTAGGTAGTGCATATGCACTACAACAGTTTTTCTCCGTGCTTCAGTTAAGATCCGAGAATTCTCCTCACTTAGCTAAGCACGAATGGGATTAGTTGTTGTATGCATTCAATTCAATTCAATAGTATTTTTTTTTTAAGTGCGGTTAGATTGAAATTAAGATTTTAACTTAAAAATACAAAGTGAAAATGATATAAATAAAGCTAGGTACATATTCAAAATTAATAAAATTTGTATTACCTTTTTTTTTTTTAATATACTATATATATTATATCTATTTATTATGGAACAAACATTTTCCCATTCTTCTTTAATTCTTCACTTTCCTCCTTCAAAATTTAAATCTATGAATGCACATTCGAAAAGTGTTTAAATGCTTCAGTTTTGAAGTTTGCAATTTCTCTAATTTGTTTAATCCTTATTGGCAGAGAATTCCATTGGCGAATACTATTAACAAAGAATTACCTTGACTAGTTAAGGTACTTAAAAGAGAGTGTTCTTATATTTCCTGTTCTAGAGGAATGGCACAAGCTTATTCTTTCGAAATGATACAGAGGCGTTTTTGTGTGAATCACTCTCTGCAAGAATATACAGTTTCAATAATTTGTATATTTGGATAGGGTGCAATTTAGAATTTTGGAAATGTAGGGAGATATGTGGTCGTATCTACGTAGACCGTAAACAACCTTGTGATATCCTTAAATGCAACATTAAGCTTGTGCTCGGACATAGAATCTAGTTAAGGATATACTTATTCAGAAAATGAAATAATCGGCACAAGAAGCGTTTTAACCAAGCGAAGTCGTGTATCAGTAGGTGTAAAACTACTTGATATCCAGAGTTTTGTTAGAGTTCCGTATATTCGTTCCACAATAGAGTTAATTTGATTCCTACAAGATAAATCATTCGTAACTTTGAAACGAAGACTCTTCACAGATATTACATAGGAAACAGTGGAATTAAAATTGGATATGGTGGACAGCTGTCCCTATTGTTCTCCTTCTTGGATACCAACAAATCCTGGGTTTTTTAGGGTTAATTGTTAGACCAATTGAATCAGTCCATTTACAGATGGATATAAGATCCTCCTTGATGCGAAAAATAAGGTCATCGATCAAGACAATTCTCTTAGAAAGATAAATCTGTATATATCATCTGAAGACGAAAGGAGACATTATATCACAAGCAGACGGCAGGTCATTAATAAACAGTCAGAAGAGAATTGGGCCTAATATTGAGCCCTGTGGAACACCTGCTTTCAAGAAACTAGGCCGGGACCATCCCAAACTACCACACGCTGAGTCAATTTAACATGTAAATTGCTTAGCCCCTACGTCTTTTATTTTACTAATCTCCTCGGGTCGAACAAAAAAAAAAAAAAACAAAAATACGGCTTTTGAAATTTAAACGTAATTTTGTGGAGAAGTTTGGGCAGTTACATTTAAATTTGTTTTAATATTATCCTAATTATTGTTTGTTTGTGTAATTTTAGTGTAAGCAAATAAGTTAAATATTTAAAATTTAAAACAGAAAAATTATGTTTTTTCTAAGGATTTATTGAAATTGAAAGATTTAAAGCTATCCCAAACCGGTAGTCCAGCGCCAAACATTCTCTGTATTTTATGAGTTTTTTTCTAAACTGACAATCAAACTGCATATCCGTGCCAGTGGAAGAATAGTAAATACAAGCACCAATCCAGAAAAATTAGCAAAACCAAGGTCCTTTTCTCTTTTTTTTTGTTAATTTGGAAAGAGTCATTCATGAGCGATCCCTTACATCTTATCATACATACAAATAATTATTTTTCTTCAAAATATGAAGTAATGTAGGTAGGCATATCTATTTTCGTTCAAAGTCAAAGTGACATTTCGATGCTAAAACATCCATATTATATAGGTATGTACCAACTATTCAACCCCCAAACGCGTTTAGATAATAATGCCTCTATTCAACGTTGCATAAGTTTTATAAATATCATTTTCGTGTTCGTGTTCGTGTTCAAAGAAAGCGACCATAGATCATTTTGTGATTTATTTCACATGGAAATTTTTTTCGTCGCGAATGACGACCACCAATAAAACAAAAACAAGATAAATTTTGAGGTTAGTTGCGCGCGAAATTGTTCGTTGAAGTGTGGATCGTATGTGGAACGCGAATAGAGTTTCACAATTCGTAAGGCTACGAGCAGACGGCATATGAAAAATCGCAAATGTTTGCGACTCTGACGTCATATGATAGTCGGAAATGTGTTGCAAATTTTATATCTATATCAATGCTCGCAAACTTGCATATGAGGGTTTTCACGCTATATGCAAAAACTGTCCCAAAAGTCGCAAATGCATTTGCGAACAAGGCAAATGTTGTGGTCGATATGCGATGACAATATATATCATATATATCACCCATTTCCAATCATATGCAAGTTTGCGAGCATTTCCAAATTTTTTGAAACTGAAAAATTTCATCATAATAAATGGACTGTGGTGGGGGAAATGCCAAAAGCAGCTGAGGTTCTATCCATATAGAAGTTGAACTTTATGATGTTCCCAGAATAGTAAAATTAAGGAATAATTTTTCCATTGCTGTAATTTGCCAATGTAAAAATAATTAAAAAAAATAGAAAGCAAATTATGTAAGTACTGGTTATAAAAGCAAGCACTTTCAATGAAGTTTATAAAAAATTGTTGCTGAGTTACATATAAAATATCATCCTCGGAACTACCTACGCTTTATTTTAAATTTACGAATATAATTAAAGTTCCATTTTATTTCGTTTAAATGTAAATCCTATAAGCAAGAATTTGACACGACAACAACTCGACTATAATAAAATGAAGAATCAGAGCAGCTGACATGCTGCATATGTGGGTATGTGCAATGTTCTGTTTTCGTGTCATCGCAAATGCTTGGGATGGTCGCATATGTAGGCGCAAACTGTCAAAAATTATATGCGAAGGTGTTCACACGATATCCAAGAGAGTCGCAAACTTATATGCAATTTGGGTGTCGCACATATTCCGCAAATGGTTTGCGAGCATATGCAGACTGTCCCAAAAGGGTGTTCACTGTTCAGACGATATGCTATCAAAGTCGCAAATGATGACGTAAAAATGACGTCAGTGTCGCAAACGTTTGCGACTTTTATGTGCCGTCTGCTCCTAGCTTAGCAATCAGATTGCAATTCGCGGTGACCAATTTCTTATTACATTTATATATTATTATAAATATTATTGTATGTATACTGTTTATCCTTTTTTAATATTAAAACTAGCATAAAATCATATATGAACGTGCAAAGTAGAAGCAGACCTCTTATCAACAAAAAGGACGAAGACGACGTACGAGTCGATGACAACACGACACCTGTGCAGCGGCAGTGTTAAGTATATTCTGCAAACAGAAAAATCTTTGAAACATTGATTATATTTGTACATTTATCCGTGGCAATTCAATTTCAATTTAACGAGAACGATTCACAATTAATAGGTTTTTCTCCCCACCCTTGTTCCAACACCAGGACTAACAAAATAAGGACAGGAATCAGAAGGACAACAAATTAAAAGCAATTCCATTTCAATTTCCAATTAAATTAGTCAATTGAATTGACCTCGAAATGAGTAAGCAGCAGCCGAACAGTTCCCAAGAAGAATAAAAAAGAAAAGATCCCAAAAAATATAAAAAGGAGAAATGGAAAAACCAAATAGCCTGCAGGCTTCACAAATAAAAAATGACAGAAGGAAGCTAAGAGTGTCGGATGTCCTCACCACTACCATCTCGAAAATATGTAGGTAAACTGAATATGTACTTTGTGGGACTGTTATCCCAACTCCTGCTTGTCGGTTAGGTAGCCAAGGATTTATCTATACACTGGGAGTAATTAAAAGCTAATTTATCACAAGACGAAGGAAACGGATCTGGGAATTCGTTCGTTTTTTATACGAGTAAAAAAAATATTTTGTGTTCGCCCCTTTTCGCAATTAGTTCTTGTGCCCGTATCTGATGTGAAAAGTTTTTTAATCAATTTTTGTTATATTTTTTTTTTGTGCTTTTCAGTACTTCCACTCTTTTCAATGATTGAAGAAAAAATTCAAAAACTTCGACCAAAATTATAAGTATGTTTCTTAGTGTTTGATAGGTATACCGGTGAAAATTGCAAGTTAATGATTTGGATGTTTTATAAAAAAAGTTTTTCTGTGTGAAGGTTAAATTCATGGTTCAACAATATTCTATTATCAATTAGGAAAGTTTTAAGAGTAAATTAAAAATGATTACCTCCCACAAACCTGATATACCAAAGGCATAATTATTTTAGCTATAGCTATATTTCAAGGAAAACAGATTTAAAATATATTCACTATACCGAGGTTCAATTTATCGGGCAAACTTTCATCCTAAAAAATTGTTCAGATAAGTTGGTGGTTTGCTCCCTACAAAGTCATCCCCCGCTGGTTTGAATAGTGCATCTAATCTTATAGCGATTATAATATAACTTAAATTATACCCAACATGTGTAAAATTCTTCATCATTAAATCTAACGATAAAAGCTATTTTTAATGAATAATTCAAAGAGTCCAAATATATAGATACTATTTATTTTCCTTCTTATTTGCGGTCCAGCTCTGTAAATAGCAAACATCGCCAGCAGCGTGTAACCATGGCTTTCCAATTTCTTTGCGACCGACCTACGAAATTTCGAACACCCAAAATACCTACTGGAACTTACATACCTGGTTGATTATTTGTCATTTTGTCAACCTAATTTTCCAATTCTGAGTTTCGCTCCTCTCTTTTTTCTGCCAACCGTTATCGATACCAAATAATAATTTAGAGTTTGAATGAAAATAGTAGGTACCGTCCGTCGGTCTGTGCATTGACTGTAATTTGAGCTAGAGCCTAAATGGGTGGTGCGATTTGCATTAAATTTGGTACAGAACATTTTGATGTGATTCCTTAGAGGTGCAATTCGAATTTTCTTTTTAGCTCACCTGGAACTAGATTAAACTTCGTACCTGGAATGGCCAAAGTAATTGTAAGAAAACTGCGTTTCAGTTTTTTGGCGAAAATTTCACATAATGGAAGCAACCATTACACGTTTTTTTGAATGATCTTATTTTTGGGACATTCGCGTATATATTTTCCTTGGTTAGACCGATTTTGTTATAGTTTTGCAATCGGGTGCTTATCAATAGTTCAAACAATATTACATCTAAAAACTTTGTAAAAAAATTAAAACTGAAAAAAAAAATGATTTTTTAATATGTTCTCGTTAAAGATTAGGTATCATAATATTAGGTGTGTTTTTTTGCACCCACTTGTTCGTTTAAAATAAAAGTGCACAAAAACACGCCATGTATCACTGTTTTAATACTTATTATTCTGTTTTTATATGCCCTTACTTCATAAGCGGAGAGATTTAACTCCATTAATTAAGCGGATTTGTTGTTGTATTATAATACATGGACACACCTACTCTAGAACCATTAACATTTCTGAGCGGAAGCGATCTCTTTTTTGTATTTTTTGGTCCGTGTTGGTGTGGAAGTTCCGTTTATTAAATTTCATAAATAATAAATAGATTCATCTATAACAGTATTGGTTTATAAAAGTACTGTTTATACTGCACCGCAGAGCCAGGGCCCTCCGCCGATGGGTATTCTTCGAGCACCCAGAGTTTTTTTTTTTTTCAAGTCGCGCGAAGTGCGTTAACGCACGCCCACTTTTAATGGCGAGAAACTGTTATATCTGCTATAAATTGGCATGTCTCTACTCTCGTCCAGTTCCTTCATTCTGTAGACAAAAAAAAAATATGTGAGTGCCGGGACTCACGGTTAAATATGTGTAAACATCAACGTTTGTCCAAGTGCCTAATTTTTGTTACTGAACGTCATCAAAAGAAACATATTGAATAATTAACAATACATTACCTCTGTAGGCAGTGCTTACAAAGCTTAGTGTTGAAAGAACGGCAGCGAAATACCCAGTGGTGGAACCGCTGTAACGAAATTTCCAAGCACTAAAAGGCTGGTGGTGAAGTGTCCAACGAGCGGTGAAGGTTCGGTACTGAAAGGTCCTGCTTCGTAGTTCACTCTCAACTTTAAGATGACTTCACATTACACATGGTTATTGTTTATGGTAATCACTCTCTGAGCATCGACAAACAACAACTGTCAGCGGAGAACACTAAAACCGTGGTTTCAATTAAATGACACCGTACCCAAATTTCAAAGGAACTTAATGGTTTGGCTGACAGGGGCCGTATTAAAATATGAAGTTAGAACCGTCAACGAACTTGCAACCTTTATGAAACTCCATCTTTCCATCGAGTAAGCTTTACAAAAAGTTCAATCTTAATTTTATACTGAACGAACCTCAAATGAATGTCACTATGAAATAGCCGGCGAATTATATATCTTGAGTTCTTAGAATATTTAGTTGCTGTTGTTGTCAGTGGAAATCACTAAAATCGCAGTTTCAATCGATTGACACCATCAATCGCCTATGGAATTGGACGCTGTGATTTTTAATGAATGTTAACTTTGTGCAAGTACAAAAGTAGCCGATAACTCTGCAATTTGTTCAACCTCAGCTATTTTGTATATCCCAGCCTCCTACGTCCCTCGCCTACGTGCCTAAAAATTGCAGGAAGAAATTGCATCATTTAAAAGCAGTATAATGTAAACGTAGGATTTAAGTTCATATTTGTATCAGTGAACGCACCCGATATCCTTCCATACCTACAGCCATTGATCTACCATACCTACAGTCAATTGTCAATCAATACAGCTGACTATTATTATTTTTGTTTTGATTTTGTTTTCTTTTTAATTACTAGTGTCGCGTCCATTTTGTTCGGGGAATAATTAAAAATTAAAGAAAAAAATATAAAAATATAAGTGTTAAAATGATAAAATCGTCGGTCGCGCTAAAAACAATTTGCTTTCGTCGTTGGCAAAAACAATATAAATGAGTGGTCGCGATAAAGTATAATCTAATTGTCGGTCGCGTTAAAATCAATTTGTTTTGGTCGGGGCAAATCAGATTTCGTAACGTAACGTGCTACAACGTAAAGTGCACGACGTAACGTTGCACACGCCAGCATAGATGTTTACACATCAAAAACGACGTCCTGTCGTGCAATTTATATATTAAATGCAACCAAAACTAATCCCCTTCGGTCTTAGCCAAGCGCGGGGTTGAAAAACTATGTTACCGGCGAGAATTGCAAACTTGCTATCGATAGTTTGTATTTGTTTGTATGGAAACTATATTATGTTTTTGTATTGGCGTCGCTTATCCCCGATGGTTGAAAAAAAAATTTGTGTGAGTGCCGGGATTCACAGTTAATATGTGTAAACATCAAAGTGCGCGGATCCAAAAGGGACTTCTTTTTGCTTGAAGAGGATTTTAAGATTTTTTTCACTGAACGCACCCATCCTATTAGTATGCAGATCGTAACGTTGCACACCGTAACGTTGCACGACGTAACGTTGCACACGAACGTTCACGTTTTTTTTTTCACTCTACCGCCAGCATAGATGTTTACACATCAAAACAACAATCCAAACATCAACTTGCGCAGATCCAAAACGGACTTGTTTTTGCTTGAAGGGGATCCTAAGATTTTTTTCACTGAACGCACCCATCCTAGTATGCAGATCGTAACGTTGCACACGAACGTTCACGTTTTTTTTTTCACTCAACCGCCAGCATAGATGTTTACACATCAAAAAAACGTGAACGTTCGTGTGCAACTTTTCGTCGTGCACTTTTCGTTGTAGCACGTTACGTTACGAAATCTGATTTGCCCCGACCAAAACAAATTGTTTTTAGCGCGACCGACGATTTTATCATTTTAACACTTATATATGATATTTTTTTCTTTAATTTTTAATTATTCCCCGAACAAAATGGACGCTACACTAGTAATTAAAAAGAAAACAAAATCAAAACAAAAATAATAATAGTCAGCTGTAGGGATTGACAATTGACTGTAGGTATGGTAGGTCAATGGCTGTAGGTATGGTAGGATATCGGGTGCGTTCAGTGATACAAATCTGAACTTAAATTCTACGTTTACATTATACTGCTTTTAAACGGTGCAATTTCTTCTTGCAATTTGTAGGCTGTGATATACAAAATAGCTGAGGTTGAACAAATTGCAGAGTTATCGGCTACCTTTGTACTTGCACAAAGTTAACATTCATTAAAAATCACAGCGTCCAATTCCATAGGCGATTGATGGTGTCAATCGATTGAAACTGCGATTTGAGTGATTTCCACTGACAACAACTGCAACTAAATATTCTAAAAACTCAAGATATATAATTCGCCGGCTATCTCATAGTGACATTCATTTGAGGTTCGTTCAGTATAAAATTAAGACTGCCTAAGTTTTACTCAATGGAAAGATGGAGTTTCATAAGGGTTGCAAGTTCGTTGGCAGTTCTAACTGGATATTTTAATTCGGCCCCTGTCAGTCAAACCATTAAGTTCCTTTGGAAATTGGGTAGGTACGGTGTCATTTAATTGAAACCACGATTTTAGTGTTCTCCGCTGACAGTTGTTGTTTGTCGATGCTCAGAGAGTGATTACCATAAACAATAACCATGTGTAATGTGAAGTCATCTTAAAGTTGAGAGTGAACTACGAAGCAGGACCTTTCAGTACCGAACCTTCACCGTTCGTTGGACACTTCACCACCAGCCTTTTAGTGCTTGGAAATTTCGTTACAGCGGTTCCACCACTGGGTATTTCGCTGCCGTTCTTTCAACACTTAGCTTTGTAAGCACTGCCTACAGAGGTAATGTATTGTTAATTATTCAATATGTTTATTTTGATGACGTTCAGTAACAAAAATTAGGCACTTGGACAAACGTTGATGTTTACAGATATTTAACCGTGAGTCCCGGCACTCACATTTTTTTTTTCGACCGATTTTCTCCGGGCTTGAAAAAAAGACGGCTATTATTAATCTTAACTAACTTTGTTGTACTATTTATTTTATTTATGTTTAAATAAAAAAGTATCAACAGCAGATTCGTAACAAAATTGTCGCGCATAAGAAAAGTCAGAATTTGCGATTTGAACAGTATGTCGGTGGTGCACGTCAAGTTACCGACATTCGTTTAATTCTTAATCGACGGATTCACTAATAGCAATTTTTTCCAAAATGAGTTAAACTTCCACTCTAGCTCATTTTCCGATTTCTTTGGAACATTGAAACTAATTTATAGGTTTGCTAATGTAAATTTAGATTTTGTTTCTGCATACGGAATCTATATATATGTCGTACCTAGAAAGTACACAACATACTTATCCACAAACTATCAAAGCTCTTACAAGTGCGTCTCTATATCCTTGGCAAAACACGAATCCTTGTCGCAAGTGTCACAAACCAATAAAAATTCGTTTGTATCTGCAGATCAAATATCTGCCAATACATAAATTCTCAGCAAAAAAAAGTGTAGAAAATAGTCATCATCGAGCAAAAAGAAATCCGACACTTCGATTTTTAGAGTAGGTACCTAAAACTCTGCCTCCACAATAATCCGTCGCCGGATTATTGCAAAATGCATCCTTTTTCTGTATCTATTGTATCCTTTTCTGTTTACGTCTGTGCATTTGTCTGACGCCACCCAAACGTACAACCATGCAGAAACTCATTTATCACATGTCGTGTTTACGTCAAATTTACACCATACTTTGAAAATTACATTTCAAATCCTTAGACTGTGGAATGATAGGTCGCAGAAATAGAAACCAGAAATGGCTTTGAATTGAATTTCTGGTTCTGGAATGGTAACCGTGTCGTTGTCGTGTCTGACTGTGTTAGCGTTGGGCGCCATGCAATTAGATTACTCACCAAAGCCATACCATACAACTGTAGATATGCGATGCGCGGATTCAATGTAACTTTGTCACCAAAATATAATAATATACCGAAATATACACAATAGGGTGGGTCAAATTTAATTAATTTTTTACTTCCGTTTGTGCACCCACTATAATTTGACTAATAGCATAGGATTTGAAGTTTTTGAAAATAGGCATTCCACGTCTTTTGAGAAAATGGTTTTATTTTTTCTATAGGTATCCACGTTATCTTTTGTATGGTTAGACGAACTTGTTATAATTTTGCAATCTAGTGGTTCTGAATAGTTTAACAATATTACATTTAATAATTGTGATTTTTTTTCAAAGTCTTGAGAAAAAAAATTGTATTCGCTTGCTCAGTTTTTGACGGAGAGAAATCTCTGATATCTCATTTTCCCGAAAATGCCTAGTAATTAAATACAGTAGACGCTCGAAAAATTGAAGTAATTAAAACCAAGCATGTTCACTAAATTGAGATTGTTTACTATTTCCAGAGAGAAGCTAAAAAGGTTTTCCAAATTAGAATTTTATTCAAAATGAATATTTTTTCCGATGTAATGTTTAAGGTTAAAACAAACTTTTCATAACATTAATAATAAGAAAATAAACTTAATTATTTATAAAAAAAAAACAATATACTTCATAAAAAACATAGGTACTCCACTTAGAAATAATTTTTTTTAAATAAGAATTAAATTTTAGAAAAATAATTTGTCATTTTTGTTTGTACAACACAACTTCAGAATTTTAAGTCACTTTCTTTTCACAATATTACAATATGTCATTAAAGTGAGAATACACGATTAACTTTTGTTAGAGATTAGACTGGGTCTACTTTCGTGACTGAATGTACAATCCACATGCATAAGTGAAAGGTAAAATTTCTAAAAAGTCCCTCAACAAAACTGTACACAAATTCCAGCTGGAATATTCTTGTTAAGTTCTGAAAAAAAAAAAATTGGTTTTCACTATAACGAGATTTTTTTTATTCACTATTAAGAGTAGTATGTATACAATTTTGCGTGTTCACCGATATTCACTAGCTATATCGAGCGTCTACTTTACAGTAGAAATCTAATTAAAATTCTAGTCTTAAGGCAGTATTACATTATCATATAAATATGGCAAGTTTGCCAAATAAATATGTCCCAAAAGTGTCATATAAGTGTGATAGTCATCTTTATATGACACAAAATACATTAAGCCTAATACTACTTTGACATACAACAAATATGTTGTCATATATTATATGGCATAATGGGACATATATAAAGGGTCCGCCAAATAACTTTTTTTTTTTGAAAATGGCGCAAAACATCGAGTGTAGCTTCGGCTGTGTGGCACGTAGCGCCGTCCTGTTGAAACCAAATGTTGCCAATATCCTCCTATTCAATTTTTGTGAACAAAAATTCGTTCAACATGGCCCGATAACGATCGCCATTGACTGTAACGGCCACTCCTTGCTCATTTTCGAAAAATGGACCAATTATGCATCCGCACCAAACAGTGACTCGTTTTGGGTGTATCGGCTTTTCAATGTATGCGTGCGGGTTTTCTGTGCCCCAAATGCGACAATTTTGCTTGTTTACTACCCGCCAAGATCAAAATGAGCTTCATCTGAAAAGATGATCTTTTTGGCAAAATCGGCATCTTCTCTAAGTCGACCGCAGGCCCACTTAGCGAAGCGTATACACAACCATATTCGTTCAGCGGAAGGATAAAACTAATTATCTATCAAATCAGACATGAGCTAAGTGTTACCATTCACGAAATAAGCACTAGTTGAAAAAAAAGTTAGATGGCGGACCCTTTATATGCATAAACCTACATTCCGAAATGTTTAAAACAAAATTGTGTATGATATGGTTGAATTTCGGCTAATGGGCTATTCTAGTTTTGATTATCTACTAATTGGTGAATTTTTTTTCCGAAAAAATTATCCTTCACGGTTCCTTACAAAAGGGGTCAAAAGCGGTCCAAAGGGGTCAAATCTTAGCTCCGAGGCGGCCAATTGACATCGCCAAGACGACTGATAACACGATTTGTGAATTTGATGCGCTAAAGATCAATTGTGGCACGGATGGCGCGCCATCCTGCATGAACCAGAGGTCGTCCAAATCCATGTCTTCAATTTCAGTAAAAAGAACATGGCTCTGTAACGCCCACCGTTAACCGAAACGTTGTTCCCAGTCTCATCTTCGAAGAAAAATGGTTCAATGATGCCACCACTCAACAATTCGCATCAAACTGTCACTCTTTGTGGCTTCTCGACAATAAGGTGCGGGTTTTCCGAGCCCCAGATGCGGCAATTTTGTTTGTTAACGTAGCCGTCGAGATGAAAATGCGCCTAGTCAGAAAAGATGATTTTTCGTTTGGGCTACACAGCAATCACTTTGGAAATAAGTTTTCAATATTTCCCAACGGTGTTCAAGCTTAAAGCGACTCAGTTCGTTCCGCGGAGCTGTGATACTACGTTTGTTCGTTGAGCCCTGAAGTCACCCTGGGGTCGCCCCACAGCGTTTTTTGAAAATTCTGAAGTCACCCTGGTGAAAAAAATTCTGTGTTTTTTGAGACCTGGGGTAGCCCTGAACTCGCCCTGAAGTAGAACTACGTATTTTGCTGTGGCGAGTTGAGGTGAAGAAAACACTGCCAAAGTAACAGTGACATGAGTTGTTATGCATTATGTTTTGTTGTGGATTCACGTGCTGCAGGTTATTGCTTATTTTTGGAAAACAAATTAAAAGAATATACAAATTTAATTTAATGCTTATAAATAGCAATAAAAAATGGAAACGATAGAAGTTGTTCCTATTCATTTTTAAGACACATTTGAAACAAATTTTAAGTTTTAATTATCTAAGCGCAGAACTCTTTTTTCTTGCTTTAAATGTCAACAGCCTTTGAGCGTTTTTTGAGAACCAAAAAACCCAGTTTTTTTTTTGACAATTCTTGGGGTTGACAAGAAAACCTGCGTCGACCCTGGGTAAAGTTCAACGAACGAAGCTACTGACTTTCTGTCAAGATTTTGAGCGGGAAACAGCTGTCAGTGTCAAAATATCATATGATTTAAAAGGAAACCACTAGATGGCCCACCCGTTACACTTGAAAACAAAATTTAAAAAAAATCGTCCTTCCTATAAACAGTATTTCTTTTGGAAATATTTAATATAGAATGTTATTTAAACTTTGGCGAAGCTGCTGAAGCTGTTAACGAACAGTCGAAGTATTCTATGGCAGGCACTGTTAACAACATTTTTTTAAAAAAAATTTTACAAAAATCAATACCCACAATAGTGCACACACAAATTTGTATCAGAAACTTACACCCGTCTTTTTCGTGAAACGGTCGTACATATTTTTAGAGCTTAACAAACAATCAATTGTCCCTAACATAAAACCAAGTTTGAAGAAACTCGCTTAAGCACTTAAAACTGTTAGGTTTGATTTAAACCTCGAGTTCGAGTTTTTAACGATTCTTAAACTTGCCTACCTTTGTACATAATATCGCAAGCAAACATTATTTTATTTGACCCACCCTACCAAACAATTTATTCTCGTATCATCCCAACGCCCACTAACTGTTTGGCTCATAAAAGTTATATCATCTGGTCAGATACATTTAAGGGTGTTGTGAACAAAATAATTTTGTTCCCGATTTAAGTGCTCAAGTTTGATACTGGCGGAAAAGTTTTTAGGAGTTGTATACTATTATTTTGAAATCGACGACGCGACGAGCTAACTTTCCCTAGAAAATGGGTATAGCGTTATTCGATTGTATTCGAATAACATGGTGCCAATCATAGGAATATAAATTTTTAGTTTTCGACAGCCATTTTTATTTTATATTTGAGTTTCCTTCCTTTTTATTTTAAACGTTTGTTTCTGGATTTTGGATCTCAGTGACACGTTAAAATATTTGTATAAGTATACATAGATATAAATACGAGTATATACAGAGTTTTAGTTTAAGTTTTTGTGCGAATTAAAATTTTGTTTTTATTTTGTAATACTTATTTGAAAAAATGTGGATGTGTAAGCTGTGCATCAGGGAAACTAAACTTTTATTACAGTTTCGCTCAATACATGCACTGCACACTGCACATAGCACATGTCGTAATTTTTGGTTATTGTTGCTTTGGTGGGTGTGTTTGGCATTCTCTCTGGCCACTGACTTTTATTTTGTACTATTTTTTTATGTATTTTATGTGTTTTCAGTTTTTAGTTTGGCGTCCAAGTTATTCAAGTGAAAATAGAAATATCTGAGTAAATAAATTTTTGAAAACGAGTTGAAATGGAAAATTCCGCACAAACACACAAATAGGTACCAAAAGTTTTACAAAACAAAACTAGAATCTGGAATGAGCTTGTATATTTTTTATTTGATTGCGTCAGGACGCTGGATGTGATGATTTTTTCAGTTTTTTTATTTTTTGAACTTCCGTTCCTTTTGATAATTTAAAAGCAATAATTACTCATTTAAAAAAGCTTCTCATTGAAAATAAATTTGTTTAAAATAAGAATTGAAAGAAGTTAATGTTGTTCGTGGCAGTGGTAGATTTAGGCTTAGGCCCGTGAGGCCCGGGCCTACGGCAACAAAATCATCGGGGGCGCAGAAAATTAATTGATTCTCAAAGTGATTGATGATGCCTGTGGGCGCTAGTGGGCCACATGGGGGCGGCAACAGACCTGAGAATATTTTGTAGTGAAAAAGTAGTTTAGGTGGACTATGGATAATTTGTTGAGAAGGTTCAATTTTATTGAAAAAATGACAAAATAATATTTTGTATTTTATGTCTTTCTTTGGGGGCGCTGAAAAATAATTGATTCTCAAAATGGGCAATAAATGAATTAAGTTTGAAGTTAAAAAAAAATGATTTGCACATTAAAAAATGCAATTTAATTTATCAACATGTGCAATGGCGTTGTGAGGTAGTGAGAGCCTACACAGCTTTTATTTATTTGAACTATTCTTTGAGGTTTTTTTTTTATATTCATTAGATTTAATAATGAAAACCATAATATATTCATAGGTTTTCATATAACCCATTGCATGTAGGAAACATATTAACTGATTTCGATCATTTTTTATGGAGAATGTTAAAAAGTTGTAAATAAATATCAAAATTTTAATTTTTTTTTGATTTAAATTGAAATTTTTTTTGTTGAGAATTAATTAGTTCAAAAACTACTTGAAGTATTTTTATTAAACTTGACACCAAGAATTTTTTAAGATTATTTAGCAGATTTGACTTAAGGGTGCTAACACCAATTGTTTACGAATTAATTTTTAATTCGTACATTTGGCTAGAGATACAGCTGTTTCAAGGAGTGCCAAGCCGCCTATCATCAGTCTCCTCCTTATTATTGGTGTTGAGCTTTAATCCAATTTTATTATGAAAAACTTACTATACATATGCCCACCATAGGAATCGAACCCACGCAGCTTTGTATGCCTATAAAATAGATATTCGTAAATCACAATATAATACGCATACACACCTACAAAGGTTGTTATTGATTTGTGTTTTCAAAATATACTTGCACCTACCTGCTCTGCAAGAACGATTAAGAATAAAGAAAAAAGAAACAAATTGAAAGAATTTAGCTAAAAAAAAAAATAAGTGGGGCGGCGTACTCAACCGGGCCTAGGAAGGCAGAAAATCTAAATCCGCCACTGGTTCGTGGGGTTGGTAGCTCCACCAAAGTTGCTGTTGAAATTAGATACTGTGCCAATTTGTTTCTCGCATAAGAAAGGAAATTGTTCGGTGGTCTCCAACACGACAGCGAAATACTTACGTAAACCTCAGCGAAAAAATGAAAGTTGTTTGAAAGTGTCACCAATTGCAAAAAAGAACGCAAACGCAAAAAACTCAAATGTCACTTTTCGCGCACAATTAATGGTCTGGGCAACTAATTGAGTGCGAAAAAAGAGCTGACGCTGCTCCAAATAATCTGCTACAATTATCAATTTCGCTCATCGTAATGCGTACTGCAATCTGCAAAACGAAAAGGAGAACGAAATTTTTCGTTTATGATTTCGTCGTGTCATTTTTATATGGAATTTTTCGTTTCGCATCAGTAGCCTACTAGGCTTAAAGATGGATTCAAGATGTCGAAATTGGGTATAGTTCGTTTCGTCTTTTTATTTCGTTTTCTTGTTGTATCGTCTAAAGCATTTCGCATTTTGTTGTTTTGCATTATTCACTGTTTCACTTTTCATTTATTTGATTTCTTTTTGATTTGATAATTATCGTTCTGTTTTTTTAATTATTTTGTTTTTAATTTCATTTCGTCTTTAATTGTTTTAGAATTATTACGTCTTATGGTTGCCACGTTTGGTTCACAATGCAAAGCTATCCGGATTGGTTTGTGTTGTTGTAATCCCATAGAAAAATTCAGCTGATAAACCAAACAGCTGTTGCCAGAAACAAATCCCAAACTATCCTAAAATTTTCGGTGTACTATAATATGGAAATTTGAGGAACAGGTGATCACAGTCGACTACTTATTTTGCTTTGTTGTGTCGCGTCTGATTTTGTTCGTTTAAAGAATAAAATATTAAAATAATGGTTCAAATTTTTACCAGTAATCAAGTATTCAGTACTATTTCATATGAATGGTACTGAATACTTGATTGATGATTCAGAAGAGATTTGCAATAAAGTTGGAATGTAATCGTCGCGTTAAAAATTTAATTGTTTTCCCTTTTATAAGCTGCTTGGCTTTTGACTTCAAATGTTACCTATCCGACTATCATCCGAACGCGGCCGTTTATTTCGCCTCTGCTAACTTTATTTGTTCATTTTGATTTCATTTAAATCGCCACCGTTTAGTTTTGTGCAAGGTTCTTTCCATGCACAAAAAAAAAATCGCTCGAGTTTTAACGCCTTTAAGTTTTTTCCATTCACAAAAATAAAAAAAAAAAAACAAACGGTGGCGAATTGAGTGAAATAAAACTTAACCGAATAATTTATTTTCTCATCGCTATCATTTTATTAAAATGTATACAAACCAAATATTTTTAAACATTTATTTTTTTAAATCTATATATAATTTCGCTAACATTTTAAAGAAAAAAATTGGTCCGCCTATTTTAAGTATTTATTAATGTGGCGCCACAGTTGCCCCTAAATTTCTGTCCGCTATAATAATAGTGAAACAAAGAGCTGCATGATGGCATGGGTGGAATTTTTTTAAGCGAGTTAAACTTTAACGTCAAACTTCAATTTATAGATGGAAAATTCTGACCGATCACTTAGCATTATCTTCTTTAAAGAAACTCAATGACACACGTTAGGAAGCAAAAATAAACAATGTTAAGGCAGGCCTCTGCTCTAGCGGAACAGTCAAAAGATTTCAGCTTCATAGTTTCATTGGTGATTTGGTATGAAATACTTTTTCAGATTAATGTTGTTAGTATACATATCTCTCCAATCAATAAAAATATGGATCTCAGTTTTGGCACAGAATTGTTGAAAAAATACTGTGCTTTCTTGGAAGATTGTAGAAAACTGGGTTAAGAAGCGCCATTTTAACAGCAAAGTAGTTGACCGAAGAGCTTGAAATTGAACCTGTTTTTAAAACCAAAAGACTTCGAATTGTTAAACCCCAAGGCCGTGACGGAACTTTTAACTTCTCCGTAAAAAAATGGAAGTTGATTTTTCAACTGTATTTCGGACATTACATTAATTTAAATCAATAATTTTTTTTTGAGCAGTTTAGTGAGTAGGTACATACTTCGAATTTTGGTATTTTCCGTTCAATGAAATCTCTATCATGATTGACAAACTCAGCAACTTTATCAATTGAAATTACTGTAAACATCAAATATATGTTTATGTGTATGTAATTATCAATAAAGAAAAATATCATCATTTATTTAAGGTAGGTATTACGTTTTTGTGTTGTTTTTCATTACTTTTTTTGCATTGGTTTTTATAGATGACAAGGGGGCGCGTGCTAAACCGGCTGTGATAGTTTGTACCTATATTCAACAAGTCTCTCCACCCATCCCGGTCTCGAGCCGCCACCAGCAACCCCAAGGCTCTGGGCGTCCTGGTCTACGCCATCTCTCCAGCGCAAGCATGGTCTACCACGCTGTCGTCTACCATAGAGTGTACCACAAAGAACTTTCCGAGCCAGGTTCCTCTTCGCTCATGCGAGCTAGGTGACCTGCCCACCGGAGTCTACCGAGCTTAATTTTTGCCACGATATCTGCTTCAAGGTAGATTGCGTACAATTCATGATTGTACCGTCTCCGGAATCGTCCTTCCTCACATATGGGGCCAACAATTCTCCTTAAGACTTTTCTCTCGAACGCGGCTAAGAGGTCGGAGTGCCTTTTGCTAAGCACCCAAGTCTCGGATCCATATGTGAGTACTGGCAGGACCATGGTCCTGTACAGCAGCAGTTTTGAAGTTATGGTGAGATTTCTGGATTTGAAGAGCTTTGACAGACTATAGTAGGCTCTGTTGGATTTGAGAAACCGCCCGCGTATTTCTTCTTCTATATTGTTATCGGCTGCTACTATTGACCCAAGGTATTTAAAGGATTGCACCACTTCAAATTCGTGCTCCGCTACCATGATTGTTTGACCAACTGTTCCTCTCTCATTCGACGCCACCATGTACTTCGTTTTACCTTCAATAATGTGCAGCCCCAGATTTTGTGCCGCCTGCTCGATCTGGATGAAGGAATCATGCACAGCTTGCTCGGTTCTTCCGATGATGTCGATGTCGTCTGCGTAAGCCAGTATCTGGCTGGACCTGTTGACGATGGTCCCTCTTGTTGCCGTGCCAGAGTCACGGATTGCTTTCTCCAACGCCAGGTTGAAGAGGAGGCAGGCCAAACCATCCCCTTGTCGGAGTCCATTAAAGATGTTGATTGGTTTTTGGATAGCAATCCGGCTATTTTTACTTGGCTTGTTGCGTTGGTCATGGTCAACCTACATATTCTATATATGGCAACTAAAAATACGAGAGTTTAAAAAAAAATTAAGAAAAAATGATGATAAAAAGGTGAAAAAGAAAAGTTTATTGGTGTAGAAGAATTAAAAAACTTGTGTTTTATTCGTTTGCTCACGAAATAGTTTATTACACAAGATTCGGGTGGCCTCTTACCCTCCTCATTACCTCGAAACGGTTAAACTCACGACCGTTTAATACCGTTGTGTTGTTTGGGAACTTTCCCAAAGTGATTTTCCTTTTTGTCCTCTGTGGCACACCCTACTTTTGGAACAATTGGTCAGAAGATCTTACAGCTGGTAACCAAAAAAAGAGACACCCTCTACTCATTTGCACCAAATAAAGACCAATCAGTCTTCTACATAACGCATACTAAATTGTATTTGTCTCTGCAATATTATGTAAACTCTTGAAACCCTGAATCAATTAACTAATCGGCGCGGATCAGTATGATGAAAGATCAAAAGAGGCCACAATCGAAAAATGTTTACCATCCGACAGATCCTAGAGAAAATCCAAGGAGAAAAAATTGGTACCCACCATTATAACCACATTAGGTTGATAGTTATCTGTCCGACTGTTACAACCTATAGACGGATGGGTCGATTTTCCTTTTTATGACTGTAACGAAGTTACACCTTTACATAACAGCGCCTATCCTCCAACTCAACATTTTCAACATCATCAACTAGGGCACAATTACATCACATACCTCAAGGCGCCCACGAGAATTGATGACGAGGTTTGGCGACAACAACAGCGCACGACAGCACAACACAACCAATACGCACAACAACAATTCAACGACTTATACGAAATTAATGGGTAGTATTTTTCTACTTCACATGATTCACACTTCCTTGTTACCGCCGAATCTATAAGCAAGGGTGAAATGGCCACTGCAAATGGGGAAAATCATATCCTCCGTGGTTCTGCTAATTCAATAATTTGAACTTAGTGAGTACCAAGAAGCAAGCTGCTGGGTGTGTAGTACACCAGTAAGAAGTTTCAATTAATTTTTGGCTTTAAGCCGTAAAAGAACCCCTTCCCCTCCTTATTTTTGCCACAACTTCTAGTTGCGGCTAGGGATTAATCCCAAACCAATTAAATCCGCCTCCACTTCTATAAGGCTAGGGAGCTAATCCCAAATAACATTTTTGCCTTAAGAGTCGCTTGGAGGCTAGGGAATTTATCCCACCGACCGCCTGTCGTCGTACCGTGCCTTCACTTCAGTGTTGGCTAGGGAGTTTATCCCACCGCCTGTCGTCGTACCGTGCCTTCACTTCGGTGTTGGCTAGGGAATTTATCCCACCGCCTGCCATCGTACCGTGCCTTCACTTCGGTGTTGGCTAGGGAGTTAACCCCACCGCCTGTCGTCGTACCGTGCCTTCACTTCGGTGTTGGCTAGGGAGTTTATCCCACCGCCTGTCGTCGTACCGTGCCTTCACTTCGGTGTTGGCTAGGGAATTTATCCCACCGCCTGCCATCGTACCGTGCCTTCACTTCGGTGTTGGCTAGGGAGTTAACCCCACCGCCTGTCGTCGTACCGTGCCTTCACTTCGGTGTTGGCTAGGGAGTTTATCCCACCGCCTGTCGTCGTACCGTGCCTTCACTTCGGTGTTGGCTAGGGAGTTTATCCCACCGCCTGCCATCGTACCGTGCCTTCACTTCGGTGTTGGCTAGGGAGTTAATCCCACCTTCTGTAGCCGTATATGCAATACCGTGTTATTTATTTAAGTTATAAAACAATTGTAAGATTTATACGAAAATAATCTGTTAATATAGTTTTAAGTACGACTGGAATAAAAACTGTCTAAAGAACTGGAGTTCTGAACTTTCTAAGCCCGAGTTTTATTGCTTTCTTCGGTAAAAACCCTGGACCCGCTGGCCTACCTCAGCTGGAAACTAAAAAAGCATCACATGACCAAAAATAACGGAAGGCAGCCAAAAGAGATTCTTATTTTTTTTTCTCAAAAAAAGTACCACAGATTCATTTTAATAAATGTGGTCTAACTTTGGTTAATAATGGCACCTCCAATACAAGCTTTTGGAACTTATTGCGTATGCAGACGCTTCTTGAAGGCAGAGCTGTAAAAGAATGCAGTACTTCGGTAATGGAGTTAATAAAGTCGGAGTCAATTAACTTAACTTTTGAATGTAAGTTAATACTGTGAGAAAGTACTTTAACTGCAAAGCAAACTGTCGGCAGTTAGTATACTAATATTCCGAATGTGCAGCTGAAAAAAATGAATTAGCTTTAAGTCAATTTACTGCAGCAGGTATACTTTTTAACTGGTTTTAGTCTTTTAGTCAGTTGAAACTCATTTGTACTGCTATGGTTTAAGTTTTAGTCAGCAAGTATTTTAACTGCAGTACAAATCTGAAATAATTTTTTGTTCAAAGACTTACAGGTAATTGACTGCGGTTAAGATACTAACGGACTTCAAGTTAAACCATAGCAGTACAAATGACTGTCAATTGACTAAAAGAATTTCAGGATAATGACTGCTGACTGTTGTATTACAGTTAAATTCTTTTTGCAAGAAAGACAGTACAAAAAAGACTGCAGTCTCTACAACAACTCAAAATATATTGTATATGTAAATAGGTATCAATTCACACTTGTTTGTCGCTAAGAAATAGGGAGTTGGACACAATTAGGGCTAAAATTCTTCTTTGTATTTATCTACAACTTGGCATTTGTAGTGCAGGCGTCAAAATTTGTTACCTCATGCAAAAGTAACAACACAAATACCTGGCGTCAAAGCTAATCATAATCATCTTTCTCAATAAAGAACATTAAAAAAAAAAAAAATCGAGTGCCATAATATTTACCTATACATAAAGTTCACTATGTATTTGAATTTACGACTGCATCTATCTACTGAAAGCTGAATACACTGCATCACTGCTTGCACCCTTCAGAAAATCCATGATTTGTGTCTTCACATTTTCCCTATGGCTCATCATAATTTCTGTAAACAAGTCTTTTTTATTTCATCACTCGAATTATTCTCTTATGAATTATTCAAAACTTATTACATCAACTTTGAATTTCTTAACATTTACAAAATTCATTTACAAAAAATAAAAAAAAAATAAAAATAAGGCAAACCAGGGTATATAAAAAGAGAAATTTAAATAATGAAAACACAAAAAATATTCCAGCGTAATGCATTTTTATGTTTTATATTTTCAACTTGGTGAAGAGCAAGGATGATGGTTTTCCACTTTTCATGTTATGAATCCTTGCTGTCGTTCATTTCGCTGTGTTTCTACCTATATTTTCCGATGCAATGAAGAACCTACCTATTGTGTTATAGGACCAAAAGGACGACCAAGGATACGTTCAGACGAAAGCAAAATTGTGAAAGTTATGAAGTAGGTACTTGCTTTGTAGTGTTTTTGAATTCTTATAACCTCAACGTCATTTTATCCTCTTTACTTGGTATATAAATACGATATTTATTATCAGAACACGTTTCTATAGCACGCGCGATATAGTTTAAAAGGAATGTCTTATAAATCCGTTTGATACACATTCATACATATAGACACTTTGATATATGCCAAAAGTTTACCTGAAGCTTGTGGGGAAATCGCCAAATGCTTTTTTCAAAACCTGTTACACCAATTTAAAGAAACCTAATTCAGGGTTTTGCGTTTGTAGATACCAAAGATCTGGGGCCTGTACCTCGAAACAACAATCATAGTTTAGAGAAAAATTAGTTCAATTCAACAATTCTCTAAACAAAAACTTACTTCTCTAAAGAAAAACTTACTTTTTAACAAACTTACTCTAAAAGGCATCTTAAAATATTTTAAGTGTCATGAGCTTTTTCGTTTAGCGTTATCTTTTAATAATTCCTGTATGCATTATTTAATAATTTTAAGATATCGGCTTTTAAAAGGTAAGTAAGAAAAACTTGATTTCCAAGAAGTTAAAACGCATTTTTAATTGAAACAATAGGGACAAAATGGAAGAGACTTAGAAATTGGATTTTTGAAGACTTAAACAAGATATGTATCAATTTTATAAAACAAAGCCCTAAAAGAAGTTTATTTGTTCAATATTTAATCACTGAACGAAACGTGGTTCTTTTGGGGTCTAATTTCAGATTACCAAAAGTTTTTTTCTTTATTGACCGAAATTTTTCGATAAATAAATAAAACAAAAAACAAAAAAAGTTGTTGTAAAATGAATTATTATTTATTTACTAATAAATTTTATCGAATGCATTTCGAGCTCATAATTGTGCGCTTATAGTAAACACTAAATAACAAAGATTAAAAGAGATACAATCAAATACAAAAAAAAAAAATAGAGTTCTGTAAAGGTTGTCGTTGCTAGTTGGACCGCGGAAATACTCTAGCTCGAACCTCTGGCACTAACTGCCCTCGAGACTTTGATATTTTTAGGAAAAAATATTTGCCCCAAGGAAAATTTAGTTTGAGAAAAAATTACATGTTTTAATTGATTTCTCATCCTTTTTATTTTTCAAATTGTATGCTTTCCTCATCGCTAAAATCGACCCCTATTACAACACGCAGAGTATTGCCTTAAAGGGACCTATTATTCGTTACTACATTGCTTATATTTTTTGGAAAATTTGGCACTCCTAATAAATTATTGAACATTTTAATCAAAAAAACATCATATTATCTCTTATCGGAGTGATTTCCACGACAAAATTCTTAATCCAAGATCAAATTTAATCAAAATTTAAATCCAATTCAAACTCGGCCTTTCTCATAATATATATTAATATAATTATTTCTTTTAAATCCGTAAATGACTCTTGTCTTGTTCGAAAAATTAAGTTTTTCCGTAAAAGTTGCAAATATGCGAATTTTTTTGGTAGCACGAACTGACCACAAAACAGCAAAAGTTTTATTTTCAGAAAATCGTTGTTTTGCAAAATATTTTATCCCTAAAATTTGCAAATTTGCGAATTTTGCAAAAATATTTACGGGTAATGGCAGCACAAGTTGAGCACATTACAGCACAACTTTTTTTTAAATGGCGTTGCTAACTTCATGCACATAAAGTTATTTTTATAAAGCTTTTTAGAAAACTGCTTGATAGGCTTTAGTTAGACCAGAGACACTCAATATACAAAGTGTTGCAAAAGACTAGTAATTTACTGCTAACTAATACAATAATATTCGGTCGTATATGTTTACTGTGATTCACTGTTATCAGAGCAAGAACGTAGACCAAAGACGAGGACTTAATTTATATATTTGTTTCACCTTTATAAACTCAGAATGAGGTTATTTATATGTATGTTGTCTTTTCACTCAAATTTATTGTAAATTATATTTATAAGAAATATAAGACGGTGTTCACATTGGACACACTACGCGCGACTCATATTGACATTTCTTTGTTTTATCTCACTGCACCTCATGATGAGAAAGAAATAGTCTAGTGAGGCAGGATTTTTTCAAAAAAATCAAAAAATCCTGCCTCACTTTCTCATAAAGTGAGTTGGAGTGAGATAAAAGAAAGAGATGTCAAAATGAGTCGCGCGGAGTGAGTCCAATGTGAACACCGTCTAAGACAGAAAACAAGACGTTAATTTTGTGTCATCTGTCATTAGGAAATTTCGAAATTCGTGCAGAATGTTCTTCTTGATTAACCATAATTTTAAGCCGAAGGGCAAATTATAATAATAATTGATTAAAGGGATTATAATCAACTCCGGATCGCTGCATTATCTCGTTACATCTTTATATGCTTTGTATGAACGCAATCTGTGAACGTGTTCCGAAGTTAATGTCATTTAATTTAAAATAACATTGACGTGCTTTGAATTCGTGCGTCAAATTAACACCCTGATTCTACGAACTCCGATATTCAATGAATATAATTAAAGCATTCGCGCAATGTGTTATAATTAACCAATGAACGAGAATTAACTGCACCTCAAGCATTGAGGCCAGACCTGTACAGTGTACATATGTAATTTAATCTGAACCTAATAATTTAAAAGAGTTTGTGTTTTGTGAAATTGAATTAATTGCAAGTGGATTTACACATAATGTTTATGCATTCTTTAGTTGCTGATATTAATTAATCCTTACAGGGATAAGAGCAAATAAATGTCTTATCTTGCTCACTCAGTAAAAAGAGGCAAAAATAAGCATTGTGGTTTTCTATATGCACGTTGGTCATGATATTTAATGAAATTTATCGCAATGCATTTTTGTTTTATTTGTGTAGGTATATTAAACCGAATGCGTTTCGCCCAGGCACGACAGTTAGGCTCATCAGTTAGATGTTGTCGTAGCCTTCTAAGACGCAAGATTTTAATTCATTACAGTCCACTAAAACAAAAACAATGCATTTCTATTGTTTTCGTTTTCCTCTTCTTTGTATATTGAACCTTTAACTTTTAGTTATCAGCACAACACCAAGCCATGTATTTTGCTTAGTTTTAATTAACACTTATCCTTATAGTCAAACATGAATAAACATAATATAGGTAGGGAGATACAGGGTGCCCCCTAATAAATGGTCCAACAAAACTGCAACTAGTGTTAGGGTAGGCCTTGACCTCTCAGAATTTAGTAACTTGTATATCCGAATCATAACAGTTTTCGATTAAATGATAGTCTTGTTTTTAAATTTTGGAAAACATCTACTTTGATATAGTTTTTTGATAATCCCGTTCATAATGGTATTTGTTTTTTTTTTATTTTTTTCACAAGCATACTGTCCAATAGCAAGAAAAAATTTTGTCATTAAAAATTTGTTTTTGATTTCTTCCACCATTTTCGTAAAAATTAACACCTTGATTTCTTTGAAAGAAATTTATCTTGTTTGAAGAATAGCACACAAATAAGAACTTTGGCTAAACACATACTGGAGCTGGGAGCAGAGCGGATGTGCGAGAGTTGAGCACAGCGTCGATGAAAGAGGGAGTCGATCAAAGAACAGGTATCACATCCTGAAGCTGTGATAGTCGATTATAACTAGGATGGTGAAAACATGCATTGCTTGTAGAAAGTTTTGACACAGTGTACATTTCTTTCTCGTACGGTTATGGGTGATGGGTGGTAGTTCGCGAAAATATCACCATGCCATATAAATGTACCGCCTCTGGCTCACCGCTCAGTGCTCATTCGCACGCCAGACCAAACACATAGGTACCGACCGCTCGAACTGAATACTCAAGTACAACCCACCTACAAATTTCAGTTACAAGATTTCATTGATTTCCCAAGAAAAAAAAACCTTTGCCGAAAGGCCTAATATTGGAGATACATACGCTCTTGAAAAACAGGACAAATTTTAAACCAAACGCCATCAATTGATTTTTAAATAGTTAGTTAATTCTTTTTTTGATTATTATTTAAATTATATTCTATCAAAATATCCCATTAATTCTATTCAAGAAACACCTTGCCATCGTCACCACACGCCTCAGTATGAAAGCTGTGGGGCTGTGACAACCTTGCTGTCGAATTAAAAACTGTTACTAACGTAAGCTGCTTTGTAGTGCATTAAGACAAAATTGTATCGAATCTTATAAAAGTTTATTTGTAAACTTTAGCTAAACCGAATGTATCAAAAAAGTACAATTGGAACATGGTGTATGAAGCCGGTAAGACAAGTTAGGGTTATGTTTATTTTTTGTCTATTTGCTGGAAAAATTTTGAAATACCTACTTAATTTTGGAAAAAAAATTTTAGAAACAGAATTTTGAACTTTTAAATTCAGCTTTTCGAAAAAAAACTATATTTTTAAATATTTATAATCATAAATACTAAACTCTTTCGGGCATAGCTAAGCCCAGGGAATTATTGGGGCTTAACTGAAGCGCGAAGAAAAATGTGTTACTGACGTGAATTACCTACTTGTTATCGATAGTTTATATGGAAACTCCATTTTTTTTCTGTAATAGCGTCGTTAACCCCCGATATCGTTTTTTTTTCAACCAAATCCTCCGTACTTCTAAAAAAAAACACGCCATTCGTTGATTTTATTACAAACCTCATAGAAACTAGTATGTATGTAGGTATGTATATATCATATACATAACAATATTATACTGAGATATCTTAGATTGAAATAGATATCTTTCTGTTTTTTGACCTTGATACCTAGAATATATTTCCAACGTTTAGGTATATCATGTACATAACATTTTAACCCTTTTTATAAAAAAGATTACTTTATAACCTTGCTGAAAGCCTTGTGATCTTTCATACATAATATTTACTTACATATGCATCATATACGTAGTGATTACACAATTACCATTTAAAATTTATTATAACGTCAACTTAGCCAATGATTACGTTTGAGCAAATTTCTTTTTATATCTTTTATGTATTTACATATTATATGCAAGAGTAAAAAAGCTTCTTATGGGTTTTCCAGTCATAAGAATGACAAGATAAAGAACTCATAGATATCTGCGTAGCAAACTAATAATATCAATTGCCCTTTTCAAGGGTCCACGTTTGAATCTAAAATGATTTTCCATGGACTTTCAATGGTTTGGATGAAAGGGTAACTACCTTTTCTATACGGTATGAAAAAAAAATGTAATGATGTCCACCGATTATATGTGAACACTATTTAAAAAATAGTAAGGAATGTGGGTGTTAGTGGATGGGCGTATTGTTTGGCAGCAGGCACTACAGTTTTCTCTAGTTTTTCTCATACGAATGGGAAATATTAAAAGTGATTTTATTATCGAAACCACCTTACCACTTCATTTAGCTGGAGTTATGAATTTTATTATGCTTGATCATTGATATGGGGTGAATTAGTGATACAAACAATTTTATTAGATCCTAATAACTTATCCATAAATTGAAGGATTTGGTCGAATATAGATGTGGAGATGGTATAAAGAAGGAAATAAAAATATATGAGGGGGTTGCCAAAATCACAAATATGGTGAAAAGAGTTTAATTTGAATTTAATTTGAAAATATCTAAATTTACATTCATAACCGGCAATCAAAAGAAGGTGAACTCTTGGCAATACAACACCGTGAAAAAAGTCAAATTGAAGCCCGAAGATGCTTTTATAGAAACCGAAACGCGTCGCTTTTATAAGTTTTAAAAATTAATGTTGTGAAAAATAATTTTAAATTATTAAATAAATTAAAATAAATTTCTTTAAATCGAATTATTTAAGAATACATTTTTTTCTATTTTTACAAATTTTTAGGTATTTATATATATAATTAGGACTTCTTCAAGTGAAAAAAGTCCATCTATCTCCCTCTTCTTCTATGAGCTCCACCCCCACCTAAGGCTCCGTTTACATTGCAGGTATAAGAAACCAGCTGGTCCTAGGCACGCCAGCCGGCCGTCAGCAGCATTTGAAGACTTGGTAGCAGTTTGTGATGCGAACGCCTGCCATAACTACAGTGTAGCTCGAGATACTCAAAAAAAATTTCAACGTGAAAATTAACCTAAGTACACATTTACTATTCTTGAAGGTCCCTGCCCATTTGAGAGTTCTTTCGACAGTAATTTCCCGAGAGTTGCCGGCTGAGGACGATGCAGCTGCAGCTGAAAGAATCGCTGCAGAAAATGCTGTTGCTATTGCTATTTGTAGGGTGAAATGGGGTAGAAATAAAAAAAAATTGTCCGATTTAAGAAATTGTTCTTTTGTTTGAGAGCTCTTTCTCAGGAAATGTCTTAAGGGATACTCTTCTTCAAAATTTAAATATTTGAAAGGTAAAACGGGGTAAAAATAAACAAATAATCCGATTTAAGAATTTCTTTTTGTTTTTGAAAGGTTATGTTGAGTAGCAAAATTTTGGCTTTAGCAATATTTTTTCAAAAAATGTGGTGTTTATAGGGTGAAAGGGGATAAAAACGAATTGCTATTTAAAGATTGAAATTGGTTAAAAACAAAACAGTGGTTTTCGAATACAAAAATTCTGTGCCTTCTGTGTTGGGAAAGCATTAAATGTTGGACTAAGAAGATCTTATTTTTACAAATTTAGCTTTTCATAATGTGAAGGTAAAATTATGTATTATTATGTATGTTGTATGTATCAAGAATTCGTCTTGACAAAAAAGTATACAGTTCAAAAAGTATTAGTATAAAAATGAAATTTCAACCGAATTCGTACGAAATTGTAGACTCAAAATTATGAAAAGTGAAAATTATTTATCACATGATTGAACAGTTTTCCCGCTAGTGTGTCATTTAAATTTAATATTTAACCCTGGTATGCCATTAAAAACAGGTACCCTAATATCAACCCTGTACTTTTCTGGTCTTTTTCGTTCCTTTCTGCACAACATTAATTCAAAAAAAAGGATTTAAGTGCAATTAAATAAATTACATGTTTTATCTTGTACAATGTATTTAAATAAACTTCAAAATTTTCATAAGTCAAAGTGTTTCACCGACTTATCCGCTTAATTTTCCCCATTCTCAAGTATTTATAAAAGGATATTTATTTTTCGTTGTCGTCAAATCATATCAAATTAAATTTTATATTAAAGCTCTCTGCTGTAGAGAGGAAACCGAAAAGGAAATCATTGGGATAGCGGAAAGCGGAGAAAAGAACGAAATTTTAATCTCAGCCCCAAAGAAAGTTTAACTCAACAGATACGCGAAAGTTTTAGCCACGATCCGAAAAAAAAACATTCTTAAAATTAAGGTAACTCGTATCCTGCGTCCGTTGGAAAAGCAAAAGTTTAAGTGAAAACTGAAAACTGTATTCTGATGGTCTTAAGTCATGAAAACTTCGAATCCTGCGAAATCTCCTCATTCCTGAACACCGATGGTCGCCAACGACGGGAATACAGAAAACTCGCAGTTATACGGAATAAAACTCTATCATAAATAATGACAGCGATGAATAATGGTCTACTACTAATGGTCTACTAATGATCCCGGTTCCTGTTCCTATGAACCATGTACCAAACCTGCTACCTTCACTTAAATGTAGAAAACAACTTCCCTAAGGAAAATTAGAAAATTCCGTACCATAACACGGCGATGTCGCGACTAAATATTTGCTGCCGATGCAAAAACGTGGTATGAAGGGATGAAAGCACTGGAGAACTCACACCCACAGGTTGCATGCCTGAGAGCAAGTTAAAGCGTTAAGGAATGCAAAGAACAGTAAAAGTAACCTTGTGCTCCTTCTCATTTATCATGGCGCTCGCTATGGACTAGCTTCGAGTGTCAGAAGTTTTATTATAGGTCACGTCATCCTGGACGGGCTTAATTAATAAAAGATTGTGTGACGACGGCCGCGCCGCGCCGGTGGAAGGGAGCGAGAAAGACTGCGTCCATAAAGTTTTTTTTATTCGGTTGCAAGGAGGAATGTTTGTGAAGAAATACTTTGACAGTTTTGTTATTAGATTTGGGACTTTGGGCTTCATTTTGAGAGAAGCGACTAAAGAGAAATAACCTTGAAGCAATCTGATGTAATTAAAAGGCAAAAGAATCTGAAGAAATAATAATAACCGTATCGGGGACATCGGCAATCGCATTGGGAATTACTTTTGGTTTAAGAACTGTGTTGTGTTGTCGTTGATTAATTTTCTTATTGACAATTGTTGGCAGGATAATAATTCGGTTGCCATCAACATAAATGCAATAAAGTGTGTTGTAACTTAGTTTTACATGATAGAAATGTAATTTCTGGATCCCGATTTCCGGTTACAGAAATCCCGGAATTTCGGGGATTCAATAACAACATAGTAAACACATATACCTATAGTACCTACGCATTGAATGTACCTTCATATATTTAACGCTTCCCTGCTGATAAACTTAATATCGCTTCATTTATTTACAAACTGCTAACCGTAAGCTTCGCTGCCCCCCACAACACAAGCCCCTATATTAGGTAGTATGAAAATCTATCCAAAGCCTGGGTATCAAAAATGCATTGAGGAAGGTGGCAACAATTTTTAAAACGACGCGACTGGAAACGTATTCAATTTTGCAGTTGAATTTTAATGAAAATAATGTGTCATTACAATATGCATGTACATTGTACATCATAGAGTTCCTATATATTATATAGAGTAAAGTTATAGAGTTTTCTCTTGTTCACCAGAAATAAAATTTGCGGGTGTTTTAGGCAAGAGGGGTAGGTACTGGTCGGTTCTCTAGGTAATAAAGGTATGTTGTATATTAGGATGGTCCTTAAAAAAAAAAAACAAAAAAAAAAATGAAAATTGCCCCTCCCTGGCTAAACTGGAGGTTAGACTCTCCTACTACGATGTAAAAAAATAATTTAGATGTTGTAATCAAATCTAATACTACGATGATGGAGAAGTCCGAAAAAGTGGGTTTCGTCATGCAGTTCGTCGGTCTGTGCGTCGGGGTCGGTCGGTGCATCTGTGCGTCCACTGTAATTTGAGCTACAGCCTAAACGGGTGGGCAGATTTGCTTCAAATTTGGTAGAAACCATTTTTATGTGATTCCCTAGAGGGGAAATTCGAATTTTTGTTTTACCTCATCTGGTACGGATAGCTGCCATACAAATACATATATAGTTTTTTTCAAATTTTCTCGAAAATGGCCCTACCGACTTTGATTAAACATAATACCTTTCATAACATAACCAAGTCAATTGTAAGAAAACTGCGTTTCTGTTATATCATGCCTCTTGAATATGTGGTAACATACAGTCGGTGTCGAACCTGGAAGTTTTGCCGCCCTATGCAAAAGTTCTTACTTTGCCGCCTCAAATAAAAAAAGAAGAAAAGCGACAACATTAACATTTATATTTAATAACAATCAAAGGCTTTCAACAAAAAAAAATGTTCACAAAATTTTGAAACTAAAATGCTGCTCTGCGCGGTTTCATTTTTGCACATCTTGTAGCGAGTTTTTCTTCTTCAATGCGATTAAGCATGTCTTTTTCAATTGAAATAGTCTCAAGACCGGATAATCGCTCTTGGGTCATTGTTGAGCGTAGATAGAAGATTTATAAGCTTAAGTTTCGAGAAGCTAGCTTCACCTGATGCAACACTTACAGGAAACGTTAATAGTATCTTAACGCCGTTAGTAAATTTGGATACAATTCAAGTAAAAAATATCAAGCGTAATAATTTAAAATTGACAAAAGTTTGAAATTAAGAGCAGAAGAAGTTCGTTTAAATATATTAATGATAAAATTAGTAGGTAATATGAGCAGGCGAAATCCCTGCTTTTCATGGTAGTGTTAGGATCGGTCAGGACCTAACCTATGCAGGACCAGTGCAGCTCGGTGAGTGTGGAAGTTGGATTGAGTTAAGATCGGTGATGTGAAATAACGCCCGCAGAAATAAGGCGCGATGTGGCCTCACTTCCATCTTTATGTGGAAATACAGCCGCACACGCCATGTGGCCTTATTTCAATTACTTCTATGAAATAAGGCCCGTTAGGCATTTTTTCGTTTTTGAATAATTCCGATGAACATACCAAAAGTTTACGGCATATAAACAGTGAGGTAGGTAACCCCCCTGCTTGGCTTCACTATAGGATTTGGAGTATGTGCGAGGTTGGCTATATGCAAAGTTTTTTTTGAATTTAAACAACCTTTTGATTTTTTAGCTGGTTTGGTTTTGGCAACACTGGTTTTGACAGCTGACGTGTGTTTAGTACCTTGTGTCACTGTCAAACAGCTTCAGTTTGGTTTGCAATTTAACCATGGATCGTCTTACAAATGAACAACGCTTGCAAATTATTGAATTTTACTATCAAAATTCGTGCTCGGTTCGAAATGTTCATCGCGCGCTGCTTCCATTTTATGATCGGCATTCTCGACCTTCTGAGCAGTCTATTCGGAAGATTGTGACCAAATTTCGCACCAAATTTACTTTGTTGGACATTAAACCACCAACACGTTTACGTACTGTGCGTAGTGAAGAAAATATTGCGGCCGTATCAGCTAGTGTGACAGAAGACCGCGAAATGTCGATTCGGCGCCGTTCCCAGCAGTTAGGCCTTTGTTACAGCACTACGTGGAAAATTTTGCGGAAGGATTTGGGCGTAAAGCCTTTTAAGATACAGCTGGTGCAAGAACTAAAGCCAGCCGACCTACCACAACGCCGAATTTTCAATGAATGGGCTCTTGGAAAGCTGGCCGAGGATCCGCTTTTTTATCGAAAAATTGTGTTCAGCGATGAGGCTCATTTTTGGTTGAATGGGTACGTAAATAAGCAAAATTGCCGCATTTGGAGTGAAGATCAGCCAGAAGCATTGCAACAGCTACCAATGCATCCCGAAAAAGCCACTGTTTGGTGCGGTTTATGGGCCGGCGGCATTATTGGGCCATATTGCTTCAAAGATGATGCGAATCGCAGCGTTACTGTCAATGGTGAACGCTACCGAGCGATGATAACAAACTTTTTTTTGCCGGAAATGGAAGTTCTTGACTTGCATGATATGTGGTTTCAACAAGACGGTGCCACATGCCTTACAGCACGCGAAACAATGGCGCAATTGCGAGGCGAGTTTGGTGAACAGTTAATTTCACGTTTCGGGCCGGTCAATTGGCCGCCTAGATCGTGCGATTTGACACCATTAGATTATTTTTTGTGGTGGTATGTCAAGGCTAATGTCTATAGGGACAAGCCCGCTTCGATTGACGCACTGGAAGCCAACATCCATGCATTCATTCGTGAGATACCGGCCGATATGTGTGAAAGAGTATGCCAAAATTTGACTCAGCGGATGGGCTACCTGAGACGCAGCCGCGGTCAACATTTGCATGAAATTATCTTTAAACATTAAATTGCAAGGTTCAAACTATCGCTTCAAATAAATATTTCATTCATTTTTTCGAATTTTTTGTGTTTTTTTTTTTTTTAAAGTTCTAAACCTCTTAAAAAATCACCCATTATTAACAAAAAAGCGTTAAATTTTAATGTCATAGGTACTGCCGTCACTACAGTGGTTTTCCGATTTCTATCTTATTAAGGCGATGGATTGAAATTTTTGGGGATGAAGGTTTAAAATAATCAAAATTACCTTTTTGATCGATTAAGTAGAATTTCGTTAATTTTTATAAAACTTCTTTTCTAATCGTGAAGGTTAAAATATTTAAAGTTCAAGTGTCAGGCCAGGTGTCAAACTATATAAAAAGTATTGGGTAAAGGCGAAATCATGATTGTTTTGAAGGATCAATTTTCTACGCTCTATTCCAAGTAGTCCCCTTATAAATACTTTGGGAGTGGATGAATAGCAAAAATATGTGTATGAGCATCAATCTTTATAAAACCCACTTATATAATTTTTCTAAAATTTGAAATTTCTTATCAACTTGCATTTTTAAAAAGAAAATCAAATTAATAGCACATGGTTAATGTCCTTAGTTCTTACAAAACAATTTTTATATGTAGCCTGAAATTTCATCATAACCTTGAAGATCAGACAATTAGAAACAAAGTTTATAGTCCAGTCAACGAACAGGTACAACATACCAAAAGTCCCCAGCCCAGGCCCGCGAGCTTTAGCCAGGATGGGGGGGGGGGGGGGGGTAAAGGTTCCCTTTTCTAGTATTTCGCGAATATTTTGAAAACCAAGGGTATTAGCGGAAAAGTATACACTACAAAATGAAAGTATATTAAATTTTCTACAAAAAAAGCCCTAGTCATATTTTCGCTTGGAGCAATAGTAAGGGAGATGCGGGGGTTATAAATGTCAATAAATCTGAAAAATCATGATATTGCGTTACAAATTTAATCTTTATTGATCAATCAACCCAAAAATATTAAAAAAAGTAAATGCATGTTCATTCATGATAATTCCATTAACGTGATGAGATAGATGGTATGTAGTAAAAGTAGGTGGTGGGGCTTAAAATATCGGTATTTAATTTATTTGATACAGTGTTTGTTGTCAAATGAAAAACACTGTATTTTCAAAGGTAAGAACCTTACAGCTTATTTCCAAGTTATTGACCAATACTATGTGAAATGATCTTGGGGGTTGTTCTAAGAAAAAAATCACTTAAGAGAGGGGGGCCTATTTGCCCCCGTTTATAAGGGAGAGATCATTTTCTAAAACATTGGTTTAAACTGCATATGCAATCATTTGGAAACAACGGCAACAATTAGAATACTATACAATAGCTTTTTGAAAATCCAAAAACTTTTTCTATTATTTTAATGTTGTATTAAGTTATCTCAGTCAACGGTTTAAGAAAAAAATGATTTTGAATTAAAAATTTTGAAAAAAAAAAATTTGTAATTTGTATTGATTTTTTTCAGTTTTTTTTGTTGTAAGGTGCTGAATTTTTATTTGATTTTTGATGCTGTCATTAATCTTTAGTCGAACGCTAAAAACTAGAGAGTTGTAGGTCTTTTAGTTTTTGGGAAAAATTAAGATTATGAAAACTACTACTTTCTTAAAAAAATTCTTTCTTTTCAGTAAGTTCTATAGTAAATTCAAACCGTCAATTTTCTAACGAAAGAAAAATAAAAGCAACAAATCATATAGTCTGGGTTATTGTTTAAAACGGTAGGGGTAATCCTCAGGTACAACATACTAAAAGTCCCCAGCCCAGGCCAGAGCTTTAGTCAAGAGGGGGGGGTTAAATGTCCCCTTTTGTAGTGTTTCGAAAGTAAATTAAATTTTCTACCGAAAATGTTTTATGAATAGGTTAGCTTTGGTATACTTAAGTAGCTGCATGAAATAAGTTGCTTGTGAGTTTTTATTTTATTGTGCAATTTTTTATTTTATTGTGCAATTAGTAACATAACTTTCAATTTTCATAATATATATCTGAGATATTAAAAAAAAGATATAAGGCAGTAGTTACCCCCTTTGCCTTGTTTCAGAATAACCGTTGAATAAAAAATGTATTTTTACTTTTTCCATTTTTTCTAAGTAAATTGATGAGTAAACACTAAATTTGTAAGGTAATTGCCGATTTTTATATTTTTTGACACTTCTTCACCCCACATCTCCCATAATATCGCTTTTAGCGAAAATATGAATAAAACATTTTCGGTAGAAAATTTAATTTACTTTCATTTTGTAGTGCAGATTTTTCCGCTAATACCCTTGGTTTTCAAAATATTCGCGAAATACTAGAAAAGGGGACCTTTACCCCCCCCCCCTCCTGGCTAAAGCTCGCGGGCCTGGGCTGGGGACTTTTGGTATGTTGTACCTGGGGGTCACCCCTACCCTTTAAAATAATAACCCAGACTACATGATTTTTCGCCCTTATTTTTCCTTCGTTGACTGGACTATTATTATCAGTTGATTATTTCGGTTTTTCATAAAAAAACTTTGTTAAATATACTTTTAACGAAAAATAGTAGCGAAACGTGGGTGGATCTTACTAACACTAATTTTTAAATTTTGTCTCGCTCATGAGAAAAAACTCTGAAAAATTCATCAGTACCTTTAGGTAGGTAAAGCCGTTTCCTAAAAACCAAGAACAAAATAAAGTTATCATTGCAGGGGCAGGATTCAGGAATCATTTCATTTGTGTCCGAGAAATAGACCCGTTAGCGAAAAACCAAGAAATAAGACAATTGGGCGTTGTAATGGCCGGCTTTTACTAAATCTTGTTTTTAAAATCGTTCATTAGTTACAGTAGTTCATTACCGTTTAAGCAGTTTCTGATATACCGCCAATAAGTGAGAAAAGTGGCAGTGGGTGGATTTTACTAAAACCAATTTCTTTATTTATTCTCGCTCACGGAATAAAAACGAAAATGTCATCCAAATCCTAAGCGCCGTTTCCGAGAAACCAAAAAAATCATAAAAGTAGGCGACACGCCTTGGTGGGTGGATTTTCCTGATCAAACTTTTTCATTTTTTCTTCGTTCATAAAAATAAATTCTTAAAATTTTATTGAAATTGTTTGAGTCGTTTCCGAGAAACTTGGAAATATGAAGAGTGGACGAGGTAGTGGATCTTATTTAAAACTTTGTGAACATTTTGTTCTCGCTCATCAAACCAAACTCTGAAATTTGCATTCAAATTATTAGAGCCGTTTACGAAAAACAAATAAAAAAAGAATGGGCGTCCTAGTTGGTGGATTTTAATAAAACCAATTTCATAATTTTTCCTCGCCCAAGGAAACAAACTCTTGACATTCCAACCAAATCGTTAGAGCCGTTTCAGAGAAACCAAGAAATCATAAAAGTGTTCGTGGCAGTTGGCGGATTTTCCTAAATAATACTTTTTATTTTTTTTCTCGTTCATAAAAGTAAACTCTGAAAATTTCCATCCAAATCGTAAATCTTTTCCGAGAAACTAAGAAATAGTAGGAAAAGTAGGCGTGTTTGTGGGCGGATCTTAATTATGACATATTAAATTGGATGGATTTTAGATAAAACCAATTTCACATTTATTTCTCGCCCGCGGAAACAAAGTCTTAAAAGTGTATACAAATCGTTTAAGCCGTTTTAGAGAAACCAACAAATCATAAAAGTGGGAGTGGCAGTGGGCGGATTTAGCTAAGTCTTAAATTTTAATTTTGTTCTCGTTCATAAAAAGAAACTCTGAAAATGTCATTAAAATCGTTAAGTTGTTTCCGAAAAATCTAAGTCATAAGGAAAGTGGGCGTGGAAGTGGCCGGTTCTAGATTATGATATTTTTAATTTTATTAACTTGCTCATAAAAACAAATTCTGAAAATTTCATGCCAATCGTTGGAGCCGTTTTCGAGAAACCAAGATATGATTTTTCTCTTGCACAAAAAAAAAAAACTCTGAGAATTTCATCCAAATCATTTGGGTCATCTCCAAGAAATAGAGGGATTTCCGAGAAATTATGAAATAAAAAGTGGGCGTGGCGGTGGGCGGATTTGACAGACAAATTTTTTTTAATTTTGTTCTCGTGCATTAGAGCAAACTGTGAAAATTTCATAAAAATCGTTAGAGCCGTTTTCCAGAAACCAAATATATATATATATTATATATAGACAAGATTAGCTCGTTTAAAGTAGTAAGATTAATTAATTTATTTATTAATACTCAACTTATTATTAATTAATCTATATTCTGTTAAAAGTTCAAGTGAGCTTTATATAGTATATGTATATAAATGGATCGTGGTGTGTTCGGATGCTTAAAACTTGAAAGCGACTGTACCAAATTGGATACTTCTTTCTTCTTCTTTTTTTCTTTGAAAGGTTTTTCTTAGGAAATGGCTTTAAGGACATGCTTTTTTAAATTTTGTAATTTTTAGGGTGAAATAGGGCATAAATTGAAAATTGTTTAACTTTTGTTATTTGTAGGGTGAAATAGGGTAAATATTAAAAGTGGCATCTGATTTCTAAATTGAATTGTGTTTAAGTAAAAGGTTATTTAAAAGAAAGTGATATTTATAGAATGAAATGGGTTTTTGATTACAAAAATCGTTTTTGTGTTGGGAAAGTAAAAAGGGTTGGACTTAGAGGATCATGTTTTCACATATTTAAGTGGGTGTAAGCCCATAAAGTAGTATTCGATTACAAAAATTAGCTCAAATATTTATTTATATTTTCTTTTGTTATTTTTATGCGAAGCTTAGGTTTATCCACCCATGCGACGCCGAGCGGGCCAGCAAGTTTGTATATAATAATAGTTTTTAATTTTTTGTGAAATGTTCGGAGAAAAATTTTCATTTAAATAGACAAAGAAACAAATGCGACAGGAGGACTATTTCTGAACTGAATACCTACAAGGCTAGGGAAATTTTTATTTTCTACAACTTTTTTTGTTACAGAAATAATCTTCACTTGTAATAATAAGATAAAATTACAACATGATTTTGACTTGTAGGCTTATTGATTTGTGTTAGGGCCCCAGTTCGATTGAAAGAACCTTAAGTACCTACCTGACCTAAGGGTCAAAACTCGATTTCGATCAACCATGATTGAAAATCGTTTAAATTATAATTGAATAATCTAAAAACCATAGGTGTAAGATATGTAAGTGATTGAATGCTTAAATTTAGAGGATTATGTGTGCTGAGCGTTCACAGGAATATGATCATGGAAAATGAGAAGGAAATAATAAAAGAATTGTTGGAAAGATTCGCTTAAGATCCATGCCGTCTTATTATAAAAGCAAATTGAATAATGAAACTTTTAAACTTAAAAATTATGTTTTTAACTATTTAACTACACCGAAAGTTACTTTTCGAAATAGTACAAACTGTTTTCAATAAAACTGTATAAAACTAAACTAAACTGAAGCCTAAGATTTAAATGTATAAATTTGTGCTAATATTAGGTACATTTTTTATAAAACAAAGTAAAAAGAATTGCCTACCTATTTTAATAATCTTATCCGGAACTTCCTAAACTTAATCATTTACATATTTGTTCATACTGAAAATTGTTTTTAAAGTTTTATAGTAACAAACAAATTTTATATAAGAAGTCACCTAAATAGTTTCTTAAAAGAGCTTAAAAGAGAAATTGATTAAAATACTTTGGATCTGTTTTAACCCAACGCGATGTACACCATCTGATTTCTTATAACGGGTGATTTTTAAGCTGGTTTGGTTTTGGCAACACTGGTTTTGACAGCTGACGTGTGTTTAGTACCTTGTGTCACTGTCAAACAGCTTCAGTTTGGTTTGCAATTTAACCATGGATCGTCTTACAAATGAACAACGCTTGCAAATTATTGAATTTTACTATCAAAATTCGTGCTCGGTTCGAAATGTTCATCGCGCGCTGCTTGTGTTCAGCGATGAGGCTCATTTTTGGTTGAATGGGTACGTAAATAAGCAAAATTGCCGCATTTGGAGTGAAGAATAAAAGCAACAAATCATATAGTCTGGGTTATTGTTTAAAACGGTAGGGGTAATCCTCAGGTACAACATACTAAAAGTCCCCAGCCCAGGCCAGAGCTTTAGTCAAGAGGGGGGGTTAAATGTCCCCTTTTGTAGTGTTTCGAAAGTAAATTAAATTTTCTACCGAAAATGTTTTATGAATAGGTTAGCTTTGGTATACTTAAGAAGCTGCATGAAATAAGTTGCTTGTGAGTTTTTATTTTATTGTGCAATTTTTTATTTTATTGTGCAATTAGAAAACATAACTTTCAATTTTCATAATATATATCTGAGATATTAAAAAAAAGATATAAGGCAGTAGTTACCCCCTTTGCCTTGTTTCAGAATAACCGTTGAATAAAAAATGTATTTTTACTTTTTCCATTTTTTCTAAGTAAATTGATGAGTAAACACTAAATTTGTAAGGTAATTGCCGATTTTTATATTTTTTGACACTTCTTCACCCCACATCTCCCTTAATATCGCTTTTAGCGAAAATATGAATAAAACATTTTCGGTAGAAAATTTAATTTACTTTCATTTTGTAGTGCAGATTTTTCCGCTAATACCCTTGGTTTTCAAAATATTCGCGAAATACTAGAAAAGGGGACCTTTACCCCCCCCCCCCCCTCCTGGCTAAAGCTCGCGGGCCTGGGCTGGGGACTTTTGGTATGTTGTACCTGGGGGTCACCCCTACCCTTTAAAATAATAACCCAGACTACATGATTTTTCGCCTTTATTTTTCCTTCGTTGACTGGACTATTATTATCAGTTGATTATTTCGGTTTTTCATAAAAAAACTTTGTTAAATATACTTTTAACGAAAAATAGTAGCGAAACGTGGGTGGATCTTACTAACACTAATTTTTAAATTTTGTCTCGCTCATGAGAAAAAACTCTGAAAAATTCATCAGTACCTTTAGGTAGGCAAAGCCGTTTCCCAAAAACCAAGAACAAAATAAAGTTATCATTGCAGGGGCAGGATTCAGGAATCATTTCATTTGTGTCCGAGAAATAGACCCGTTAGCGAAAAACCAAGAAATAAGACAATTGGGCGTTGTAATGGCCGGCTTTTACTAAATCTTGTTTTTAAAATCGTTCATTAGTTACAGTAGTTCATTACCGTTTAAGCAGTTTCTGATATACCGCCAATAAGTGAGAAAAGTGGCAGTGGGTGGATTTTACTAAAACCAATTTCTTTATTTATTCTCGCTCACGGAATAAAAACGAAAATGTCATCCAAATCCTAAGCGCCGTTTCCGAGAAACCAAAAAAATCATAAAAGTAGGCGACACGCCTTGGTGGGTGGATTTTCCTGATCAAACTTTTTCATTTTTTCTTCGTTCATAAAAATAAATTCTTAAAATTTTATTGAAATTGTTTGAGTCGTTTCCGAGAAACTTGGAAATATGAAGAGTGGACGAGGTAGTGGATCTTATTTAAAACTTTGTGAACATTTTGTTCTCGCTCATCAAACCAAACTCTGAAATTTGCATTCAAATTATTAGAGCCGTTTACGAAAAACAAATAAAAAAAGAATGGGCGTCCTAGTTGGTGGATTTTAATAAAACCAATTTCATAATTTTTCCTCGCCCAAGGAAACAAACTCTTGACATTCCAACCAAATCGTTAGAGCCGTTTCAGAGAAACCAAGAAATCATAAAAGTGTTCGTGGCAGTTGGCGGATTTTCCTAAATAATACTTTTTATTTTTTTTCTCGTTCATAAAAGTAAACTCTGAAAATTTCCATCCAAATCGTAAATCTTTTCCGAGAAACTAAGAAATAGTAGGAAAAGTAGGCGTGTTTGTGGGCGGATCTTAATTATGACATATTAAATTGGATGGATTTTAGATAAAACCAATTTCACATTTATTTCTCGCCCGCGGAAACAAAGTCTTAAAAGTGTATACAAATCGTTTAAGCCGTTTTAGAGAAACCAACAAATCATAAAAGTGGGAGTGGCAGTGGGCGGATTTAGCTAAGTCTTAAATTTTAATTTTGTTCTCGTTCATAAAAAGAAACTCTGAAAATGTCATTAAAATCGTTAAGTTGTTTCCGAAAAATCTAAGTCATAAGGAAAGTGGGCGTGGAAGTGGCCGGTTCTAGATTATGATATTTTTAATTTTATTAACTTGCTCATAAAAACAAATTCTGAAAATTTCATGCCAATCGTTGGAGCCGTTTTCGAGAAACCAAGATATGATTTTTCTCTTGCACAAAAAAAAAAAACTCTGAGAATTTCATCCAAATCATTTGGGTCATCTCCAAGAAATAGAGGGATTTCCGAGAAATTATGAAATAAAAAGTGGGCGTGGCGGTGGGCGGATTTGACAGACAAATTTTTTTTAATTTTGTTCTCGTGCATTAGAGCAAACTGTGAAAATTTCATAAAAATCGTTAGAGCCGTTTTCCAGAAACCAAATATATATATATATTATATATAGACAAGATTAGCTCGTTTAAAGTAGTAAGATTAATTAATTTATTTATTAATACTCAACTTATTATTAATTAATCTATATTCTGTTAAAAGTTCAAGTGAGCTTTATATAGTATATGTATATAAATGGATCGTGGTGTGTTCGGATGCTTAAAACTTGAAAGCGACTGTACCAAATTGGATACTTCTTTCTTCTTCTTTTTTTCTTTGAAAGGTTTTTCTTAGGAAATGGCTTTAAGGACATGCTTTTTTAAATTTTGTAATTTTTAGGGTGAAATAGGGCATAAATTGAAAATTGTTTAACTTTTGTTATTTGTAGGGTGAAATAGGGTAAATATTAAAAGTGGCATCTGATTTCTAAATTGAATTGTGTTTAAGTAAAAGGTTATTTAAAAGAAAGTGATATTTATAGAGTGAAATGGGTTTTTGATTACAAAAATCGTTTTTGTGTTGGGAAAGTAAAAAGGGTTGGACTTAGAGGATCATGTTTTCACATATTTAAGTGGGTGTAAGCCCATAAAGTAGTATTCGATTACAAAAATTAGCTCAAATATTTATTTATATTTTCTTTTGTTATTTTTATGCGAAGCTTAGGTTTATCCACCCATGCGACGCCGAGCGGGCCAGCAAGTTTGTATATAATAATAGTTTTTAATTTTTTGTGAAATGTTCGGAGAAAAATTTTCATTTAAATAGACAAAGAAACAAATGCGACAGGAGGACTATTTCTGAACTGAATACCTACAAGGCTAGGGAAATTTTTATTTTCTACAACTTTTTTTGTTACAGAAATAATCTTCACTTGTAATAATAAGATAAAATTACAACATGATTTTGACTTGTAGGCTTATTGATTTGTGTTAGGGCCCCAGTTCGATTGAAAGAACCTTAAGTACCTACCTGACCTAAGGGTCAAAACTCGATTTCGATCAACCATGATTGAAAATCGTTTAAATTATAATTGAATAATCTAAAAACCATAGGTGTAAGATATGTAAGTGATTGAATGCTTAAATTTAGAGGATTATGTGTGCTGAGCGTTCACAGGAATATGATCATGGAAAATGAGAAGGAAATAATAAAAGAATTGTTGGAAAGATTCGCTTAAGATCCATGCCGTCTTATTATAAAAGCAAATTGAATAATGAAACTTTTAAACTTAAAAATTATGTTTTTAACTATTTAACTACACCGAAAGTTACTTTTCGAAATAGTACAAACTGTTTTCAATAAAACTGTATAAAACTAAACTAAACTGAAGCCTAAGATTTAAATGTATAAATTTGTGCTAATATTAGGTACATTTTTTATAAAACAAAGTAAAAAGAATTGCCTACCTATTTTAATAATCTTATCCGGAACTTCCTAAACTTAATCATTTACATATTTGTTCATACTGAAAATTGTTTTTAAAGTTTTATAGTAACAAACAAATTTTATATAAGAAGTCACCTAAATAGTTTCTTAAAAGAGCTTAAAAGAGAAATTGATTAAAATACTTTGGATCTGTTTTAACCCAACGCGATGTACACCATCTGATTTCTTATAACGGGTGATTTTTAAGCTGGTTTGGTTTTGGCAACACTGGTTTTGACAGCTGACGTGTGTTTAGTACCTTGTGTCACTGTCAAACAGCTTCAGTTTGGTTTGCAATTTAACCATGGATCGTCTTACAAATGAACAACGCTTGCAAATTATTGAATTTTACTATCAAAATTCGTGCTCGGTTCGAAATGTTCATCGCGCGCTGCTTGTGTTCAGCGATGAGGCTCATTTTTGGTTGAATGGGTACGTAAATAAGCAAAATTGCCGCATTTGGAGTGAAGATCAGCCAGAAGCATTGCAACAGCTACCAATGCATCCCGAAAAAGCCACTGTTTAGTGCGGTTTATGGGCCGGCGGCATTATTGGGCCTATTTCTTCAAAGATGATGCGAATCGCAGCGTTACTGTCAATGGTGAACGCTACCGAGCGATGATAACAAACTTTTTTTTGCCCGAAATGGAAGTTCTTGACTTGCATGATATGTGGTTTCAACAAGACGGTGCCACATGCCACACAGCACGCGAAACAATGGCGCAATTGCGAGGCGAGTTTGGTGAACAGTTAATTTCACGTTTCGGGCCGGTCAATTGGCCGCCTAGATCGTGCGATTTGACACCATTAGATTATTTTTTGTGGGGGTATGTCAAGGCTAATGTCTATAGGGACAAGCCCGCTTCGATTGACGCACTGGAAGCCAACATCCATGCATTCATTCGTGAGATACCGGCCGATATGTGTGAAAGAGTATGCCAAAATTGGACTCAGCGGATGGGCTACCTGAGACGCAGCCGCGGTCAACATTTGCATGAAATTATCTTTAAACATTAAATTGCAAGGTTCAAACTATCGATTCAAATAAATATTTCATTCATTTTTTCGAATTATTTGTGTTTTTTTTTTAAAAAAAGTTCTAAACCCCTTAAAAAATCACCCATTATAAAATATTAATTTATGAGAAAAAAAATTTGAAAATCGTAGGGGCGTTTTTAAAAATAATTAATTTTTTATATATAAAATTTCGTTAACATTTTTGAGAAAAAAAATTGGTAAGCCCATTTTAAGTATTTGATAATGTTAAGTTAAAAATTGAACTTCACAAAATAATCTGCTACCCTTTTTCGAAATATCGAATTTTCAAAAAATTATTTTGAATTTTTTTTTAAATCCAAAAATTATTTCTTAGAAAATTTTGCTACGCACTTTTATTTATATTTGTTACAAGCTTCTGTATAAAAAATGTTATTTTATTCGGTTGATCAAATCTTGAGATAGTCGAAAATCAAAGAAACCGTTCTATGAGAGGTAGGTACTGTTACTAAACGTAAAATATAAAATTAAAAAAATTTAAATGGTAGATCAAACTAATTTTAACACACAAAAAAACGTTTATTAAAATCGTAGTTGTTTTTGAGAAAAAAAATATTTTACTTAACGGTTTTCAAACATTTGTATGGGAGGCACCGTTATTTTTGGGAATTTGAATAATTCTTGTCAAAAATCTTCTATATACAGTTAAAAAACTGCTGTTTACCAAGTTTAAATAAATAAAAATCTACAGTCGTTTTTGAAATATTGAGTTTTCAAAAAAAAAAACTAAAAATTTTTTTTAAAAATCCAAAAAAAATTTTTTGAAAATTTTGGTAGGTACACATAAAAAATTGATAAGAATCAGTTGAACCGTTCTCGAGAAAAGCGAAAATCAAAAAAATGGTTCTTTGGGTAATACCATTAATAAAAGTTTTTCGAAACCATTTTGTTATTAAATTTTAAATTATTAACTTATATCTAGCTATTTAATTTTATTGAGTTCTTAAAAAAAATTCTGTAGCGCCGATTTTGAGAAAAATAAGTTTTTCCTTTTTGGCCAAGACATTTTGTATGACAGCTACTGTTAGTTTTGGTCCTAAAAAAAAGAGAAAAAAGCGGGTTAGGGGAATGTTCAAAAAAGGCTAGGTACCAAGTTTAAAGAAAATCGACCCATCCGTTTAGGCTGTAGTCAACCAGACAGACGGACGTTTTTGCGAGACCCACTTTTTTCGTCTCCGCTATCATCGTAATGTCAAGTTTGATCAAAATCTCGAGTTCGATTTTTTGTACGAATTCATAACTTGCCATATAATTAGTACCTTATAAATCTTATGAAGATTAAAGAAAAGTTGAAAAAAATGGATAAATGATAAGCTTACCTATTTTAATACTTATTTTTATTTACTTTTCAAACTCAATTGAGAAACCACAAAAATACAAAACCAACCCATAATGAACTTATTTACTCACATACATTATACATATGTAGGTACTTCTTAAAAATGAAATTTTGTCTGCCGAACGCTTACCGTTGGCCTTGAATGGCATTGTCAACACCAAGGCCTTCATTTCGTTCGTGTTGTTTATTCCAGAGGAAAACACATAAAAACCTTCTTTTCCTTCTCCAACCGTATGTAGATTGTGAAGAAATTTCCCAAAGGAGAAAAAATATCCCTAGGGGCAATCAGCTCAGCGTATGAAAGAAGCGAAGAACAATTTGTTGTGTTAACGGGCTTGACCACTTATCACCGAGGGCTGAGTTGATCAGTGCCTACTTCTATTCTTATTTATTCAATGATACTAAAAATTTAGTAACTTTAAAGCTCTTTTCTAAAATATTCTAAGTTTTAATCAATTTTTAACTTGTATTATACTAATGCTGGATTTAAAAGACGGACAAATTGGCAGTATTATTTCAGTAAACTGTCAAACAACTTGCAGAAAAATGCAAAAGTTTGTTGTTGGTAGTTTACTGACAAAAAATTGCCAATTTGTCAGTCGTGTTAATCCAGCATAAGCCTGTTTTTTACTAAGCTCCAGCTGAACCCACCTAAAACGGAGACAGTTCGTGCAAAAAAGTAAGCAAACTTACCTTTTTCACATTTGTTACTGTCAAAGTGACATATGGGGTGTGTTTCTTTATTTATTCCGAATATTCGCAATATTTGGAACACCTCTTTTGCGTTTCTCTATTCTTTGGAATATTCCGGATATACTTTTTTGTTGTTTCTTTATTCGTTCTACAATTATTGGAATGTGTTCTTTCTGTTCTGTAGTATCAATGGGATATTCTCTACTTTGACAGACACATTTCATTTTTTTCATTGGTTACAAGTAGGTATTGTTATCACAGATTAGCCACATGAAGATGAGAATCCCCGGCAGCCATTTTAATTTGCCTACAAGCTTGAACTGGCAGTTATCAGATACAAAATGAGAATGTGTGTATAAAAACCTCACACATAGACAGTAGAGATCTTCACACAACTGGTTAAATTCTTGTTGCAATTCACATCTATTCATCGACGCGGGAAGAAATAACAAATACAACAACGTAAACAAATGGGTTTTGGAGGGTGAAACGTACAAAACATTCTCATCTTCATATGGCTAATCTGTGATTGTTATTTTGTCTGCCGTCTGCGCCTGCCACGGATGAAAAGAAATTTAATGAAATGGAAATGGGTGAGCATGTTTTTGTGATAATTATTTTTGTATCTTCATGTAGCTCGTGCGTGCGCATAAAATTAATTTACAATTTGCAAAATAAATAATTATTTGTTTCTTCTATCAGAAATTATCGCAAAATGATTTTTTTGACATGAAAACAAACAGCTGATAGTTGGATATTCTTTCAATTAAGATCGGTTTCTTTATTTATTCGATTCTGGATATTGTGGATAGATATTTTGCCTTTTCCGTCTTTTGTATTCTTCATCCGGAAAAAATAAAGAAACACACCCATGGTGTTAGTATAATACTAAAAAGATAAAATAGCTATTTGGTCATTTGAAATTTTTGTAAAAACGTCTTTTTAACCTAGCACCGCATACTATGCTTTAACACGATACTAAATGGTCTAAGATTTTGCCCTTAATGACTTTTAAATTTTGCATCAAACAAAGCATTACAAATATTTGTGCATATTTATAATAAGTATTTACTTAGTTTAATCATTTTTCTAAACAAATACATATTTCGAGTTATGCATGTCCTTTATTGTTTTTAAGCGACGATATGTAAGCAATTGGTCGATGATGAAGAAAAGGACGATGAACACGAAACAAGTTCACTGTATAAACATGCCGCAAGACGTTTAAAAAAGTAATAGAGATCTCTTGAGTCCTTATTCCAATTGCCCCAATTGGTGCTATATGATTAAAGAAACTCTGGGTGAAAACCGCTAGTAAACCGCTTAAAATTTAAACTTCCTGAAATCATTTCAGTTTGATTCAAATTAAGTGCAGTCCCCTCCACAGTTTTTCCATCTGCAAACTGCAGACATTCAGGATTGAAGCTTATACGGTTGCAATTAAAACTTTAGGCACGTCATCCTTAACGACCCTTCTCTCCCTCATTCAAAAGTTACACACTTGAAGGATAATTTATCTACTTTCAGGTTAGTAACCTTTTGAAAGCACCAAGACAAGATTCACCAGGTCTCTTTCGTCGTCATCAACGTCGTCGTTAATCCTAGCTCCTATAGGTTTCGAATTTATTGCGCTTACCTTCATTCACTTTCAAATCTATTTCGCTTACATTTACGGATTTTTTTATATCGTTCAGCTGCTATGTCTGCAGCTGAACACTTTTCAGTTCGTGGGGATATAAAAATGCATTTGACAAAAAAACCACATCAGTCATCTGGACAAAGACGACTTTAATTAAACGAAGCGAATGCTACTTTGTTCTCCGAGTCCTGGGTGGTTCTTTTTTTTATTTGTCCCCGCGCTTTTCTTTTAAGTGCAACGACACTTAATTGCGCAATGAAAAGCCAACAATTCGTGAAATGTCCTTTTCGCCGCCAACTGCCACTGGTGCTGGTTCTGGTGTTGCATATACACTTACTCGTGAGTCCTGGGAGTCATCTAGTTCCTGTTCCAGCTTTTAAGCAGGATTAAAAAACGGAAATAACTACCCATTGGGTAGATAGTGTGTACAGCTGCATGAGGCATGTGAGCCCTTTGAACCAGTGTTTACTGACTTTTTTCCTCTTCGAAGCCAAGGAGGATTGCATAGCAGCCTGATGTAGGGAGTGGGTTGTGTTTTTTAATCGCCCAGCCCAAAACTTAATTGCACTTAGTTAAATGGAAATGGAACAAATGAGTGAAGTGTTTTGCTACGAGGATGATTTTTTTCCTGCATCCTTCTTATGTTTTGTTTGTGTGAGTTGTTTTTAATCCTTAAAATGAAAGATGAACTGAGGGTGGAATCCAAAATGGAAAAAGTTGGCTTAAAAAAAACAGTCAACAGATTGTGAGAGGTTCGTAAATTTTAGCGTGGTGAAAAATTGCAAGAGGAGCGATGTTGTTGTTGATTATGTTGCTCGCTTTACCGACAGAAAAATCAAAAAAATATAATTTAAGCTTTAAGGAGTTACAAATATGTAGTTTGATAAAATCTGTATAATAAGATTTTGTTCATTTTGATGTTATAAAACCAATGCTGTAATGTCCCTACCACCAACTAGGTACCCAACAGAGATAAATATCGAACTGACGACCCATCCCTATTATTCTATAGTTTCGGTGGCAGGATTTTAAATCATGCGAGAATTTTGAAAAAAAAAACACATTTCCTATGTTGTGGTTTCCTTAACAGCAATTTTCCCGCAATTCCCGCGAGGAAGCTAATAAATGGATTGAAATTTCAAGTTGTCTTCAAATTGAGCTGTTACGAAAGCGATTAAGAGCGATTTTTGAAGTGAAAAAAAAGTGTCAGGGTATTTTTGTATGCTATATGAAATAAACCTATATACTCAACTCAGTCACAAAAGTAAGTACCTACATACATAAGGAGTATTATAGGTATTCACTTGTGTGACACATTGTAAATATGTATTATGAAAACAAAAACAGTTTTACAAAAATTGAAATGTATGTTATAAAAGAAAATGTGCATCATATACTGGTGTTTTAATGGGTCTAGTGCATACTTACTTTGTGACAGCTTACATGAAATCAAATAAATGGTTGATCGATTGCTACCTACATCTAGTGATTGAAAGCTGTTCACAGAAATCATCCCATTCGCTTATGCGATCAACCGCTTAAACTCGCTTACTCGCGCTTGTAAAATCTGATACCATCGAAACCATTATAGCCTTAAGCCGCATCCAGATCAATAAAAATGTACGTTGTGCGCCGTGCGCTTTGAAATTTCTATTCGTCGCAACTATTTCCGCCGATATCTGAAATTAATTTCGGAATTAATTTTAACTTAGAATTCTGCGCGTCAGTTCTCAATTGGAGTAGACATTTTTTTAAATAATCTTGAATCTTGCTTAAACAATTTGTTCATATCAAAACATCTGTGCGTCGCAAATTTTGTCGTGTGCGCAGAAAATACACCGGGATCGGATAGCGGGCGTTGAATGTGACACACAAATTTGTGTATACACAAATATTTGTACCGAACACGGCGCACAGCGCAATTTTTGATTGATCTGATGAACGTATGTACATATGTAGCTTAAGAGTCCATAAGAGATGATCGGTAGTTAGGAATGTTATTGAGTTTGAAGAGAAAAAGTCCAGAGATTTAATGCCTAGTGTTTTTTTTCGAAGGAGACGCGGATATCTTATTTTGATTTCATTTTTTTGCAGCTTCAAAGTTGCATATGAAAGCATTCACCAAAATTAACGATTGCCGAACTCGGGATCTTGACGATGTAATAATTTACAGCTGGTTACAGGTTACAGGTTGTGTAGAACAGATAGTAAGTATGTAGTTCAGGCGTTAACACGTAACTCACTATCTTTAACAGATCCCACTGAACTTGAAACAAACGTAAACGAAGACAAGACCACTGACCTGGTATCAACAGACAAACGATCATAATGTGTACCGTCTAGGAAAAAATGAAATTTTTTACAGCAGCAACTTCGAAGTAGTTAAGAAGTTCATTTGGCTTCGAAAAAATATTAACTCCACCAATAACAACTTAGTGGAGATCCGACGAAAAATTACCCTAACAACCGGTGCTTCTTCGGTTTAGCGAAACAAAAGGGTTCAAAACTCCTTACGTGTAAGTTTAAGTGCAGGTTTTCACATTACTCTATACTGCCAGTCCAATGCTTTATCCGGCGTCAAGTGCTGAACGATAAGCAGAAGGATAAAGCTGACATCTACTTAACTCTTTCAAAAAAAAAAATCCAGGTTGTTCTAGGACTCTTCCACATTGTTCCAGAATTTTGTTTCTTTTTTAAGAAACGAAATTCTGGAACGATTTAGAAGAGCCCTAGAACAAAGTTATGAAGTTTGGATTTCCAAAGAAGGGGGACCAGAACAAGGATATTTTCATTTGGAGTGTTTTTTCTGCTTGAAAACTTCAATTTCCAATATTTTTGGATGAATCTTTGGAAGAACTGGATTTGAGCAATTTGGAACTTGGCATAACTGTTGGATTTTTGAAAAAGGGGGGCTAAGGAAATATTTACAAAGTTAAAAAGCTTGTCAATTTTTTTAAATAAGATTTTTGGGGATACTATATTTTCTAAAATATATAATATATATCTTAATATATAAAACAAAATCGTTTTAGTTACATCACTTATAACTCAAGAACGGCTGGACCGATTTTAATGATTTTTGATTTGTTGGATTTGTTTCCGCCACTTGCACAAAGCAAACAAATCGACCGGTAATGCTTTTTCAATACAAATCACAGACAACATGAAATAAAAATAAAATAGGCTTTAGCGATTATAGCTTATATACTGACAGGATGTCTGATTGACCGAATGATCTGGAATGATTAAGACTTAAAAGATAATATGTAAGAATGCGCCCTTCCATGAAAAAATTGCAGCATTTTTTCTAATAGTGTGAAAGTGAACAGTCTGATTGCATTAGCTAGCATAAGCCTGTCCTTCTTTAAAGCTCTCCCACGCTTTCAGTTGTTTGCATAATTAACCGATTTATTCATAAACTGGCCGTCCCGGCTTCGCACGGACAAACCAAAGCTTCGCATAAAAATTACAAAAGAAAATATGTATAATTTTTAAAGTTTTTGTAATCGGGTTTGGTTTTTACCCACTCCACGTTATGAACGCCTTAATTTGTAAAAATTTGATCCTCTAAGTCCAACCTTTATTGCTTTCCCAACACACAAACAATTTTTGTATTGGAAAACTACCGTTTTATATTTACCCCATTTCACTCTATAAATAGCATTTTTTAAAAATAACCTTTAAAACACAGAAAGAATTTCTTAAATCGGACATTTTTTCTATTTTTATAGTCCCGCTCCTGGCAGGACGTCTGGCATCTTACTCCGAACGAATAGCAGAATAACTATTAAAATAAAAAAAAATCGCTGTAGGGTTAAATGGAAAAGAAGTATTCGATTAAGAAAAACTCTACCTGCGTTTGAAAGGTTATTCTTTGAAAATGGCTTTAAGTATTATTTTTAAATTGCAATTTGAAGGATGAAATGGGGTTAAAATAAAAATATCGTCCGATTAAACAAAGTCTTTTTGTGTTTGAAAGGTTAATATTGTAAGTTGATGGCCTTAGGAATATTTTTCTCAAAAATTTGGTATTTATAGGGTGAAAGGGGGTACAAACGAAAAATAGTATCCGATATCAAAAATTCTGTTTTTGTTGAAGAGGTTATTTTTAAAAATTTGATATTTATAGAGTGAAATGGGATAAACACAAAAAAGTGGTTTTTGATTACAAAAATTCTTTCTTCGTTAGAAAGGTAATAAGGGCGGTTGTACTCAGATGATCATATTTTAACGAATATCGCCATTCATAACGTGAAGTGGGTCAAAGTATGTAGTATTGAATTACGAAAAGAAGCTTAAATATTAATCCATATTTTCATTTGTAATTTTTATGCGAAGCTTAGGTTTGTCTACCCGTGTGAAGCCGGGCGGGTCAGCTAGTAATAAATAAAATATTTTTAAAAAAAGAAATAAAATATTTTTAAAAGATTTTTAAGAACCTATACAAAACTACAAATTTCGATTTTCGCAAAAAGGAAGACCAGAATTGTTTTTCAATTTTGGTCATAGCTTTGAAATCTTCAACATAGAGGTCCAAAAACTTGGAACAATGTTCAACTACTAGAAAAATCGATATTAGCTATCTTTCAAAATTTCGATTTTCGAAAGAAGGGGGCCTTTGAAACAATGCGGAACAAATCAGGAACAAACTGAAACAAATTTCAAAAATAACAAAATCAAAAAAAGTGGTACTAACTTCACAGACTCCTTAATCAACGCGGTTTCATCTTCATAAAAGCTCAAAAAGTGTATCATCTAGGCTCTAGCTATGTAGATATGTATAATATGTGTTTTTTTGCTTCGCTAATAAGTAGATATGTACAGTCTACAAAATGATGACTAACCAAACAATCACAAATAGTGTTTACTTCATTTTGAAAATTATATTGAAATAACTTATACCTTGCTTCATAAAACAATTTTACGTTCTTCCTGTCCACTTCACTCCCATTTACCAAACCAAACACATGCGTCCTCAGTTCTTCTCGAAATTGGTGCAGCATAAAAAAAGCAATTTAGCCCTCGCAATAACGTCAGTCAGAAATTCGGTAGACCGCAAAGAGAAATAAATTTATTTCACACACACTTTAAAATTGTAAACAGAACATCACATTCGTTCAAGAATACATTTGTTTCTTGCACATCTACATACACCCTTCACGCTAAACATAAACCACAGAATTTGGTCTTCGGCCCCAGATATTCTCCTTCAGCCACATATAAGGTGGGGTGTACTATTTATAGCAACCACAAACTGACATGGCAACAACAAGACAATTCTGTTTTGATTTTTCTAGTTTATCTTTTTAAAGCTCTTGCGTTTGTAATCCTTTTTTTCGTCCTGAATCCATTTGAAATCCTACTTATGCACCACCGTTGTTGTTTTTTCGAGAAAAGGGAAAAGGGTGAACATTGTCAGAAAAGCATGTTGCACTAATGTAAACAAAATGCGATACATCCTTACAGACATGGACAAGGACACCAAGGACTATGTACAAGGAACTGCAGCATCAGCAGAAGCGAAGAAAATTCGTGTTCGTGAATGTTCGTGACAAATTTGTCACTCTGTTGGAGGTATTTTTCGAAATTTATGTCAGCAGATAGCTAGAGCAAATTCTTTGCTCTATCCTATGATAGTTCATTTGACTTCGACAACAGTAGTGAAACCGACAAAACTGTGAATGATAATTTCAACATTTCATGGAATCTCACTCCTTTTTACCAGCATCCATCCCACGGGCTGATGACATTACCGCATGTCGACGTTGATGAGAAACAAGGGTCTTGTCGCATTCTTCAAGCCATCATCCAATGAAGTATTTCATGTCACATTTAGGAACATTCTAGAACGAGACCAAGAAACAGCAAGGACTCACATCCACGAAGAAAATGGTATTTTCCGGTGGAATTTTTATGAAAGGAATTTGCATGTGAGTAAACATAAATTTTCTTTAAAAAGATCACACAAGTTTCGCCACCACCGTCATTCAGTTGAAAAGTCAGAACAAATGTAATGCAACTAAAATGATATACAAAACTTTTGGAATGTTCGGTTATTTGTTATTCTGACCTTATCTTAAACTTTGCCATCATAATAATTGTTGATGGTGTTTTGTGCCATTGTGTGCGTTCACTTTTATTAGTATCTTAACTATAGTTATCAAAAAAATGTAAAATAACAACAATATAAACTTATTCAAATTGATTTGGATAACTTTAGTGTGATACGTGTTTAGTGTGTAAATTTTAAGAGAAACTCGAACGGAAAAATACGTATAGCAAAAGTTGTAGACCGGAAAATTCTGCACAAATTATAGGGCTACAGAGAGCACCAATAGTTGAATCGCTCTCCGAAATAACCCAACAAAATCTTGATATTAATAATATTTGAACATATTTGCTGCAATATTTTTAAGACACTAAGGTCCAGTTTTTCAGTGCCAGATTAAAGTTAAATCCGAGGTAACTCATCAAATTTGATAAGTTTACTCCCAGGATTAACTGAACATGATGTTTTATCCAACGAGTTTGTTTAGTCGTTCCGCATGGATTCTACACCAAAACTCGGCTTGCTCAGTTTTCACTGTGGGTTAAAACACATTTTTTTGTTTTCGCGGAAAAATAACGGCATTTATTCGGCAACTTCTGAGCTAGTTAAATTTTACTTTTTCGGAAGTTGTCATGCTTACTCTATACGGCTTGGGTTTTGGGAATGGAATGTTATGGAACAACATAAAAAAAGAGCTAGTAAAAAGAAATATTAATTATTAAAAATATGCCTTAAGTAAAAAATAAAAAAAAAATTACAAATCTATAAATATAAATGAACCTCTATAAATCCATTCTTTATATCAAGTGCAGGATATCTATTCAACCTGCAGCATTCGGATACATGAAAAACAATTAACCTTTGCATTTAAGCGGTGACCTCTTGTCCATTCATACAGAATTTCAAAATGTCGGCGTCTATCGTTTTGCAACCACAAATGAGTTTTCATCGACTAACCGCGACCAATCTATTCAGTATTGAATGGGGGAGGCTATTTTGTTATTTTCTATACAAGCTCTCAGAGCTAGTTACTGATACATACATATACTATACCCACATATTATGTATGTATCATGTACGTAAGCCATTGGTTGGCATATTGATTAAAAAATAGTATTAAAAATTCGTTAGAAGTGAATGAAATTTAAAAACAGAGGGTGCTTTCCATGTATTTTCTAGATTTTGTTCGTTTCAAGTAAAGGCAGAATTACGAGATCCTATAGAAAAGCCTCCGAATCGTACTGATTTCCAACACGGCGAAGAAAACAGTAACGAAAATGGCCAAATGTTTTCATAAATGCACAAGATTTCTATAGAGAGCTTGAACTTCCTATAGCTGACGGCCTGGCTGAATAAAAGGCAAGTAAGTAGGTAACAGAAAATGGCGTTGCGTCCATAGAAGATGATTCCTACCGTCTTCCCTTCAAAGCGCAGGATTTGCTTAATTGTTAGTCGCCATGAGTCACTGGTTTGCGGTGGAGCTGGTACGTGCGCGTCACGCTTTTTGTACTCATTTTAATATTCGCCGACTAAGTGATGGGCCGAGCACGCAACTTATCTGGTCGTGTGTACAAAGATTCAGGCAAGAAGGTCAATAGACCTATTCCTGGACCATCAACGTCAGCAACAACGCCAGAACATGTGTCTCAAGTTCGAAATGAAATTATTCGAAATCCACGTAAATCGATAAGGAAGTTTGCGGCCTCCACAAGAATAAAAAAAATCAACTGTGCATGTTATTTTGAAAAAGAAATTAAAGATCCACCCGTACAAAATGCAAATTGTTCAGTATCTCAAAGAAAGTGACTATCCTTTGCGAGAATCCTTCACAAGAACAATGCTGGAACGTTTTCGGACAGCATTTACGCTTGGAAACATTTTATTCAGTGACGAAGCACATTCCCATATTGATGGATATGTTAACATACATATAACACAGGATTCTTCAAAACTATGTATGCACAAGCCAACAGAGAGTTCAAAAAAACATATGTGTGTACTGACGTACGCGCGCTAGAAGTACCTCTTCTAAACTTCTCTTCTCTCAAACAAAGCCTCTCGCCTCTGTCATATTCTTACTTACAAACGTACAAACATTTTGTATAAACCAACATAACAATTAATTGTTGATTTAAGATTATAATGAATTCTTTATAAATTGGTTAGATAATCAAACTAAAGTTGAAGATTTTCGCTTATCCATTACACCCCGACTCCACAGGGCATTCAGATGCCCAACATCACAACCACAATACAATCAGCGAATTTTTACCGCTGGGCAAATTATGTCATGTCGTTTCACATACAAGGGAAACATACAGAAATTCCTTTCCCCACTACTTCTACCTTTTTCCTTCAACATTTACGACCACATCCAGCGAGAACTAGAAAAAAACTCACACACATGAAACGTCAAATCTCATGCCCAAGCTTTGAACAGCGGTCATGTCGTGTTGAAAAAGTAGTTTTCGTCGATATGTTGCTGCACGGACATGGATTGTTGTGCCTCCATTGGATTTGTTTCTAGACATGTTCATAATCCGAGCATCGTTCATGCCCAGTGGAGGTGGCATGTAAGGGCCAGCTGTACAAACGTAGATGTCGGTCAAACTTTTATCCGTGGTTCAGCAATTTTAGTCCACCGATTCCGGCGAGTTAACTGAGGTTCTCATTTGATTCTAATTTTTATACGTGGTTTAGCAATTTCAACTCACCGATTCACCTCAGTAAAATCTCCGAAATTGGGACGAGATTTAAGAAAGGAAACGAGACGCAAGCGTGACATTATTCACTGTAAGCATTTTGGAATTATAAAACCATTTCCCAATTCAATGGTAAGAGACTTTTGACGAGATTTCACAAAATAATAATATTAGCTGCATTTTATGATCCTTCAAATCTTATCCGGATAAGATCATGATAATAAAACAAACAGGATCACGTTGAAAAAAGTGTTGTATACCCATCTCTTTTTGTCCTTTTGTGTATTTATTTGTAGGTGTTCGTTGTCTTTGTTTATGCTCAAAAAGCCATCTACCCGTCAGCGTTAAAACTAATTTTTGCAAGGAAGTACTAAAGGTGTGTGTTCAAAAATGGATTTGCAAATCCAAAAGCAAAGCTGGACCTTGCATTGTTTTTGTAATAAATGTATTTTCGTGTGCAAATCCACGAAGTGAAATGCTTTGTTATGCATATCCTTTTCATAGTTTGAAACTAATTAAACAAGAACGACGAGTTCTCGTCACACTCACGTCTCGTGTTCTTATCGCATCCATTGTGTTCGAGGACTAATTCCAAATGCATATGGCAATGCTGTTTAAGATTTGTCAGCGGGTTAAGGATTCCTCGTATATGGCAATGCTCGTCTACGTTTGTCAACATTCAAAAAGATAACTTTGTTTACTTTGAGTTTTTCTTATTTCAGGTAAATTTATTTGTTCATTTTAAGTAGTTAGTTTATAATTTAAGTTTGAAAAAACTGATTTGTGTTAACTAGCATTAAGTTTTTAATAATTTAAATTAAAAATATGGTCGAAAAATATATTTGTTTGTGTTTTTTTTTTAATAATGAAAATCGTTTTCTGTTCTGGTGGCTGTTCTTCGCTGTTTAATTAAAAAAAAAAACAATTTTCATGTGGTTTTTTAATGAAATTATGTGTTTAAATGTTGTGCCGGTTAGTTTTTGTGGCTCTTTTGCCAAAAAAACATTCTTTTTCGGTATAAAAAGATGTTTTTTTAAAATAGTTATTGGTGGGTAAAAGTTTTTATATAGAGCTTGGGAAAATCTGTCGCGAAAAATTCTGTCGGTTTTTGACAGATAAAAAGTGTCGGTTTGACATGTCACTGACAGCTCCATATGAAAATGTTTACCCCAGACGCCGGAAAAGAAGTTTTACTTCAACAATTATGTTGGGATAAAAGAAAACAATTTGAGCAACAGACTGTAGCCATTTTAAACATACTAGATCCTCAGCTGAATTTTGGAAGGCCACTAAAGCCATTAATGGGAGAAAGGATCAAATTTCAGTATCCTTGCAAGCCCCAGAACTTCGAGACTATTTTGTAAAGCTGCTAAATATTCCGCAAGTTTCACCACTGACACACTACGCACCCCCTTTTTATATAGATGAGTTTTTAGATGCTCCATTCACAATTTTTGAAGTACAAAATGTAGTTGAAAAGTCTAAATCTGGAAAAGCTCCCGGTGATGACCGAGTGCCAGAAGAATTTTATAAAAATTGTTCCACAGAATTCGTAACTGCATTAACAGATGAATCCAGAAGACTGGCGAAAAGGTATAATTTGTCCCATACATAAGAACTGAGATGTCACAACGTGCAGCAATTATAGAGGTATCACGTTGTTGAGTACCGCCTATAAGATACTCTCCTCTATCCTACAAGACCGGATAACCCCATACGCTAAAACCATCATCGGACAATATCAGTGTGGTTTCATTCCAGGCAAATCAACAACTGATCAGATCTTTACCCTTAGGCAGGCGATGGAAAAATGTCTAGAATTTAACATCCCAACATACCACCTGTTTATAGACTTTAAGGCCGCCTACGATAGCACAGCCAGGGTAGAACTTTACAAAGCCATGAGAGAATTCGGCATCCCAAATAAATTGACACGACTATGTAGGTTGACCATGACCAACGTAACAAGCCAAGTAAAAATAGCCGGATTGCTATCCAAACCAATCAACATCTTTAATGGACTCCGACAAGGGGATGGTTTGGCCTGCCTCCTCTTCAACCTGGCGTTGGAGAAAGCAATCCGTGACTCTGGCACGGCAACAAGAGGGACCATCGTCAACAGGTCCAGCCAGATACTGGCTTACGCAGACGACATCGACATCATCGGAAGAACCGAGCAAGCTGTATATGATTCCTTCATCCAGATCGAGCAGGCGGCACAAAATCTGGGGCTGCACATTAGTGAAGGTAAAACAAAGTACATGGTGGCGTCGAGTGTGAGAGGAACGGTTGGTCAAACAATCAAGGTAGCGGAGCACGAATTTGAAGTGGTGCAATCCTTTAAATACCTTGGGTCAATAGTAGCAGCCGATAACAATATAGAAGAAGAAATACGCGGGCGGCTTCTCAAATCCAACAGAGCCTATTACAGTCTGTCAAAGCTCTTCAAATCCAGAAATCTCACCATAACTTCAAAACTGCTGCTGTACAGGACCATGGTCCTGCCAGTACCCACATATGGTAACAGTCAAGAGACTTGGGTGCTTAGCAAAAGGCACTCCGACCTCTTAGCCACGTTCGAGAGAAAAGTCTTAAGGAGAATTGTTGACCCCATATGCGAGGAAGGACGATTCCGGAGACGGTACAATCATGAATTGTACGCAATCTACCCTGAAGAAGATATCGTAACAAAAATTAAGCTCGGTAGACTCCGGTGGGCAGGGCACCTAGCTCGGATGAGCGAAGAGGAACCTGCTCGGAAAGTTCTTTGTGGTACATTCTATGGTAGACGACAGCGTGGTAGACCATGCTTGCGCTGGAGAGATGTCGTAGACCAGGACACCCGGAGCCTTGGGGTGCGCAACTGGATGGCGGCGGCTCGAAACCGGGATGGGTGGAGAGACTTGTTGAAGGAGGCCAGGACCGGAATCCGGTTGTCGAGCCGATGATGATGATGATGATTAACAGATGAATACAATAGAATTTTTGAGACAGCAGACATTCCAGAAAGTTTCAAAAAAAGCAATTATATTCCCTCTGCACAAAAAAGGATGTTATGAGAGTCCTGCAAACTATCAAGGCATATCCTTCTTGAATACATCGGTCAAGTTGTTTAGTGCGCTGGTTTTTAATAGGCTCACGGAATGGATTGAAAATAAAATAATATCGAATTAATTTCAAGCAGGATTTAGGAAAAACTATTCGACCCTGTACCAAATATTGACTGTGATGAGCATTGCAGAGAGCTCTAAGAGAAGGAAGAGGAAGCTTTATGCTTTCTTCGTTGACTTTCGTGCTGCTTTTGATTCAATTTCACGTGAAGCACTTTTTTACAAGCTGTACGGAATCTCAAGTAATGTTGTAGTTTTATTGAAAGCGATGTACGAAAATAAGGTGGCGTACGGTTGGGGCGGTGAGCTTGTTTCGGAAAACTTCAGTACACAAATGGGAGTTAAGCAGGGATGTGTCTTGAGCACGCTGTTGCTTATATTATTTATAAACGATATAATAGAGACTTTTGGAGGTGGAATAGAAATTGGGGGTTTGCGAATACCTGGCTTAATATTTGCAGATGATATAGTCTTTCTATCTGAATCGGTTACAGGAATGCAGCTTATGAACAGACTTGAGAACTACTGCAAACTCTGGAATCTAACAGTCAATTTAGACAAGTCCAAAATGATGATATTCAGGGATGGTGGTGGTAGATATTCCCGCAACGAAAAATGGTCTTATAAAGGAGAAAATGTGGCCATTGTTCGAGAGTATAAGTATCTTAGAGTAATTATCTCAGCTAATCTAAACCTGAAAAAGCACTTCCAGCACAAGCTAGCTGAGGCAAAAAGAGCAGTTTCTTCTGCTTGGGGTCGATGCTTTAACAACAAATACATTGAGCATAGTGCAAAGCTAAAGTTATTTCGTTCCACTGCTTCTGCTATATTGCTCTATGGTGCTCAGGTTTGGGGTAATCGCCGAATTGAAGATGTTGAAAGGTTCCTGAGATATTTTCTCAAACGAATTTTCTGCTCCAAGTTATATGCTACATTTGGAGACAAAAGTATCACCGTTGTTCTTAGACACTCTAAAGCTGCATATTGAGTATATAACTAAAGTATTGGAGATGGAGGAGGAGAGACTACCCAAACCAGTACTGACATATATTTTAAACACTACAGGGCAACTTGTTGAAGAATGGGAGGAGCTTGAGACTGAACTTGGTGGTAACGTGCGCATATCAGGTGATATAAGCCCTACGGACTTAAGGAGCGTGTTTAATTCAATATTAAAGAAAGTAAGCCACTCTACCTAGAAAGTTGTAAAGTGAAAGCACAATCTTCCCAATTTAGGAACATTTACAGCCAACTAAACTTTGATCTTTGCGAAAATACTTATTTCCAAAATCGTTTTACTCTGAACATGATAAGTGAAATTTTTGAAATAAGAGGTGAAATATTAAAGTTAAACTATATTCCAAATCGAAAAGACCTACCAATTCTATGTGACCTGTGTAATCTGAAGGAGAGGGAGGATGTATACCACTTCATTGCAAGATGTCCTATTTTAAATGACTTTCGTGTGAAGTGCTTTGGTGTAAAGTCATTGAATATGAGCAAGGTCCTGAGCATTCTGAATGGTACTCATGGATGGGTAGTTATTATTATTATTATTTATTTACTAATTCGTAAATGATCTAACTGTAGAACTTATAGCTATTTACATACAATTTTAATACATAAAATAATTTACCTACTAAATAAATAAATATATCTACAATATGTTAAAAAAAGCTTTCCTTAAATTTTTTCTTTTGACATTGTCGTTTACGGAAAAAATAAAAAAATAATGTTTATTGAAAACTGAAATCAATTGATTGAGAGGTCTATTCACACTATAGTTTGGTCTGCTGAAAATCGGACATAAAGGCAACTGTCTTCTTATGCTAGATTGACTATAACTACAATTTAGACGACACAGAGCTGATGGAGATGTTATTGAACCATTGATTAATTTAACAACAAAACAAAGCTGGAGAAGTTAAGGATATTCTATCCTTGATAATCAAAAAAATGCGAACGCCAACCCCGAAGGGTTGGCCTAACTGTTCGACTTACGGTGTTATTCTCTTTTTTATTATTTATGTTAAGATATTCAAATTCACGACGTTCACGCCACGATGTCCAATTAGAACTAACTAACGGAATCCAAGTTCTCCGTTAGCTACCTCTTCTTCCCATGATATTCGGCTGGGGCATTGGTCCCACGGTGCAAACTGCTGATTCGTCAAATATACCAATGCAGGTATATGCAGGTATATCGGCGACGGCGTTTGCGTAATATGATCTTAATGCACCGGGACTGTGGGAACAGGTTCAGTCATGAAAAGATGACACAGCGAATCATATATGATTCGCTATTTCATTTTTAGGTCAATGCCCGGGTGCATTGTGATAACTCCTCCCCCTTTAAAGATCTACGTCCCGTAGATCATATGTGACGTCAGAACCTGAGAAATATGTCTGACGTATGCTCGGTCGGCGATCGTTAACCTGATAAGGATTGTTCGGCGTATTAACTTCCGGAGGGATAGGCATTGAGATTTTTCCATAAATTTTACACCAAATGGTCCAGATAACGATGATCATTAGCAATAGCATTGTAGCAGTTACTGTTGTGGAAGTCTCTAATTTCAAATTTAAATCTCTAAGCTGTTTTATATTGTTCAAGCTTATTCCATGAACAAAGCCGATGTCGATCTTTTGATCTCTATTAGTTATATTTGCCAACACAGGAGGCAAAGCTTGAAGGGATGTAGAGCTTCCACTTGAAAAGGTCCTATCCCCAATGCTTATCGATTCGTTGTCGATGTGTATCACGTAAGTCCCCGAAAGAGATCTTGAAGTATTGTTGGATGTCAATTCGCCCTTAAAATTCGTGAGGAAAATAGTATTTTCTTTTATAAGCTCGACTATTTCTTCCTCATTCGTGCGAAAGACACACGGAGCTTGTCCTCCTTTAATCAGTGTGTTGATACAGCATTTTTCAGGAAGTTTTTCTAATGCAGTATAGGTGCAGATTGTAGAATTACTTATAGAAAGGCAACGTCCGGTTAAACCATACGAATTTCTTTGGTTAACCAACACTTTTTCATAATACAATTCGATCTGCTTATTTTCCAGAATTGATGCCCTCGTTATAAGGACATTATATTCTTCATCTCTAACTTTTGGTATTGAAAGGACATATAATAACAGAGAATTGTTCGTGTAAACAGAAGGAGTACTGTATTCGATGGCTTCAATTTCGTTTCCATATGGCAGCGTCTCTACTTCATTGAGGATCCTGTTTATCTCCTCTATGTCAAGAAGGTTTGTATTTACCAGGCCACTTTTCGCCATTTGGCAGGCTCGAACAATCTCGTTGATTTCTTCCTTAATAAGAAGTATCTCGTTAAGTATGTCTTGCTCCAGTCTCCCCGAAATTATGTCCTTCACGCCATTATTGAATCTCGATATCACCATGTTAATTTTTTCAGTGATCTCCTTCGTGACGCCGAAAAGTTTGCTGTTTATGCGATATTGATGGTTGTTGTTTTCTGTTATAAATTGTTCGTTTTGGAGAACCTTGTTCCAATCCGCAGCATCCGGGTTTCCTGCCAACCATTTCCAAGCGGACCCTATCCAATCAATGGATCTTGTTTTTCTGGGTGATTTCCCTTTCAGCAAGCTAACTCGATCTTTAATTTGTCGCAGATGGAATTCCAAAATTCGAGTTCTGTCTTTCTCCTTAATGTTGTTCACTATTGCCTCAGTCATTTTGTCCAAAAGTTGATCAAATTTATTCAGGTCGACGACATGTACTAATTTAAAGTACCCGTCGATAATCCATCCTTTACCCTCTTTGATTGTTACTAGGGGTGAGGTATATTCATATACTTGGATGCCACTGACAGTAGCGACAGTAGCTAAGAAAAATAGTCTGTAAGGTAAGGTTAGATATAGATAAGGAGATAAATATAGTATTATAATTGATTATGCTCTTATTGAATTTAATTTGTTGAGCATTTCCATTAATTAACTCTTATAAATAATAACACAAGAGATAGTTTATTAGTTAAGAAGATTTTTAATAAAATATGAAATGCAGAAATTTTATGTTTTATCTATGTTAGCTTATGAATAATTGCTACAATTTGTGCGTCTTGTTGTGTGCAATTTTGTGTGCTTTTTTTTGTTTTATTTGTGGTGCGTTACAATATGTTGGTATATGTGTAAACACATTCCCTTTTTTTTTTTTTTTTTTTTTTTTTTTTTTTTTTTTTTTTTTTTGAATAATTTGGCTTTACACATTTTGTATATTTACCATTGTTTTTTATGTGCTAATTATTCTTTCATAATTTTCTTACAACTAACTATTTTAATTTTCATTTGATATTTCATATCATATCATTTAATATTATTGTGCTTTATTAAGTATTAAGTATTTTTATACTTAAATTGTATGTATATTATGTATATTATATATGTATATATATATATTATATATATTTAATATTTTGTTAATTAAATATTTTTAATATGTGTTTTGTGCACTTTCCTGCCATTTGAAGTAAGAACTGTTACTTTATTATTTTTTAAGACCATTTCTTTTCGGAAAAGTGGTTTATTCTTTCCTTTAATACCCCTGTTAGCTGTGAAAATAACATCACCTCTTTTATATTTCTTTGGACTTGTTCTTTTAATATTCCTGTACTTATTTCTTTCCTTTTGTTTCCTTTCAATCTCACCCTTGAGTTCTCTATTCACAATGGCTCGAAAGTTCATTAAGCCCTGATAATTTATTCTTTGGGATCTATCGAAAAATATATCACTTGGTTTTCTCTTGATAACCGAGTGTATCGAGTTGTTGTATCTATCAACCGCGATATTTACAAGTTCTTTAACTCGAAATTCCTTATATTCAGATTTTAGACATCGATAGATCTCCAATACTGTTGAGTGGAACCTCTCAACCTGACCGTTTACCTCAGATCTATGTACTGGGGTATGGTAAACTTTGACGTTTAACATTTTAATGAAATTTAGAATTATCGGGCTCAAGAAACTTCCTTCATTATCCGTAACCAAGATTTTCGGAACAGTAAAATAATGTAAGATTTTGATTATTTTGTCCCTCAAATGAAGTACGGATCTGTTTTTTATATGGAACAATTTCCCAAATTTAGAAAATTTGTCCATACAACTGATAAATTTTTCATTTTGGAGTTCTAATATGTCCAAATGCAGTGGATTGAAACTCAGGGTTAATGGGATGTCGGTCATACTTATTTGAATGGCAAATCTCGCAACCCTTCATGTATTTATTCACCAGGCTGTTCATGCGTGGGAAATAATATTTTTCTAATAATTGTTCCTTATTTTCGCGAGGATTTCTGTGAGCTCTTTTATGTTCATCGACAATAAGAGAAGCGACACGTTCTTCGTTTTTAACGTCCTCCACCATTCTTTGTGTAACCCTAATATTGTATTTCGTGAAATTTTCGAGGTAAGCTTCTTGAAGTAGTCCGAGGTAGGTTTCGGGAATTTTAACTCCGTTAAGGATGTTTGGCCGAAGCTTTAACTTCAGAATGCTTACTAGATTCGTCTTTGTTGGGTTTTCTAGTGCTACGTAATGGCGAGAAAACCCAGGGTGAGGTTCTTCAAAAATTTCGAATCCTTTCCCAATTTTAATTATTATCTGATTCTTGAACACGTTGATTGGAACTTCAACATGCGGTATGAGATCGGAATTATCTTGGTCAGCGCTATGTGCTGTGAAACTCGAGGATCTTACCTCACTAGCCGTTTGGGTAGATTTGTCGGAATCATCATCTTGACCTTCGCTTGCGGAATCTGTGGCACTTTGCTGGGTCAACATTGAGTCTTGTTTTCTCTCTGAGCTAGGCAAGTGGTTCACCTCAGTTGTCAGTCTTGACAGAGCATCTGCAACCACGTTGCATTTCCCAGGTTTGTAGATGAGTTCAGTGTTGTATTCCTCAATTCGGGCTTTCCACCGCTTCAACTTTGTGTTGTAAATTCGATTTCCCAAGGAAAATGTAAGGGGTTGATGATCGGTATATATCCGGATTTTTTTTTGCTCCATACAAAAATGAGCGCAGGTTGTCCAAAGCCCATACAATTGCTAACATTTCCTTTTCATTGGTTGCGTATCCTTTTTCTGACTTACTTAAGGATTTAGAAATGTATGCGATAGGACGATCTTTACCCCATTTTCCCTGCGATAGGACAGCTCCTATTGCAAAATTGGAGGCATCCGTCGTAAGATTAAACGGTTTCTCGAAATCGGGAAATGCTAGGACCTCTGAAGAAATTAGTAAGGTTTTGAGGTCGTTAAATGCTCGCAGCGCTTCATCATCAAGCTTGACTGGTACTCGTTTGGACTGATTAGCCTTAACTTGAGCGTACTCACCTCTGGTTAAGTTCGTTAACGGCTTAGCAATTTTCGCATAATCTCGTATAAATTTACGATAATATGAGGTAAGTCCTAAGAAGCTTTTCAAATCTTTAAGGGTTTGCGGGGCAGAAATCTCTTGGATAGCTGTCACTTTCTTTGGGTCAGCGCGAACACCTTCGCTGGAGATAAGGTATCCCAAAAAATCGACTTCAGTCTTCATGAAATGTGTTTTTTCGAGGTTGACCTTAAGATTAACCTCACGGAGTCTAGAAAAAACAGTGTCTATGTTTCGAAGATGACTTTCTGCGTCGTTTCCGAAGACAATAATTTCGTCTATGTAAACGTAACAGATTTTGCCTATATATTCCTTCAGGACATCATCGATCATCCTTTGGAATATGGCAGGAGCGTTCTTCAGACCGAAAGGCAGTCTAAGAAACTCGTATTTCCCATTCATAGACGAGAATGCCGTCTTTGGGATGTCAGATGCTTTCATAGGGATCTGGTGAAAGCCGGAAGTTAAGCCTAAGGTCGTGAAGAATTTTGCATTTCCAAGACTTGCCAGAGTGCTGTTTATGTCGGGTATTGGGTATGCATCTGAAACTGTCACAGAATTAAGGCGTTTAAAATCTATAACCATCCTGTATTGCTTCTCCCCAGAAGGTTTTGGCTTCTTTGGGACAACCCAAATGGGAGAATTGTAAGGACTCTTCGACGGGCGGATTATACCTTCTGAAAGTAGTTCGTTTATCTCCTTTTCCACCACTTGCCTCATGCAAGCGGGGTAAGGATAACTTTTAGTATAAATTGGATCACTCGTTGTTGTTTTGATTTCTGCCTTTACTGTGGTTTGAATGGTCTCACTGGCACTTATTGACCCGAAAACTGATAGGTTTTTATTAACTATGTCTTTTAAAGCTATGCGAATATCTTCGGGGAGGTTTTCGTCCAGCAAGGGATTTACTTGCTTTGAAATGTTATTTTTTAGTATAATTTTGATATTAGGTGCCAGGTGTAAAATATTGTCTTTACGGTCAATGACCGCCTCTAGCTGTTTAAGCGTATCATCGCCAATGATGCCGTCAAATGATGTAAGACCTGGAAGTATGTAAAATGTAAGGGGTGAATTGTTCCCTAAGTTTCTGAAAAATTCTCCAGTGATTTTATTTGTAACTTTTATGTCACCGGCTGCAGAGTGTACGGTGAATGGTTTGGTAAGAGGGGATGCACCGTACCCTATGTGTGGACTGATAAAGTTCTTGTTTGCACCTGTATCGATCAAGAACTTTAATTTTGTCCCCTCCCGCGTAGCATATTCTATATATGGTACGCTGGAGTGGCTCCCGTCATAAAATTTACAGTATCCTGATCATCTCCATTGACTACTTCGACCTCTTCGACTGGTAGCTCTTCACGGTACAACAACTCAGTGTTGTACAGCTTTTGTTGCTTTCCATATCGGTTGGATCTGAAGCCATCAGATTTGGCTCCTCTCTTAAAAGGATTAGGACCACTCGGACCATTTCTGGGGTAATTCATATAGTTTACCTGCCGAGTTTGTACCGACCCTAATTCCATTTTCTCGTGTGGTTTGGGTGCAGTAGGCCGCGGAGGAGCAACATTTGCTCGAGGGTGGACGTAATGAGGTTGTTGGTGGAATCTTTCGAATCTTTTGGGTGGGAAGAGCTGTCTCGTATCCTGCCTAAAAGATTGGTTTAAAGGTGCCGTTATCGTATTCGACACATTAGGTATATGAATACTATGGCTCCGATAGTTTAAATTTTGAATTTCCAGACAGGCAGAATATGCCTCTGGGAGAGTTCGAGGTTTTTGTACGATGAGCATCCGCGAAATATCGCCGTTGAGGCCGCGCACAAAAACATCAAGGGCTCGATTCCTATAAGTTTCAACCAGAGCCGTAACGGTTTCCTGGCTATAAGTTTCGGTCTTAATCTTATTGATCATCAGGGAAAGTTGATGATTCACCGACGCGTAGAATTCGTCTAATTTCGAATTCCTTTGCGTCAGCTGGTTCAGTTGGTGCTCCAGCGTACGCATGTCTCTTTTGTCTGCGTAATGCAGAGAGAGACATTCTTTCATCGCTGCCCAATTATTGTCAAAGATGTTATATGAAATCAAGGCAGCATCTGCGCTACCTCTGATTTTTTGGCGAATATGTTGTAAAATCGCCCTGTAAATAGGTTTACTTTTTACTATGCCGTAATCCTTGAGGATCCCCTCGACAATATGTACCCAAGACACATATTGTGTCGGGTTTCCATCAAACACCCTAAGCTCCTTGACACAATCAGGCAGCCTACTTATTTCGCCGAGTTCTACCTCGGTCGCCGGGCCGCGCAGCTCTGCTGCAGGAGTTAATGCAGTCGGTTGTGGGGACTGCTTGGTTTCAATATTTTGAAGACGCATATCAAGTGCCTTCATTTGAAGGAGTATGTTTGTAACCGCTCCATTGAGCTCGATTACAGCACTTGCGAGCTTATCCATTAAAATTTTTTATTTTAAGATAAGAGGATTAAATGAAAAAAAATAAAGTACTTATCTGTTTTAATGCACAAAGTTCTCCTTTTTTTATTATTTATGGCAGGAATTCGCACCCCAATTTCCTTTTTGATATAGATGTAGGTACGAATACTTTGTACAATTCAGATTTTTTTCACATTCATTTATTATTTTTTAATTAATCAATTTAAATTACTTTCTTTCTTTTTTATATGCGACTTAATTTTATTAATCGCACTATTTTCACAAGATTTTCGCAAATGAATTTATTTTTTTTTATTTGAGAAATTTAATATTTTTCCTTTTTTATGCAACTTAATTTATTAATCGCACAATTTTTTGCAAATAAGTTTATATATTTTTTTATTTTATTAAAGAAATTTAATATTTTTTCTTTTTTCATGCGACTTATCAATCGCACAATTTTCACAACAGATTTTTGAAAATAAATTTATTTATATTTTTATTCAACTGATTTAATTTTTCTTTTTTTTTTTCTTTTTTAGCGACTTAACTTCTTGATCTGCTTTATTTTTTTATTATTTTCAATTTAATTATTCTTATGTTTAATATAATATAATTTTTCGCACCAAAGGTTTTGTATTTTATTAATTTATCTTTTTATGCACAGAATTAATTAATCGCACATTAGCACAGCACACACACTTCTCCTTTTTATTTTTGGTTAAACAATTCTTGATTTTATTCCATAATTGTTTCCAAGAGAAATTTTCTCTTACAATTTTTTATTTTTGTATTTGACTGGTTTAAAATTTTCTGATAATAATTTCTTATTATTTTTTTTTCTATCAATGTAGAATTTGTTACGAATCAATGTTCGTTATCACTCACATTGGCTTCATCAGATTGGCAAAGAACAATATTTGTTCTGTAAAAGAGAAAAAAAAAACATTTTTTAGTAAAAGGTATTGCTTAAAACCTTTTTCTTCGGAACAGGAATGCATGGGAGGTGTCGTGTTAGTTTCCCGTTCAGCTGAAAGCAGCTTACTAATGGCACGATCACCATCACCGTCGCAACCTTTAACCATTTTAGGATATCCGCAAAGCGGAAATTTTGCTACGAGGGTACCAAGGTGGTCAACTGTGTTCCCATGTGAACAGCGACGTGCACTCCATAGAGCGTATTGGTCCTGGCGCAGATCCTCAGGTAAAAAGGGGAGCAGTCTTGCATCCTGTCCCTGCTCGGGCGCCAGTTAAGGATATTCTATCCTTGATAATCAAAAAAATGCGAACGCCAACCCCGAAGGGTTGGCCTAACTGTTCGACTTACGGTGTTATTCTCTTTTTTATTATTTATGTTAAGATATTCAAATTCACGACGTTCACGCCACGATGTCCAATTAGAACTAACTAACGGAATCCAAGTTCTCCGTTAGCTACCTCTTCTTCCCATGATATTCGGCTGGGGCATTGGTCCCACGGTGCAAACTGCTGATTCGTCAAATATACCAATGCAGGTATATGCAGGTATATCGGCGACGGCGTTTGCGTAATATGATCTTAATGCACCATCATGAAAAGATGACACAGCGAATCATATATGATTCGCTATTTCATTTTTATGTCAATGCCCGGGTGCATTGTGATAACTGAGATACTGTCTATGTTGTGAAAGTGAAGGGAGATTCATGAGCAAGAGCCTGTGAGAATATGGAAGTAGTGTGGTTCTTTGGGACCACGGAAGAAAACGAAGACAAAAACGCAAAAACCGTCTCGGGATGCCTTCAAGTCGGTGTGTATGAACTGAATAGTAAGGTGCCCATATTACGCAGCCGTATTCAAGTACTGGTCTACCAAAAGATATGTAAAGAAGCTTGAGACCATAGGGAACACGAAAATCGCGAGAGAATCGTTTAACAAAACCGAGGATTTTATTAGCTTTTTTAACTATAAAGTTATAACGGTCATCGAACGTCAACTTACTGTCAAGAATAACACCTAAATCAGAGAAAACGGACAGCTTACAAAGAGAAGAATAATCTAATATGTAATTATAATCTATAATTGTTTTTTTGCGTGTAAGACACATTTTTTTACATTTGTCTATATTCAACAAAAGTCGGTTTGTATTGCACCATTCCCTAAATCTATATAGATCTTCTTGAAGCTGTGAGCAATCATTAATTGAACTTATAGTTTCGAAAATTTTAATGTCATCAGTGTATATTAGAACAGAAGAGTTTTGTATCACGGAGGTTATGACATTTACATATGAAATAAATAATAGTGGGCCTAAATGGCTACCTTGTGGAACACCATCAGAGTTGACGTAAAATTGATCAGAGAGCTCATTTCTAAAAGTAATACTATAACTTCTGTTCTTTAAATATGACGAGATCCACATCAAGAATTTTTCATTAAATCCTAAGGCCTTTAGTTTATAGGCTAAGGTCTTGTGACACAATTTATCGAAGGCTTTACTAAAATCTGTAAACACACAACCTACTTATTTCCGTTTTTTCAAAGGAATCAAGGCAAAAAGTAGTAAAATGAAGTAGATTTGTAATAGTTGACTTATTTTGGACAAAACCATGTTGATTGTCACAGATAATTGACTTACAGTTAAAAGATAACATATTGCAGATAATGGACTCAAAAAGTTTTGGAATAACATAAAGTTTGGCGATGGGTCGGTAATTCGTGATTTCCATTTTTATGAGTTGGAGTTATAAAAGCACTTTTCCATAAAAAAGGAAGTATTGAGCACCTGAGAGATTCATTGAATAGAACAAAAAGAGGATAGGATAAATAAAACACACATTTGTTTAACACGCACAAGATAGAACACCATCAGGACCGGGGCTAAAACAGTCCTCAAGTTCTGAGACACTATGAGCAATTGAATCTTCACATATGATAAAATTAAGTGAGTTAAGGTGTGGAAAATTTTGAGTTGGAAACAACGAATCGGAAGTTTGAAAGGAAGAAGGTACATCGAAAACATCTTTGAAGAAATTAGCCAACATATTTTAAATTGTTTGAGAATCATGACTTGTTGTGTTATTATATGACATAGAGTTAGGGTACCCATCAACATTTCTTTTACTTTTCACGAAGTTCCAAAAGTTTTTGGGGTCTGTTTTAACTGATCTTCAATTTTTAAAATATAGTCTGAATAAAGAGTGTTAAAATAGTGAATATAATTTTAAGTTCGCAGTAGTTTTGTACAGTTATACTTCAACTGCACTACGTTAATGACAACAGATTATTGATGGAGACTTCTAAAAGTAACGAAAATAATATGATACAAATTGAGAAATTGTCAATCTGGTAGACGGCCTTTGCCCAAGCCATATACAACTTAGGAAAACCATACTGTAACAATTTAGTTTTTAAAAAATGTTATGAAATAAAATAAAGTTTTGATAACTAACTGTTAACATACAAAATATGTGATACTGGTACCCCAACAACCCCAACAACCCTAGAGAACACCATCAAAAACGTTTACATTATTTAAAAACAACAGTTTGGTGTGCCATTTCAGCGAGCGGAGTAATTGGCCCTTTAAATATTGCTCCACCGCAAACGCGCGGTGCGCTCCCGACCAGTGACTCATAGCGACTAACAATTAAGCAAATCCTGCGCTTTGAATGGTACCCCTCCTGCTTACCTCAACCCGCTAGTATTTCGATAATAGCAATTTAAAGTTGAAAAATTTCCACTGGACACCCTTTACCAATGTTTAACCATCATACATTTTCAAAGGTGAAATAAATAAAGCACCCTGTTGTACCAGGCTGTATAAAGGTAAGATGTACCACTGAACTATTGCGTTTAACCAACCTCACCAGACAATTATTTTCCAAGCAAAAATCACTAAGCTTGGTCTTTAAAACTTACATAATGTACTTGTACATACATGCCTACACAACTTGTGGAGTTGCAGGTTTTATGGACAATTTTTCAAATTTTGGGTAGGTATGTATTCACTTATAACGTCAGCCACAGCCAGTCGTCAAGATCAACATCTGTGTATTATTTTCAAGTTTCCTTCAACACGTTGGTCGGTAAATAGTTAATATTATTTCCCTAATATAACGGACAGCAACAGCTAAAAATTAAGAATATGTTCAGATTTTCAATAATTATCAACAATCACCGACTTCATTAATGTACATGCATACACGTACAGTGACTATAATTCTATGCTATAAAAATGTTTAGAGCCAAAGGCTAACACCATACCACAATGACCACAATTGAAGTCATTACGGGATTAATTTCAGTTTTAATACTAAACTGTACAGGAATATTAGACATTTCGAGGAAATTTTTGGTTTGGTTGTTCTATTTATCGGTGGAAGTAAGGGGCTAGAGGACAGTTGGCGCCATAGCTGGGAATTGTTAAATTTAATTCGATTGTCGGTAATGCCAGAAAATCATTTTCACTTGAAGCAAATATCCTATTGTTTGATGGGCTCGCTTTACTCTATAGCGACGTGGCGTGGTACGGCGGCGGCGTATGTTGAGGAAGAGTTCGGAAAGGATTCAGGATGCAGGACGGTAAAAGCTATTAACAATAGTATCTATCTATTGAAATTTCCGTGTTTTGAACTTGTATAGAAACAAAGCGGTTTAGTGTTCCCAGTCAGGGTTACATTAAGTCGTGTTGTGGCCCCTAGGGAATGCAACATGCAAGTTTCGAGGTCTATCTCCCATCAAGTGGGTCATCTCTTCACGGACAAAAATTTTGGTTGTTATATTGATTGATGATTGTCAAATTGGTGCATAAATTGACAAAGTGACAACTTGGTTTTTTTTCAAAAAAAAGTATGAACATTTTCTGTTATCAATTTCCAATCTTCGATTCAGATAATTCAATAATATAAATTAAATTGCAAAATAGTTGCTTGTCCGTCTTACTTGCCCAATAAAGTCTTTTGTGAACACATTTAAGTATTGAGGCTCTATAGGGCAAGTATAGGTTTCGTGTAAAAACATTCGAAGTTCTAAAAAAGAAGGTTTCGTCATGCCGTCCTGTAATTTAAGCTTCAAACCCGGTACATAGAATTTGTATGTGATTCCCCAGATTCCCCAGAAATTAGAATAATTGTTTTAGCTCCTCTAGAACGAGTAGCTGCCATGCTGCCATTTAACAGTTTTAGATTTTTCAAATTTTCTAGAAAACGGCTCAACCTTCGTACCTATTATGACCAAAGTGGTTGTGGAAAAAAAATTTGCATAGCAGAAATAGGCATTCCACGTTTTTTGAGAAAATGGTCTGGTTTTGGGATTATTCAAGTTTTTTTTGATGGATGGTGCTTCTCAATAGTTTTGACAATTAGGTATAGCATCTAAAAATTTTGAAAAAAAAAACAATTTTATACATCTTGTTGTTAAGTTGTTAGCATGGTAGGTACCTACTAGGTAAAAATGTATACTAACTTTAAAGCTCTTTACTAAAATGTTCTTAGTTTTATGAAGTTTTTAACTAGTATCATACTAAGCCTGTTTTCTTAATAAACTCCAGCTGAACGCACCTTAAACAGTGACAGTTCGTACAAAAAGTAAGCAAACATACCTTTTGAAGTGTAAACATCTATAAGCCGGCGCGGCGGTAGGGTAAACTAAAAACGTGGGCTTTTCTCTGTATTACTTTACGAGGTCACACTTTATGATGAAGCAAATTTCGTTACGAAAATCTGCAAAGAGGATATTGGGTGCGTTCAATGACAAAAATATGAAGATCACCTTCAAGCAAACTAGTTTGTTTTGGATCCGTATGCACGTAGTCAACAACGTATGGACAACTTCGCATCCTCAAAACTGCATTTTACGGTTCAAATTCGTATGCGGTATCTATTAGGTTTGCGTGCGACATTACGTTTGCCTTGGATTCGGCTTTTTATGAAACGCGATTAATTATTTAAATAAATTTTAAAGGAATAATATATTGCATATCTTTGTAAATCTCAGCGACCCGCTGTCAGAATTCACAAAAACAAAATACGGATACAAGGTGTTTCATGCTTGCTCAAGAGAGTTTAAGAATCTCAGTGAGCCATATAAAATTATTATTTTTCAAATAAAAGTAAAAAGTTTAATTTTTTGTGAAATTGTTTGTTTTAAAATTATAAACTCTGACTCTATTTTCTCACGGGACACGGGGCCTTTTGGCAGTTACCCATATTACCTTATGGATAATACGGCTCTGTTCCCAGTCCAGGGAATATAAAACAATGAGGCGCGAAGTCGATATTAAATGTTCTATTCTAGCTGTAGGTTCTTGCCATATATTTGTATGACGATAATGGCGGAACTTAAATTTGAATATTTTGCCTGTTTGCTAGGGTGTTAAGCTGACTTTAACGTAGGAAGTATTTTCTGTGATAATCTGAAAACAATCATTTGGCTAGGGAGAAACAATAAATACTTTGAACATCCCTGCGATTTCAGATGTTCGATAGATTTCCATTTCAATGAACTCAAATTAATGAATGGATATGAGATATGTAGGTTATGAAAATTTAATTAGAAACTAAAAGGAGGTATATATGTTCATTTTACAATGGCTTGCTTTTGTGATCATTAGAAGTAACAGTTTTGGCCACGGTAGTGGATAAAAAGTTAAAGGTAAAATCTTAAAATTATACGTTAAAAATGCAGTCATAAGAAGAAGATTTAACCACCAAGAAGTGCCTATAGTTAAAAACATAGAATGTTTGTTTTTAGTTTAAACTACATATTTTTTTTTAATTTTGAGGTCGCAAATTAAATTTTTAAAATCGTCCAATATTCGGTCGTCATAATCGCGAAATCGAATAAATTCGAGCAACCATGGATCGGTTTCGCACCATGTTTACTCTAGTAGATAATGCGCATCCTCAGAGACTCCGTACGGTGCGCACCGAAGACGCTATTGCTTCTGTGGAGCAGAGTATCGAAGAAGACCCGAATGAGTCCATACGCCATCGGGCGAAACAATTAGAGCTGTCGAAAATTGGGCCTCTCGGCTGGAATTTATTCGAGCCAGCCGCGGCGGTCACTTGCCCGAAAACATAATGGCAAACCCTTATCTTTATAATAAAGCTAAATTCTTGGCCGCAACATGAAATTATATGCGTTTTATTTTTTTTTGAAAACTACACGTCTAAAAAATACACCCTTTAGATTTTTTTCTTCCGAAAATGCGCACTTCACTTGCATTTGAATGTGCTTGGCTTTGGGGTGTTTGGATAAGTTTTTGGAAATAAATTTAATGTGAAAATTTATAAACGATTTACACAAGTATATTCAATTGTTTTTTTGTGATTATTAGTTTTTTTTCTGCGATAGTTTTGTATTTAATCTTACTCTCGATTTATTGAAACAGGCAGTGAATTTGAAAAAAAAAAACAACTGTCATGGGACAACTTTATGAGCATTAAGGCATACCTTCATTCAAGATTTTTTGCAAAAATTTAATTTTTACTTCGAGGTGAGAACTCAAACACACATTCATTGAAACGTGTTTGATGATTGTTAAGGTGACCATTATCACGAAATGGGACTATCAAATACACCGACAAAGGATATGCTGAGTCTCCTAAAATATGTGTTCCAGGTTCCAGCTGGAAGTTGAACTGATCCCGTCATAATGCATGAAATGCAAACATATGCTTTTGACGTTTCAACTTGCTGCTTGATTTTGCTCTGCAAATCATGGGTTTAAGAATTTCGCCATCGCTTCGCTTTTCTTGCTTTATTCTATTTCATTTACTTTCTTTTTCATATCTTTGACATATGCTAAGCTTGGTGATACGACTTCCACTCAAAATTCTTAAATTTTTTTTATAACAGTGGTTCACAGTAGTTACGTACATACGTATTAGTTTTCTTTCTTCTTTTGCATACTGAGGAACTATAAGAGTATTTCATGGATTCATAAGGAAAATTGAACGAGATATAACAATCGAACATGGCATTACACTGATATAAAAACGAGGAAGGGGCTCTAGGATTCTGTTTGAATGTCGACCCTGAAACTAATTAAGTTTAAAAAAAAAATCAGCAAAAAGCTATAATCTGCAGTTAGCCCTATATTAATATTTAGTTAAACAAATTATTCTTAAAAATTTGCTAAGCAACGCGAGCACGGGTCTACTAGTGTGCGAATAAAAGGCGATATTTATTTCAATATATACTCAACACAATCTAAAACCAAAACAAATATGTTATCATTGATATAATTGACAATATTATCCAAACATTGCAGAGTCTGTTAAATTTACCAAATTGCGTTTACATATTATTTGCTAACATTTGAATTTAATTAGCTGAAATTCAAAGGCCTCAAAGAACGCATGTTTTTAAATTTGCAATTTTCATACCAAAATATCCGCTTTCCTTTGTCCAATATTTAATAACTAAACTAAAAAGTCTGTTTCATTGTGTTTTCCTGTGTTGCAAGAGTGCGAATGACAAATAATAAGCTTAATCACGCAGCACGAAGTATTATTATTTGAGTTTTGCATAAAATTTGATTTTGTATTCAAACACGATTTTGCCAGGACAACATGGTGTACCTCCGTAATATAGTCGATGTTGGAAATTTTATTTTTTTGTGAATTTTTCGTACGCGTCGAATAAATAACACAAATGAAATTAGCATCCTAAATACAGAAACAGGATACAGAACGGGGTATCCAATCAGTATCGAAGTCCTACGGGTAGGGGTACGGGTAGGGGAGAACATAACTAGTTTATGGCCCGATAATATTCAGCAGTGCTGAGGCTCGCCATAAACATGTCATTTGTTCATGGACTCCTTATCATAGAAGGATGGGATATGTTGTTTGCTTTTCATATTTTGAAGAATAATTTCTCACCCCCGTTGACATTGTATTAACAAAATAATCCGAAGTCAATGGCTCAAAATTTTAAACACTTAAAAGCTACTCTAAACCATTTTTAAATTGGACGCCGACTCTAAAAATGAGTTTTAGAATGAGAGTCGACGCTTTGATAGACGCTAAAGCACTCGTCTAACTTTAAAAGCAGCAAAATGCTTCTCTTTCTTTTTCAAAATATACTTTAACCATTCAACGTTTGTAATTTCATAACAAAAATTTAAATAAAAATATTTGATGAAGATTTTAAGCATCTAAATCAACAATCAAGAAAACTGTCTTAGCTTTAATTTGTGGTGCATGCACGCAGTAACCATTACCACGACAAAATTACACCATCTCCACCGCCCGATTCAATAGACTACGACACCAAACAATGTACAATACAAACTTGTATTCGGTCCGGTCGACCGCCCCAACAAAAACGAAAAAAAAATGTGGTACATAGTGTTGGACTACCATACCGCAGCAAATCATTTTCTGCTCACAAAATCGCCTGTCTATAGGGGCTATAGGGGAGTTAAAAAAAGAAAGAAAAAATTACAAACAAATTTAATTTTCAAAGGGGACACCCGGGGACCTCTCGATCCACAGTCGAATGCTCTTCCACAAATCATATATGTAAAACCTTACAAATGCGCTAAAAACCATACAAATGCACTGAAAACCTTCATTAGTTAGAAGAGTTGTTTAAAGTGTTTAAAATTAAGAAATGGTTAGACAGAAGTTTTTTTCAAAAACTATTGTTTAAAATAACTTTATTTAAAAACATAATAAAAGAAAAGATTTCTGGATTAACAAAAAGGTATATCATGGCATTGCTAGTAAAACCGTTGTCTTAAATGTTTTTTTTTTTGTGTTTTTTTTAGAAAATAACCGCTCCTGACTTATTCAATTTTCGAAAGAAATAGAAAAGATTTTACCATCCAGTTTTTTGTGTTTGAGTAAAAATTAATAAAAAGCTAGCTTTGAATATTAAAAACAAAAATACTACTAAATAACGTAAAATTTTGAACAAAATTAGTTTGAACAAATTTTTTTCAATTTTTTTTTTCGAAATTTTGAGTTTAAAAATGAATTTTTCAACAAACATTCTGTAAAACAACTTTATTTAAAACACGATAAAAGAAGAGATTTCTGGCCTTACAAAGAGGTAACTGTTGTTTTTTAATATTTTTTTCTGTTTTAAACATGTAACTTTTCTTATTAGCAAGCCATTCATTCATTTCTAGGGGTCTGAATTTACCCAAATTTCCCTAGAAAAATATTATTTACAGCGTATCATTTCTGCTAAATATATCTATTTGTCTCGATAATCATCGACTTTAATTCATTACAGTAAAAAAAAAAACAATTCGTTTTCTATTGTTTTCGTTCAACTTTATTTTTTATCATAAATGAAAGTCAAGTTTTTACTGCGAAGTTATAGGTTAGTGCTGAACGAACTTGGTTACAAATCAGATGTTATAATTATAATTAAATTGACAGCTGGCTATAGGATGTGTTCAACACTATCTAACCAAGTTACCACTTTGTTACATCTATAACATTCCTCCCTTTACAGATGGTGTTTAGTTCCTAAACGATACGGTTGCTTTATAACTCTGCCAAAGGTATCTCGTTGATTGCTGGATACTGAAAACTGAAGGTGAATTCAACTGATCATATGATGTAAGGTTGCGGGATGTTGCTATTGGATGAGGGTTCCATATCTGGGATAGATGAAATAGGTGGTATTGGTAAGGTTGATGTCATTTGTTTGATCTGTGACTGGTGGGTTATTGATAACTCAAAATTCATTTTCGATTCCAAATTCATTGTCGACTCTACTTGTCGTCTGACTATCGAATCCTCCAAGGTTCTAATTATGTAGGATACCGGTCCTGTTATCCCCGAAATACCAGATTTTAATCAGTCTCCTTCAATCGTCCCGTTCTTTAAATTGATGTTGTCTGGATGCAAAATGTCCAGTATTGTTCTTAATTTTAATTTTTGGTGGGGGCAAATATCCCCCTGTATTCGGCTTGATACAAGCTAATTTAATAACTTTAAACTGAGAAACTTATTCAAACTTAAAACTAACAAGTATGATTAAGATGAATTATGAGGGTGATTGAGAACACGGAGTTTTAGGCAGGGCGAACTGAGGTTAAAGTCGAAACAGTTTAATTCTCATTAATCCTCCTCATCATACGGGTAATAGGTTCACTAGAACCACAATATGTACGATGTGTGGGCAGATAGAAGAGACGAGATTTCTTTGATTAAGGCGGTTTGTGCTAAAAGTGATAGTTGTAAAGAGTTGTGCAGTCAATGGAATCTGAAAGAAGTCGATGAATGAAGAAGTTGTCAGTTATTTCTTTTCGTTTTTCAAACGAATTGATGTTTATTAGTTGAAGACGGTCTTGATGATAGGGAGGTAGGATCAAAGGATCATTCTAGGCAAGACCACGAAGGGGAAATCGTAGGAAACGACGTTGAATGCACTCGATTCTTGAGATGCGTATTGTTGATAAGGGACCACACTTGACAAGCGTATTCGAGGAGTAGACGAAAAAGGTTATGTAGAGGCTTCGAGTCACGTAAGGGTCGGAAAATTCTTTCCACCAACGTTTCAGACAGCCAAGTGCTATGTTGGCTTTAAGAATTATGTCGTCAATATGTGCTAGAAAGTTGAGCTATCGGTCCAGTGTTAATTTGTTTATTATGTAAAAGATAGGGATGAGTTGATTTGATGCGTTTACTTCAAAAAGAAGTATTCAATTGTCATTTGGCAATATTTAGGTGGAAGCTATTTTAAAGACACCAGACTGAGAAACTGGCAAGGTCTTGTTTAGAAAGAGTAGAATCATCTCTCGAAAAACTAGTCTTGAAAAACCTAGCATCGTCGAGTCGGCGCGACGTAGAGTAAGATATGGGAATGTTTGATAACCATGTCAATATCTTCCCACAACAAGCTCCGCTGGCGTTTTTCCAGTTGCGGTGTGGGGGGGGGGGGTAGTATTTGTTGAAAAACAAATCTTTGTAGTTGTAGTGTGTGGCATGCCACACCATCCGTTCAGCTTAGCTAGCCATCACTACACTATATTTCATTATTTCGATTAAAAGTTTTCAAGTGTGATTCTTTTTGGCTAACTTTCTTATAACTTCTTCAGTTGACTGATTTTCAAGTACATATTTCTTTATCAAGCCACTTGGACATAAGCATCAAACACATTTAAAAAAGTGGCCTGTGTAAGTTTCTACAAAATCGAAATGTAAAGTCGACCAAGGATTTGTTTTTTGCGTTACAACTTGTCGTGGAGCACTTGCAGGGCGTGGTCTAATCACTTCACATAGGCCGCACCGCCTGTTTAATCTGCTGATTTAATTGCGGCCACCAAACGTTACTTCGAGCCAAGGATTTCAAAATGTTTGTCGGTAGTGTGGATGGTATAACCACAAGAGAACCCCATGAAATACATTATTTAATAGTGCATTAGTACATCAATTATTAGATTTTGTTGTTCTTTAGAAAAAACATTGAATTTAGCTTTATTTTAAAGATAAGAGTTTGCCATTATATTTTGGATTAAGTAGCCGCCGGGGATGGCTCGATTAAATTCCAGCCGAGAGGCCCAATTTTCGACTACTTTTTGCAGCAATTGGGGCCGTATGTGAGCAATAACGTGTCGAATATTCTCTTCCAAGGCGTCAATTGTCTCGGGCTCATCTGCGTAGACAAGCGATTTTACATAACCCCACAAAAAATAGTCCAGTGGTGTTAAAATCGCACTATCTTTGAGGCCACGCCACAGGCCCACGACGAGAGATAATGCGCTCACCAAAAGTTTCCTTGAAAAAATTGATTGTTTCGTTTGCTGAATGGCATGTAGCGCCGTCTTGTTAGAACCAAAGGTTGTCCATATAAACATCCTCCAATTCAGACACGAAAAGTAATGAATCATGGCTCTATAGCGTTCCCCCTTATGGGCGGCTTCATTTTTGAAGAAATATGGACCAATGAATCCATCTGCCCATAGAGCACACCAAACAGTGACTTTTTGAGGATGTAACGAAACTTAACAATGGCTTGTGGATTATGATCACTCCAAATACTACAATTTGGCTTATAAACGTACCCATTCAACCAAAAATGAGCTTCATCGCTGAACAAATTTTTTTTTGTGAAAATCGGGTCAACAACGATTTCGTTTCGAGCCCATTTTGCACATTTTGCATTGTTCAGGCGCCAGTCTATTTATTATAAAATAATAAACCAAACTGAGCATAAATCAAGTGACAGCTGTCAAAAACACCAACTCCGAAAAAAGTATTTCCGGATTGAAAACTACACGTCTAAAAAAACACCTTGTACAAATGCAGCCTTTAGTTTTTCGAGGAATAAAAATCCGTCAGATCGCTGGGGGCATCTTAAATCATTTCAGGTGCAGTCCACTTAATCAAACAGCATTGACGTTTAGTTTTCCTGGTCGATGTTCTAGACCATAGTCATAAGCAGACAATATTAGAAACCATCTCAAGATTCTTGGTGAAACCATAAGAGGGAAAGATTAATGATTATTAGTTGCCTATACCCGCTACACTATATTGATGAAAGTAGGTATTTTATTCCGAAAATAACTGCCAACCCCTCTTTATCAAATTGAACATAGTTCCGTCCACTTGACTCCAAAGAATTTAAAGCAAATGCGATTGGTAGCTCAGAATTATCTACATATGTCTCAGTCGTAACCCTAGTAGCCTTATTTGGTAAACATTTATTGTAAACATTAAGCATTCCCAAAAAAATCTACAAAATTTTTTATTTTGGGCGTACCATTAAGTACAGAGATTCTTTCCTTAGCCAAACGACACGAATATATAGAATTCCTTACCCAACTCTGTTTTTCCTTCCCATGTGAATAACCAGCCTTTCAAGACAAATGTTCATCGTTTGCTCCTATTTAATTCTCCCTCTAATTCCGAAATTTCCTAAACGCTTACACTGTATTAAAAACATCATTTAAATTGAAATTGCTCGTTAATTATAAAAAAAGCCGAACAGACAGATATAATTACAGACGAACATTTTGCGAGACCAACTTTTTTCGTCTTCCCTATCATCTTCCAGTTTGATCAAAATCTCAAATTCGATTTTTTATGCGAATCCATAACTGCCATATAGTAGCTACATATGACGCAATTGAAAAGCAATAAAGGATTTCGTATACTTATATTATTTTATCGTGACAAGTTTAGATCGTTCATATCCATAGTCAGTACCCGGTGCTTAGCGCTAGCAGACAAAATAACGACAACTGATGGTGTTAGTTACTGTTCAATCACTGACTGACATTACCCTGTTGATGCCAAACAGTACCTCCTACACTGTTCCCTTAAGATTGGCGTTTTTCACAACATTAGCTTTTTACTACTATCAAGGGGGTGATGTATACATCGCTCACAAGCCCACTTCCAGACTGACCATCCAATATCTAATCTGCCATATTATATTGACCACCCTTCAGTTTAATAATGTCGCTTGTAGCTTCCCAGTAATGCAATCCATACTCATCGTACCTAATGTCACTACCCATGTATCCCAATTTTCTTTGTTTATCTATCTCTAGGGCTGTATCCTATATGTGCTACAAACTTTCTCCGCATAGCCATCTCAACAATACAAAGTGGTTTGCCAGTAGTTTTCAATTTGAAACCATTCACAGTCGAATGACCGTGTAATCATCGAGGATATCCCACAGCCCCATCTGCTGTACAAGTGTACATACACATATACATACGTAAACGAAACTCAAACTCAGAATACTCAGTCCTGGGCCATCAGCGACGTTGTACAATCCGTGCATAAAGTATTAAAGTATTGCAAACTTCTATGTCCGCCCATGTCCTTATTTTTATATCTACATGCTTATTCCTAGGCAAAAAATATAGAAGGTATATCAATGGATATGTTAGAAGTCCAATGGCAGGCAGAATAAGAGGATTTCTGGTTCAGGGAGAAAATGATCTTTGACCAAAGCGAGGTCGTGAACGATGAAACTTGTAATGGGTGATTTTTTAAGAGGTTTAGAACTTTTTTTTAAAAAAAAACACAAAAAATTCGAAAAAATGAATGAAATATTTATTTGAATCGATAGTTTGAACCTTGCAATTTAATGTTTAAAGGTAATTTCATGCAAATGTTGACCGCGGCTGCGTCTCAGGTAGCCCATCCGCTGAGTCCAATTTTGGCATACTCTTTCACACATATCGGCCGGTATCTCACGAATGAATGCATGGATGTTGGCTTCCAGTGCGTCAATCGAAGCGGGCTTGTCCCTATAGACATTAGCCTTGACATACCCCCACAAAAAATAATCTAATGGTGTCAAATCGCACGATCTAGGCGGCCAATTGACCGGCCCGAAACGTGAAATTAACTGTTCACCAAACTCGCCTCGCAATTGCGCCATTGTTTCGCGTGCTGTGTGGCATGTGGCACCGTCTTGTTGAAACCACATATCATGCAAGTCAAGAACTTCCATTTCGGGCAAAAAAAAGGTTGTTATCATCGCTCGGTAGCGTTCACCATTGACAGTAACGCTGCGATTCGCATCATCTTTGAAGAAATATGGCCCAATAATGCCGCCGGCCCATAAACCGCACCAAACAGTGGCTTTTTCGGGATGCATTGGTAGCTGTTGCAATGCTTCTGGCTGATCTTCACTCCAAATGCGGCAATTTTGCTTATTTACGTACCCATTCAACCAAAAATGAGCCTCATCGCTGAACACAAGCAGCGCGCGATGAACATTTCGAACCGAGCACGAATTTTGATAGTAAAATTCAATAATTTGCAAGCGTTGTTCATTTGTAAGACGATCCATGGTTAAATTGCAAACCAAACTGAAGCTGTTTGACAGTGACACAAGGTACTAAACACACGTCAGCTGTCAAAACCAGTGTTGCCAAAACCAAACCAGCTTAAAAATCACCCGTTATAACTTTTGCAATATCACGCCCATAGGAAAAACATATTCCTGGCGCAAGATATTGAAGAAGAGAAGATTTGTAGCTCACACCTTAAAACTAAATCTAAAAATATTAACAATTCAGAAATATGAGTCATCGTGTAAACAGTCAGAACCAATTGCAAGGTGTCTTCGAACTCTGTATACGCAAACAATCATGAAGTATCGATAGCCCACTGAACTTTAATCAGTAAAAATGATTTTTGGAATCTAGCCTATCACGATTTAAGCTTGCCTTTTCAATCTCAACACGCAAGTTGGTTAGAAGTCCGTCCAACACTGCTTAAATTCAAGTTTTTATTCACTGTTCCATATTATCTCGATAAGAATTTATTAATTACAACTATTTCGTTTTGATTATAAAATTATTTATAGTGTTATTAATTCTTTATAGTTCGTATAGTAAACGTTCAGTAAACTGTAAAGAAACGAACTCCGCGAAGAATCCTTGGTTGAGTTGTAATATTCGAAGGGAAATCCTTACCCATATAATATATTTCTAAAAGAATTTAATATAAGTATATTTATATTAAATTACATAAATTGAAAGGTACCTACGTTCAATTTTTATGCAAATAAGATAATACTATACAACTATCATGTTTTAATGAATTTGCACGTCCTAGCTTTCATGTTAACCAAGACGGTCCACAAAATTGGATTTATTGTTCCCTTGAAGTTAATTTTTTTAATCAACTCAGAATACTCCATAATAAAGATCAAAGGATCCAACCATAACTCAATCACGTGCTAAGATCACGTTGTCTGCTCATATATTAAAAGGCAAATTCGGAGTTCCTATTCCATCTAAATAAAATCTAAAATTCATCAAACCAGCCCTCGCAAGAGCTCGGAACAGTTCAGCGCGCAAACTCGTGACAGACGACGAGATCTTCCTCACGTGAGGAACAAATAGTTATTCAAATTAATAGTAAAAGAAAGCAGAATATTTAAATTTGTGGAAAGTTGATATTGAGTTTGAGCAATTTTAAAAGCTTATGTTACTAAAATTCATAAAAATTCTAAAAATACCTTATCCTAAAAGTGCTGGAAATTCTATTATATATAATTTTATAGCGGTCTGAATTAAGGTGATATATTGCTGTGTGATATAGATTGGCCCAGATTTAATGAATCGCTTCACTTGCTTTTCAATTACGCTGTGTGCATTGTCACCCTCGCAGTGGCGTAGCGAGGCGGGGGCAATGGGGACACAGGCCCTGGGCGGCAATCTGCTAGGGGCGGCAATCTGGAGCGGTAGTTTTCGAAAGTTAAAAGAAAAAAAATTAAAAAAAATATATAAAATTTACAAAACGGATTCTTTTTCCAGTCCAACGAATTTATTTAAAAAGTTTAACAGCATTTACACTGCTTCACAGTAAGTAATCCGACATTCCTTGTATTGCTGAAAAGCTAAATCCCATGAACGCTGTCCCCTTATGCAGCTATACATACATAAAACATAAAACTTCAAGGTCTCTTAACCTCAAGCTCACGAAAAGGCATTGAAAAAAGAATTCTAACTTCGAACTTAATTTGCAGGCAGGCAGTTTTTTTTCTAAGTTAAACCTTTGAAAACAAAACATATTTCAAAGAATACATTTTCACTCACGAACGTACCTAAATACACATTCGACCCAGGATAACATCATTGCTTTGTAGATGTGAAAACAAATCCCAACAACTGCCTAACAATAACAATAGTGCTTCATCTTTTCCTTACAATTGCAATAAGTAATGCCGGCTATGAGACGAGTTTATTTAAGGTCCACAATGAGCATTCTGAGGCTATCTAATCTGGGTATCATAGCTAGCTATAGAGCAGGAAACTACAGAGACCATCAATAATGAACAAATAATAAGAGATTTAGCTATGAAAAGTAGGAAAATAAAATTTTAAAGATAAATTTTATAAAAAAAAAAGTTAAACTAAAAATTAATTAGATAAAATGTACCTGCATTTCGTATCTACCTATATAAAGGGTTTTCCAATAAGAGGTGTTATTTTGATATTCAAAGAAAAATGGCATTTTTTGAGATAAATAATCGGATGTTTATTTATAGAGGAAGGTATGGAAGGTATATATAAAGAGGAAGGTATGTCGTTAATATTGGAACACAACATCAGCCAAATGGCCGCCACGACCACGCTTACAGGACCATATCCTTTTCATGAAATTTTCCATAACCAAATCGCAAAGTGGCTGCCCTATGTCCTCGATAGCCTCACGAATTCCATCTTTGAGGTCTTGAATCGACGCTGGGCTGTTGGCGTAGACCTTATCTTTCACGTGGCCCCAAAGGAAGAAGTCGCAAGGTGTTAAATCACAAGATCTCGGTGGCCAATTGTGATCACCTCTTCGAGAGATAACACGGTCCGGAAACTTTTCCCGTAAAAGATCGATGGTTTCATTGCTTGTGTGGCACATAGCACCGTCTTGTTGAAAGTAAACGTTGTCCAGATCAATACCATCCAATTCCGGCCACAAAAAATCATTAATCATCTCTCGATAGCGCAATCCATTGACCGTAACTGTTGCTCCAGCCTCATTTTCGAAAAAGTAAGGTCCAATGACCCCGCCGGACCATAAACCGCACCAAGCAGTCACGCGTTGAGGATGGAGAGGCTTTTCAACAATAACTCTTGGGTTTTCCGAGCCCCAGATTCGACAGTTTTGCTTTATGACGTAGTCTCCGAGGTGGAAATGGGCCTCATCAGTCAAGATGATTTTTCGATGAAATTCCGGATCATTTTCATGCATTTCAAGGACCCAATCAGCAAAGACACGACGTTGTTGATGACCAGCCGGCTTCAGTTCTTGTGTTAACTGAACTTTATAAGCCTTAAGACCCAAGTCTTTATGCAAAATACGGTGTAATGACGTTTGTGGAATGCCTAATTCCAAAGAACGACGAGGAATGGACAAACCTGGGTTTTCTTCAACACTTTGGGCTACAACAGCAATATTCTCAGTTCTTCTTGAGCGACGTGCACGGGTTTTATTTTTCTCATCACTAACTTGTCCCAACAGCTCGTATTTGCCCACCAATTTCTGTATTGCGGTCCGACAAGGTGCTTCACGACGGCCCAAAAATGTTTTAGGTTTACGAACCGTCTCTGGCAAATTTTCACCATTTTTATAGTGAATTTTAATAATTTCAATGCGTTGTTGAAGCGTGTATCGTTCCATTTTTATTAATTGCGTAGTTTCTACTTGTCAAATATCAAAAAATGACAGCTTCAAAAGTGACAGCTACCGAAATAGCGGGCTATTCAAAATAACACCTCTTTTTGGAAAACCCTTTATAACTTATTTCTGTTTTACTTTAAATTACATAAATTAAATACTTTCATTCTTTTATTTAAAAATCATTTCCTTGTACAAATTTTATTTAGGTAGGTATTTATTTTATTTAATTTAATTAATAAAAACAATTATTTAGTGTAATTAATTAAAAAAAAAAAATAATTTAATGTAATAAATTTAAAAATTAATGTATGCAATTATATTCGGATAAAGAAACTATCAGTACAAAAACGCCATAAGGTTCCATGGGGTCACCATCACCATTGTTTGGCAAAATTTATTTGGCAATTCTTTGTTTCGCTTTAGTCGTTAAATATTTCGTTTGATTCGCAATCCTTAATTGGCAATTTATGGTTTCTTTTTTATTCATTACGTTTTTCAATCGTTTTGCAATTAATATTTGGCGTTTTATTTGTCGCTTATACATTTTCACAAAGATATGTTATGTATGTATATTTTCATTAGAAATAAAAATAAAATCATGCGAAATCTTTTTCACATTCCTTTTTTTCGTTCATGGTATTTCGGTAAGTGTAGAGGGTTTTCATATTTTACTCCTGGATAGTAGATATATCTGTTCGGCATTTTGTTCTTTTGCTTTTTTTAATAGACATTCAATTGTTTTGAAATTTTGTGTCTTCCATTAAATTACATATATTATATGTAATTTAATCAAAAAAACTCAAAACAATTGAACGCCAAATAAAAAAGGCAAAACAACAAAATGCGAAATAAAATAAGCCCAACAATAAAATCCCAAATAAAAAAGGCAAAATAACAAAATGCCAAATAAAAAATTGCTAAACTTCAAAAAGCCAATCAAACAAAAGACTAAATGAAAATTGCGAAATGAGGATTTGTCAAATGATTAAAAAAACAAAACGTAATTTGCAGAACGAATTAAAAATGTTAAATAAAATAAAACCGAAACGAAAAACTGCGAAATGAACCCTTGCGAAATGTCAATTTTCCAAACAATTTTGGCAAAACATACCATACCCCGTTCTATGTTTTCAAAAAAACAAGATAATTCAAGTATTTTGAATTTTAATTTAGATAATCCAAGTTTAATGCGGATTACGTTGTTAATTTGATATCCTGAGGTAAGTCATCATGGGAAAATTTTAAATTTGCGGCTTTCTTTTTGCTTTGCTTGCTAGAAACTAGTAGGAAACAGTTGACGAAATTTTGAAGAGAGATTTCGCCAAGTTAATATACATTCATACATATGTTTATAACTGGTTGAAACCGTGGACAAAGTTTTTTTTTTAAATCTGAACCGAATTATAAAAAAAGAATCTCGTAGTTTTTGGGTGTTTGAAAAAAAAACTAGGGGTGGTAAAAATTGGGTCTGCCTCGTGCGGCCATGTGCCACGCTACGCCACTGCACCCTAGTTTTAAAAGTGACCACGAATCAGAAATTTATGAGTACCTAATACTTTTTACATTAAATTTTTGTACTGCGTAAGCGTAAGCGTAAGCTGAAAGGAGATATTCGTTTGCTGGCCGCAACAATTATCAGAGTAAAATATGAAATCTAATTCTTTATCAGGATTAGCCTGTGTAATTTTTTCTATATACTGCAGTATGCAACTCCCAATTTCATTTGCACCTTGTTTTTCCTCTGTTTCGTCCCAGAAAAAACATTCAACATTTTTATCTTGTAAGTCACTCACAGTAGAGTTAAAACAATTAATCTTACTTTTGTAATAAAATACTGACATTTGGGCATCACAGCTTGCAAGTAGTAAACAGCAACAATTGTGTTGTCGACTCTAGCTTTGTCTTTTTCTTTCTCTCTTCTGGATAGTTTATTTTCTTTCAAGTGATTTTCGCATGTTTCAAAAATTCTTTGTTTTCCTTCTTTGTCAGCATTCTTATAACTTTCACAGAGGTCATACTGATCTTTTTTTGGTGTATGAAATGAAATATTAATGTCCTTATCAAAAATGCTGTTAAAAGTAGATGCAGAAGGAAATGGTTGGTTCTCTTTTAAACGATTTTCTTTGTAGTCTCGGTATAAGTCGGCTAAGGATTTATCACACTGAATGTACTCCCGTGATGTCTGGGCACGAAGATAATGTGATTCCATCCGTGGTGTAGAATCAATAAAACTTATGACACTTTCACCGACCTCAGTTTCTACAGTACGTTGGTTACCATGTTTCCCTCGCCAGCCAGGTATGGTTTGTTTCGTCTTTTTCAGCTCGTTTTTTGGTTGTTTCGCATTTCGTTTTTTCAGCATTTTAATTAATAGGTATTATTATTTGGTTTATAATTACGAAAAAAAATCATTTGGTCTTTTACTTAGTTCATTTTAAGCTCATTTCGCTTTATATTGTTTAGTTTTTCGATTATTTCGGTTTTTGTTTATTTCGATTTCAATTATTTCGCCATCGGTTGTTTCGATTTTTTTTTATTGGCCCTTGAGTTTAGACCAATTTTTTTTTCAAAGTTGTGAAATGAAGTGCTAAATTGGCTTTTTGTGGTCAATGCTTATATCAATTAAGCTGTTAAAATCACACTGAAGACAAAATAAATCTACGCTAATTAATAGATTCTAATTAAAATAAAATGCGAAATAAACCGTTAGCGAGATAACCTTGACCTAAACAACTCATTGCACTTTCAACCAAATTGCAAAATAAGTAAAAAGAGAGAGAAATAAAATATAAACCAAATAAGGTATAACGAAGTAAACAAAAATAATTGTAAAAAAGCTTAACAACAGAATGCGAAGTAATAAAAGCGAAAAAATAGGCACCCAGGTCTGCCGTGTTTTCAATCAATCCTTTCTTCTACTTCGATTCTTTCCTTTTCCTCTGTTTTTAAACATGTGTGCTTAGGAATATGCAACAAGATCCCAGCCCACCGTCGTCGCCGTCGGTCGAATTAATGCCTGTGCGATCGCAAGCGTGCCTACAGCTGCAAAACTTCATCTTTTTCACCTAAACCACATACCTAAGTAATATTAAATCACAGATTTTTAAAGCAATTTTATCGTTATTTTGGCATCAAAAATACCGTCTTGAAGTCCATTGTGAATATGAAAAAAAATTATCCAAAATCAAATGTGTTAAAGATCGGTTTTTCACATCAATTATAGACGACAACAAGCTGAAACAAATAAATATTAAAAAAATGTTCTACACAAATGTGGATACAATTATTTTCCTTCAAATGGTCTTAGAAGATATCATATCATTAAAGAAAAAACAAAATTTTTAGATTATAATATGATCCTTTACAAAATATTAAAATCCGTATTAATAAATGCAAATCAAACATGAATTATCTTTCAATTATCTTGTAATTCAATAAAGTAAGTGCGGATTAACGATTGACTATTAATCGATATTGATTATTGTATCGCTAAAACTTCCACAAAAATGAAAGATTTAGTTATCACAAGAAATTCAAAATTAAATTCGCTTTGTTATACATTTTTTTCTGAAAGAGCTATATTTTTCAAAAAATCAACTTTTTCCATTTACATCCGGTTCTTAATCCGGAGTATCTACCAATAAGCAAAAAAACAAACATAAACAATAAAAAAGGAGATTCCCAAGGCTAAAATTAAGAATAGCCTAGTACCTTTCTTTTTTTTTAAGAATTTCACGCGCGTTTCTTAATAAAAATATCATAAAACTACAAATACAGACTTATCATTTTTAGGTCGCAAAGGATTAATTCATTGCATAACTTCACGTATATGTAGGTTACCGAAAAAAAATGCACGACTGGATCGCACGAACTTGCTCTTATGTGCAATGTGGTTCTAAAGACTGAACTAAATTGGTCATTGGCGCCGATATTGTATCCATTCGCTAAACGCATAGTTAAGTTGCAGCTAGTTTTATGTCAGTATACAAAAATGAAGAATATAGCCCCGTGTTGCATTTATGCATGCATGGAAATTTTATTATTTGATCTGGAAAATTGTTTAAAATCAACAAAATTATAAATAAATTGATAAAAATACTTCAGAAACTCTTTTGAAACCAATGCGATACCCCATCTTGTAGGAGCGGTTTTTAAAATACTTATTTTTGTATAGTAAGTATGTATATAAAATTTCGTTAACATTTTAAAGAAAAAAATTGGTACGCCAATTTTAAGTATTTTCTAATGTGGAGTTAAAACTTGATTTTTACAAAAAAATCTTATACCCGTTTTCAAAAATATAATTGAAACATTTTTTTTTTTTAATTTTGGTATGCAATATTATTTAAATTTATTATTAACTTCTGTATAAAAAATTTAGTTTTAATTTGTAAATCAGATAATGAGACAGTCAAAAATTAAAAAAAAAAGTCTTATAATAGGTACCTACTGTTAATAGGTCAATGTACAATTTAATAATTTTAAATGCTTCCCCTAACTAATTTCGCTACACACAAAATTTTATCAAAATAGTAGAAGTCGTTTTTGAAAGGTTTTCTTTAACGGTTTTTAAACAATTGTTTGGGAGCTACCGTTATTTCTGTTATAAGAATAATTTTTGTCTAAAATCGTTTAGAAAATTTCAAAAAAAACTGCTTTTTGACAAGTTTTATAGAAATCGACTTTGTCGATAAAAAATATCGAGTTTTCAAAAAAAAAAAATCCAAACTTTTTTAAAAATCCAAAAATATATTTTTGGGAAAATTTTAGTAAACAATATTATTTTTGATCAAAATCAGTTGAACCATTTTTGAGAAAAGTGAAAATAAAAAAAATCTTTTACTAATCGGTAGCTTATAATTATTTATATTTATCGAATTTTGTTTTTGATCTGTGGAGCCGATTTCGAGACAAATAAGATTTTAATTTTTGGCCAAAAAATATTGATTGAGGGACAAAAAGGTGTCGGTGGAATGTCCAAAAAACGAAATAGGCACCAGTTTAAAGGAAATTTAAAGAAAAATCCATTTGCTTAGGCTACAGTCGAACAGGCCGACGGACGGACCTTTTTGCGAGACCCACTTTTTTCGCCTTCCCTATTATCGTAATGTCAAGTTTGATCAAGATCTCGAGTTCGATTTTGAGATTGGAAGTAAATTTTCGAAAACTATTCAAGGAAATAACTTGATTTAAAAAGTAAACAAAAAAACAGATTTTTATCTCACAAAAAAGTTAATTTTTAATTGTTACCGTTGTTTTTTAACATATTTTTTTTTTAGAAAATTTCCCTCCCGCCTAAAAGGGGCGAAATAGACCCACTTCTATAGTACAAAATGCTTGTAATTAAAATGTATTTTTGTTCGAAACAAAAGTATTTGTTCCTGTCGAAGTTATTAGGGCTAGGGCAAAATAAAAAAATGTATTTATTAAATGTAAAATACGCTCAGAGACCTAAAATCGCCATCACTTTGAAGCCTCACAGTACTCTACTGCTCTTGAAAATCTTCTTCTTACAACCTTTATGAAATATGAATAAAACTTGTTGAAATGTTACTACTGTATGCCATTCCCTTTTATTGTCAATTCCGTCTTTTGATTTATGCAAAGTGAACGTTTAATAAGTGACCAGGGTTATCAATTTGCCTAGCTGTTCTTATCGTTCTAGATTCCACTAAAATGTGGATACGTTAAAGTATTAAGGAAATAAAACCGACATTGTCTACGGATGTCGCCCAAGAAAATACTTTGAAAAACAAGTTAAGTTGAAAAAACTTAAATGGCTGGCGAAGAAAGTTCCGTGACCCATCTTGATAGTATTTCCTAAAGTGGGCACTAAATCACTCAACAGCAAAAAAAAAATGGCTTATCTGATGGAAATTTAGGGTCATGTTTGCAACAATTCGGGGTGAAAACATAAAAGGCAAAACCTTTTTTTTATATTTTTGTGTATTTTTATTTCTCTATAGTGCTGAAAGAGAGGGGAACGTCCTTTACCTACACAAAAAATTTATTTTTGCTCAACGCATTGAATGTTAAAAAACATCGAGTATATAGGTATCACCTGTCGAGGGAAGTATTTTCCGTGAATAAAAATATTATGGCATCAAAGGACTTTCAAGACTCATAATGAAATTCCTTTGCTTATTGGAAAATTCTTACAGGATCAAAGAGTTTTATGTTTTTATAAGTCGGGTCATCAGTCAGGTAAAAGATTATTATGCTAACTATACTTTTTTGATATCTACATATAGATAAATGATGCACAATATGATAACGAATATTTTCATTTGATTCAATAACATACCTCAAAATATAATATTGTAAACTGGGGAAAAAATATCTGTCGATTTAACAAATAAAAACTTAGTTTATGGTTAAGGTGTTGAATAAGATTCATCAATTTGGAGAAAGTATTTTACAATATTTTAAGCAAAAGCATTCAATTTTGGATGTGTAAACATCTGTGCTGGCCGTAGAGTGAAAAATAAACGTGAACGTTCGTGTGCAACGTTACGTCGTGCAACGTTACGATGTGCAACGTTACGATCTGCATACTAGGATGGGTGCGTTCATTGAAAAAAATCTTAAGATTCCCTTCAAGCAAAAACAAGTCCGTTTTGGATCCACGCACGTTGATGTTTACACATATTAACCGCGAGTCCCGGGGCACTCACACAATAACAAAGTTTGTTATCTTGTTTATTTATTTCGCAATTCACTTTAAATTGTATACATTTTCTGTCATTCTCATTCTTTATGAAATCCAACCTTTAATGCATGTTTACAGCTTACAGCTTACAGCTTTCGGCTATTGTCTTTGTTTTGATGACAATTGACAGCTGTCACACCAAATCTGTCAAAATAACGTTTTTATTTATTTGCTTTTGTTTTGATTGTGAGAAAAGGGTAAAGGATAGATACATTTTTAATTAAATCTGCACGCAAAAGGTAAAATTGTTTTAAGTGGTGTATATAATATAAGTTTATTTGTAATTATTTAGTAGTTATTCACAAAAAAGAGGAGGAGAAGAGGAAAATCAATGTGTTGATCAAGTTACTGGTCCCAGCAGAAGTCTGTAAGTTTATATTTCTATGTAATGGGTCCGCCATCTAACGTTTTTTTTTTCAACTAGTGCTTATTTCGTGAATGGTAACACTTAACTCATGTCTGATTTGACAGATAATTAGTTTTATTTTATCCTTCAGCTGAACGAATATGGTTGTGTATACGCTTCGCTATACACTTCGCTAAGTGGGCGACTTAGAGAAGATGCCGATTTTGCCAAAAAATCATCTTTTCAGATGAAGCTCATTTTGATCTTGGCGGGTAGTAAACAAGCAAAATTGTCGCATTTGGGGCACAGAAAACCCGCACGCATACATTGAAAAGCCGATGCACTCAAAACGAGTCACTGTTTGGTGCGGATTTTGGTCCAGAGGTATAATTGGGCCATTTTTCGAAAATGAGCAAGGAGTGGCCGTCAATGAGCAAGGAGTGGTCAATGGCGATCGTTATCGGGCCATGTTGAACGAATTTTTGTTCACAAAATTGAAGAGGAGGATATTGGCAACATTTGGTTTCAACAGGACGGCGCTACGTGCCACACAGCCGAAGCTACACTGGATGTTTTGCGTCGTTTTCAAAAAAAAAAGTTATTTGGCGGACCCTTTACATACTTTTAACATTAGATATACGTAACAGGCAGGCAGATTTTCTTGGTTAGATTTTTAAAACTAAGCGTTTTTTTAATAACAGTGTCGACGACACAGAGGCTCCAGAACTTTCAATACCTAACCAATCAAATTATTTTCTTGAAAATATAAATCTACTGCAAAAACATTGATTCTACTGCATTTTTTTGCAAATCTACTTCGGAATTTTTTTCAAAACGTGGCAAACCTGGCCTGTAGTGACTGAGTATATATTTAGAACATAAAATAAGTTTCATCGGCATATATATGGCCGATTCACAGTTGGGGAGGAGGGGAAAGTCAGCCGTATATAGGTTATAGAGGAGGGGACCCAAAACAGATCCTTGAGGCACTCCTGCTGGCACACAAAGTTTTTGTGACAAGTCACCAAACACATAAACGATGAAGTGTCGCTATTTTTCAAAAGACTGAGTTAATTAAATAATATATAATTAGAAATTAAATTGTATCATTTTATAAATCAGGCCATTATGCCACACACTATCGGACGCTTTCTCTACATCTAAAAGAACTAGACCAGTAGACTTTTCATTGTTACAATTGCTGCCAATATTATTCGATTCACTTGCTGTATAGTGCTATGCTGTTCACGGAAGTCAAACAGTTGAGGTGGACAAATATTATTAGCTACAATAAATTCATTTAATTTGGATTTGATAAGTCTCTGAAAGACTTTACTCGTGCAGCTCAGGAGAGTTATGGGTCTATAATTTTTTTGGTCATTATGTTGTTTTCCAGGTTTTAAAACTGGTACAACCTTGTCCACTTTCCAGGAAATAGGGAAGCATTGAAATTTTATGCAACTATTTAATATAAATATGAGGCACTCAAAACCAGACTCAGGTAATTCTTTGAGAAACATATTTTTCCTTCTATCAAACCCAACTGATTTTATTATTGCGAGTTCACGAACTATTAAAACCAAATCAACAAGATGAACGTAAAAGTTCTCACATATGTCAACAGATAATGAGTAAAAATTGCTTGTAGCATCCTGTACATCATTTTGCGATTGTGGAGATCCTATTACCTTGAAGCTTGAATACTTCTCGATTCTCATAGAAAGAATTAGCGAGAGTGTTTGCTTTATCGGAATTCGTGATAAATGTATTCAAACGTTTCGGTATGCGGGAACAAAACTATTCTTCTTTTTTTAGGTCTTGGCTATGTTACAGAACGGTTTACTGTTTTTGTCTAAAGACTGAAGTTTTAAGTTCCATTCTATATTTATGAATTTAAAAACTTCAATTTTTATCTTGTTGTTAAGTTGATTGACTTCGGAGTGTAATATTGGATTACGGTTAAGCTGCCACTGTCGTCTAAGACGATTCCGTACCTTTATCTATATAAATAAAAATGTAAATGTTGGTTTGTTCCTAATCGCTAATCTCTCAAAGTTCTTGACCGATTGCTTTGAAATTTTGACACCCCATTGCATTCGAATACGAGCGTGTTTATATAAACTTTTTTTTAGAAAAAAATTGGCGGGATATGTTGTGCATAAAACAACACCCGCTATACTGATATATAAGCAATACAGGTACTTTATTTATCAGAATTTATTTATCAGTTCTCAATTTATTGTCAAAAACTTGAGGAAATAAAATATAAAACTTTTTGAAATTTTCGTAATTTTCAAAAAATTTCAGAATTCAGTTCACATATTATATAGGTACGTATCTATAATTACCTAGGGATAGCGAAAACGTAGGTATAACTATCCATTTAAAGTTCAATGTTTTTTCAGGACAATGTTTGCATGTGCCTAAGGAAAGAGTACTGTATGTACCTATGTATGTATGTATACTTACTTGTAGAACTATAGAATCTAAAATGTCATCTGAGATAGAATTTTTATTTCACATCAGGTTCGAAGTCGAAGAGTTTCAAGCTATGCGCAAACCCAAGCGAGGGCGGTGGCGATCACGATAACATGTATCGCGCGATAAAGATGCTATCAAAAATCTGCTCACATCAACGCGATATTGCGATAAACAAACGATAAACATTGAAGTTTAGACACACCGAATCTTATGTATAGCTATACAAAACATAAAAGGCTTAATTTTTAGCATTGCATCACTACTGACGGAGCAAAATATCTGAAATCTCGAAACATTTGTTTGAAATTAAATGGAGACAAAAAAGGTATGAGTTGTGCCACCGGAAAAATTAAACTGCCTCAACTTGTAGTTTACAAACGTCAATTATTTATTTACCTGTAAGTTTATCCTTTGATTTGTTTTCTTTAAAAACAAATTTAATTCAAAAATTATAAATTAAAGATTCTTATGGACTTTTCCATAGGTAAAATAAATCAATTTATTTTGATTTGGAACTGTCAAAATGCCGATTTTGGCCATTTTTGCCTTTCCATATACTAACACCAACATAATTTACAGCAGTCAGTTTCCAAAGCGTTTATTGTTTGTTGTGTCCAAAATATGTAACCAATAATCGTTCATAATAAAGGGAAGCGGTTTCAAATGAATCGGTAAATCTCATTTTTCTCTTCTAAAATGCATCAAGGGGTGAAGATTTTTTAAAATATTTACACAGAATCGTATTCCATCCGCCACCCAAAAACATTAATTTTTAAATTGAAATCGGAATTTACCAATGGAGAGCCCCATTGAACGACTACTTTTGCGTCGTGGCATTTCTTCGAATTCTTTTTTGAAGTTTCAGCCTGTGAGTTGTGCATAGGTCCGATCCTTTACTTTTTGCATCGAAACTCAGAAAAAGAAGAGCAACGATTAAATTCACAGTATTCCGTACTTCTAATCTGAATGACAAGCTCTGTACAATATTTGGCTTTTTTTTACTCTCAGAATGACATTTTGCTGTACTGTGAATTTTTGTCCTTAGAAAAAGCTTGCACAGAAAATCCCAGATAAGGGAAATTTGTAAGTCGTTTGAGAGGGGTCTTTTCTGTCTAAAACAATGAATTTTCTGAGTACGGCTAAACAAAATTGTACAGCAGGTATTGTTATATATCCTCCTACAAAAAACGCGTCCGGGGAATGTACAAAACTAGGAAAAAACTAAATATAACTAATCAACTAATGCGTTCAGGCTGAAATGAATTGGGTGGAAATGAAATTAAACCAAATCGCGATTAAATATTGACTACAAAATTTTAAAACAATTTTTTTTAATCATACGAAACAAGGTATTGCTAAAGATAATTTTACGCCCAGCGAAGCGGGTGGGTAACAGCTAGTAATATATAAAATATGATGAGGCAGTTTTAATTTCCGATCAGATTGAGTTTTCATAGAAACAGATAAATCAATACTTTCTGAGATATTATCGCCAAAGTTTTTGATAAAATTGTCTATTTGATCAGTGGATTCTACACTATCTATGTTTTTATCACTATATGTTAGACGTTTTTTTATTGTGTTCCGATACCTTGGCAATTTGTCACAGTGGACTTAGCAGTTTTACAAATTTATCCACCGCATTGTAGTAACCTAGTGCTGCAAACCTTCCTGTCGGTGTCGCGATAGAATCATTATCACTGACGATTTTAACATAGATATATAAATCATTCGCAGAACTCATATCCACTGACAGTTCATTTGTTAAAATACGCCCTCACGCACCTTTATACATAGGTTCAATAAAAAATGCAAAATAATGACTATACCGGAAAGACATACTGTGTAAAGATAGTAGAAATATAACTAACAGGAACCATCACCAGAACATTGAAAATTACAAGAAATAGTTTAATCTGAATTTTTTCGTTAAAGGATTTTCTAAAGGAATGTTTCTCACACCGAAACCCACACCAATTTAGGAGCACACAAAAGTTATTTGCCTCATAATTGTTGTTTGCTGTGTATAATATAGATAGTATTATGCATTCGTTGGGGATATAAAATAAGGGGTGGTGGTTTGAAAAGCTGTGTGACGAAAACAGTATCAAGATCAAAAAATTATTCCTACGTGCCTATGAATGATGAAGGCTTGAGTTGTTGACACAAGTTTCGGGTAAATTTCTTAAACCTTTATCCAAGACGAATGGATGAAACAGGGCAGGAACATATGTATCTTCCTGGATAGATAATAAATTCACACAGAAGGCTCATACCGCTGTTGTCACGAATTAAAATTTACGTCAACTTGTTCACCCACTTACTCACTGCTGAAGCTGATGCTGAAAGCTGAAACCCAGACTGAATCTGAACCACTCGAACAAGGAGATTTGCTCTTCCATCACATTTCTAACCATTCCTATATGATTTCTTGTTTCTGTCGTTTGCTGTCACCGCAGAAGCATAATTTTCACTCAATTCTGTTAGCTAGCTATTCCTCTTCATCTTATACATACAAACATATGTGATTTCTTTTTTTTCTTATACTTTTCCTACTCCTGATTTTGATGTCGTTTTAATGAAAATGCCAAAAGCCAAAGACAAATGGGGTAGAGTGGGTGGAGGTTCTTGGAAAGAGTGCTGTTTTGTCTAGAGTATATTAGACGATGTAACGGGTGATTTTTTAGCTGGTTTGGTTTTGGCAACACTGGTTTTGACAGCTGTAGTGTGTTTAGTACCTTGTGTCACTGTCAAACAGCTTCAGTTTGGTTTGCAATTTAACCATGGATCGTCTTACAAATGAACAACGCTTGCAAATTATTGAATTTTACTATCAAAATTCGTGCTCGGTTCGAAATGTTCATCGCGCGCTGCTTCCATTTTATGATCGGCATTCTCGACCTTCTGAGCAGTCTATTCGGAAGATTGTGACCAAATTTCGCACCAAATTTACTTTGTTGGACATTAAACCACCAACACGTTTACGTACTGTGCGTAGTGAAGAAAATATTGCGGCCGTATCAGCTAGTGTGACAGAAGACCGCGAAATGTCGATTCGGCGCCGTTCCCAGCAGTTAGGCCTTTGTTACAGCACTACGTGGAAAATTTTGCGGAAGAATTTGGGCGTAAAGCCTTTTAAGATACAGCTGGTGCAAGAACTAAAGCCAGCCGACCTACCACAACGCCGAATTTTTGGTGAATGGGCTCTTGGAAAGCTGGCCGAGGATCCGCTTTTTTATCGAAAAATTGTGTTCAGCGATGAGGCTCATTTTTGGTTGAATGGGTACGTAAATAAGCAAAATTGCCGCATTTGGAGTGAAGATCAGCCAGAAGCATTGCAACAGCTACCAATGCATCCCGAAAAAGCCACTGTTTGGTGCGGTTTATGGGCCGGCGGCATTATTGGGCCATATTTCTTCAAAGATGATGCGAATCGCAGCGTTACTGTCAATGGTGAACGCTACCGAGCGATGATAACAAACTTTTTTTTGCCCGAAATGGAAGTTCTTGACTTGCATGATATGTGGTTTCAACAAGACGGTGCCACATGCCACACAGCACGCGAAACAATGGCGCAATTGCGAGGCGAGTTTGGTGAACAGTTAATTTCACGTTTCGGGCCGGTCAATTGGCCGCCTAGATCGTGCGATTTGACACCATTAGATTATTTTTTGTGGGGGTATGTCAAGGCTAATGTCTTTAGGGACAAGCCCGCTTCGATTGACGCACTGGAAGCCAACATCCATGCATTCATTCGTGAGATACCGGCCGATATGTGTGAAAGAGTATGCCAAAATTGGACTCAGCGGATGGGCTACCTGAGACGCAGCCGCGGTCAACATTTGCATGAAATTATCTTTAAACATTAAATTGCAAGGTTCAAACTATCGATTCAAATAAATATTTCATTCATTTTTTCGAATTTTTTGTGTTTTTTTTTTAAAAAAAGTTCTAAACCTCTTAAAAAATCACCCATTATATAGGCAGACTTGCAAACTGTACGTGTGCAATGAAATGAGAGATTTCACCAGAAAATTTTTAAACAGCCGCATTTTGAGAATTTATCTTCCTGCTTTGGGTTATATAAGTATCATATCAACCTATTGGTTAAAATCGATAAAAAGGTAGATTTTCAAATGGTTCGACAGAATCTTACTGTCGAACTTTGCTGAAACGGGTTTGGTTAAATGTCATATAAGTATAAATTTATAAATAGAACAAGCTAAGTATGCCCCAGCTTTCGAAATTTTAGTGCCAATTTATTATCCTTTTCTGGAATACAAAATTCTATTTTTCAATTAATTTTGAAATCTTTTTGTATTTAATTGTTTTTTTACTCATATAGATATTTATCATTTTAACCTAATAATTTTTGACTTAACCAAATTGAAATATTGTATTGTTGAAGAATCTTGATGTGAATGTGCAAAGTATATGAAAGTTTTTATAATACACATTCTATATACTAATGAAATACATCAGTCAAGTAGAAGACTTTAGCACTTTTTAATTTATTTTAGTATAAAATTTTCATATAAAAATAAAGCCTGGCCCATTTAATGATTAATGCCCATTTAATGATTAATGATTAAGAATTTTAATCTTGTTGGGTTTAGTTCACATTGGATTGTTATCAAAAAATTCATGAAGTTGAACTGAACTTAATAAAAATTGCGTAGATATTGACAAGCCCGCACTAGTCAACTGATGAGTCCAAGTGAGATCGCCGGGACCAAACGCAAATTTGTATGGACTAATAGGTAGATACCTCCAAAACATTTATGAAAAAACTAAGCGGGTACTTAAAACTCACTGACACTAAACCGAAAAATATTAATTATAGATACATTCTTTTCTCTAGGAATAAATAATAACTAGCTTGTTGACATTACGATACATACCTAAATGAAGTTTACACTTCCTTGCATTATACACATGAAACACATTGTGCTACTATTATATTTATTAATCATTTTAGTTCCACAAGGATTTCATATGAATATATTAAAGAGCTTCAAATCCACTAGCCACTTATAACAAGCTGTTTACAAGCAAAAACGCGCTCTCAAACTCAATGAATTAGAACTATGAGCAAGCACTACACTGGCTCTAATGGTGCATATAGAGTTTTTTCCCAAATAAACGAGCTTTAAGATTTGATATGTAAGGGCTGTTAGAGCATTTAAAAAGCTAAAAATGTTTCTTGAGTGTATCCTTTGAATTATATAAAAATATATCACAAATTTAATATTTAATGATTGCGATAGACAAAAACACAAGGAATATCTATACATTCATACTCTCATTATCATTTTCCTGCAGAGATGTATGTTGGATGGGGCCAAACGACATGACTTTAACAAACGAATGAACGAAGTAGACGACAATTCAAACTAACTATTACAAGAACGAACGACGATCAAACGGAATATAATGTACGTATGTACAACACGTCCTTTATGGCTTAACAAAGGGAATATTCATAATTAATTAATCCATTAATTTTCCTTTTTTGATAGAAATATTAATTTTGAATCCGTTTATCTCAAACTCTAGCCCGAACGGTATTCCTACTCGCCATGTCCATCATTAGAGATATTTAAGATAAATATAATCGCAAAGAAAGATACTTACTTATAGAAATATAGATGAAGATTATTATTGTTTGTTTTCATGTTCTTAATCTTGGCAATCAGTTTTATTATTTCTATTTGTTGCCGTCACTCGTTACTCGTTAGGTCAGCAGCAAATGCAGCCAAATACTCAGCAGTTTGCATGAATGAATGAATACCGCACACTCGTTATCACTGGCGCAAAATTCAAGACGAGTTAGTAAGATGTTAAATCATTTATAGTAGAATAATAGATTAAAAAGAGAATTTTTCAAATAGAGTCAGTATCGTACTATCTTTTTATCATTTTGCTAAAGTTAGAGTTAAAATCAACAAATGGCTATTTTATCTGTTTAGTATCATAATGTTCTTACTCCATATGTCACTTTGACAATAAAATGCGAAAAGGGGTGCCTATGGTTTTGTTTTCTGTTTTACTATGCATCGCTTTTCTTACAATAATATCAGTTTACTTCGTAATACCATATTTTGTTTTATTTTGTTTTTAAATCACTTCGCCCTACAATAACTTTTTCGCTATGCATTTTCGTTTAAAGTGCAATGAAACGAGTTATTTAGCTCAACGTTAACTCGTTGACGGTTAATTTCGCATTTTATTTTTATTAGAATCTACTGTTTTGGCAAGGTCCAAATTTCTTAAAATAATATTTAAAAATATTAAAATGAATGTTTATGTTTTTATTTCATGTTTTATTGAAATGGAGAACTCATTCTTTTACATAGATTAATTATTTTGTTTTGTAAAATTAATTTTCGTTTTGATTATGTTAATGGCAGTATGTAATATGTGGATATGGTTTTCAAAAAAGTTTACTTAAATGTTAACCGATTTGTGAAAATAAAAAAAAAAACAATAAATTTAACCTCTTCAATATCTTTGTAATCGTTTGTCTCGTTTTTTTTTGTACATATGTAAAGAGCCAAAAGACATTAAAATTCGTGCGAAAAAAACTAAACAAACTTTGGCGAAATAATTGAAATCCAAATAAACAACGATACATGTACCTACAATAAAAGCCAAAAAGAGCTTAAAACGCTCTAATTAAAAGACTAAGGGCCGATTTTTCAATAGTCAGTTAAACATCAGATATACTCTGTCCAACAAAAATTGGCAGTGTAGGCAAGATAGGACGTTTACCTATCATTCTGGCTACAATGGGTTGCATAAATCTGTTATTCATTTAAGCTTTCACAGGGTTTTCGTAGCGTACGCGATAACACTCATCATTAAAAGCTTTTTCTTAAAGCTCGAATATCAAAAGCACCTTAACAGAAACTAAAGGAAAAAAAGCTGAAGGAATTACCAAATGCACACGGGTAACCCTGAATTTACATCAAGCAGCAGCCAATCGCCATTGACCACAGCAATTCAGTGCACACTGACACTCAGATGTGCCTTGAATTGGACGTTGGGTCTGTGTCCGATGCTATTGGAAATTCAAGGGCGTGCAAACACTTTTTGTGGAGGAGTTATTTCAATTAAGTATGGTGCACAAATATGGCACGTTACTGATTTTGAAAAAGCTTTCCCATAAGACGTGTACTGCCTATTTTTGTTGGACAGAGTATAGTACTTATTCTTCAGATAAAGCAAACATTTGTTCCTATTTATTCCTCTGATAGTTAACTGAATTTTTAACTGATGATGAAATATTCTTCGAAACAAATATAGAACAAAAAAATTGAAAAACATATAAATTTCAATGTTGTATCAACAAAATGAGAAACGACTAAAATAAAACAACTAAAAACCCTTTCATAGGGTTTTGCAATTGGCGCGGGTAGATCTATTATTATTTATTATTCAGTTAATGATGCCAAATCATCATGACAAGTTACACACGATTGAACAGCACGTCCAAATGATATCACTTTAATATCAAAATCTTTTTGGGGCAACAATAAGTGCTCGTTGGGCCCATTTAACGGTTTACATGGTTGTCTTTCCAAGTCGTTTATCGATACGAAACGCAAAACATGATTGCTCGTCGCTGTCTGTGAAAATCCGTATAGTTCTTCGAAAACGACGATGTCATGGCCATCAGCATCAACAGATTGCACTACCGATCGCTGATAACCATTTTTTGCTGACTTCAATCGGATAATATGGATGTGAACGATACGTGGTTCCAACAGAACGTTGCAGCGAACGCCACAATGTTTCATTTCAACATCTACCCCCCTTATTTTTTTTTGTGAAATTTTGACTCGCGAGTTAAGTCCTATTTCATGGTTAAGTAAACTCACGAAATTAAGGTTAGCTAGGCGTTTTGTTGTTTTTTTATTAATAGGGCGGATAACGTGCAAGTTTCAGCTCAATCGGATGCTTAGTTTAGAAGTTTTATCTGTTTTTTTTTTTATAATTACTTTAGTGTTCACCATATCGAAAAGTTGATTCTGACCATTGATTGATTGATTCTGACCATTGACGACGCTTTGCTCGATTGTGTATTTTTACATGGTTCAAATTGAGTTAGGTTGAAATTGGGAAATGTCAAATGAAATGCAGAAGAAAACTTGACTTTTAAGTGTGGTTCGCATTCAACATCGGCCCTTAAAATTTACCCACAGTCGATGGCAAAACTAGTAGCACAATGTAATACTTTCAAGAGGTAACTTCACTGAAGCTGCACAATTTCAGAAAAATAAGTATTATTTTTTATATTTTATTTAAAATACATTTAATATTCACTTAACAGAACTATGAAAATAAAATAAAACTTCTAATGGTTAAGGCTAAAACTATAGGAAAGGACACAACAAAATTATTGTTACAGCACTAAAAAGCTGCAAAATTATTTGCACATGTTTAATTTATTTCATTTTAAAACATTTTTGAAAGTAAAAAAGAATTTTTTTTAAATGTTTTATCATAATATTGCCTAGTAAGTTGTTTTTCCTCCTTTTGCAGCAATAACTTCTGCGAGGCGCCGTGGAATTGAGTCTATCAAATGTTGAATTTGTTCAGTTGGAATGGTGCTCCAAGCTTTAATGAAATCTTCCCAAGTTTCATTCGGAGATCTTCCAATTTCTTGAGAAATTTTCGATTTGACCAAATGACACACATTTTCAATTACATTAAGATCAGGACATTTTAATGTTTCTTGGCCTACTTCTGATAAAAAGTTTTAATAATCCGGGCCGTGTGTATGGGTGCATTATCTTGTTGCAGGATAAAGTCCATATGAATCTTGACCCTGCCAACAGTTCAACATCGTTTAGTATTTCCAAATAATGTGACTTTGTCATAGGTTCGGAGCACCTTACAAAGTGGTCCCACTCCACCATACGATATGCATCCCCAGATCATTATTTTGTCTCCTTTGGAATGCCTCGTGGTCTGTAAACGGGTCGTTTGGCTTTGGTTTTACGATCAGCGTAGTAAAATGTTCGGCCATAATTACCATCCAAGGAACAAGTAGTTTCGTCAGTCCAAAGAACACTTTTCCAAAAAGCCGGTGGTTTATTAATATGGTCCCTAGCAAATTTAAGCCTAAGGATCTTGTTTTTCGGCGATATGTGGGGCTTTTTTTTGGATGACGTACGCTTGAATTTTATTCTCCTTTAATCTTCGTCGCAAAGTTCTTTCAGTGATGGGGTTTTCATGATCATGACACCGAACTGCAAACAATAACAAAGTGCATCGTTTAACCTCGAATGGTCAGTTCAATAAACTCCCGTTACACACTCTAAGCAGTTCATTGCACTTGTGCAAATAATTTTGCCAGTGTTAAGTGATGTAACAATAATTTTGCCACTTTCTCTCCTATGGTTCTAACCTTAGCCGTTAGAAATTCGATTCTTTTTTTTTTATTTACATTCTCGAGAATGTTAAATAAGTTAACAGTAAAAATAAAAAACGATAATATATTAAGTATTTTTAAAGTTGTATAGCCTTACTGAAGCTATATGGTTCGAGTATTTCATTATTTTATTGTGCAAATAATTTTGCCACTGACGTATATGGCCAATATTGTCGTATATAAATTTATCTACATATTTTTATTTTTTAGTATTTATATTTAGTAGGTTTTAGAATATGACATACATAATAACCATTCTTATATGCGAGTTTTGAGTATTTCAACCATATTTATTTGCCTTAAGCAACGGAATTTTCACCACTAGGTGTTCAAATGAATTGAAGCTCAATAAATGGGTAGTTGTCGCTTGAACTTCTAGCTCAGTCGCTCTGTCGATTTACGTTCAAGTGGCTCAGCCCTAACACTCAAATACCTATAGAGTCAATAAAGTCTGTCCTCTAATAACTTGTATACAGACTATTTAATTGGGGATTTGCTATAAACCAACTACCTCGGCGAATAAGATATGTACTTCGCAGTTAATAAAGCCAGTTAAGACTTATTTTTGTTTTATTAAAGTCATTTTGTAAATTTATGACGTTATAAACTCGTTCATAAACTCAAGGTTGAAATGTCAGAATGTAACTTTTCATAATTCATCTTCTTCATACTAGTTGAAGTGGTTAAACTGTCAAATACAGCTGAGATTGCAATGTTTTCATTTTGTGGTTATCAATTGTTTTCTGTTATATTTTCGATTTCGTTTATTAAGAAATTTGTGCACATAATGAAAGAAACAACAATGTACACACTAATGATTTTATTTTGTACAAATATTAAGTTTATACAAATTTTATTAGCAAATTGTTTCCATTTTCGAAGTGCAAAAAATAATTTTTGAAATTAATTTAATGCAATCACGATTTAATCTTTATTATTCATTGCAAATGTTTTTTGATTTTTTTTGTAACCCATTTCGTTTGACAGATCAAACATATTTTTAACTTTTATCGTTTCTAAATGAAAAGTTACCCAAAGTAAATTCTTTAAATATGACATTATTCCAACTTTTATTTTTGACATATCAACCATGGATAACTTTAGTTAGAAAAAGAACGCACCACAGAAGGATACATCAGTAAAACGCGACTAACGGTGTGCTTAAAACTTTTCATCAAAATCTAAATGTTATTTTTGATTAAAAACACATTTCATAAGTTGGCAGAATTCACCTTTCGAATATTTGTGAAAACAGAAATCACATGCAATTTTAGTGTGAGAGAGGTTATGACGGTGGCGGCAAAGCACCACATCAAGCGGGCAATGGATAAGGATATGGTGCCAGGAAGTCATCTTTGAACAAGAATCCATATACACACACTTATAATTAATGCATGTGCTTATGAGGACTATTTTTGAAGGGTTTCTTGAATTCCAATTTAATGCAACATCTTAGCTTGTTTTGTTTATATTTGAATATTCGAAACGGGTTTTCACACATCTACATTCTAAAGGACTGCAAACTATATGAGGATAATGGCTTTTTGGCTCTGCAGGAATCCATATGTAATTAAACTTTGGATTCCTTGGGATGTTATGAGCTGATGATGAAATAATATAAGTGTGCAAGAACAACTGAAAGAAACATTTAATATTTGAACAGAGTTTATGACCAGAACATTGGTGTTATTATGTGTGTACACAATACATAATATTAACATGTATGTATACACATAATATAGTCCTTTTCACTGTCTAAACTAAAGGTAAAATTGCGAATGGATTGAATTAACGCTGTACCTTTATCTTTTATTCCTTTATGTCCTTTAAATAATGTATAAAAATAGTGCCTACATTTTTCTTTCATTATGCTACTCATATTCAACAAGCAAAAATATAACCTACTGGGAATTTATTTTAAAACTACTAAATGTCATCAAACCGACCAAATTTTTATTAAGTTCCTGCAGTAAGCAAAAGGAGAATTTTGAGTGATTTTCTAAATGTTATTATAGTTTTGGCCTTGTTCCAATATTATACAGCAACCAATTTTATAATTTTAATTTCTTCAAATAAGTTACTTACCGGATCCCATTTATCTCTTTCATTTTTAAAATTCAATCGCAGCTCGTGGAACAATGAAAACACCATAAATCCTGTATTTCTATACAGTGCATCCATCTTACAGCTACATAACCACTAAACTATTTCCATTAGGATGTAAGTTTTTTTTCATTCTACAGTAGGTATAAACTGCGCGTATAATCTTCTCAATCTTCTAGGATTCTACTTTGGCGACATTCGTCTAAAACAAACAAATATACCCCCAAAAACAACGTACTTCCGCCACACAAAGATACTCTCCTTCCAGAACATAACAGAAAAGTGATTATAAAATGAACTGATTCCATTAAATTCTTGCCGTCGTCTATTTGGTCGGGATTTCTCTTTATAGTTTTAATTTCAACGGCGACCGGCCACCGCAGCCTCATACCGTTCATCATACTCCCAAAAATTTGGCCGTGGATCAAAAGAATCACGTAGAGAATGAAAAAGGAAATCCAGTGCAAAAAACATGAGAAAAAAATATTTTGCAAATCCTTTTTGGAAATATGCCAAAATCAGTAATGAAATGAAAAATTCCTCTTCCCGCATGGAATATGTAGTTACGTACCCCCCAACATAAAACCCCCAACCAGCAATATTCGAATCGCTAAGCCTTACAGAAATAACATTCGAGTTTTTCATGTAGGTACCTATAAGTATATGTCCATGCAATGGATTTAATTCTATTCTACACAACCTGAAGGACATTTCCATTGTGCTGTACTAGTCAGTGAGAAATACGAAAAAAGCCTGTCCATAAACCTAATTGATCAATGCAATCCTGTTAAAAGGATTTACCTCATTTTTCCGCACCTAATCGACAAAGACGATAGTAACTTGCGTTGAAAAGACTCTCGACAAGTCATTTACTAGCAATATGAGACAATCGATTGTTCGATTTGTTTCGATAGCCAATAAACTCAGCTCCAAAGAACTTTTGTTTAGAATTCAATAAGTCACTTGGGAGTTGGAAGCAGAAGAAGACAAGACAAGAAAAAACATAAGTAAAAACAAGGAGTCTCTTGCTTCTATCTTTAACATTAGGGAATGGCGAGAAAATTGAACAAAAAACAAATTGATCTTCTTGGATAGCTTTCCTATCATTACCTGGAAGGGAAATTGGTTGGACCATTGCTCTGGGGAATTATATACTTACTGATGGACGAACTTCATCTCCGTCAAGCACGTAGGACGAAATAAAATTCACAAGAAATCGTTATTTGCCGTATTATCCGACAACCTTTTGGAACTCAGCATCCTAAGTGCTCCGCACAGTACAGTACACTTCTAAGGTGAACTTAGTGTAACTGCATCTTCCTTTCCTACCATATGATGCAGGAAGTGTAGAAGTTTCGTATTAGTTGTGTTTTGTGTTCTTGTTTCTTAAAGCAATTTGCGAGTGCAAATTGGAAATTTATCGAGTTACATACTGTTGGAAAGCAAACTTTTGTGTTCTTAAGATCCTTTGAGATTTGAGAGGAGCAAATAAAAAGGAAGGAATAGGGATATAACATTATACAGGGTGTGCATAAGATCCAAGGGCGTTTGGGTTGGGTCGAGACAGAAAAAAATCCTTATGGGAGAGGGCAGTTTAGGCAGGAGGGGCAATTTTCTAAAAAAATAAACTTGAAAAATGAAAAAAAAGTCATTAAAAAAATATTAGGGCAACATGGTTGAACTTAAATATTTAAGTAATAGAATATGAAGAAAATTTGAAAAGAAAAATTCTTCTTTTTATGTGGAGCGACTGAATACAATTCAAGTTAAAAGTTCAAACGCATTTATGGATTTGAGCTCATTTGAACTTTTAACTTAAACATTTAAGATTCGATTCAGCAAATGAACTTATAAATGATTGTATGTTTATGTTACTCCTGTAAATATTATCTTGTGGAAAAATATTGAAAAAAAAAAAAATAACTTTCGATAGCCGCAATATCGATTATAGTTTTCAACATTATGTATGTATGTGTGTATGTATGTGCATACATTTTAGTATGGGTAGTTTTCCCCACTCCAATTGAACACTGGGGAGCAATCTGCTAGCACGATTTGTAACTATCACATTTGTGATTTGCACATATACATATGTAGATATGTAGATATATGTAGATATGTATGATTAAATAAAATTTTGAATCTGCGAGAAGTACTCACCAAAAATTCTTCAAACCTTGAAATCAATTTGAAATGAAATAAAAACTTTTGTCATAAATTTGTTTATTCGTATTCCTCCTGGCAAATTTTTGTTTTTTTTTTTACATGATTTCTTATTTTATTGTTGAGAGTTGCCCTAGGAATATTGAAATAAAGTAATGTGAAAATGCAAAAGCCACGAATACATTTATTTTTTCAACCACGAAAATAGTTTGCATAATCACACTGACCTCCCTGCTGCATTTTCAAATGACAGCGCGGAGTTGGGGAAAATTATTTATATGAAAGTTTTTGACGTTCGGTTCCACATTTTCGTGAAATGACATTAGGAATTCGTGTAAAAAGTTTTGCGTTTCACTCTAATTACATATATACAAAGCGGAAAAAATGACTAAAGTTTGGCTTTGCGGCTGTCTATCCTTATGTGCACTGACTTTAGAGGGTAAACGTAAGACAAAACATTTTACAAATTTTAGGAGATTTCATTTTTTGTATACACATTTTTCCTCTCTGAATAATAGCAATCGAAATAAATTGTTTTTTTTTTTTCGGAAAAACGAAGAAAAATGTGGGTAGTGTTATTTCGAGTCACTGACCTGAGATGGCCCCCGGATACCGGTATTTTCTTAACTCTAATTGAATATTTTTGAATTTCTTTTGTGAACTACTACAAAACTTAACTTTCTCCTGTTACTCCTTTTGGTATGAAGTAATAAATTTTTTTAAGGTAATTGATGCAACATGGACTGCTGTAATTCAGGAGAGTGTGCCAGAAATGTTCCTATAATTACATACATAGTTGGAAAGAAGATAGAAATATCAAATTAAATGCATTTCTAACTGTTTCTTTGAAGATGGCACATCGCAGGTTGTCTAATACAAATTCTATATACTAGTGAAATAAACAGCCAAGTAGCAATGTGAACATATTAGATATTAGATTATAAAATTCATCATTTATGTACGTAGTCATGCCGAAAATTCTGTTACAAATTTAAAACCCCAAGCAAATTAAATTAGTTATATTTTGTACTAGATATTATTTAATTTTTTGTTACATAATATTAGTTACAATTAAAAGTAATGCTAATGTTAAAATCATATAGCAATAGCGAGTTTAGTTGCCAGATTTTTCACTAGCCGGGACTGTTTGCATATAGTCGGTCGATTATGACGACCATTGTTGACTGTCAAAAAAAATTCACGAGGTCCAAGAGGAAATAGGCGGGCATTTTTTGCTGCCGACCCAACTAAAAAACGAAAATCTTAGTTTTCCAATTTATTTGCTCTTTTTCTTTGAATTAGTTTTACTTAACTAAAATTAAAGAAATTGAATTCTAAAATGCTTGTCTTCTATTGATAGAAATTTACCCCATCAACAGACCATAATCATCGCATAATGCGCGAAAAGTAGCTACGTTTGAATCACCACTACTTATGTATAGTAAATTTGAATAATTTTAACGCGTTTTTCGAATGTTAATTGATCCATTATCGAAAACTACAAATATTCAACTAATATTATGACACTTCAAATAACAGATGAGTGTGACAGGTGTCAAATGCCAGCGCTACCAACTTGAAACCACGAAATTAATGACCCCATATCAGTTTCTCGTATGCCACTATCAAAGTCGTTTGATTCTTTCCAGCCTAATATTTGTCAGTTAAGGAATCAACATATGTCCCGTTCATCGCTGATAAGTTTTTATGTGCTGATCCTCCTGAAATTAGCCTAGAAATGAATTTGGTGCATATACCTAATTTTATGGACATTTACTTAGATTAGAAGGGGTTATTGTCGAATACTTCTACGCACTGCTTTTATGGCCACACCACACTGGTGTGGAGCTACTTCTTTCAGCAACTCACAAATTTGGCCAGGTACCTAATTATGTAAGGCTATTTCTGTAATTCTATATTTTCTTCAACGACCCACTGCATGTTAATATTTCACAAGCTCAAAGAAAACTGGCATAGTATAATGGCATAGTTTCTTCACGCTCGTTTATCCTAACACTTTTGAGGATTATTTCAGAAAGTGCTATAGCGTCGAAAAAAAAAATTACAGCATTATTGTATTATTTCTTCTAGTCCATTTTAGGGCATTAAATTTTGTTTGAATTACTCCTGATTCACCAGTAAATTTTGAAAAAGTGTTACAAAGTTTAACACTGTTGGACTGTTGCCGAAAAAAATTGTGTATTTCTGCACAACTTATGTCTATGCATTTAAACGTTTAAAATCTAAGAACACCAACTAAAAACAATATGTGAGGCTATCCAAATGTTTCGCACAGTACATGACAAGCAAAACTAACTTACTGCAAAAACGGAAAAATTGACTATCTGAAGTTGGTCAGTTCTTCCTCAATTTTTTGAACCTGAAGGCAGATTATCGACCATAACAATTTAAACTGACTTGCATTTTTCTAGGCAATATATCGATAGGCCGTTCTTACAGAATTTTCTACTTCCTTTTTTATTATATTTACTTGGCATCAATAAACAAAACAAAATTTTTGGCAGTTGGTCAGTTTTGCTTGTAAGCCCAAGTTATGTTACATGTATGAGCAATCACGAGCATTTCAATTATGTTTCCTATACTCATAGACAATGTTAGGACATGAATACTTCATATTCCGTTGTTGGTGCAAAATTATCTTCCGAATTCTTTCGCGCGATTGCGCCGTTTTACACACCACTAACTATGCCACGTGCATAACCACATAAGTCAATACCTTACTTTTTAAATTTCGAAGTACAACCCCTGACGAACTGAGCACTGGACAGGCAGAGGAGGTGTACGAGTACAGTGTGGGCCCTTTTAGAAACATAAAGGTGTTTGACCAATTTCAATTTGATTGCACTGAAATGATTGTTTATGGAAGGTTCATCCTCAGAAAATTGAATCACCACAAAAATTGACCTTTAAAGCTTGGTTACCCTATGCCTTGACCACATTTCAGTAGGAAACCCATGCGCAAATTTTTTGCTAAGGCAACACCTCATGTCCCATCTGATACCTTGTAGAAAGTACATAATGTACATAGGTTATCTTATGACGGTTCCTTCTACTATATTATATATCTTTGTACATATATATATCTTTGTGAAGTGTATTATTCTTTAAGCTATTATATTACAAACAATTCTTGTTAAATTAAACTTTTGACGTTATTGTCTGTAGTTGAAATATATAAATATACATAAAAGAATTGTTAGGTCTCAGGTGAAAATCAAAGATAAATGCAAATGAAGCTTTTGAAATATTAATATGTATGTACCTATATCAATCAAAATTAATCCGGCTGTATTATTTTTATTTGTTTATGCCAGCCCAATAAATTTAAGCGTGTATGGGTGTATTTATTAGGAAACATGCCATACACTCTAACAAACTTTAATTTGAGTTAGAAGCGCTCACAAAGGAATTATGAAACATTTCTTTTCTTTACACCTGACATTAAACGATGACTTGATTATGATTGGCTACCATGATATTCTTTTTTTTTAAACTTGGAAGATGTTAAGGTGTTTCGATGATGAAATATTCTTATGAATAATGTTGGAACACTTGATAGTCCTAATCACATGCTTCTACAGAGAGAAACACACAAGGATTGGGTTATGAAGTATGAATGAGACTGTCAAATGAATCAGCTGAATATTATGTGTGTTGGCGGGATGTTTTAAGATTGATCATTCTTTTATGATTAATGTATCTTGCAGATGATAATGAATAAAAATATTAGTTTCTAAAAGAATTTTTTTTAAGAATGGCATTAAAAGTAACTATAGGATTCAGAACATTTTTAAGTATCGCAAAGTAGGATTTAAGGGAATTATATCAGGAACTCGCTTTTATATGCATGCATATTATGTAACAAAAATATAAGAGTGGTATGGTTAAAAAAGGAACACCCACAGAAAACTGTGTTTCGTTTGAAATTTAAACAGAGTTCCCAGTTCAAAATTCCAAACCCAGTCAAATCTGACTTGTTGACTGGATTTGTTTCTTCCAAATCCAGTCAAAAAAAAAAAAACAGTCAAACAAATTTTTTTTTCAATTAAAAAAAAAAAACAGTCAAATATGAAAATACAGTAGCCCCTCGATAATTTGAACTGATTAAATTGCTGGAACATTTTCCAGTTTTTATAAACTGATTGAAACAACTTTCGTATTTATTTATAACAACACAAAATAATTTCCTAAAGCACAGTTTCAACATTTATTAAGTTTAGAAAAAATGAAACATAAAATAATGATCATAAAACATCATAAAAAAAGCATGGCAATGTAAAATGTTTCTACACAACTCGCAGGACACATGTCTGGCATGCAGTTGCATTAAAAACTTTGTAATATGTCTAGACAAACAACGGTATATTAGTCCTTCATATCTCACGCCAAACTTACAAGAGAAAAAAGAGAAATATAAAACCTTTAGCAAAAGAAATTCACATTTTAGGGTTCGAAAACTTCAGTAGGTAGTTCACATTATGGAGATGACAATGTAAAGTTTTGGCGGTTTACATTTTAGAGAAATTCACATTATCGGTAATTCAAATTATCGAGGGGCTACTGTACGAATATTTTTCTAACGAAAACAAAAATATATTTTATTAATATTGGATAGAACAACCAGCAAGCAGAAGTTCAAAACAAAATTTAACACAAAAAAACTTTGCCATTGGCATTTGGCTTTACTGCATAATTACTCGCGTACACTTGGTTAACACTGACCTGGAAGTGTATTTAATTTTTTTTTTAAGTTCAGGTGCAAATTGAATTATTAAATCCAGTCAAAAAAACAGTTGACTGAATTTGTTTTTCATTTCCAGCTAACGGCGATAAAATCCAGTGAAATGGCAACACTGGTTAAACGGCAGCAATATTGCAATATAAACAGAATGTTTTCATTACATTTTGAAGGTTACCTTAGCTTAAAAAAATATATTCAATAAATTATCAGATTTGGTTATCAATTCTGACCAAAACTTGTAAAAAGTCTTATACGTCATATTCATTTTAATTTTCTTTTTTTGCTGTCGACATAAGTTTTATAAAAAATGAATGAGCAGGTACATTCTTTTGTCTGTTATGTCATTATTTGAAAATGGTGGCAGCAGAATATTAACACGACACAAGTAAAATGCCAACATCAGTCAGTTGTTTTTGTTAGCTTTTTATGACAAATATATTGGAATATTTCAGAAAAGAACGACTTAATAATAAAAAGTGACTGGCAACTCGTCATACATTCTGCCACTTTACATCCAAATGGCAATAAATGAAAAAAAAAATATGGTATGAATGATGGCATTTTGTCAATCGTATAAAACAGCCTTAGTGATTTTTCCATCCAAAAAAATATTAATGTTAGGTAATGGGTGATTTTTTAAGAGGTTTAGAACTTTTTAAAAAAAAAAAACACAAAAAATTCGAAAAAATGAATGAAATATTTATTTGAATCGATAGTTTGAACCTTGCAATTTAATGTTTAAAGATAATTTCATGCAAATGTTGACCGCGGCTGCGTCTCAGGTAGCCCATCCGCTGAGTCCAATTTTGGCATACTCTTTCACACATATCGGCCGGTATCTCACGAATGAATGCATGGATGTTGGCTTCCAGTGCGTCAATCGAAGCGGGCTTGTCCCTATAGACATTAGCCTTGACATACCCCCACAAAAAATAATCTAATGGTGTCAAATCGCACGATCTAGGCGGCCAATTGACCGGCCTGAAACGTGAAATTAACTGCTCACCAAACTCGCCTCGCAATTGCGCCATTGTTTCGCGTGCTGTGTGGCATGTGGCACCGTCTTGTTGAAACCACATATCATGCAAGTCAAGAACTTCCATTTCGGGCAAAAAAAAGTTTGTTATCATCGCTCGGTAGCGTTCACCATTGACAGTAACGCTGCGATTCGCATCATCTTTGAAGAAATAGGCCCAATAATGCCGCCGGCCCATAAACCGCACCAAACAGTGGCTTTTTCGGGATGCATTGGTAGCTGTTGCAATGCTTTTGGCTGATCTTCACTCCAAATACGGCAATTTTGCTTATTTACGTACCCATTCAACCAAAAATGAGCCTCATCGCTGAACACAAGCAGCGCGCGATGAACATTTCGAACCGAGCACAAATTTTGATAGTAAAATTCAATAATTTGCAAGCGTTGTTCATTTGTAAGACGATCCATGGTTAAATTGCAAACCAAACTTAAGCTGTTTGACAGTGACACAAGGTACTAAACACACGTCAGCTGTCAAAACCAGTGTTGCCAAAACCAAACCAGCTAAAAAATCACCCGTTATAACCCTTTTTCTGATAATAACTAAAAACGAAATAATTTAAATATGCGTTATTTTGCAATTGTTATTATATAATCTTCTGTCTATATTTGTCTACAAATATTTTGGTAAGTCCCAATGTTTTTTTTATAAATTGTAAACAAATTTGGAATAATATGCCATTGCTCCTACATATTTTGGTATGTATAATGCCATGATGTTAAGTTTTAAAATTTTATTATTTTTATTTTTAAACAGTATTGGAGTAGATCCTCGGTAGTTCGAACACTGGTTAATTCGAACGCTCCACTAATTCGAAGAGCAATTTTGTTACAATAAGTATCTTGTAATACGAACACTTGCTAAAATAAGTATCTATTTCTACTCTGTTTATCGAATTTGTCTGTTTTTTCTTTGCTGAGTGCCTTCCCAGTTGCAAAGTCTTTTTCCTAGAAATGTTTCCCCCTTATATTTCTAGGAAAAAGACGCGTTGATCTAGTAGGCTGAGTTCAATTTTTGTTAAGAGACAATTATATTGAAGGTTTGTGTGAAGTAAGTAGTTTTGTGTCAATTGGCTACGTGAGTGGTTTGTTATTTTATAAAATTCCGGCTTTTAGTTACATATCAACTATAGGGTTTTTCAATAAGAGCGCTACAAAAGTTTTTTTTTTTTTAAACAAAGCAAAAACTGTTTTGGATATTAATGAAATTCTTTATTCCTGTGAAAGTACGTTCGATTTCTTTGGCATGGCCACCACGGGCATGCTTGTCCAGACGCTGAACCCAATTTTCGATGGTTTTCAAGCATAAATCGGCCGATACTGCTGCAATTTCACGTTCGATATTCGTACGAAGTTCATCAATCGTCGCTGGCTTGTTGGCATAGACCATAGATTTGACGTAGCCCCACAGGAAATAGTCTAACGGCGTCAAATCGCACGACCGAGGCAGCCAAAGCGACTGGACCATTTCGTGAGATAAAACTCGTTCTCCAAACTTGGTTTCCAATAAATTGACTGTGACATTCGCTGTGTGGCTTGGCGCCGTCCTGTTGGATCCACATTTCCTCCAAGTCCATATCATCCAGTTGGGGCCAAAAATTTGCGGTTATCATTGAACGGTAGCGATCCCCATTCACAGTAACGTGCCGGTCTTCATCATCACGGAAGAAGTATGGCCCAATGACGCCGCCGGCCCATAAACCACTCCAAACCGTAATTTTTTCGGGATGCAATGATGACTCATGGAGTACGTGTGGATTGCTGCCTGACAAATACCGCATATTTTATTTATTGACGAAGCCATTCAGCCAGAAATGAGCCTCATCGCTGAAGATGATTTTTCTCTCTTAACGTTGAGGCCACTGACTCCGAATTTCGGTAGTAAATTTTAATAATTTCGGCTCGTTGTTGGCTCGTATATCTTTACATCATGAAATTGCAAACCTTATTGAAGAGAAATGTTAAAAGAGCGGCAAGATATATGGCATCGTTTGCTGTCCCTGTTGCTCTTCTTTTGTAGCGTCCTTGTTGAAAAATCCTTTATTTAAGCATTTTTTGTATAAACATGAACCACTCAAAAAGCAGCAAAAGTATTTGACAGTTAAGTAGAAATGCGAAATTTTGGGTGAATTGGCAAAAGGAGAGAGTTCCATCTTTTTAGCATGTCAGCTTGGAGTTAGAAAATCAACCGTTACGTATACATAAACAAAAATTTGACGAAGATCTTTTCATATTCTGTCTTAATCCGGGATTGAAAAACGTACGACGTTGAAGATGCCAAAAATGGAAAAAGCCTTTTGCACGTGGTTTTGTAAGCAACGCTGCGTGAGAGATATGCACCGATATCGTCTGTGATACTGAAGCAAATGGCTATGCAGCTTTAACAAAAAACGTATTTTTTGTATACAAAATTTCTTGAACACTTAAAAAAAAATGGGATACCACTTTAAGGTACTTAGGCCCATTTTCTGAAACAAAACTTAAGAATTTATGTTCAACATAAGATCTTATGTGACAGATTATGCTGAGGAAAAAGTAGAACATAAGCGTTTAAGCAGGACATAAATGTTTATTTTTCGTATCAGCGAACGCCTCTTAATTACTTAATTTTATACCGACACATTTAATTTTTTTTGTTTTAACTTTAAAGGAATTCGTGTATATATTATAAAATTAGTTGAAATCGGTCAAGCCGTTAACGAGAAAGGCTGCAATCAAAAAACCGTTATCACAGGTATTGGTAAAATATTTTTTTTACCAAAATCGATATTATATGTACATCTACAATAGTACCTATAGGTACCCACAATTTTTTTTTATCAAAATCAATAAAAGGTAAAGGTGAACCAAATACGGCCAAGAACCGAATAAATCCCAGTGCCAATTCCAAAAACCGGAAAACCTTTAGGACTATTATTTTACATGTATGTGTCCCCAGGTATTTCCAATCAAGAAACAGTAAAAATTTCCAGCTGACGCAATCGTATCGAATTTTAAATCCAAAACAAGAGACTGAACCGCCCCGGATGTGTGTTTTTATAAAGAAAAGTGGTTTAAAAACACTTTATTATTGCTTAGTTTCATTTTGATACTTTAAGCATGTTATTGTTTCTAATTTAATATACAAAAGTATTTCACGCTACTAAAATGGCCCACCGAATATATTATCGAGTCTTATTAAGTACATTTATGAAAAATTAAATTTAATTTCTATGTTTGCTTTTAGACAAAATCTAAGAATCTAACAAATCTATCAAAAGAAAGCTGACACAATGATACGGAAAAGAAATATAACCACCGATGTGTTTTTATTAGGTACAGCACGAGGCTTCAAGCTAAAGGAAATCAGCTACAAGGAAATTACAAATTTTCACACCTGAACTAAATAGGATCTGTTGAAACGAATCATGGACATGCCACTTTTAAATCTCAATAATATCTACTAATTTTTAACTTATTCACTGAAGTCAATTTATTTTTATTTGAGTTTATTGTAAAATGTTTTTTTAATCAAGAATTCTATCTGTTTTCTTTTTTATAAATAAATTTTTTGATAAAATACACTTTTTCTATCAGGAAAGCCAAACTGATTGAGGAAAATAAATTGTAGGCCTTATTAGGACCACACGTTCTTAATAAGGCCATAGGTAAGATTTTTCAAAATGCTCAAAAATGTATTTTATATTGGAATTTAAAAAACTGAATATAAGTTTTTACATATATAGATAACAAAATTTAATGTTTATAATATTGCCAGTTCACTACATTATTCTAATAACCGTGAAATTTATTGAAGAACAACAGTAAGGTGGCCTTATTTTTGTCATAACGGTTGCAGGTATGACAGGTACTGTTATCTTAAGAGCTAAAAAAAAAATCACTTAAGAACCTTAAGTAAAAAATTTCATGAAAATCGCTTATATCATTTAGGGACCCACTTTTTTCGTGCGCTCTATCATCGAAATGTCAAGTTTGATTAAAATCTCGTTTTCGATTTTTTTTACAAATCCTAAACTTGCCTTGTAGTACCTACATATGTAAATATGTGTATCGCAAGTAAAAATTGACATCCAGCGCCTATTCCATTCCAATACATTCAAAATATTTAAATTATATTCAGTGATGAAGTGTTTAAGGGAGGAGTTTATTTTTGTGTGCCCCATTTTACCTATTTATATTTTTTTACTACTTACTATACCGTAACCCTGATTATTACCATATCAACATTATCTTAAGTTAGTAATATGTACATACATACATGACTAATAAAACAATTCACCATGATTGTTATCTATTTCAAACTTTCAATTATTTCATGTCAATGTGAAATGAAGGGATATGAAATGTTGTAAACTCTTGTAGGTAATAGTAATACAATCTTTGAGATACTCGAAGCACACGAATTAAAATCAACAAGCCAAGTTAAAACTAACAAAATACCATGCCCACACGGGATACAATGTTCGTCGGTAGTATTTGCACTTCCCTTCTCATCCAACACATTGCCGTTAAAAGTCATCATTGCTTGCAGGGTTCTAGGGAAAAAAAAACAGATTGGTTTCAGTACTATTGGGGAGTTCATCGATTTTCAATCCTTTCTGTATTCTGGATAGTTTGGGATTGATACTTTACAATTCTGGTCATGTACCTACGTTAACTGAGAATAAACTGAAAAATCAGTGGCCCACAAAAATGTCGTTCTGCTTCCGAGTATATACACTATGCATACTCATTCACCAGGGGTTGTCGTTTCTCGGTTGTTTTTTTTTTTCATCCCAATCGGGCAAGTTTCATTTACATGATGTTATGTGTTCAAAGTACATGCAGGTTACTCCAGGTCCAGAGTTGAACACCCGTTGTGGATTAATATTAGCAACGATTCATTTAAGTATCCATTATAATTGTTATTGATGTGTAAACATCTATGCTGGCGGTAGAGTGAAAAAAACGTGAACGTTTGTGTGCAACGTTAAGTCGTGCAACGTTCCGATCTGTATACTAGGATGGGTGCGTTCAGTGAAAAAAATCTAAAGATCCCCTTCAAGCAAAGACAAGTCCGTTTTGAATCCGCGCACGTTGATGTTTACACATATTAACCGTGAGTCCCGGCACTCACACAATTTTTTCTCATATTCTCTAGTATAGTTGTAACTTGCTACTTGCTATTATGTTAGATGTAAATGTCATGGTACCTCTGGGAAGTCTTAAATTAATATTAAAATACAACTCAAGACTTTGTACAAACATGATACCTATTAGCCGTATTTTATTTTAACCCATGTCATATCCGGATTGGATTTTCATACGAAAATGCATATATTACCAAAACAACAAAAGATCCAGCTTTACTTTTGTAAGGTTGTTGTTCAAAAATTCAATGAAATTGACGGAATAAAGAATGGCCAAGTCTAATAAACTGACATTCTAGTATGAATAGTACAATTAATAATAATAATGGTTTTTATTATTGAATCTAATATTTAAAAAAAAAAAACGCACAAAAAATAATTTGAATAAATAACCATTTCACACGTTGATACATTAAATTGCTATTTTGAATGTGCAAATAATTTTTTTTTTTTTTGAAAGTTCAAACTTAATTCATTTATTGCCCACTTTGAGAATCAATTATTTTTCAGCGCCCCTAAAGAAAGAGATAAAATATAAAATATTATTTTGCCATTTTTTCAATAAAATTGAACTTTCTCAACAAATTATTCATAGTGCTCCTAAATTACTTTTTCACTAAAAAATATTCTCAGGTCTGTTACCGCCCCCCTGTAACTAGCGCCCACAGGCATCATCGCTCACTTTGAGAATACATAATTTTTCTGAGCCCCAAAAGATTTTGCCGCCCTAGACCCGGGCCTCACGGGCCTAAGCCTAAATCCAGCACCGGCTGTTGGTATTGTTAGTAAATACTGCAATAACCCAGGACAAGAACATTGGACAGGAGTGAAAATAATAATTTTGTGGCAAGGAAAAAAACTGATTTAATAGTATTCACCAGATTGGGCGAATGAAGTTAAAGAAAGGAGCTCAGTCAATGGATATATTCTGAAGGCTTGGACAAGAAAGCGACAATTGCTTTATCTACGACTGAAGCTGAATACATGGCGCTTTCATCCACTTGCCAAGATTTCTCTAATTACAAAGTTTAGCCAAAGAAATCGAACCAAATCTCTCGCAAAATCCAACAATTATTATCTACTGTGACAATAAAGGAGCGGTTGATCTAGCTTCGAAAGGTGGATTTCGACAACAAATAAAACGTATCAATGCTTGGCACCACGTTCTGCGATATGACATCGAAAATAAAGACATCATTGTGAAAACATACCAACAGAAGAAATGGTCGCAGATTCTCTAACGAAATCATTATTCACCGAAAAGTTAAATTTTTGTTAAAATAATGTTTTTTTAAAATAACAGTTTTATTAATTTGAGTTCTAGAGAGGCTCTTGATAAAGTGAAAACAAATTCATTAAAAAACTTTATCGTAATATCCTTTATAAATATTTTATTCTATTTTCATTTGCTTCAAGTTCTTTTATTTCTTTTGGAAATCATTTTATTAATTCGTCATCCCAACACAAGCCACGTTTCAATGGTGTAGTGAGGTTCCCCATGGCTAACTCTCATTAGAAAGAGACAAGTATTGAACGATCCCATATGTTATCTCAAAATGCAGCATGTAGCGGCTAGCAAAATCACATAATCTAACGCGAATCTTTTGAACGGTGCGTATGGGTTGATCATTGTAAAGGTATAGAGACGGGAGAAGATTCAATTCGTTTTCATGAAAAAGTGATAGATTTGGATTTGGCAATGAAAAACTATTTGAAGATCCTTTTGAATGTGTCAAAAAAATAGTTTTGAAAATCTAGTGAGATTGAAGGATGTATGATGACCATATCAATATTATTAATACGGTAAGAATTAAAAGGTGACTGATCTGTAAATCAAATTTTGCCCCACCTTTTGAGACAACTGTTATTTTATGAAAACCTAAGAAATCAAGTGATATTGATTGATTAAAATACTTATATTTTTCATTTTTGACTGTCCGATATTTAAGGTTAAGGTCTTAACATAATGATAAAATATCGGGCTACATTGTGTATGAAAATGAGGAGGAGAGGCAAAGGAAATGTAAATCCCATAATAAACATTTGATGAATGTAAATAATACGTATTATGCTGATACATATACTTGTAGAACTTATCTGGATAATTTAGATCATTTAAATCCATTTTAACATTTAATTGATTTGCAACAATTTGTGTTGACAATATCAAAATACCCACTACATTCCATTCTATCAAACTTGGTGTGCTTATAACTATTAGACTTGTACTTGTTCCATTTGATTCAAGCACTCAAGCACAAGAGAGAAATCAAACAGTCTTTAATTCTTCTTATATTCTCTTTTCTATTCTACTTCTTTTGTTGTGTTTTTTTTTTTAATATTTAAAATGATTTTATTTGAAATATTTTTTTTCTTTTTTCCGCTCTTAAAACTGACTGTTTTCTATATAAAAACTTATCAAACAAACTAAGGCAAAACTAGAACTATAAGAGGATTATCGCAAAATGAACGTAATCAAAGAACTTGTTTGCTATGCGGAATTGCAGAGTTCAATTTATTTAACGAAATCAAAGTTTGACATATTGCGTAAGTAATTTATAATTATAATGCGCTTGTGTCAAATAAAGTACCAATTCTATAACGTTTTCCAGCCACATTTGGTTAACAAAACTCAGCTGTTTGTGAAAATTAACACCTCCTGCTTCGATTGTTTCTTTTAATGATATTTTAATTTTTATTGTTATTAATGTTAGGAAATGAAGTTAAATATTAGAACAAGAAATGCAATTTTTTTATTGAGTTTTTAAAACGAATTATTACATTCTCTAACAGTGTGATTAAATTGCGAAGAATATTTATGTACATATGCAGGCACCATCTAAATATTAAGGTGGGGCATATTTTGGCAGTGCTTGCATTTATTCTGGACAGAAAACTGCGTGTAGAAAATTATACTGATCCGTGACACGTACAACCTTACCCAATTTAAAAAAAATTACACAACATTTTTGTATATACAAGTACCTATGTATATATTTATGAACCTAGATCAATTTTAGAGGGGAACAAAAAAAGAAATTAAAGCATTTCCAAAAAAAGTGCCCCCTTAAATTATCTTTGTATTTTGTGGTCATGTGTGAGTCAAAGTGAAATTTCGATACTTGAACATCCTTATATAGGCACTATTTAACACCCAAACGCGTTTAGATTTATTATGCCTCTTTCAACGTTGCATAGGTTTTATAAATAACATTTTTGCGTTAACAGGCATTATAAGGAGTGTTTTATCCTATGTACTGGTTATCGGCACAAACACCAATCCTTGGGGGACTCCTGCCGTTATTAGTTCTTAATTTGATGTTAAAAAGTTAACTCAGATGAAAAGCAATCAAACATATTATATCCCCATCGTATTCATAAATTACTCAATTATTTTTGATTCATTAACATAATTTTGGAATACGGGGGTGGAATCCGCTAAAGTTGTTAAGTTTAACAACGATAATCTATGTAGATATCTCTGAGTTTTCAGTCTGCGTAAAATGACTATCTCGATTCAAATCAAGTGAAAATTGTCTAATAAAATATCTACAATTTGTCAAAAATCATGGTTACAAGATAAAATATTCAAGTGTTTCCAAGGAGTTATCGAAATTGTAGATCCAAATTAACAATTTCGCAATATAAATATTTATTATATTTTGGTCACAGAAATATTTGTTTTTATTTGAATAAAAAAAAAAACCAATAAAAATGTACAGCATTTCTTTCGGCATAAAGTTACAAAGGGAACAATAAATTTGATTATACCTAATTATTTACTTTAATGGCAATTTGTTTGTTTATACACGGGCATCCACAGGCATATAAATATAACTTATATTATTTTGTTTGTTTTTCAGTTTTCAACGCACGTCGCCGTCGCCGTCGCAGACACCAATTCCATGTCCTCCTCATGCCTTTATATCACGATAATGTTATTTTTATCATTGAATGAAAACTCATTAAACTTTGAGGTTTAATTTGTATCTTAAGTCTTAAGCAACGATAAAAACTATGCCATTTCATAGTCATCAATCTATTGCCAGAACAGAGATTCAATCTGGTCGATCTTACAAACAGATTGCAGAGAATATATCCATAAGTCCCCACCAACACGAGATCGGAGGAGTCGCAATGGAGCAATACCACAAAATCCACACTTTAAATTCTTCATTACTGACTATTTCCTGAATGAATATTAAATAAACACCCGTTGTCGTTATAAAAAACCTACCACTGGGAAACAGCCAAAATTATAATAAAAGGGTGTTATTGTTTTTAAAGATACGATATTAATTAAAAGAAAAAAATTAGAACATTAGTCTATTGGATGTAGTAATGAATAATGAAATTAATTGATAAATATGAAGGAAATATGATATTACATAGGTAATAATAAGTAAATGAGAAGTCGTTTGATCAACTACAAAATTATTGTTGATGGGATTTTAAAACTCCCTCTGGATTAGGAAAAAATCCCATTTTTGTATTTTCAGTCGGAACTTCTCAGTAAACAAAATCTAAAATACTTTTCATTTCATCTTATCAGAAATAAATTGAAAGACATTTACTTAAGAAAACAAGCGTATTATAAGTAGTTGCAGCATGTTATTTTATATTTTTAAAGTTTAAATTAAAAAAGATCATGTAGGTAAACCATACAATTCAATATTTATTGGAACTATTTTTACAGGTTGAAAACAGTTATTGGTACTCATCTTCAAATCAAACGCGAAGCTTAACTCCATAAGTCACTTTAACATTGAAAAATGTGAAAAAAGCTTGTTGTTGTCACTGTTTTAGGCGCATTTAGCTTGAGTTTCATAAGAAAATAGGGTTGGTATGTGATACTAGTTAAAAGGTGTTTAAAACTAACATTTTAGTAAGAAACTTAAAAGTTAGTAAATTGTTAACTATAGTATCATGCAAACACCTTAACATCATTCTAATAAATACAAGTGATTTGTTTATTTTCCTTCTTTTTTCTTGTTGATTGAAATCTATATTTAAGAACACATATAACTCGCGCAAGTTATAGTAACGATTTTACTACCTATAACTACTTGTGAAACAAAAGGAAATCCTCCAATTGTTCGCAGCGCCATCTTTGTGATAAACTTGCCAAACATCAATGCTTTAACTGTTTACAGCGCAATCTTTTTATTCAGCTAAACAACAATTCCAGTCTTCCATCTGTCAGCAATACTGGAAAGGAAACTACTAGGAAAAGATACTAGAATATTCTAGTGGATACTAGTTAAAGTTCGGAGTTAAAGGTATCCGGTAGTGATTTTGAATTGCATACTATTGATATAAGTGAATAATAAAAACGATTTGAAGTAAAATAAAGTGTATTTATTTTGTTAAGTAAATAAGTGGAAGTACAGTGGAGGAACATTCGACGATCGAAAAGTGGATAGGTATATAAGTTGCCGTTAATTATATATTTATTGGAGACCGTTAAATGCTAACGTTACGTAAATTGTCTCTTAGTCAGAGTCTTGAATTGTATACTTTTCAAATGGTCATTTACAAAAGATATATATATTGCAATCAATTGATTCAATTTGGCGTTCAGTAGTTTTTGATTATGTTGGACAATTTAAATTTTGTCGTGCAATGTTTTTTTTGCTGCTTTGCTACCTTGGTGTCAACTTATCGAAGCTTCCTCAATTAGTCGTGAATAAGTGTGACAATTTCAATTTTGTCGTGCTATGTTTGCTTTGATTTTTCTGTTTATTTGTTAAACTCATATGAAGTTACCGAAGCACCACCAAAAATGGTTAAAAACTTCTAAAATTGAGTTTATTATACTTAATGATTTGCCGTTCAACAGTCGTGAATTAGTTGTGACAATTTCAATATTGTCGTGTAAAGTTTATAAGAAGTTAGTTAAGCAACCCAAATACCAATTAAAAAAAAAACAAACCTTATCCATTTTGGATTTTTTTCGTGAATTCTATATTGTTTGCTTAGATTATATGCGTTATTGGTTACACTTTAAATACCTTAGATATTATTTACCATTTGATGTGAAACTTGAAATTCGGTTTTGTTACATATAGTAAAAGAATAAACTTTGTACTGCTCTATGAGTGAAATACATGCCCCAAACAAATGTAGGAAGTATTTAAATTGGGGCAGTCATTCTTACCTCCTGTATACTATCGAAACAAGAACACCTTATAGTTGAAAGGAAAACTGTTTACGTCACGCAATTTAATTGAAGACGAAGGTCGGTTCTATATATTCACAATAAATACACCAATAGCTATAGCAAGCATTTAAGAAAATCTTTTTTCTCGGTGAAGAAAAACTTTTACGAAAAAAACGTTTGTTTGGATATACATACATAAATACTGAGAAAAGAACATAAATACGGACAGGATAGGGGAGCCCGTAGTTTCAAGAACGTTGAACTACCTTCAACATCTATGTATTTAGGATCAACGATTTTTCTAGCATGGTACCTCCTTTGATTGTTCACAGTATATAAATACTCAGTCATATAATATGTGAGCAGGTTAACATGCTTTTTTTTAACCGCAAAAGCAACACACGCTCAGGACTTTTATCGCTGTTAAGAAATCACTTTCCAATTTATCGCTTAATTTAGCAGAACCATTTCGTCGTCAGTGTAAACAGCAGTAACTCATGTCTGCGTTTTTTCTTGTATGGTTTGAATTAAATAAAAGGGATTAAGGTAAAATAGTACATGAAGATCATGTCAGTTGATAAGATTGGATAGTGATTTAAAACGACATTTATACATTGAAAAGTAATTGATATAAAAATTAGTTTCAAATTGTATAAGGCAATTCAACTACTAAAATTAAAAATAGATACCTGTACATATTATCTTGTTATATGTATATGTATATAGGAACCAAAACAAAATTTAAAATATGTACCTACTTCCGAAACATAATTTGGAAAAAACCTAACATATTTCTCTAATTCAAAAGCCAAAAAAATATCGCCTGCATAAATAGTTAAAGTCCTATCTCATTACCTACTCCTTTATCTATCTAAAGGGTCCGCCATCGAACGTTTTTTTTTTTCAACTTATTTAACTGAATGGAAACACTTAGCTCATGTCTGATTTGACAGATAATTAGTTTTATCCTTCCGCTAAAAGAATATGGTTGTGTATACGCTATAGATAATTGGTGTCCTTTACCAGCGTTTATTTGGTATGTACGGTCTTTAATCATGTTGCGAAATATCAACCAGCCAAAGCTATGCAACGGCACGTGGCTAGCAGTAAAAAAAATAGTCTGCATCAGCCTGATAGAAGCAAGAATCATGTCAGGACCTTTCAAAGGTGAAGTTGTCCTCATTCCACGTATTCTTGTGATTCCAACGGATATGCCATTTCAATTTAAAAGGTTGCATTTTCCATTTCGATTCGCATTTGCAATCACCATCAACAAAGTGCAGGGTCAATCTTTAGAACTGTGCGGTTTGAATCTAGAAACGGATTGCTTTTCAAATCCACAATTATAAGTAGCGTGTTCCAGAGTCTTTAAGCCAGACAATCTCTATATTTGCACCGACAATGGAACAACTAAAAATATTGTATATAAACACGTCTTATAAAATTAAACATATATACTAGAAACATGTCTTTTTTCTTATGTTTCTTTTCCATTTAACCACAAAGCACAGCAACGCATTGACCAGTGCGGCTGAAAAGTATAGCTAGTGTTTCCAGATGAAAAAATAATCTGTCCCCAGAAAAATTTAGAAACCGCCCAAATAACGAAATTTTAACAAAAAAAAACGCTATATTTTGTTCATCTTTTTATTTTTATTCACAGCAAATAAATTTATGTTTTTAGTTTTAAATTTAATTAGTTCACAGTAGTTGAGAAGCTACACTAAAAAAAATATTTGTAAAAAGGCACTAAGTAAAAAGAGAAAATTTGTTTAAACTAATAAATATGGAAGTGACTCTAGACATGCCAATTATATGCTGCCCCGCAGTGGCAGTGCCCTCCGCCGCACAATGGCCCGTTTAGGCAAAAGTGCTTGCGAAATTCATTTTTCGGGTGGGTTTATAATGCAAAACTTTTACTTTTTTTGAATTAACAAATGTTTGGAGCTCTAGTAATCGAAAAAAATAATTTCATTTGTATGAATGGTTTGAGACTTGGAGAGCGAGTCAAAGTTGATAAATTTGTATGGTTAGACAAAAAAACAATTGTTTTTAAATTTGTTTTTTTAATTTTGAGTGTAAAAAATAGGAAAAATGTGTAAACAAAACTTTTTTTGTTATTTTCACTTGATATATGTGTTAATTGCTATAATCTGAAATGAACAAAAAAATGATAAATTTTTTTAAACTGCTAAATTTAATGTTTTTTGAAACTCACATTTTTGCACGCTTTTTCGACTTTACACTGAGTAGAAAAAAAAGATCAAGCCAAGCTCTCTTCATATAAAATCAAAAACTCAGCTGCATAAAGTTGCATAGAGCTGAGCTACAGCGATTTGATTTGATGAAGTCAGTAATTTTTTCTGAGTTTTTTTTGTGAGGTGCAGAAAAAAAATCATGGAAAATATTTTTTCTCTGTTTTCCAGGTATGAGTATTTGTTTGAAATAAAATAGTTTTGTAATTTAGAAGGAAAAACCTACCTAAGTTTTTTAAAACGGTTTTATAGCTTATTTCTTGTGACCCCTGATAAAACTTTTAAGTATGGGTTTTTGACTTCTGGTATGATTAATTATTGTCAGGTAGTTTGATAGATAAGAGTTTTTAACTGGATTAGAATTGTTTTTTAAACATTTAAATCTTATAGGTAAGTAGATTACCTTATTAGGATTTCATAAAATTGAATATTTTTAGTGTAGGTATTTAGTTTTATAAGAAAGTAGTTGTATAAAAAGATGAAACATTGGGATTCTTATCATTGAATTATAATTGAAAACTTGAGCAGTTGTAACGGGTGATTTTTTAGCTGGTTTGGTTTTGGCAACACTGGTTTTGACAGCTGACGTGTGTTTAGTACCTTGTGTCACTGTCAAACAGCTTCAGTTTGGTTTGCAATTTAACCATGGATCGTCTTACAAATGAACAACGCTTGCAAATTATTGAATTTTACTATCAAAATTCGTGCTCGGTTCGAAATGTTCATCGCGCGCTGCTTGTGTTTAGCGATGAGGCTCATTTTTGGTTGAATGGGTACGTAAATAAGCAAAATTGCCGCATTTGGAGTGAAGATCAGCCAGAAGCATTGCAACAGCTACCAATGCATCCCGAAAAAGCCACTGTTTGGTGCGGTTTATGGGCCGGCGGCATTATTGGGCCTATTTCTTCAAAGATGATGCGAATCGCAGCGTTACTGTCAATGGTGAACGCTACCGAGCGATGATAACAAACTTTTTTTTGCCCGAAATGGAAGTTCTTGACTTGCATGATATGTGGTTTCAACAAGACGGTGCCACATGCCACACAGCACGCGAAACAATGGCGCAATTGCGAGGCGAGTTTGGTGAACAGTTAATTTCACGTTTCGGGCCGGTCAATTGGCCGCCTAGATCGTGCGATTTGACACCATTAGATTATTTTTTGTGGGGGTATGTCAAGGCTAATGTCTATAGGGACAAGCCCGCTTCGATTGACGCACTGGAACCCAACATCCATGCATTCATTCGTGAGATACCGGCCGATATGTGTGAAAGAGTATGCCAAAATTGGACTCAGCGGATGGGCTACCTGAGACGCAGCCGCGGTCGACATTTGCATGAAATTATCTTTAAACATTAAATTGCAAGGTTCAAACTATCGATTCAAATAAATATTTCATTCATTTTTTCGAATTTTTTGTGTTTTTTTTTTAAAGAAGTTCTAAGCCTCTTAAAAAATCACCCAGTATAAGGAAAAATTATTTAAAATGGATATAATATAAATACAATATTTTGTTTGAACTTTTTGTCAAAGATGAGAGTCTTGAAGAGTTCTTTTTTGTCGTAATAAGTGAATACCAACTATCCCGTTAAAATTTACCGGAAAATGAAGCAAAATTAAAAAGCTTTTATTACTACATTAATAAAAACGGGTCGCAGCCCATAGATCGAGATTATTTATTTCATACACAAAAATGGGGAATGGTTTTCTTCACCTCTCCATATCAACACCGGACAAATGAGCTTGGACTTTATCTACATTAACCAAAGCAAGGATTTGGAAATAGCAATTATGGAAACACTTGAAGGAGATTTTTGAAATATCTGAGGCAACCGCTCGAATAACTGGAGTCAATAAAGAAGCTATAACCAGGATCAAAATAATATTTAATATTTTGAATAGCAGGGAAGTAGTGAATACAGTTAAATTTGGAGAGTACACCAAAAAAACCGCAGAGTTATTGATACAAAAGTACCCTGAAAATCAACTCACACCTACTCTTCATAAAATTTTGGTTCATAGTCAAAATGTCATCGAATACCAATCACTAACACTAAGCCAAGGAGTCTGACTACAAAAAGTACAGATATCGAAATACGTGCAAAGTTTCAAGAATTCGGCAGTATGAAGACCTATTTAACATGCTGGCAATCTCATCCGATCAACTTATTTCTTCCTTAAGGCATGTAAGAAACCAAAAAGATCTGAAAGCACAATACTCACCGGAAATTATAAGTTTATTACGCATTACCCCGGACTTAGATGATAGTTTCCAAGAAATTTAATGTTTGTATGTAAATTTTTGTTCCTTTTATTTTGTTTTTCTACTTTTTGAATTCTAATCTATCAATAAAATACTTTATAAATGTACTCTCTTATAAAAAAAATAAAAAAAATCAATTAATAAAAAAAAACAAAAATTGATTTTCTTCCCCGCTGTTTCACTCAAATTGGTTTGTTTTCTTCTTTCCGCACTGTTTCACTTAAATCACACTCAAATAACTTCATTAATTGACTTTCGACCTTTGTAAAATTAAATACCAATTATGCTAACCACCTTAACAGAAACCTCTTATTTCAGCAGCAGATTCTGAAACACCCTGTTTCTTAAAATTCACAAACTTTAAAGCCTTGGAAATTTTCTTCAAAACCAAAAAAAAATGTTGGCGATATATTCGTTTAAGAGATATGATTTTTGCAACCAAAAAAGTCAATACGGTCTACCGTGCGCCGGTGGGCATACTTCAGGTACCCAGAGTTTATTTTCAAGTCGCGCGAAGCGCGTAAACGCACACCCACTTTTAATGGCGAGAAACTGTTATAACTGTTATAAATCGGCATGTCTCTAGTCTCGTCCAGTAAATATACAAGTACTTCATATATAAATATGAAAATAAAAATAAAAAAGGAATTATAAAAATTAGTTCAAACTTTATTAAAAAGTTCTAATCTTCGTCTTCGTTTTGTCTGTTGGTTTTATACATCTTCTCACTTGTTACAGTTTTCAGCATTTCTTCTGTTGGTATAAAATTATGGCATCCAGAATGTAAGATCTATACGTAACATTGAGTTAATGTTAAATCAGCTGTTTTTCAAAAGGTATTAGAACAACACAAACCTTCAGATAGCTGAAAAGAGTTCCTCGAACTCGACCGTTATTATTAAAATTAATAGAATTTTTGAACAACAACAACAACTTAAAGGTGATACCACCAATTGTTAACGAATTAATTTATAATTCGTTTATTTTGGCTAGAGATACAACTGTTTCAAGGGGTGCCAAGCCACCTATCTCATCAGTCTCCTCTTATTAGTGGTGCTGAGCTTTAATCCAATTTTATTATGAAAAACTTTCTACATGCCCATCATAGGGATCGAACCCACGATATCAGATTTGCTCAGTCTTAGAAGCCGTATGCACTACACATTCCGCCGCCTGAGACCACTGACGTCACATATCGAAAATGGGATGTTATTGTTTATCAAATGCATTTGGAGCATCAGCATTTTTCTAAGCGCCTTTAAGTATGCCGTTTTTGATTATGTTGGACAATTTAAATTTTGTCGTGCAATTTTTTTTTTGCTGCTTTGCTACCTTGGTGTCAACTTATCGAAGCTTCCTCAATTAGTCGTGAATAAGTGTGACAATTTCAATTTTGTCGTGCTATGTTTGCTTTGATTTTTCTGTTTATTTGTTAAACTCATATGAAGTTACCGAAGCACCACCAAAAATGGTTAAAAACTTCTAAAATTGAGTTTATTATACTTAATGATTTGCCGTTCAACAGTCGTGAATTAGTTGTGACAATTTCAATATTGTCGTGTAAAGTTTATAAGAAGTTAGTTAAGCAACCCAAATACCAATTAAAAAAAAAACAAACCTTATCCATTTTGGATTTTTTTCGTGAATTCTATATTGTTTGCTTAGATTATATGCGTTATTGGTTACACTTTAAATACCTTAGATATTATTTACCATTTGATGTGAAACTTGAAATTCGGTTTTGTTACATAAAGTAAAAGATATACTTTGTGCTGCTCTGTGAGTGAAATACATGCTCCAAACAAATGTAGTAAGTATTTAAATTGGGACATTCATTCAACTGTTTACGTCACGCAATTTAATTGAAGACGAAGGTCGGTTCTATATATTCACAATAAATACACCAATAGCTATAGCAAGCATTTAAGAAAATCTTTTTTCTCGGTGAAGAAAAACTTTTACGAAAAAAACGTTTGTTTGGATATACATACATAAATACTGAGAAAAGAACATAAATACGGACAGGATAGGGGAGCCCGTAGTTTCAAGAACGTTGAACTACCTTCAACATCTATGTATTTAGGATCAACGATTTTTCTAGCATGGTACCTCCTTTGATTGTTCACAGTATATAAATACTCAGTCATATAATATGTGAGCAGGTTAACATGCTTTTTTTTAACCGCAAAAGCAACACACGCTCAGGACTTTTATCGCTGTTAAGAAATCACTTTCCAATTTATCGCTTAATTTAGCAGAACCATTTCGTCGTCAGTGTAAACAGCAGTAACTCATGTCTGCGTTTTTTCTTGTATGGTTTGAATTAAATAAAAGGGATTAAGGTAAAATAGTACATGAAGATCATGTCAGTTGATAAGATTGGATAGTGATTTAAAACGACATTTATACATTGAAAAGTAATTGATATAAAAATTAGTTTCAAATTGTATAAGGCAATTCAACTACTAAAATTAAAAATAGATACCTGTACATATTATCTTGTTATATGTATATGTATATAGGAACCAAAACAAAATTTAAAATATGTACCTACTTCCGAAACATAATTTGGAAAAAACCTAACATATTTCTCTAATTCAAAAGCCAAAAAAATATCGCCTGCATAAATAGTTAAAGTCCTATCTCATTACCTACTCCTTTATCTATCTAAAGGGTCCGCCATCGAACGTTTTTTTTTTTCAACTTATTTAACTGAATGGAAACACTTAGCTCATGTCTGATTTGACAGATAATTAGTTTTATCCTTCCGCTAAAAGAATATGGTTGTGTATACGCTATAGATAATTGGTGTCCTTTACCAGCGTTTATTTGGTATGTACGGTCTTTAATCATGTTGCGAAATATCAACCAGCCAAAGCTATGCAACGGCACGTGGCTAGCAGTAAAAAAAATAGTCTGCATCAGCCTGATAGAAGCAAGAATCATGTCAGGACCTTTCAAAGGTGAAGTTGTCCTCATTCCACGTATTCTTGTGATTCCAACGGATATGCCATTTCAATTTAAAAGGTTGCATTTTCCATTTCGATTCGCATTTGCAATCACCATCAACAAAGTGCAGGGTCAATCTTTAGAACTGTGCGGTTTGAATCTAGAAACGGATTGCTTTTCAAATCCACAATTATAAGTAGCGTGTTCCAGAGTCTTTAAGCCAGACAATCTCTATATTTGCACCGACAATGGAACAACTAAAAATATTGTATATTAACACGTCTTATAAAATTAAACATATATACTAGAAACATGTCTTTTTTCTTATGTTTCTTTTCCATTTAACCACAAAGCACAGCAACGCATTGACCAGTGCGGCTGAAAAGTATAGCTAGTGTTTCCAGATGAAAAAATAATCTGTCCCCAGAAAAATTTAGAAACCGCCCAAATAACGAAATTTTAACAAAAAAAAACGCTATATTTTGTTCATCTTTTTATTTTTATTCACAGCAAATAAATTTATGTTTTTAGTTTTAAATTTAATTAGTTCACAGTAGTTGAGAAGCTACACTAAAAAAAATATTTGTAAAAAGGCACTAAGTAAAAAGAGAAAATTTGTTTAATGTAATAAATATGGAAGTGACTCTAGACATGCCAATTATATGCTGCCCCGCAGTGGCAGTGCCCTCCGCCGCACAATGGCCCGTTTAGGCAAAAGTGCTTGCGAAATTCATTTTTCGGGTGGGTTTATAATGCAAAACTTTTACTTTTTTTGAATTAACAAATGTTTGGAGCTCTAGTAATCGAAAAAAATAATTTCATTTGTATGAATGGTTTGAGACTTGGAGAGCGAGTCAAAGTTGATAAATTTGTATGGTTAGACAAAAAAACAATTGTTTTTAAATTTGTTTTTTTAATTTTGAGTGTAAAAAATAGGAAAAATGTGTAAATAAAACTTTTTTTGTTATTTTCACTTGATATATGTGTTAATTGCTATAATCTGAAATGAACAAAAAAATGATAAATTTTTTTAAACTGCTAAATTTAATGTTTTTTGAAACTCCCATTTTTGCACGCTTTTTCGACTTTACACTGAGTAGAAAAAAAAGATCAAGCCAAGCTCTCTTCATATAAAATCAAAAACTCAGCTGCATAAAGTTGCATAGAGCTGAGCTACAGCGATTTGATTTGATGAAGTCAGTAATTTTTTCTGAGTTTTTTTTGTGAGGTGCAGAAAAAAAATCATGGAAAATATTTTTTCTCTGTTTTCCAGGTATGAGTATTTGTTTGAAATAAAATAGTTTTGTAATTTAGAAGGAAAAACCTACCTAAGTTTTTTAAAACGGTTTTATAGCTTATTTCTTGTGACCCCTGATAAAACTTTTAAGTATGGGTTTTTGACTTCTGGTATGATTAATTATTGTCAGGTAGTTTGATAGATAAGAGTTTTTAACTGGATTAGAATTGTTTTTTAAACATTTAAATCTTATAGGTAAGTAGATTACCTTATTAGGATTTCATAAAATTGAATATTTTTAGTGTAGGTATTTAGTTTTATAAGAAAGTAGTTGTATAAAAAGATGAAACATTGGGATTCTTATCATTGAATTATAATTGAAAACTTGAGCAGTTGTAACGGGTGATTTTTTAGCTGGTTTGGTTTTGGCAACACTGGTTTTGACAGCTGACGTGTGTTTAGTACCTTGTGTCACTGTCAAACAGCTTCAGTTTGGTTTGCAATTTAACCATGGATCGTCTTACAAATGAACAACGCTTGCAAATTATTGAATTTTACTATCAAAATTCGTGCTCGGTTCGAAATGTTCATCGCGCGCTGCTTGTGTTTAGCGATGAGGCTCATTTTTGGTTGAATGGGTACGTAAATAAGCAAAATTGCCGCATTTGGAGTGAAGATCAGCCAGAAGCATTGCAACAGCTACCAATGCATCCCGAAAAAGCCACTGTTTGGTGCGGTTTATGGGCCGGCGGCATTATTGGGCCTATTTCTTCAAAGATGATGCGAATCGCAGCGTTACTGTCAATGGTGAACGCTACCGAGCGATGATAACAAACTTTTTTTTGCCCGAAATGGAAGTTCTTGACTTGCATGATATGTGGTTTCAACAAGACGGTGCCACATGCCACACAGCACGCGAAACAATGGCGCAATTGCGAGGCGAGTTTGGTGAACAGTTAATTTCACGTTTCGGGCCGGTCAATTGGCCGCCTAGATCGTGCGATTTGACACCATTAGATTATTTTTTGTGGGGGTATGTCAAGGCTAATGTCTATAGGGACAAGCCCGCTTCGATTGACGCACTGGAACCCAACATCCATGCATTCATTCGTGAGATACCGGCCGATATGTGTGAAAGAGTATGCCAAAATTGGACTCAGCGGATGGGCTACCTGAGACGCAGCCGCGGTCGACATTTGCATGAAATTATCTTTAAACATTAAATTGCAAGGTTCAAACTATCGATTCAAATAAATATTTCATTCATTTTTTCGAATTTTTTGTGTTTTTTTTTTAAAGAAGTTCTAAGCCTCTTAAAAAATCACCCAGTATAAGGAAAAATTATTTAAAATGGATATAATATAAATACAATATTTTGTTTGAACTTTTTGTCAAAGATGAGAGTCTTGAAGAGTTCTTTTTTGTCGTAATAAGTGAATACCAACTATCCCGTTAAAATTTACCGGAAAATGAAGCAAAATTAAAAAGCTTTTATTACTACATTAATAAAAACGGGTCGCAGCCCATAGATCGAGATTATTTATTTCATACACAAAAATGGGGAATGGTTTTCTTCACCTCTCCATATCAACACCGGACAAATGAGCTTGGACTTTATCTACATTAACCAAAGCAAGGATTTGGAAATAGCAATTATGGAAACACTTGAAGGAGATTTTTGAAATATCTGAGGCAACCGCTCGAATAACTGGAGTCAATAAAGAAGCTATAACCAGGATCAAAATAATATTTAATATTTTGAATAGCAGGGAAGTAGTGAATACAGTTAAATTTGGAGAGTACACCAAAAAAACCGCAGAGTTATTGATACAAAAGTACCCTGAAAATCAACTCACACCTACTCTTCATAAAATTTTGGTTCATAGTCAAAATGTCATCGAATACCAATCACTAACACTAAGCCAAGGAGTCTGACTACAAAAAGTACAGATATCGAAATACGTGCAAAGTTTCAAGAATTCGGCAGTATGAAGACCTATTTAACATGCTGGCAATCTCATCCGATCAACTTATTTCTTCCTTAAGGCATGTAAGAAACCAAAAAGATCTGAAAGCACAATACTCACCGGAAATTATAAGTTTATTACGCATTACCCCGGACTTAGATGATAGTTTCCAAGAAATTTAATGTTTGTATGTAAATTTTTGTTCCTTTTATTTTGTTTTTCTACTTTTTGAATTCTAATCTATCAATAAAATACTTTATAAATGTACTCTCTTATAAAAAAAATAAAAAAAATCAATTAATAAAAAAAAACAAAAATTGATTTTCTTCCCCGCTGTTTCACTCAAATTGGTTTGTTTTCTTCTTTCCGCACTGTTTCACTTAAATCACACTCAAATAACTTCATTAATTGACTTTCGACCTTTGTAAAATTAAATACCAATTATGCTAACCACCTTAACAGAAACCTCTTATTTCAGCAGCAGATTCTGAAACACCCTGTTTCTTAAAATTCACAAACTTTAAAGCCTTGGAAATTTTCTTCAAAACCAAAAAAAAATGTTGGCGATATATTCGTTTAAGAGATATGATTTTTGCAACCAAAAAAGTCAATACGGTCTACCGTGCGCCGGTGGGCATACTTCAGGTACCCAGAGTTTATTTTCAAGTCGCGCGAAGCGCGTAAACGCACACCCACTTTTAATGGCGAGAAACTGTTATAACTGTTATAAATCGGCATGTCTCTAGTCTCGTCCAGTAAATATACAAGTACTTAATATATAAATATGAAAATAAAAATAAAAAAGGAATTATAAAAATTAGTTCAAACTTTATTAAAAAGTTCTAATCTTCGTCTTCGTTTTGTCTGTTGGTTTTATACATCTTCTCACTTGTTACAGTTTTCAGCATTTCTTCTGTTGGTATAAAATTATGGCATCCAGAATGTAAGATCTATACGTAACATTGAGTTAATGTTAAATCAGCTGTTTTTCAAAAGGTATTAGAACAACACAAACCTTCAGATAGCTGAAAAGAGTTCCTCGAACTCGACCGTTATTATTAAAATTAATAGAATTTTTGAACAACAACAACAACTTAAAGGTGCTACCACCAATTGTTAACGAATTAATTTATAATTCGTTTATTTTGGCTAGAGATACAACTGTTTCAAGGGGTGCCAAGCCACCTATCTCATCAGTCTCCTCTTATTAGTGGTGCTGAGCTTTAATCCAATTTTATTATGAAAAACTTTCTACATGCCCATCATAGGGATCGAACCCACGATATCAGATTTGCTCAGTCTTAGAAGCCGTATGCACTACACATTCCGCCGCCTGAGACCACTGACGTCACATATCGAAAATGGGATGTTATTGTTTATCAAATGCATTTGGAGCATCAGCATTTTTCTAAGCGCCTTTAAGTATGCCGTCTTGTTCCGCCTCCATTTTTCTCCATACCTTGTTTCGATAGACTACAATTCGTAGTACGTATCAAAGGGGGAGAGGTTGGAAGATCGGTAACAGACCAGACTATTAAGTTATTATTATTATTTATTGTACTATTCTTAAACTTTTATTTTTATAACAGATTTAAATTTCTCTTTTTAAAAAAATTTAAATTAGAAAATATAAATAATGGATGCATATGAATTAAAAAAAAAAAAAACAATCCAATCTACAAAAAAATTGAGGATGCAATCCAACATTTTTCGTAGCCATTAAAATTATTGGAATCAATGGAGACAAAATCGATTGGATAGACTATGATAGAATGTTATTTACTATGTTTCTTGATCTAAGATGTACCTACCGAAGAAAATAGCCCAATTGGAAAAAAAGAAGGCCAAAAGAATAAACAAAATTCTTAATGAAAAGGAGGAAATTGATGTTTTACAAATTCAAAATTTATTTCAAAATGAAGACTAGAAGTTATAAGCAGATAAAATAAATACTACTCCTGTTCGCGAAAATAAAAATGAAAGTATATATAGGGTGATTTTTAAGCTGGTTTGGTTTTGGCAACACTGGTTTTGACAGCTGACGTGTGTTTAGTACCTTGTGTCACTGTCAAACAGCTTCAGTTTGGTTTGCAATTTAACCATGGATCGTCTTACAAATGAACAACGCTTGCAAATTATTGAATTTTGCTATCAAAATTCGTGCTCGGTTCGAAATGTTCATCGCGCGCTGCTTGTGTTCAGCGTTGAGGCTCATTTTTGGTTGAATGGGTACGTAAATAAGCAAAATTGCCGCATTTGGAGTGAAGATCAGCCAGAAGCATTGCAACAGCTACCAATGCATCCCGAAAAAGACACTGTTTGGTGCGGTTTATGGGCCGGCGGCATTATTGGGCCTATTTCTTCAAAGATGATGCGAATCGCAGCGTTACTGTCAATGGTGAACGCTACCGAGCGATGATAACAAACTTTTTTTTTGCCCGAAATGGAAGTTCTTGACTTGCATGATATGTGGTTTCAACAAGACGGTGCCACATGCCACACAGCACGCGAAACAATGGCGCAATTGCGAGGCGAGTTTGGTGAACAGTTAATTTCACGTTTCGGGCCGGTCAATTGGCCGCCTAGATCGTGCGATTTGACACCATTAGAGTATTTTTTGTAGGGGTATGTCAAGGCTAATGTCTATAGGGACAAGCCCGCTTCGATTGACGCACTGGAAGCCAACATCCATGCATTCATTCGTGAGATACCGGCCGATATGTGTGAAAGAGTATGCCAAAATTGGACTCAGCGGATGGGCTACCTGAGACGCAGCCACGTTCAACATTTGCATGAAATTATCTTTAAATATTAAATTGCAAATAAATATTTCATTCATTTTTTCGAATTTTTTGTGTTTTTTTTTTTTTTAAAGTTCTAAACCTCTAAAAATATCACCCATTAGAAGACAATTTAGAAGATGAATACCTAGAATTTAATAAAAAAAATATTGTAAAAGATTTTGCTGAAATGAAATGTGAAGTTATGAACCTCTCGCCATTTTATCTTAAAGGAGCATCAATAATTCTGGAAAAAAACAGTTGCTTACATGTTGAAACGTGCAAAAAATTAAAGAAAAAAGTTTTAACCAAATATTGACTTTGTAGTAACAAAAATGCCCTCAAAGCTCGCAACTATTTCACATTTTACTTTTAAACAAAAATTTGTTTTCAACAAATTCCAAATAAATTTTCAGAAGGTAAACTTTAAATAGCCTCCTTATTACCATCATCCATCATCGATGTCCAACCAAGTAAGATAGAAGCACAAATTCAAGAGTGCGTCAAATAAAATTGTTTTTTTCTTCTTGGGACCAAAAAAGTCTTTTTATGTTTTTGGTAAACTAAAGTTCCCAGACGATTTTCATAAAATTAACTTACGCAAGTCTAGCATTTCTTGATATATTTTTATATTTTCCCAAAAATAGCTTGTTTAAGTCCGGGAGGAAACGCCTAGATTTCTTATCTCATAACGGCTGTAGAAATAGAGCATAGCAGCCTATAGCTTTACTTCAAATATCAACAAAATCCTAGGTTGGTCCACAAACTTTTAAATGAATCTTTGCTCGTAAGAATAAAATAGTAGAACTGTTTATATTTATAGATATCGCATTTTTTAGAGAAAAGTGACCTTAAAGACAAAAGTTAGCATAGTCAAGAAAAATTTCATATATATGAAGATTCAAAACAGATGTCAATTTTATTTAAACACATAAGTTACAAATGCTAGTATTTCTTCTTAAAATAAAGTAGCAACCGAAGTTTCTCCCATTAATAGATATTATACCTATAGGCAGAGTCATTTTCTTTAGCATAGATCAGGGTACACCAAAGTAAACTTATTCTTAAAACCTCGGAAAATGATCTCCACATTGGATACAGAGACAGACCCTTACTATATAAATCGATTTTTTATTAGAACATGTGCAAGAATCAATTGCTCCAAACTAAAGGGTTTTCCAATAAGAGGTGTTATTTTGAATAGCCCGCTATTTCGGTAGTTGTCCCATTTGAAGCTGTCATTTTTTGACATTTGACAAGTAGAAACTACGCCATTAATAAAAATGGAACGATACACGCTTCAACAACGCATTGAAATTATTAAAATTCACTATAAAAATGGTGAAAATTTGGCAGAGACGGTTCGTAAAACTAAAACATTTTTGGGTCGTCGTGAAGCACCTTGTCGGACCGCAATACAGAAATTGGTGGACAAATTCGAGCTGTTGGGACAAGTTAGTGATGTGAAGAATAAAACCCGTGCACGTCACTCAAGAACAACTGAGAATATTGCTGTTGTAGCCCAAAGTGTTGAAGAAAACCCAGGTTTGTCCATTCCTCGTCGTTCTTTGGAATTAGGCATTCCACAAACGTCATTACACCGTATTTTGCATTAAGACTTGGGTCTTAAGGCTTATAAAGATCAGTTAACACAAGAACTCAAGCCGGCTGATCATCAACAACGTCGTGTCTTTACTGATTGGGTCCTTGAAATGCATGAAAATGATCCGGAATTTCATCGAAAAATCATCTTGACTGATGAGGCCCATTTCCACCTCGGAGGCTACGTCAACAAGCAAAACTGTCGCATCTGGGGCTCGGAAAACCCAAGAGTTATTGTTGAAACGCCTCTCCATCCTCAACGCGTGACTGTTTGGTGCGGTTTATGGTCCGGCGGGGTCATTGGACCTTACTTTTTCGAAAATGAGGCTGGAGCAACAGTTACGGTCAATGGATTGCGCTATCGAGAGATGATTAATGATTTTTTATGGCCGGAATTGGATGGTATTGATCTGGACAACGTTTACTTTCAACAAGACGGCGCTACGTGCCACACAAGCAATGAAACCATCGATCTTTTACGGGAAAAGTTTCCGGACCGTGTTATCTCTCGAAGAGGTGATCACAATTGGCCACCGAGATCTTGTGATTTAACACCTTGCGACTTCTTCCTTTGGGGCCACGTGAAAGATAAGGTCTACGCCAACAGCCCAGCGTCGATTCAAGACCTCAAAGATGGAATTCGTGAGGCTATCGAGGACATTGGGCGGCCACTTTGCGATTTGGTTATGGAAAATTTCATGAAAAGGATATGGTCCTGTAAGCGTGGTCGTGGCGGCCATTTGGCTGATGTTGTGTTCCATTATTAACGGCATACCTTCCTCTTTATAATGAAATAAACATCCGATCATTTATCTCAAAAAATGCCATTTTTCTTTGAATATCAAAATAACACCTCTTATTGGAAAACCCTTTATTTTCAACAATTGAAGGGAATTGCGTTTTGAATTTGAAGTACTGAGGTGAAGTAAAGATACTTTAAAATAAGTGTTTTTACTCAATTAACTTTAAAATTACATTTTTTCACATCTTTGCTGCATAGAAACTAGGTATATTATACATTGTTTATCACGCAGTGAAAGGCTTTCTGATATAAAGAATGCTTGCAACGAGTTAAAAAATCCAACAGATGAAAAAAAATACCTACATATAAGTTGTTTGGTGTTATATTTGATAAAACCGACAATGATTTCATAAGTGTTTTCGTTGGTTCATATTTCAAAGTTTAGCAATGATCACTGATGATGAATTTGTGGGTGTTTTTTTTTTATTTTGTTTTGATTGCGCTCGGACGATATGTCAGTTATCAGTTATCCAAACAACTATGTAATTTGATTGCAAATCCGATTAAATATCTCGGTAAGATTTTCATTTTATTTTAATTGAATTCTTGATATTATGACATCGGACTAGTAGTTTGTTCGTTCGTTGCTTGATTTTTTGTTCAATAATTTGTATAAGTGATACTTTGCATCGTGTCACTTACATCGTTCTCAACTGATTTTAATCTTGGGTTATGTGATTAAACCTATAAAGTTTGTTTAAAACAATAGGTACCAAAAAGTATTACAAAACTTAATAAATTATTAGCCGTGTTTTTTTGCAAGGCCGGAGAGATTTGGTAGAAAAAAAAACGACGAGGCCATTACAGAAATAAAATGGAGTTACATACAATCTATCGATAACAGGTATGCAATTCACCGGTAACACAGTTTTTCTCCATGCTTAAGTTAAGCCCCGAGAATTCTCCGTGCTTAGCTAAGCCCGAAGGGGATTAGTTGAGTTGCTGTTGCATTTAACATGTTAGTTTCTTATCCCCGACGCCGTTTTTTTTCGACCAATTTCATCGGGGCCTGCAAGAAAACACGGCTATTGTTAATTTCAATTAAACAAACCGTAGTAGCCGGTGGCGCAACGGCTTCGTCCACATAAATACAAGAAACAAAATTTCATCATCTATGTCTCTTATACGAGGAAGAAACAAATCCTCCAAGTGGAAATCTTGTTTTTTTTTTATTTTATTTTCTTAAAACGAAAAAAACTAGATTGATATGTTATAATTATTAAAATAATAAGTATAAGAAATTTTGTGTATTGATAATGTGGATAGATTTAAAAACAAAGAGGTTAGTATACAAAACAGCTATACTGCTCAGCTCACTCTGTTAGGTTAATCAACTAAAATGATTAATTTAACATTTGAGTGATTTTTTGTAGAGTGTGGCAACGCACGCATCAGGAAACCGAACAGTAAATATAATTGTGTCATATCATTTCTTTTGGCGGCACGCGAGTTATTTTTTGAGTGAATTTCTTAGCAGGTAACAACAGTAATGTTTCTTGGCCCGTCAATCACTGACTTTTCTCCTTATTATTTATTTACAACTTAAACTAATTTTAAATTTAAAAATAATCTGCAATTTATAAAGATGAACGAAATAAATTAATATTTGATATCATCATATCCGTTCCCATGATAATGCTTATTCTAAAACCTAGATGTTCTGGTTTTCGTTTTTATAATGTCATCATTATTTGTGTATCTGTTGACCAAGGTATTTCGTCAGTTAATAAACTGTATCTACTCTCTCAACCTACTGTAGGTAGTTGCAAAGAAAATATAATACCATTGCGGAATTTTTAAAAGTTTTTTTCAGCAGATGGTATTTTTATTCTCAAATACCTGGAAATCACTTATTAAGTCTGCAATAAGTTGCTATACACAAGGTATGAATAAATGTTCATAATATAGACTTCATCATATTAGTTCATATTTTTACGATAAGTTTCCTTCTTTTACGTTTTAAGAATGAATGCTTACATTCTTTGCCTAAAAAGCCTAAAATGTTCTCGGTTGTCCTTCCTGGCAATTGCACTTCCATGTTATTTTGAAACAAATAGGTACATATACATAACTGTATATCCAGTCTCAAAATAAGTGAGTCGTGAGTATAATACAAAAATTCGTGGCAAGCCTATGGCAAAACTTACTTTAGACCACAAACCACGTACCTACATATATGCAAAGAATGTTCGTACTGATTTATCACACGAAGAAGCACACACACAGAGTATGTGTCAAATTCACTATAGCGAACTAACCCACATCAAATGCTTATCCTTGATATAAAGCTGCAAAATAATACTTTAAGCAGGATAAAGGATGAATGAATGGCTTAAACTTTTCAATGAAAAAGGACCTTTTCCCTCGCTCTAAACGAAAAATAAATAATGTGATGCGTGTTACCATACTACACTCATATCTGCTTTAACATGCGTAGGTACATACCTAAAATTGTTTTCTATAATGTTTACAAATAATAAAAAAGATATCAGCGATGGATTTTCCGGCTACAATAAATCTTGATGATCTTTATGTTGTATCCATCGTTATTCGAAGAGAAAGATGAAACTCCTGGAGCTTTGTGGATAGTTATTGAATAACATGGCGTAGGTATGCACTATCGAATACGTTTTGTGACAATGTATAGGTACGAGTATTTGCCTTTGTAATTTAGTCGCAAGATTATTTGTAATTGATGACTGCAGATATATGTACATATAATGTACATAGGTATAGGTATGTTATTGCGTAGGAACATATTCCTGGTAAGCCTTTAATTATGATTGTTAACAAATCGGAGTAAGCCTTTTGGATGATGATGTATGGATAATTGAATAATCGGTGAAGTCGGTGGTTAAGCATTTTGTAGATTTTAGTTGATTTAATATTAAACAAAAACTATTCGAATAATCTTGAGAAATTCGGAGAATTTTTTGATTGAAAGTTAAGCTTTTAGTAAGGTTTAAAAAGCCTCCCGGAAATTACGCCAGAAAATATTTTTGGAAAAAATGTTATGGCGAAATTTCCAAATCATTTCCCCATGGTGCGCGCTAATATCATATGTTTCTAAAAAGTTTAAATGTTAAACTACAAAAAAAATGTTCAATAATTTTGATACAAATTCCTTAACACAAAATAAAATATTTGTTATAAAAAGGTCACATAAAATTATGATACTAATCGTCAATTTCCTGGCACTCCGGACATTTATAATTTTGATGTAAACTTCAACTTCTCAGTCAATGATGAAAGCTCTGAAGCAACTCATTACTAACTTCTTCAATAATAGGTATCTATACCACCAAAAAGAATGTCTAACATATCTGTTAATTTATTACAACAATTTATTGATAAAAAAAACAACAGTTTTCAAAACTTGAGCCTGTCACCTTCAAGTGAATAAATGCACCCTCTGAAGTTGACAATTAAAATCCCCAAGTTATGATCAACTTTGACTGAATAAAATCGGCCTAACTGTACTTACTGTAAGTGTTTTCAACTAGGTAGAGGTACTTACCTTATATCTCAAATTATAACAAAATAATAAATTACAAAAAAGAATTTAATAAAGTTTGAATATAAGTTATTGTGAACAATCAACCAAATGCCCTTGATTCAACGAAACGCATGATCTACCGAAAACATCGCCACTGGCCGTGATAGTCCCTACTTCTTTGAAGACGACGATGTCATTACCATCACCATCAACGGGTAGTGCTAACGATTGATATGGTAACCAATTTCTTTCTGCACAAAGTGGATGCTATGGATGTGAACGACACACAGCGATATATTTCTGAAGCCGCAGGTCTTATGGGTCAATAAGCCCTAATCAACCGATGCTCTCAAAGTTAACAATACCCAGGCCATCGCTGAAATTCAGCCGGATCTATGCGGAACAGTCATTGAAAATTTGACTACTCGGATGCGTGCCACCGTAAGAAGCCAAATCGTGCATTTGAATTTGAACGATCTCATATTCCATACACACAGCTTGTTTTATTGTAAAGGGTGTTTTTTTAGACGTGTGGTTTTCAAGAAGAAATAAAACGCATATAATTTAATGCTATGGCCAAAAATTTAGCTTTATTACTAAGATAAGGGTTTGCCATTATGTCTTAAAAATGATTTCGTGCAAGTGGCCGCCGCGACTGGCTCGAATAAATTCCAGCCGAGAGGATCAATTTTCGGCAGCTCCAATTGTTGTTCGCGATGGCGGATGGACTCATTCGGGTCTTCTTCGATACTCTGATCCACAGCAGCAATAGCGTCTTCGGTGCGCACTGTACGGCGCGTCTCTGAGGATGCGCATTATCCACTATAGTAAACGTGGTGCGAAAACGATCCATGGTTGCTCAAAATTATGAAATTTTGCGAACCATTATTTTGGTAATAAATTTGCACGATTTGCAAACGTTGTTCAGAAGTAAGTCTATTAATTATAAAATTGCAGATCAAACTGAGCATAAATCAAGTGACAGCTGTCAAAAATACGAACTCCGAAAAAAGTATTGCCAGATTGAAAACCACACGTCTAAAAAACATCCTTTATTTCAACATCCACCGTTGATTCCACATGGGGAATTCTTCCACTGCTTATGCCATCGGGATAAAAGGAGAAGTTCCTGAGTGGAAAAAACGCCTACCCTAGATCTCGTTTGCTGCCGCCATCAACTGTCCAAACCACACCGATTGAAATTGAAACCCCATATTCAGTTTAGGTATTAAGATATTAAGCACCCTTCACAGATTAGCCATATGAAGATGAGAATGTTTCGTACGTTTCACCCTCCAAAACCCATTTGTTTACATTGTTGTATTTGTAATTTTTTCCCGCGTCGATGAATAGATTTGAATTGCAACAACAATTTAACCAGGTATGTGAAGATCCCTACTGTCTATGGGCGAGATTTTTATACACACGTTGTCATTTTTTATCTGATAACTGCCAGTTCAAGCTTGTAGGTAAATTAAAATGGCTGCCGGAGATTCTCATCTTCATGTGGCTAATCTGTGACACCCATGCGCCATGGCTCCCAACGGAGAAGTGAGAGTAGGAGTTGAGAGACAGAAGTTAGAGAAAAACATACACGTGTCTACTCTTTGAACATCTCCAAATATAGCCAAATATTTGCATCTTCTTTATTCTCCTGGATGGTTTAATATTCAATTAAAATGGCATAGTTTTTTTTACAGACATTAAAAACATTTCTCAAAGTATCTACACCAATCCTCTTGTTGCTCATTATTATTAACATTTATTTTTTGTTGTATCTATTCCATTAGATTGTGATATCTTTAAGGTTCAAAATTTTAAATTGAGGAAGTTGTTTTAGTTACTGTTTTTTTTTTCGAAATTTGGCGACCCTTAGCAAAATGTCGCAAGTGGCCTCTTGCCATTGTAACATTATATTTTTTGAAAAACTGGTAGCTATTTTATTAATTAAAATTGTTGCCTGTCACAGGCAGTGCATTTGGAGACATAAACTTGCATGTCACACGTTATCTTAATAGCTTGGATGACAACGTCAGAAATGAGAACAAATTATATTTATAAATGAAAAAACATGTCACCCTTCATATCAGCGTTATTATCCATATCTACAGCTAAGTTCATAACTTCATAACGAGCACGCAAACATTATCCTGCGGTTGTAAAATACTTGCACAAGTTTGTCTTATTCTGTCTATTTGCTCTCGTCTGTCACCTCTAACTGACACTCGAAGAATTAATATGAAGACTAAGAATAATATGAACTAACCGACCGACCATCAGAACTGCTGATGATGGTGTTGTAAAAATATAAGTGACAATGGAGTTTATAGTTTGTCGACTCATAATAACAACTATGTATACTCCCGTAGGACATGACAGAAATAATTACACAAAGTTAAGGACATTTTTATACTCGTCTTTTGCTATGGTAAGCTCGCTTGGCAATACAATATGCAAAATGCGCTTGCTGTGGTTTTGGCTCGTAGGACCAACCAGTCAGCATCTTTGCTCATTCATAACAAAATATAGGACATAAATGAAGGATTAAAAATTGTATAAAATGTTCACTGAGAACAACATGTTTTAAGATTAATTGTTTTTATCGTTAGCATTGCCAGTATGTATTGTGTGTCCCTTTGTCAACTATTTATCTGTCTAGGTACGTTATATGTTTCTGACATATCCTATTTTATCCTTCCATTTGTGAAATTTTCTTTGTAAATTAAATACTCCTTGGATGGCAATCAAAACGAAACTGACAAGAAAAATTACAAATGAGAAAAAAGGAATGTGGTGTCATGAATTTAATTCTCTCAAAACACGGGGGTAAATAAACAGTTGAAAATGGGATTAATGTGGGGCAAAATAAACAACACAAACACGACATAGGCATGGTTAAAGGGAAGCTCATTCCTTCATAATGATATCGTGACAAGTTGATGGCTTGTCAAACAAACAGATTGGAGTCCAGGTCCACTGATAGATAACGACGATGGGTTATGATGAACCCAAAAACATAGGGTAATTGCGGGAGAGTGCCGCACTTTTTTTTTAAATTCCATTTTACGCTTTGTTATAAATAAAAATCATTTTATTTTTTGTATGAAATTTAACAATGGATATGTTATGGACCGTAAAAAACGACTTGACTTAAAAAAAATTAATTGTTTAAATAAAAATTTATCAAAAAATAAACTATACTGACTTCGGCGTCCCTCCCAAAAGTGAGGGAGAGATGTCGCAGTGTGAGAACACTGCAAAAAAAGATTTATTTTATCTAAGAAGCATCATTTTTACGTTCTTCGTCACGTTCACAGTCAGTACAAAAGAGAAAGTCAGGATGTGGTACCTGTGGGTACACAAATGGAGAAGTTAATTGATCCGTTGTCACAGAACAGTCTGATTACGCGAAAAAGTGTTCTAGAGCTACTTGTGAGTTGAAGGGCAAGAATCGCAAATTTCTAAATGGCCCACTGCCATCAACAGAAGTTGTTTTCTCGCATGCTTTCTAGTCTAACATCGTCTTAATGGTTTTCTTGGCATTTTCAATTAAAAAAACTATATAGATAGTATTTTTAGTATGCGGCATCTTACCTCACAAAAACTGCGGCATCTCTCCCCGTAGAAAGGGGGAAATGCCATACAAGTTATAAAAAAGCAAAAGTACAAAAAAATCAGTTAAGCCACTTCAAACAAGACCCCTTGTTCACCTTAAATACCCACTTCCCACAAAACAGATTTATCCTTTGTCAATAATCGATTGCTTGCCATTAACTGAAAAATTTCTATACAACAACAAACAAGACAGATTGCAATACCTCCCGTTAACTTCTATAAGTAACCATTTTTTTTTCCTATCGTTTGTATTTGAAAACATAATGAACCAAAAACAAAACAAACTTTTTGGCACGGATAACTACAAACATGCTTTTGGAGCCATGCGGCATCTCTCCCGCAATTACCCTATACACTACACCGCACGGAAATACAATGAATAAATCAAATAGATTTATAGTTACTATACCTACTTTGCAAAGTTATTAGAATGTTGAGCAAAAGTAAAAAAAAAATAATCTGCATATAGCTTATTCAACAATATTAGGCGTGTTTTATTGCGAATAGGGGTGCCATTACAGAAAAAAATGGAGTTTCCATACAAATTATCGATAACAAGTAGGGATGTAATTCATGCCGATAACACACCTTTTCTCCGTGCTTAGTAAGTTAAGCCCCGAGGATTATCTGCGCTTAGCTAAGCCCGAAGAGTAAATTTGTTGCATTGAACATGTAAATTGCTTAGCCCCGAGGCTCTGACGTCGTTGTAACCGACCAATTTCCTCCGAGCTTGCGAAAAAAAACACTCCCATTGTTACCAAAGATTATCATCACAAAATCTGAATTTTTGTGCACACTTTCTCATTTGAAATTGAAAAAATTTGTCACTAGCCTTTTTTCTTTAATAATTATCTATTTTTTGCAAAAATAACTTCCGACTTTTTTTGACGTCTCTGGTGCTTTATCTCACTTTTATTTCATCGGTAGAAAGAGATAGGTTGGATTTTTTTGACTTTTTGTTTTGTTCCATCTGTTTTCTTTGTCTGTAGTTTTTCTTTGGAACTAATGCAAATACTACAGAATCTAACTTTTTTCATTTGGAAACATATTTATTTAGTAAAATTTTAATTTTACAATTAAAAAATTCTAATTAATCCTTTAACGAATGCGATCACTAGTTTGTGTCTGAATGATAGAAGTTGGATACACGTTAAAAAAAGTCAGAGGAGTGAGTCCAATGAATTGAATTGGCAATCTCGTTCGGGTCATCTTTTTTCAGAAAACTGCATAATGATGTAAAGGGGTTTTCAATAAGGGCGGGAGGCGGGTAGATGTTGAAATGGAATACAACAAGCTGTGTGTGAGGTATTAACAAAATTCTGTTTTAATTTGAAAGTCCCATGCATGCCATTATGTATGGAATATGAAATCGTTCAAATGCCCACCTCGGCTTTTTACGGTGGCACGGATCCGAGTGGTCCAATTTTCAATAACTCTTCCCCTTAGATCCAGCTGAATTTGAGCGATGGCCTGGGATGTTAACTTTGAGGTAGAGATGAGGAAAAAATCACGACCTGTGATTTTCGACCTGTGAGTCAAAAATCACAATCACTACCTGTGAGCGACTCTTTAATAAACCTGTGAGTGCCCTAAATGTGATTGAAAATCACAACTGTAGTAAAATCACAACAAAAAGAAACGATTTACAAATCACGACAATCGCACAGTGAACTTTATGAACTGTGAACAAAATCACGACGAGAGAAAAGTCAACAATGAGTAAAATGAATCAGAACGAGAACTGTAGTCGTGATTTAGTTATTATTTTAGCAACTGAACGAAATCACAATACAGAAAAACAAAATCTCAGGACTCATGATGAAAATATGAAGAACAGATTAATTCTTTTATTTTTAGTTTAGGATCTAGAAGGTAGAACTGAATTGTGAACTGAGCTCCTAGCCTGGTTGTGATTTTGTACACAAGGACAAGGAAAAGTGAAACTAAAATTTTGACATTGCAAATTTTCGGGTTTCCACTGGAGCTAGAGAGTTGGGCGAGACACTAAGGTAATTTCCACCTCCTAAATCGATTGGCGTACTCCGTTTTTCGATCCGCCGTGATAAAATTTTGACAGTGCAAATTTTCGGGTTTCCACTGGAGCTAGAGAGTTGGGCGAGACAAGGTAATTTTCACCTCCTCAATCGATTGGCATACTCCGTTTTTCGATCCGCCGTATTGGAAATTTTGGGCATTCGAGATTTTGCTATTCGATAATTTTGAATTCGGGACTTGAGATTTTTAGCATTTTTGTATTCATGGTTATGTCCTACGAGCTGATTTTAATTACTTATTTGTTGTCCTCATTTAATTACATACTTTATATTTTACTGAGAAATTTTTTTTTTTGCCTCAAAGATATTCCAAACTTGAAAATCACAATCACAGGTTTAAACTTACAGTGATTCAGAAATCACAATCACAGTTATACCTGTGATTGAAAAATCACAGTTTAGCTCATCTCTACTTTGAGGGCATCAGCCGTTTGGGAATTGCGACTTCAGAAAATAAATAAGAAAAAAACTAACGGGGTAAGATGGGACAGTCATAGTTCCCAATTCATGGCACCTACGGGAGAGAAACTCTTCCCTTAAATCTTCCATGCAGAATTTCCATTGTTGCGTTCGTTGTGTGGTACTTAGCGTAGGGGGGGGGGGGGGGCAAACCATGAACTCCGTAAAAAAGCTGTGAAGAAAATATCCATATTTTCCAACAATATCGAAAATAAGCCAAGCAAAATGAATAAGTATGCCTAGATTTTCCTAAAACTATTTTTCACGCATTTCATTTTTCCATTTGAAAAAAAAAAACGATAAACCCAGATAAAATCCCATCACCTGAATACACTGCATTCATAAACACAATAAACTTCAACTTGAATCGGAGGAAGACAATCTTCTCATACTCTTTGTATAAAGCGAATGGGCCGTATTCATCGTCATTTTAAACTATTGCTTAGTTAAAGCAAAACCTTGAATTTTCATCTAATTTAATTTATGTAAATGCACTATTTTAGAAGTCGAATAAGTTAATAAACTTCTGTTTTTATAAATACAGATATGCAATTGGAAAAAATTGTATTAATTGGTCTTATTAACACTGCATTGAATTCGCCCCAATAAAAATTCGTTTTAACAGAATTTCTTTTAAAAAGTCTTACTTTATTTTTTTTCATTGCATTTGCTACTGCTTGTGCTACTTTAAATTATAATATATAACATAAATTAAAGAATATTTAAAAAAAAATGGAGTTTTATTCATCAAAAACAGCTATTGTAAGCGTTTAGACAGCATTGGTGAAAGAATTATTTAACACGCGTTGTTTTCAAAAAGTTGTTTTCTTTCAATATTAAGATATGGAAACAAATGTGGAAGAATGAAACCGAAATAACTGTACCAGAAACTATTTTAGCTTCACTTCCGTTTAACAATCCGGACTTGGATCCCAATTGTAATTGAAGATCTTTGTGTGCTGCAAATAACGTCTGCATAGCCAGAACGTTCGTTTTCCACTTTGAGGCAATTAACAACGTGGATTAGGGCCGGCCAGAACAACTGATACCAGGTTTAACGGATTAGCTTTGTTTAATATACACAAACAAATTGATGTAATCCCTGAAGATGTGGTGAATCAATTTGCAATATAAAAAAAAGGAGAATGGATTTCATTTTTTCACCAAATTTTACTTCCTAAATTTGTTATTTAAAACTTAAAATATTAACAAATTTTTAAAAAAGATCTCTGTTTGCATGCAAAGGTTAATAATAAGAAAAGATTTTTTGCGCAAGTTTTAATGATACGTTAAAAAAAAACTTCTACAAAAATTGACACTGAGCCCTCCCCCCCCCTCAAAAAAAAATCCAGCGTACGTTACTGATGGCATGTACGTCACAGATAATAAATATGCCTCCGAAGTTTTATTCAGTGGGTGCGTTCAAGACTGCATTATTTGTATGGAATTTGAGGTCTGTTTACATTTACCCACATCGACCCTAAAAGGTAAAAGTTTTTCTGCAGTAAAATTATATATTCTTATGTGTTATGTCGTTTTCCACTCAACCAACAAAAATCTCTTTTTTTTTTAATATTACATCTTTTTTAAAGGCCAGTCTGTATTCAGCTAATAAAATCGATTTATTTTGGATATTGGTTAAATATTTAAATGTGTTGATTTAAATGATTTGTTTGTTACGCAATCCATTTCAATCGGAAGTACCTTCGAAATTACTATAAGGCCGGACCAACCATATGTTCAAGTTGTGCAAATCCAAAGGGGGCAAAATTCTGGGGGCGCATTACCAGGAGGAAGAAAATGTAATCTGATCTTGAGCAAACAAATATGTACTGCCATTTGCATTTTAACCAAAAAACTTTTTCAAATAATCCCAATAGTAAAATAAATAAAAATAATCCCAAAATCCCACTAACTAACTTTACTTACATTGTTGTAGAATTTAACTCAAAGTGTAGTAAAATTAAATATCCCACTAGACCTACGCATAGAAAGTCTACTTCCTGGGTAATGTGGAAATGTCTTATGCATGTGTATCAGTGTATGTGGAAATGTCTTATGCATGTGTATCAGTGTATGAATGTGGAAATGTCTTATGCATGTGTGTATCAGTGTATGCATGTATGTATGCAAATATAAAAATGGGAGCATATTTATTATACTATTCATACTTATACTATTCATACTCATTGGATGACGTTACCAAGCAAGCTATGCGTATGTGTAACCTTTAACTATCATCAAATGGTTCAGGTGAAAGAGGCAATTAAAGAATGCCTTAAATTGTAAGTCGGTTTATGCTTTAAGGCAAATACTAGATCCAAAACTGTAATGCAAACAATTGCTTTTTACTGAAAACATTAAATTCTGTGACGTAATTTCACGTTAGTTGACGTAGGTTTCACGCGTTTTTGTTCAAATAGAGAGGAAACTTTCAGCTGCTCAAGTTTTTTGGTGGAACAATCATCTTCAATTTTTACATGAAAATTTTAAAACCAAACATTAATTTTTTTTTTTTTTTTGATCATTTCATCCAACCTTAGTATGAAAAGCACGTTAAAGTGAAACTTCAGGAAGCAAAGGCTGCCATATGTGTTTCAAGGAAAAAATGCATTGCAAACAAATCTATTCATCACTCATCTAAATACAAATTATTTCAACCAGTGGCAAAATCTATTATGCCTTAGGTTAGGTTAGGTTAGGTTAGGAGGGGTGAAAATGCGGCGAGCCGCATCATCGCACTCGGATTTCAAGGAGGTGAAGGAGGAAGATGGGTGGGAAAAGGAGTTAGAGGAGTTTAGGTGTGGGTATGAAGGCTTCCTTGAACCAACCCGAACATTGAATAAATTTCAGGATGTTTCTTAGTGGCGAGAGAGAGATGTCGCTCAGTTCGTCAAAGAAGTAATCTCCGAGGGCCATTTTTCTAGTTCTTACTAAGCAGGGGCATTCACAAACGAAGTGATAGAGCCCTCCTCCGCCTCTTCATATTGACACCCTCTGCACAAGTCGGATGAGCTGATGCCCATTCTGCGCATGTGGGTTCCCATTGAGTTGAGACCCGTTAGGATTCCAACCAAAAGCGACAGTTGAGGTCTGCTTAGTTTGAGAAGGAAGTCTGTTTTTTTCTTTGAGATGTCTGGCCATAGATTCCTCGAGAACCGACAAGTATCAAGAGCTGACCATCTATCGTTTGCGGCTTCGAGGAAACATTTGCGAATTCCGCTTTTTTCTTGTTCTAGTGGCATAGAAACGGAAGAATCAGTTTGGCTTGGATCAAGAGAAGATCCTATTATGGCCAGTTTATCCGCCATTTCGTTTCCATATATGTCAAGATGTCCTGGGACGCATCGAAGGGTAACTGTATTTGATGCGTTGAGTAATTTTAACTCATTGCGGCAACATTCTACCAGTTTAGATTTTGTGACAATTGAAGCCTGACTATCAATGAAGATGTCGATGTTTCTATTTACAAGTTCAAAAGTGGCAAGACTTTTTGCCGCCTCGTAAATTGCAAGCACTTCCGCTTGGAAGACACTGGAAGACATCTGGAAGTTTTATTGATCTATTTATGCCTTACTCCTCGCAAGTGTGGGGCTACAAGGAATATGAGGATGTTGAAAAATCTCTGCGTTTCTTTTTGAAGCGAGTTTTTGGTCTTCCTTCCACGACACTACACTACATGATCCATTTCGTAACAGGGGTGCCTCCAATGTTTATCGAATCAATCAAGATTCACTTCGATTACGTGATTAAAATAATCTGAATGGATCCATCTAGAATCTAGGTCAACAGATTGTTAATATATTATCTCATGGCAAATCACCTTCACTTTGTGAAAACGTGGATTGATCTTTCTAATTCTCTATAGAATCGATCGAACTGGACACAGAAGATCTATTGGCTTTTAAGAAAAATGTTTACCATCTCGTCGCGAAATTGGACGAACGATAGAGAATTTCATCAGCCAGGCTAAATCTTCGCAATAAAGAGAATACTATAGGAAGACGGAAGCTTAAGTTTAATCTAGGTGAATTAAATTACTTCAACGTTAAGAATTCTACAGAAATGATTTCTCTAATTCTACGAGCCAAAGGGGAAATTCTTGCCCTGAAGCCTGAACTTTATTCCTCATAGGCCAGACCTTCCGCTTGAATGTGAAATCTGCAATACGCACGAAAGAGAAAATATCGCATACTTTCTTGGATCATGTCTAATTCTCCAAGAAATTCGCAGGAACATTTTCGGAAAGAACAAAACTGTAATTATTCAATTTTTTTTCCTTAATTCTGTCAATCTGACCGACGGTTATTCTTAACCGGGTATTAATTGACTTGTAATCAAATATTGTAAATCTGAATTTGTACGTCAATAAAGTTTATTATATTCTGGTCTACTACGGTGTTTTGAGAGGAAGATTCTATAGATAGGTTATATATTAGGTATAAACGGGGATTGTGGAGAAGAAGATACAACACCGAACTGTGCGGAATGAACAGCGCCACCGACCTAGCCGAAAAAGTAAAAGGACAACTGCTGAGGTGGATGGGTCATTTAGAGGGAAGGGACACCAAAGCTCCAGTCCGAAAAGTCTTTGAAACCAACCCTACGACGGTGCAATAGAGGAAGACCGCAACGCAAGCGGAAGCGGAAACGGACCTCAACTAACTTGGTAAGTAATTATGTTAGTAACCTGTAAACTAAATTTTGCCAATAGGCAACTTTATGGAAAGTGTGATAACATTCGATACTTGAATTTAAATAATTTTTTTCGATTTTGACAAAAGTCCTAACATTTCACTTAGTAATACGATTGTCTTCAATCCTTTACTAACGTCTTTTGTGTACCTTGGTTTTATTTTTCTCAGTGTAAGTGTGTTTATATTTGTAAGCTATAGTATAAGTTTGAGTGACAATGACAATCCCTTGTATTATGATACCCTTTTTTGTTGTCATAATAATGCACGATGAAGTAAAGACGTTGTTTGGCTTCGTGTTTTTGGCTTTGCCGGGAATAATTATTTATTTCATTTCTTTTGTGGCAGTAAAAGGACATATTATTTTGGACGACAGAGACTACCAGTAATTTATATTGCGGTCGAATACAGGGATGATAACACGATAATTAAAAACGGATAGGAACTGAGGGGCTCAGTTGAAAAAAAAAAATATGGAAAAACAAAATGATATGTGACGTTTTGAGGAGTATGTATTTTGTTTTTGCCACAAAGACATTATATACAACAAACGATACCATGGGTTTGAGAAGATTGATCAATGATTAAGTATTTAAGATTATCCATTCAAGTTAGTTCTTTCTGTTACTTTACATACTAAAATGGCTAACTCTGTATCGATAAATATAGCTAATATTTTTGTTGAATATTTGGAATTTATAACTTACTGTTAAATGGAGAAAGTAACAGTTTTATAAGGCTTAAAGTGATAAACTAATTACTTTTGTGTGCTCGCATTGGTAGATTTGATTTTTCCCTTAGTAAACTGACGAATATTTTGGAATATCGAACGTAATTGTACGTGATATACAACCATCACACTCAAAACCTTAATCACTCATGATTCATGAAATAAAAATAAAATCAATTTATATCTTATAGAATTATGTATGTAGGTATAAATTAGTGGACACAAAAGATTGCGGACCATTTTTGTTGCTTCCTGTTCCCCGTTGCGAAATGGATCGTATTACGCTTGCGAAACGTTGGGAAATATTAATTTTGCATCCTGAACGTGAGGCCGAAACTATCGAACATTTATTGAAAATTGGGTTGACAGGATGTCCTACTGCCATGTCAGCCGAGGCAGACATTTTAATGAAATACTATTTCATAATCAATCGCAATCGGAAGATATACACTTTTTAATAGAATACTGAATATGAAATTGAACAAATATTTTAAGATGTTTTATGAGTACCTACTTATAGCCTTTTTAAAAAGAAACTAATAACAGAGATGGTCCATACCCTTTATATTTATATCTATGGAAATGTTTTTTTCCACATATATATACATATTGTATAGAAAACTAACCATATGTGTAGCTATGTACATTTGTACATTTGTAGCCATTTTTTATGATTTTAACTATCGTTACCATCAAACTTGAAATTTGTTATAATATTAAACAAATTTTCTTAATGAATCATAAACAATATAAAATAGAATAATTTCATATTTTTTCAGTTGTTTCGAATATTTTTGTAGTTGAAAGAAAAGCTTTTGGAGTATTGTGAGTGCATAACAAATTCAAAAAGAGTGAATATTTAAATTAAAGCTCAATTTTTTTAAGTAAACTCATTATCAAAGTATCCCAAGAAGATGAGCTATAGAAAGTGGGCATTTTTGAAAAAGCTCTCTATAGTCTTATACATGATAAATCTAATAACCATATTATTGACAAAACTAGTTTAATGGCAAAACTAATTTTATAGAGGTTTGGAGTTTCGAGTTTTGCACGGTTTTATGAATTTGAAGTTAAATCCGAAAACAGGTTTTCAGATTTCTAATGACACCTAGTCAAGAAAGTAAAAAAAGATTGTTCTGCTTTTTTGTAGACTTCAAGGCCGCTTTTGACAATATTAAAACAGAAACAGTCTCCTCTATAAGCTGAGTACTATACTATTGCCCTATCTACAAAGTTTATAAGGATGTATGAAGAGCTCCTGTCGGAAACATCGGCAGCTGTCTACGGGGAACCACAATCTTCAATTTTTTCCATACGACAATAGGCGTTCCGCAAGGATGTATTTTGGTCCCCATTATGTTTTTATCGACGACATCGTCAAGAACTTACCTGGAGAAGCTTGTTTTGCAGGACAATGTTGAAAGGTCTTATTGTACGCTGATGACTTAGTAATTTTGGCAGAGGGACCGAAAACAATCCAGCTAATGATCAATAAACTGGCTGAGTACTGCAAACTATGGGTATTTGAAAAAAATCTCCGAAGACAAGTGGCAAATGAAGCTTGGTTTTTGATGCTACTATAAACTCTTGCTTATGCTACGGTAGTGAAGTTTATGGTTGCAACCCAGTAGAAGAATTTGAGAAGCTTCAAATATATGTAGACTCCGGGCTGGGAAACATTTTTCTTCGTTATTTAAAAGCAAATTCCGACTTCATAGTACCTACGGACAGTACAGAAGAATAATGATAATCTGCAAAAACACATAATAAGGGTTATTTTTTAGCTGGTTTGGTTTTGGCAACACTAGTTTTGACAGCTGACGTGTGTTTAGTACCTTGTGTCACTGTCAAACAGCTTCAGTTTGGTTTGCAATTTAACCATGGATCGTCTTACAAATGAACAACGCTTGCAAATTATTGAATTTTATTATCAAAATTCGTGCTCGGTTCGAAATGTTCATCGCGCGCTGCTTCCATTTTATGATCGGCATTCTCGACCTTCTGAGCAGTCTATTCGGAAGATTGTGACCAAATTTCGCACCAAATTTACTTTGTTGGACATTAAACCACCAACACGTTTACGTACTGTGCGTAGTGAAGAAAATATTGCGGCCGTATCAGCTAGTGTGACAGAAGACCGCGAAATGTCGATTCGGCGCCGTTCCCAGCAGTTAGGCCTTTGTTACAGCACTACGTGGAAAATTTTGCGGAAGGATTTGGGCGTAAAGCCTTTTAAGATACAGCTGGTGCAAGAACTAAAGCCAGCCGACCTACCACAACGCCGAATTTTTGGTGAATGGGCTCTTGGAAAGCTGGCCGAGGATCCGCTTTTTTATCGAAAAATTGAGTTCAGCGATGAGGCTCATTTTTGGTTGAATGGGTACGTAAATAAGCAAAATTGCCGCATTTGGAGTGAAGATCAGCCAGAAGCATTGCAACAGCTACCAATGCATCCCGAAAGAGCCACTGTTTGGTGCGGTTTATGGGCCGGCGGCATTATTGGGCCATATTTCTTCAAAGATGATGCGAATCGCAGCGTTACTGTCAATGGTGAACGCTACCGAGCCATGATAACAAACTTTTTTTTGCCTGAAATGGAAGTTCTTGACTTGCATGATATGTGGTTTCAACAAGACGATGCCACATGCCACACAGCACGCGAAACAATGGCGCAATTGCGAGGCGAGTTTGGTGAACAGTTAATTTCACGTTTCGGGCCGGTCAATTGGCCGCCTAGATCGTGCGATTTGACACCATTAGATTATTTTTTGTGGGGGTATGTCAAGGCTAATGTCTATAGGGACAAGCCCGCTTCGATTGACGCACTGGAAGCCAACATCCATACATTCATTCGTGAGATACCGGCCGATATGTGTGAAAGAGTATGCCAAAATTGGACTCAGCGGATGGGCTACCTGAGACGCAGCCGCGGTCAACATTTGCATGAAATTATCTTTAAACATTAAATTGCAAGGTTCAAACTATCGATTCAAATAAATATTTCATTCATTTTTTCGAATTTTTTGTGTTTTTTTTTTTTTAAAGTTCTAAACCTCTTAAAAAATCACCCATTACTATCACTACTAAGATCGAGAAAAGGGATCTTTGAAGATTGGTTAAGACTAGCAGAAGACCATAACTACTCGCTAAACCTAACTCATAAATTAAAAAAATGGTAAGGGATGTTCTATAAGGATTGATTGCAGTTGTTGACAAACGGATCTATTTGGAAAATGTTCACAGAGCATCTTTGTCAGAATCCCGCTCTACTTACAAAGAGCTTAACCACAGATTATGTAGCGGTAATTATTTTACTGATGATTTAAGTACAGAAAACATAAGTTTAATCCTACAGGATTGAACAGAAATCCTTATACTAAATTTTATTCCTTAAAGGGAAGATCTTTCAGGAAACTGTGGTCTATGTTATCTTAATGAACGTGAGGATGTAGGTACTTCATTTCCTAGGTGTTTTTCTTTTCAGACTTAATCCTAGAGAAATCCAATGAAAGGTGGAATCTACTTGACACCTGTGATACTACTAGGAAAATATGGCCTTGCTTTAATAAGCAGAGAACAGAAAAAATTATGCAACTTAGTAAGAAGTCCCTTCGCTCTCTTACAAGCATAATCACTGGACATAATTTACTAAAATATCATAAATTTAAAATGAAACCTAGTACAGATGACATATGTAGGGGATGTGGTGATGAAGAGGTGCATGAAGACACATCGCACTTTCTCTGTCACTGCCCTGCACTCTGCCACCAAAGAATGAAATTTCTTCGGAAACTAAAATATTGAACTTCGTCAATGCCTCAAAATGGCTTGACTGATTAAAGAACACATAGGTTTTTATCACAATAGAGTGATTACACTCATGGGTAGCACAACGGATCTACATTGATCTAAGTGTGACAATAACAACAATAATTTGTCAGCCCAACAACCTAACCTAACCTAACCTAGGTGTTTGTCTAATTCTACAAGAGATTAAAAGGCTTTATTTCGAAAAGAACAGACTGACAAGAAACGAATGTCTTCGAATCCTTAATGGTGACAAGTCATGGAATACTTTATCGAATTTTTGTAAACATGCTTTCAACTACAGACATAGCTTCATATTTTATATTTTATTAATATGAATATTAATTAAATCAAAAGAGCGGATTGTTAAGAGGCTACAGCAACGAGGGAATAGGGCGCTCGGAGTGAATAAAACCCAGATCTTTTGAGTGGATTAAAACCCACTTATGCTTCGAGTGCAATCCACATTTTTAAATTTCTTTAAATGCCCTTTTGTTATGCAAATATGTAAAGCAAAATGTTTTATATGTGTATGTACTTAAATTTAAATTTTCAACGTCCACTGTGGCAGACGGTACATTAACCATGCCATATTCATTATACCTAACTAAATACTTATGTACAATCAATTTAAATACAGTAAATAAATAATAATAATAATATTATATGGCTGTAAGTAAATAAATCAACGCAATAGAAAATTGAAAAAGTAAAATTTTCTAGAAATATACTACATAATATATATATATTTAATAAATTGACAATGCAATTTCGGGGACTAGACTTGTTAGTATATACATTCATACTATATAGAGGTATAATTAAGCGTACGAAAAAACACATCTAATACCTTCTGTATGTTTATTAAAACCGATAAAAATACAAAATTCACTTTGTATATGTTTTTATCAATATAACAGCCTTTTTTGGCTTTCTGTGACACATACTTTTAACCGACAGGAAATTTCATTTAGGCTGTTAAAATAACTCCACTCGGCATGCAAATATGAACTTAAAAAAAAAACTTGTCCCAAAAACAATCAGTGGCGTAGCGTGGGTCAGGACCGCCCGGGGCAGACCCAATTTTTGCTGCCCCTAGCCATTTTTTTTAAACACCCTAACAAAAGAAACTACTAGATTACTTTGTTATAATCCGGTTTCAATTTAAAAAAAAACTTTGTCTACGTTTTCAACGAGATATGTATACACTTTTGTATGTATGCACATATGTACATATTATATAGGGTCCGCCATCTAACGTTTTTTTTTTCAACTAGTGCTTATTTCGTGAATGGTAACACTTAGCTCATGTCTGATTTGACAAATAATTAGTTTTATCCTTCCGCTGAACGAATATGGTTGTGTATACGCTTCGCTAGGTGGGCCTGCGATCGACTTAGAGAAGATGCCGATTTTGGCAAAAAAAATCATCTTTTCAGATGAAGCTCATTTTGATCTTGGCGGGAAGTAAAGAAGCAAAAAACGAGTCACTGTTTGGTGCGGATTTTGGTCCAGAGGCATAATTGGGCCAGTTTTCGAAAATGAGCAAGGAGTGGCCGTTACAGTCAATGGCGATCGTTATCGGGCCATGTTGAACGAATTTTTGTTCACAAAAATTGAGGAGGAGGATATTGGCAACATTTGGTTTCAACAGGACGGCGCTACGTGCCACACAGCCGAAGCTACACTCGATGTTTTGCGCCATTAAAAAAAAAGAGTTATTTGGCGGACCCTTTATAAACTTGGAAAAATGTCTCTTCAAAATTTTGTCAACTGTTGTTCCTATTAATTTTTAGGAAGCGAAGCAAAGACTAAACCGCAAATTTAATTTCGGATTTCCCGATCTCCAAGCGGATAAATATGACTTACCTCAGGATACCAAATTAACAACGTTAATTCGCATTAAATTTTTTCGTATTCCTTACAACCATTTCAGAAGGAATTTATAAAAAAAATTGATTTTTTTTATGTGATGGTGTGTGTGATATTTGAAGGGAATTTTAACACAAAAGTTGTGCACCTACAACACATATTTCAAAGTGCACTTAATTTATAGCGTCCCTTTGATAAGATTAAAAACAAATTTACTTTAGTGAAAAGTTGCAATACAAAAATAATTGTACGTTTATACAAGTAACGACAAATTTTAATTCAATAATGAAAAAAACAGGAATTCGGACTTCGTATAATCCGGCACTGGAATTGCCTGAATTAATCGTCTTTGAAAATTTTGAATCGAAGCTCTGCTGTTTTTAATTTGCACTATTATTCACTGAAATTGTGGAATTAAATACTCTTGAATATTTGTTTTCTTTTTACACCACCAAAAAAACTTTCAACTTCATAAGAAATGTCAAATCTTCTTGGTGTGCAATTTCGATTTCATTTCTCTAAAAAATCTATCTTTTTTTCTTAAATAATCCATTTTTTACTAACAGAATCGATTTTTTGGTTGTAAGGAATTCGACATTTAATAACCTATCTTAATTAAGATTCAAAATACTTGAATTATTGAAATTATGGAACCACATGGCATTCTTATACTGATGGGTTCTTTATCAGAATATACAATGTGCATACATTCATTTTTGAAATTAATTATGTTAAATTATTTCTTAAATTAATTCCATTAAATTAGTTTTGTTTATTAATTAAATTAAATTCATTAATAAATAAATAAAATTCGTTTAAGAAAATAGAATACACTTATGTAGGTAGGTAGACATGTCCGTAAAGGTTTTTGATTTTTATCTTTTTTTCATTGGAATTCTTATAACCGGTAACGAACGGAATCTTGCAAGATTTCTTAAGTCCTAGGCTTTTGTGTTTTTGTTTAAATGACATAACATGTTTTTACAATAAACAATTCAATTGAAAAAAAAACTCTTTGCAAGAAAGAAAGAGTCTAATAAAACTTTTTTTAAACATAACACGAACGTTAAAATTAGAATACCAATGAATGCAAATTTGTAATATGAAAAACAAAATAGAAAAAAAAAACTGAACGACTAGAATTTTTATTCACGTGGCGCCACTGCACCTGTGTTGTTTTTTTTTTTTATTAATCCCCAACGTCACTATGAGTTCCACAAATACGTGGCATTTCAAATGTACGAATATCAACGAAATTCTAATTACTCTTTGGGCCTACCCACCTATTTCTAGTGTGAGAGATTCAGTTGAAACCGCAGATACAACTGCCACGTGCTGACTCTAATTTTTATTTTATTTTGTTGGACCAAGCGGACGCACATTGGACAGGTGTACTCGCTGTGTAAAGAATTGTCACTCGGATGCAGACCGGTGTGTCGAAACGGAAACCCTGGTGCCTCCCGGTCCGGTGAATACTTAACATTTCAATTAGTAAACAGGATAAACAGGGTTATTTAACAATTTTTGGTTGTAAATTGTGATGTAGGTTTGTAGCTGGTAAGAGGTGTTGGTATGACGTGTTCTGTGTATATTATAGGTTGTTTGTCAACTGAGCGAATTCTGGTTTGTAGTTTTAATTTAAATTATTTACCAGGACGTACTAAAGTTAAATATAGTGGAATATGGAATGGTTTACATATAATTTTTAAAACAAAAGTTGTTTAATTGGTTTCGCATCTATACAATATAGTAAATATTTGAGGTGCGATTTCATTGTAAGGCGAAATGTGGGTCCTGTCCTGTGTTGTTTCACCCTGGCTGCGGTTTGTATAATTTCGCGCTGTTATTTAAAATGAGATAGCCCCTATTCAATTTTAGATAATTAAAATTTTGAATGTGGGCCCGACCGAGGTGTTTATAAATTAAACAAATGTCAATGAGCCGCCAACATAATTTTTTTTTATAATCTTCGGCTATTTGAGAAAAATTAAAACTTAGATTTTTTTTCAGATATCCAAATAAAATGTATAGACTTGTTTAAATGACCTTACGCTTTCTTAAATTAATATAATCTGGATTGCTTACAATAATTAAGGAATAGAAGGAAAGAATTTGTGATAACAGTGATAATAAAAGTGAGCATTAGTAAAATGTCTCTTTACTGACGTTTATATAGTGTATAATTATACTAACTGCCAATAAGCTTATTCCCCGCAGGGAGTGGTGTAGCGAAGGCAATTTTTTTGTCGACTCCTGATTTAGTAAACTCACGGAACAGAAGTTAATTACGCGTTTTTTTATTTACTGGGATGTAAATGTTCATGTGATTCATGGAAGTATTATCATAGGAAAACCCCTTTTGAAAGAATGACGTGTTGGCAGAGAGAATTGGAAATAAAAATGGTTATTATTTAATGAATCCCATGGGCGACATCCAGTTGATGATAGGAATAGGAATAGTTATTTCATTTTAATGAGAATCTAATTCAATGTTTTATATATGGCTGTGAGTCGAGGCATAACAACAGTGTGTCGTGTTTTTCGCGTATATTATGATATAAGAGCGACTGTGTAAAGCTGTGTGACAATGAGAAGTAGAAATAAATGTATAAATGTGAAGAGGGAACAACATTACCTTGGGTGGCCCTCTTGCGGGTTCAAATGATTCAAACGAGTGCTCATCTCACTCAAGCTACGCTGTAGCTAGACTTAAGGTTTGTTTAGTCGCCAGGCAGGCGCCTATGTCAATAGTTCTTTTGGACAGCGCAACTTTCACACTGTCACACTTAAAACAGAGTGTATCCGAAAATATCTCACTGTCTCCCGGCACACTGTTCCACTGTCACGCTGTTGAATCGATTTTGATATAATTTTGCAATATAAGTTACTATAGCTGTTACCCGCCCGCTTCGCTAGGCGTAAATTTAACTCAAGCAATAATTTGTTTTGTATGATACGCAAGGGTTGATTTTTTAGTTGGTTCCAAGCTTTGAACATTCCCCGAACATGCTTTTTGTAGGAGGAAATATAACAATATTTGCTATACAATTTTGCTTAGCTGTACTCAAAAAATTGTTTTACACAGAAAAAGAGTTCTCTCGACTCTCGAGAGACTTTAAAATTTCTCCTATTTGTGATTTTCTGTTCAAGCAATTTCTGAGGATAGAAATTAACAGTTCAGCAAAATGTTATTCTAAGAGTAAAAGAAGAAAGGAAATATGGTGGCGAGCTTGTCATTCAGATTAGCTAGTACGGAACACTGGTGAAGGACCGGACCTACTCAAAAGTAGTCTTTTAATGGGGTTTTCATTGGTATATTCAGATTTCAAATTAAAAATTGAATTTTTGTCAATATTTCAAAAAAATCTTCATCCCTTGATGCGTTTTAGAAGAGAAAAATGAGATGGATGACGTTGCCGGTTCATTTCAAAACGCTTCCCCTTGTGATGAACGATTATTTTTCACAAAGGTATTTTGGGCACAATTTTCACAACCGAAATAAATTTACCAAATCAAAAAACGCTTTGGAAACTGACTGCTATAAATTATTTTGGTGTTAGTATATGAAAAGGTAAAAACGGCCAATATCGGCATTTTAACAGATCCAAATCAAAATAAATTGATTTATTTTACCAAATGAAAACTCCATAAGAATCCATCATTTACTTTTTTTTAATTGAATTTGTTTTTTTGAAGAAAACAATTCAAACAATAAATAAACAGACAAATAAATAATTGACGTTTTGCAAACCCCAAGTTGAACCAGTTTAATTTTTCTGGTGGCACAACACTTACATACCTTTTTTTGTCTCCATTAAATTTCAGAGCAATGCTTCCACTCACGAATATCACGAAATAATTACATAAATCAAAATTCAAAAATGAGATTTCGGATATTTTGGTCTGTCAGAAAGAGATTAAGTAAATTGAGGAATCCTGTTCCGCTTTTGATTGAGATGTCTGAGATCTCAGTAAAGAGTGCTTTGCTTTTACTTCCAACAGATGGAGATGTTTTTAAGACCTATAGAAAAACGGGTGCGAATGCGAATGCAACATTGCGTTGAGTCAAAATTCCAAAGCAATCTATGAAGAACTTTCGGAGATCTTATATTTTGATTGCAAATACAAAATTATAAAAAAAAATTGTGTGAGTGCCGGGACTCACGGTTAATATGTGTAAACATCAACGTGCGCGGTTCCAAAACGGACTTGTTTTTGCTTGAAGGGGAACTTAAGATTTTTTTCACTGAACGCACCCATCCTAGTATGCAGATCGTAACGCTGCACACCGTAACGTTGCACGACGTAACGTTGCACACGAACGTTCACGTTATTTTTTTCGCTCTACCGCCAGCATAGATGTTTACACATCAAAAATATATAAATTATACCTCACTTCATAACTCTGTTTGATGGTAATTCCGCAGAAATATCCCATGTCATGAAGGTTCACATATGAGCGAAGTCCTCTTATATGCATAGCAAAAAATCGACAACACAAGTCCCCACTAAAATCCGGCTAGGTTCTCTTAAAATGTCATATTTCCACCCTAAATTTGCTGTCAGCTCTCATAGTATTTTTTTTCCTCAATTTTTTGACAATAAAACTGAGAAATTTTTCTGATTGCTTATATAGCGGGTGTTGTTTTTATGCCCAGCATATCCCGCTGTTTTTTTTTTAAGTATATATATATAAACGCATTCGAATGCAATGGTGTGCGTGTGGTAATCGGTTAAGGACTTCCAGAGATTAGCGGTTAGGAACAAACCAACATTTACATTTTTATTTATATAGATATATTTACCTATCAAACAATGTAGCGCATTAGCTTGGAGATTGAAGCGTTTGAGCTAAGTTGGTAAAAATATTTCGACAGCAGTCTCCGGGACCGCACGTGGGTGCTTTGTAGTTTTGGTGTCAAAATGAATAGAAGCAACGAAATTATTTAAAGATTGATGCAGCAAGAGATGTCTCATGAGGAAGATATGCCAGACGTGGAACGAGAACCTGATGTGACGCTAGATTTCCCGCTGTTTGAAAACTGTTAATTCGACTCTGAAATTGAGGTTCACTATACGAAGCAGTTTCGACACAATACCGTTTGTTTCAACCCGAAACAGGTTTAGAAAGGCTTTAAGTACGAAAGATATGTTACAATTGTGATCCAAACAAAAAAAAAATATTTCATGTGCAAGGTACCACCAATTTTTAGAGTGTCCTAAAAAAATATGCGGCAACTGCTGCGAAAAATGTGAATGTTGGTGCCACAGATTATCCACATGAAGATGAGAATCCAGCCATTTTAATTTGTATACAAGCTTGAACTGGCAGTTATCAGATAAAAAATGAGAATGTGTGAATAAAACATAGACAGTAGGGATCTTCACACACCTGGCTTAATTTTTGTTGCAATTCACTTCTATTCATCGACGCGGGAAAAATTACAAATAACGGGTGATTTTTAAGCTGGTTTGGTTTTGGCAACACTGGTTTTGACAGCTGACGTGTGTGTCACTGTCAAACAGCTTCAGTTTGGTTTGCAATTTAACCATGGATCGTCTTACAAATGAACAACGCTTGCAAATTATTGAATTTTACTATCAAAATTCGTGCTCGGTTCGAAATGTTCATCGCGCGCTGCTTGTGTTCAGCGATGAGTCTCATTTTCGGTTGAATGGGTACGTAAATAAGCAAAATTGCCGCATTTGGAGTGAAGATCAGCCAGAAGCATTGCAACAGCTACCAATGCATCCCGAAAAAGCCACTGTTTGGTGCGGTTTATGGGCCGGCGGCATTATTGGGCCTATTTCTTCAAAGATGATGCGAATCGCAGCGTTACTGTCAATGGTGAACGCTACCGAGCGATGATAACAAACTTTTTTTTGCCCGAAATGGAAGTTCTTGACTTGCATGATATGTGGTTTCAACAAGACGGTGCCACATGCCACACAGCACGCGAAACAATGGCGCAATTGCGAGGCGAGTTTGGTGAACAGTTAATTTCACGTTTCGGGCCGGTCAATTGGCCGCCTAGATCGTGCGATTTGACACCATTAGATTATTTTTTGTGGGGGTATGTCAAGGCTAATGTCTATAGGGACAAGCCCGCTTCGATTGACGCACTGGAAGCCAACATCCATGCATTCATTCGTGAGATACCGGCCGATATGTGTGAAAGAGTATGCCAAAATTGGACTCAGCGGATGGGCTACCTGAGACGCAGCCGCGGTCGACATTTGCATGAAATTATCTTTAAACATTAAATTGCAAGGTTCAAACTATCGATTCAAATAAATATTTCATTCATTTTTTTGAATTTTTTGTGTTTTTTTTTTTAAAAAAGTTCTAAACCTCTTAAAAAATCACCCGTAGCTTCGTTTTGGAGAATTTCGTTTCTCCAAAATTCAATTGAAACTCTTTTTTTGTTATAACAATGTAAACAAATGGGTTTTGGAGGGTGAAACGTACGAAACATTTTCATCTTCACATGGCTAATCTGTGGTTGGTGCACTGCAATTTTGTTGAAGTTTTTATTTGTATTCTATTGTTTGTTTCCTTAATCCTTAATTCCCACTGCTACAGATAATATTGTATGAGCATTGTCATTATTGTTTGTGCTTAAAGTGTTATTGTGAAGATTTCAAAAATATTACGATTATATGAGTCTTTGAAATAAAGCTTAAGAGTATTAACAACAATTTTAATAATTTTTGTATTTAATTAAAAGGTACCGGAACTCCCGAATTCAAGGTAATAACCTGTGAGCGGTCTCCAGGACCGCACGTGGGTGGTTAAGGGACTGAAATAGGTGGTAGGTGGTGAAAGGAATACACAAAAACGGTAAAATTGCACTGCCTTAAATAAATCAAAGAAGGTGATGGTTTTGCAAAATTTTAAAGAAAATATGGTTACTCGAAAACCGTTAAGATTTGGTAGAAATATTTTGACCACTTATGAAATTCATAAAAAATTAATTTCAAAAATCAGCATTTTCACACTTCCTATACCTACAATTATTTATACATCATCGTTAGAGTTTTTCGATTGTATTAAACGAGTCTAAGCAACAAATGAACGCTTTTACAGGGTCTTGGTTAGATATATTCAAACGCGTTTTCGGTGTGATGAAAATTAAAGTCAACACAAAGTCCTAGATCGCTTGTTTGTTTTTCATATAGTCGCTTTTACCTTTTCGGTATAAACAAAAGAAACGATAAAAATTATTTTTCTATCTGGGTAGGTAGTATGTTTTCATTAAATGCAAGAAACTACGAACATTCCCTGAAAATTGAATGCTGGAAAATTTAGAACTCAAAAATTTACGCAGTTAATATTGAAAAAACGCTGGCAGTAACCTCTAAATGATGTTCGATCTCGAATTTGTTGATGTCTTAGTTCACACTTAGGTACCGTTACCTATATTTTACTGATCTGTAGAAGGGTGGAATCATTTTTAACTTTAAAAATATTATAAGTAGTACTTATTGTGAGAAACTAGTTCAAATAGCATTTTTAAATGGCTGCGACTAGAGACATGCCAATTTATAACAGTTATAGCAGTTTTCCGCCATTTAAAGTGGGCGTGTGTTAACGTGCTTCGCGCAACTTGAAGAAAACTCTAGGTGTCTCAAGTATGCCCACCGGCGGAGGGCCCTGGCCCTGCGGGGCCGCATAAACAGTACTTTTATTAATCAAAACTGTTATAATTGGCATCTCTAGAGTCACTTTCTTTTTAAATATCGAGGTCAAGCCGTTCCCTACAGTCTGACAGTCTGAGCCAGACGGCAGAAGCTGAATGTTCTGTTCATTCTTAGACAGCATGCTGGAATATCTCCATAATCAACCACCAGGTTGTAACTTGGGATAAATAAAAGAGGCGTGGTAACATGCTTCAATACATGTAGTACGGGGTATATTTAAATTTCATTACACATATTTCGAAACGCATTTTGCCTTGGATATTCGAAAGAGTATCAGTACCTCATTTACCTGTCGAGTTAAATATTACATGTTATACTAAAATATTTTAGCTGTCTCGTTTATGCGTAACGATTCCATACGATACAATACAGACTCTTTCACCACTTTCTAGGGACTTAAAAATTGAACAGTCGTGACCTGGGAGGTGCGTTCAAAAAATACAATTTTTTTGTTTTCGTGAAGGAGTTGTAGGTTTTCAACAAACGTGAAATCTCTGTTCACTCGATTTACGATTAAACTAAAGCGTTATAGCGTTATCGTTTGGTAATCCGGATCTCCTCGACCCGGAATGCCAAACGAACAAGTTGCAAAGTTTTTTTGATTTGTTGTTGTTTTAATTTTATTGTATTTGTGTAACATCAAATGCAGATGCATCAAACGAATACATTATTAGCTACTTAAAAATAGTACTTGATCTTTAAACTGTCACGTAGAAAACTGTGTATCGCACGATAAGGGGGGAGAACTACATTACATAAGAATTGCACTTAAACATTAATTCAAAATTTCTCTATAATGGATTGCATACAAAATGTTCCATGCAAAATTGTACCAAACCCCTTCAATATTTAGCTTTAGCTTGTTAATAGGCTTACGCCCAGGTACTAAAAAAGGAACAATAAATTCATACCATTTATCACCCAAATTTAACTCCCCTAACTCTTTGGCATATTTAGGAAGAGAATGTCGACATGGCACTATAAGTCATGTCCTATTTTGTAAGTTGCACTATGCTCTCAGAACTAACATAAGAGCCGTATGAAACATCCCTTAAAAACAATGTTAACATTTCTGACAACGACTATATTTTAAACCCATCAGGAACACAGATTTCTATTTGTCTGCCACACCACACACTGTTGCAACGAAAAAAAGTTGGTACCACTTCCTCGTGATAAAGATGTCGCGAGGCTGTAAAATGCTTGAAGGATACATTTACCCACTTAGAGTTCAACATGATCAATTTGAAGAGTGGGTTGAAAACAAAAAAGTTGTCACTAGATTTTAAAGCTTTTTCAGGAAATTCTTGGCCGAGTAATGGAACAGAATGATGGAATTTTCTTCCTCCATCTTTCAGGTCTTTTTTAAGGTTGTACACAAGGTATTAAGTTTAACAGGAGCACACAACTACAAAGTTCCCTTTTTTATATGTTGTGATACTGAAAGAGTGAGAAAAAACGACCTGAAAACTCCTTATAGGGCCTGAAGAGAAATCCATAAACCATCAACCGAGAAATATTTTAATGGATTCTTCCCTAAGGCTAATCGCGTGCTATTTGTTGTTTCTAGTCAATTTTTCTGTTATAGGGGGGAATATGGGAGCGGTTGGCAGTTACTGAAGTGCCACTTGGGAATTCTTTTGCCAAGAATTTGAGTTTTATTCTTTTTTTTTTTTGTACGGGGACGAAAAAATCAGGTCAGTCAAATAATGTCGAAAACGAGGAGGGTTGTGAAACAGTAAACCGTAATCGATTGGGTAAAAAACGTTTCAGCAAATAGTTGTAGGTCGTTTAGGGGAATTTAAAAAGAAATTAAGAATGTTGTAGAATGTTTAAACGTGAAATTGGAAAATACCACGACATTTTGCTTACATGGCTCCATAACGTTGGCTATATAATTATAATAAAAATATATTATAAACATTAAACAAATCTTGACGCCATTTATAAAAATGTTTTTAACATCATAGCCTAATAATTTCCCAACGCTGAATCATTAAAAAACGCAAGTGCGACTTAACCTATGTTTTATTATTATTTTGCAAAAACACTTCATCTATAAATAAATAAGTTCTATTTTTTACATTTGTCATTTTTTTTCAATTTACATCGTGATATTGTTTTGTATAGGTATACCTATAAAAATTGTGTAAACCTTTTTGTGAGGAAAATTTTGGACAACTCGTTCCAAATAACAGTTGGCGTCGAAAAACTATAGGTTTTAACGTGTACCCACCCAATGCTCCACAATTCATGGAGATAGTTTTGATTCTTTACTCAAAGTAGAATTTAAAACTCACTTCTGCACATCACCGCGAGTTAAAGTCGTTAGGGGAAGAAAGTATACTATTGACTTTGAAGCAGGATTCAAATTAGAATATTAGTTTCGAAAAATAGTTTTTAATTGAATTAATTGTAAATATATATGTATTTATTCATTTTTGTGTTAAAAATCCAAAACAAGTCTTATACGTGCTCCAAAGTTGGTTGGTATCAACTTCAACATCCCTAAATACAAAATTCAGCATGATAAATCCCAAATGACAATAGCCCGAATAGCTTAAAGCCACCTTACACGATAATTTCTCAAAAGAAAAAGCATATCTATTTCTTTTTTGACAGCAAATTTCATTTAAGAAGTCATAAATGATATTTTTTATTGTATTTCTAGTAGGAACTCTGTTAAATTCATTGTTGAAATCAATGGACATTTTCTATCCATGTCCACCAAAAAAGTGAGAATACGGAGGTATTTTGGAGAACATTAAATTGAAAGTCGTATGTAGATGTGTAAATATAAAAAGGCTACACGATATGATTTATTCACAAATAGGATGACAGCAGATTTGTGGTATTAATATTGAAAATCAATTTTTGATGTGTGCACGCCGCCGCCGCCGGTTCATCAGTGAAATAACAACGTGGACTTTCCTCTGTGCGACGTTACGAGGTCATAGGTCATACCTTACGATGTAGCACGTTACGTTACGAAAATCTGCATATTAATATATTGGGTACGTTCAGTGAAAAAAATCTGAAGATCTCAAGCAAGCTAGTCCGTTTTGGATCCGTGTACGTAGTCAACATCGTATGAACGATTTCGCTTACGGATCCAAATATGGATCCTCAAACCTGCGCTTGGACAAACGTTGATGTTTACACATATTAAATGTGAGTTCCGGCACTGACACAATTTATTTTTTGGTAATAATATTAAGAATCCCGCGATTTTGAATACAAACGGAAGTAGTAAACCATTCACGATTTTGTTGTTCGGAACAAGTAACCGGTTTTCGGTTTTTTTTTTAGAAAACAAATAATGCGAAACTAAATTTTTGGAAGGTTTTCATTCAAAGAATTTCATAAATAAAAAAAAATAATATTATAAAACTAATGACATTGTGTTCCACGTTTTTTTTTTTAGAAATGAAACTTAGTAAAACTGATTTGAAACGAAAAAATAATTTTATAAATTCGTATTTCTCATTTTATATACAGAGTTCTTAAGCTCTGTTGAAAATTTTCGAAGAACTTAAATTTTTTTCGAAAAAAAAATTTCTGTATCTTATTTATTGGTGTAAAAAGGGAATGTTAAAGTATATAACCGGTTTTTTGTCACCCGGTTGTTGAGTTTAAAAAGAAACACCGGTGTTAACCGAGATACAAAAATCACCGAAAAAACCGGTTAACCGAAACGAAAAAACCGGTTTCGGTTTATCCAATCCCTACTGTGGGGCGCTTAGCGCCGTCCTGTTGAAACCACATGTCGTTGGTGTCCATATATCATTCAATTCAGGTCGAAATAAGTGATCCACTTATGGGGCTCGCCGTTGAGGGTGATGGCCCAACGTCGCGTGTCGTTCTCAAAGAATTATGGATCGATGACGCCGCCAAAATCCACACCAAACAAACATTTTTTCGGTATACATTGGACGCTCTTGGATCTCATGTGGATTGGTATCGGCTCAAATTCCATAATTTTGTTTCATCCCGAAAAGGTCTCACCGCTGAAGATGACTATAGATGGACGAAGTTCTATCAAATGTCAAACATAAACAAACAAAAAGATAAAATTCACAATTTTTATTTACCGCGAGGTATCGATTCGATTAAGAAACAGCTAAATTTATTATTGATTTTCTAAATATTTAAGATCAGCCATCAAGAAGAGGCTGGCCAATATCTGGAAGCCTCCGAGTCTTAATAGCGATAAGATTTGTTGCTCGAAATATTCATCAAAGTGATATAGGTAATGTTAAGTTTCTGCATATATGTACCTATCTTTACCACAATAAGTAAAAATATATCAATCTTGTTATATCTCCCACACTTCCACGGGCGACCTTCATCCTTCAAGGCATTTATCAATGCACCTTGCATTTAGAGAAAAATTGTCTTTCCAGCTAACCACTTTTATCTCTTATCCATCCACAAGGCACGTAGTCCAACAAACAAAGATTTTTTTTCAAATCGCTGGATTTCCCGGAGTTATCGGAAAAATAGATTTCACGCTCGTGCGCGTAAAGTGCCGTTTAAAAATTGTCGGAGGTATTATTGCTGGAAAATTTCAAAAATTTAAATTATAGTTATCTTTTCAAAGAATACAAATCATCATGTTAGATTGTATGCGATGTTAATTGTTAAATTACGGACATAGTCGCACGAAGTCGAAGTTCACGGTATGATGCTTGCATTTGGAACAACAGCAGATTAAAAGTAACCCTCGAACTCAATAGAAATACTCAAAGTGGAGTACTAACGAACTCGGCAGGAGGAAAACTGCAATTTGAAGGTTTTATAATACAAATTCTGTATACTACTGAAATACATCAGACAAGTAGAAGACTTAGCGTTATACAATATTTGTCATTTCACAACAAAAGAATCAAAATTTCGGTATATTTTCGAAAGGCTGAGAGTTGACTTGGATACAGGCAAGACCAAGAGCCAAGAACGTTGTTGTTGCAGTTGCAGTTTTACACAACATAGCCAAAGAAAGGAATCTCTCATGTAATTCCTTCCATATTATTATTAACTTAACTTTAAAGTTTCTGATTATAATAATGAACTATTCAGCGAACGAGAAGTGTTGACTCAGATACATAGATCAACGAGATGAAAAGTCGAAAGAATATTTTCGACTATATTTATTCGTATACGTAGGAATTATCTTTCAATATTGAATTTATGAATAAACAAACATAAAGCAAAATAACAATATGAAGGAACAAAAGAAGGAAATATAAATTAATAATAAAAAATGTGCTAGAAGTTTAATACACTTGGTGTTTCTTTGTCTTGCTGGAGCTTCGCAGTTTCTAACATTACCTACTTCTTTTATCTTCATGTCAAATCGGTATAGCGAATTCTCATGACTGATTTGATTTTGTAAATGTCACTCTTAATTTGAGCAATTCCTAGCTCTTTGTCGTTCCTCGCTTGACGTCTGTTTTTGGCATGGCTTTGGTTTAGGATATCTACAGCTGGCTTTCGTCGTTTTTGAAAGATGTTTAAGTTTCTTGATTGGGCTTTCCTCCTCCTTGTCCACTCCCGCCAATTGATTTTCTTTTTCGTATTGATTGTTAGATGATAGTTGCTGCAATATTGGATCGTCTTTCTCTTGTCAATTATGTCCCTTATAATCATTTCTTCTTCGCTTGTGGTCTGTAATGACAACTATGTTTCCGGTAGCTCTTTGTGCAGCTCTCATACCACTAACACTTTTACGAGCACTATGGGTCTTTAAGTTTTGGGATTGCCCTGTTAAATAATCCAGCAGCTTCCATATTTTTTTTCATATCCACCCAAGCAAATAATGCGAGCATAATTTCGCATATCATCCACAACCATTAAATGCGGTCAGTGACAAGGGAAATTGTAGTAGAATATCCTTATACAACACTTGGGTGCACACCGCTGCTTTATACGTGTTTTAGTGTTTATAACTAAAAAGAGCTGCTAAATTTTGTATGAAGAGCAGCTGTGTCTAACTTAGGTCTCCGGTTCAGTTAGACTTGGGCTTAAAATTTGTATGACTATGAATATGCACCATTTTGTTTAACTTAAATAGGTATATTTCGTGGGTACATCTTAACTTGAAACATTTGGAAGTTAAGGAAATAACTCTATACTTACCAATTAAAGTATGTATAAAAGTTTTGTTAATAAAATCACATGATTATGCGGATATTTCACCCTGTTAACTAAGCGGAATTGTTGTTGTATCGATATTTACAATAATACATGCACTAAAAATCACATCTGTTATATCTAGATACCTACAAAACTTATCGATAGACACTCAAAATCTCACTCAATTTGTCTACACGTGGCACAGAAATGATAAAATGGGTAGAACCATAGGACTATAACATTAGTTTTATATCACATGAACACACAAAATATACCTATATATCTTACCACCTCGTTTGTCACAGCCACTTGACATTTTTATGAGCTCTTTTATTATGCTTTTTATACCTATATGAAGTTCCATATCACTTGACTTGCTACCCTTCTTCGTGATTCGACTTCGTTACAATTCCCACATTACCCAAAACAACACAGGTATAGGTAGGTACATTCTATATATATATACATATAGATATGTAGGTACACTTGTTCTTAACATTACGATTGGCTGGTTCTTTCCTAGTTCTAGAGGAAGGTCCTTTGTTCTTTTAAGCACAATGTCGGTATGCGTGCCAGCCTGCCAGCCCCAGCAGTCTTTGAACATGGCTAGATCAATTTTATTGCTTAATTTCCAAGCGCTCGTATAATTAGTTGAAAATATTTTACATCGTTCAGGGATCAGAAGGGTTTACCGTTTCGCGCGTTCCGCAACTAACCGTGCTAATTTGCAACTACATGCCACTCTGTCACTTTCAGTTGATTAATTGCCAATTTAGAGTCCGTTTTCGTTGGAATAAATTGTTGACTGTTGTGTTCGCCATGAAGTGGTTTCTATTAAGCCTAGCTTTTTCAATTAGACATTAGTTTAGCATACATTGTTACTATATATGCTTCCTGGGAAATTTGAACACAGGACATCACATAAAATAACCGCTTGTCCGCATAGAACGTATAAGTAGGGACTTTTAAACTCTGCTCCGAACGATAAAGTAGGAAAATAGCAGCTGCGGCGGGCGTTTTTGTTACGATTTGTCCTTTATTACATGTACGCCACATGTTTCCGAATTGTTCTGTATATGTATATTTGAAGACTTATTTTCATGGGAAAGTTGTTGAGCTAAACTCTTTGTTAACACGCCCACCCACACACAACCACTGAACTCATTTGACAACTGACCACAAATGAAGTGAAAAATCGCCTATAGATAGGTATAACAAAATTAACCAAAAAGAGGATGAGACACTATTATACTGCATATAGAGGAGAGATCAAGGGAATAACCATAGAAACCAAAAAGCAGACTGCAGTCAGGCCAGTCCGGTTGAAAGTTTACGCTTCTGAATGCCACATAAATCAGGAAGCAGATAAAAAGAAAAACTATAACCGCTAGCCGATACAAATACAAAAGGCTTCACAGTTCATACTTCATACTCTGTATAACCAACCGTAACATCGGACAGGGAAGGCGAAGGACGGCAAAAAAAAAAAAATACAATATCCACCTCCATTCTAAGTTTAACGGTGAAAGTGGCGCAATATGTACCAAACTATAGTTGCCACATGAATTTGGCCGCAAACTTGGTGACACTTTTATGATTCCGATGGTTTTGCCTAGTCCATACATTTAGAACTTGACAAACTTTCGTGCCTGTTAAAATAGTCACTAAGCTGTTCGTATGGTTTTCTTAGGCTGCTTAAAGTTGGTGACAGAAATATTAAACCATGTGGCGCAATATTTAAGTCCGCTAAAAGTCTTTTCACACTATATCTCTAAGACTTTAAGCACAATAATGTTAAAAATGTGTGAAAATAATTAAGAATTTATCCTAAATGGATATACAAATTATTATTTGCAAGAATTTGAGTGAATGTGTAGGAGCAGGTATATACTTTTATTATTTGAATGAAAATTTTGGCACTTAACATAAATAGGGTGAGGTGGGGATGGTTTAAGCAATTTTAAGATGTCGCGATGTTTCACAAAAATTTTAATTTGTACTTTTACAAATCTATTTAAAATGATTGTTTGAAGTAAAGTCAATAACAATATACCAATTTTAAAATAATGTAAGTTAATCACTTACATGTGCTCCCCAGTAGTATAAATACGTAACGTCTGTTACATATTGTTATATTTTAATTGGGCTTAAGCATTTTATAGATAGAATTGCCTCAGAAAAAATATCCCAATTATATTATTGTTACCGGATTTTGTGACTTAGGTCGCTTGTTATTATTTATCTACCAATTAGTTTCCACTACAAAATATAAACCATAATGGAATTCAAGCATGCGGGATGACGGGTTGACGCAGACGTTACCTATTGTTACTACCCACGTAGATATATGTATGTATATACAAGGATATTTCGTGATCAAAACCATTTCAGAAGCTCCTTATGTCGTTTTCCATTGCTTTCACTCATGGATTTACTAATTCTATAATATCCAATGGAATAGTGTTTCATTGGGCCTTACCAATAATCAAATATAGAGATCACTTAAATATTTAAATTGACTCTAAAAAAATAACCATACCAATAATCAATTTAATAGTCAGCTGAACGCTAAGCGTGCCTTTTAATTTAAAGTGAAGAAACTCATGTTTAATTGGGTAAACACCTCGTTTGTGCTGTCAATCGGACAGTTTAACGCAATATATAAAAAAAAAACAATTTTCCTATCTGTCACGTCTATGTTATTCTCACTCGAGTTTGTGCGCTTTTAATTGAAAAATGTAAGTAAAATATCCAATTTAATCAATTCCTTTTGTTTAATTGATTGTAGGTACATTACAATTTCAGATTGAATTATTGTAAATGACTGAAAATCGTCAAAAGAACAATTGGACTCCATCAGCTATGAAGGAGTTGCTAATGGAATCATCATATTCTTCGAAAGGATCTATTCTTTTTTTATATATTTTTTTGTTCGGCGAGATTGTGCCACATCCTCCAAAATACTAATGCCATTCAATTATATGCTAGTCGTCGGAACTCATTTTTTAATTTCATAAGTGAAAAAAGTTTAAATCTGTTTGGAACCAGAAAAATTGTTTGTTTATTTTGCAAAATAACACAAATGTCATTCAACAGCTGTCTATTTGACAAGTACTGTACTAGATTTTGTAATAGAGCGATAATTAGTAAAAGGTGTGTTTAATTTGGTTATTGGTAAACACACAAATTAACTCGTCTTTAAAGTTTCACCTGGCATTTATCAAAACGCGTGTTTAGCGTTTGGTTATTGGTAAGGCCCATTGTGTTTGTGAATCGTTGTGTCCGTGAAATACCCTGACAATTACAGTAATTGTAATTATTATGTATACAAATGCCTACAAAAGAAGTTTAGGTACCTATGACGTCGACATTTGACGGCGTTTATTTTGACGTGAGAGCTTAAATGTATTAGTGCTTCTTAAGTGGATTCTGATTTGAAATCGGGAAGCGAAATTTTTTCTCATTTCTTTTGGATTCCGGACGCTTCCAAACGTCCAATGAAAACCACATTAGTCAAATTATTTCAAACTATGTTAATTTTTAAAAATTCTTCAGTTTAAATTATAAGTAGGTAAGGTACCTACCTACCTATAGGTTCGATGCATTTATAGGTGCAACACAATGCTATAATATATTTCATTTTTGTGTCCTCACACAATAGGTAGTACCATAAACTTAAATCGTTCGAGTGGACACCAGAGTTACTCCTTTTTTCTTACTCCAAATTTCTCATTTTCAATAGGAATGAAACAGTTCCAAAATCAAACCGAAAACGACATTAACTAATGTTTTTGGCAGAAGGCGTAAGATAAAGGCTCCCCTAACTTATTTATTTCCCTAAAATTAGCCAACACATCATTTAAAACCACAGAGTGTCTGTACATAAGAGCAAGCACGTGTGACCCCACTGACATATTCTTTGTTTATGTTTGAATAACGCCTCGTCAGCATTTTAAAAATATATGAGGCGCCATTCGCTTGAAATATTTTGCACAAATTTGATCTTTAAAATCTCTTGAAAGTGAAGAGCAAAGCTCTTCAATTTCAAATATACAATGTATGTACTGTATATACATGATTAAACATTTTAATTTTATGAAAATTTGTAGATTTCAATTCAATTGATAAAAATGGTTTACAAAAATAATGCATATGTATTCGAAAAACGACGATGGTTTCTTAAACTACAGGGTGGCTGATGAATATTCTTCATTAAGAAATTCGAATAACGTTTTTTAGAGAACGATTATTTTATTTTTGTTCATACAGTTCAAAAGATAATTAAATTTTATTACATATTTTCAATTTTTCTTAAAAATAATAGAGTTTAAATGGCCTCCACACTCGTTGCCACATGTGTGGCATCTTATTGAAAAGTTATCCATAACCGACTGAAGAGTTGCTCTCGGGATTGCTTCAATTGTTGTTTGAATCGATTGCTTTAGGCTGTTCAAATTATTTCGTTTTGTCTTGTAGACTTCCTGTTTGCAATAACCCATAAACAAAATCCGGTGCAGTCAGGTCTGCAGACCGGGGGGCCAATGAAATGAAGAGTTTCTGGAAATTACTTTATTGGGAATTTTAGTTGCAGTTCTGCCATAATAGGTCTGGTTACATAAAAACTTGCTGCATCCTGTTGAAACCAGACAGAATTGAAACGAATTCTCTTCCGGCGTAGTTCTGTGTATAGAAAAATTCTCTCAGCAATTTTGACTATAGACCGTTACCGTTTTCTTTGAAAAAGTATGGGCCGACAATGCAGTTTGGGGAAACTGCACACCACACTCTGCCCGATCTGGATGAAGTTCAGTTTCATGAAGGATTTGTGGGTTCGACGCACACCATATTCGGCAGTTTTGCTTATTAACATTGCCATTTAAGTCTAAGTGGGCTTCATCTGACATAAAAATGCAATTTAACATGGTTTGGTCCTCGTCTACCATTTGGAGCAGCTTTTGACAGAATTCCAAGAGCACCGGGAAGTCTGAGGTGTTGAGGTTGCTTGTAATTTGAATCTTGTAGGGAAACAAATTCAAATCCGTATGCAATATTGTCTGCGACGTTTGTCTGCTGATACCCAAACGACAAATTTGTTGTGGAAACCCTTGGAGTATCGTGTATGGCATCAGCTACAGCAGCAATTGTTTCAGGTGTCCGAATGGAAGGATTTCGGTGGTAACACCTTGGGGCGACTGTCCCGCGATCGAAAAAAGATTGAACTTGCCTCATTATTGTCCATCTGCTGGGAGACGTGCCACCAAACGTGTGCCGAAATTCTCTTTGGACACGAATTACAGACTTTAGTGCATGATAGCGGCGCGCAATCCAAATGCGGTTTTCCTCATCCCAATTATCTATTTTTATTAATTTTAAAGAACGATCTACAAATTAAAAACATTGGAGTTCAAAAACTATTCAGAAAAAATTATTAAGTTTTTTTTTTTGTAGCAAGATTCATCAGCCACCCTGTTTTTAAATAAAGAAGCATAACGGAAAATTAGAAATTACTTAGTTTTGCATTTTAATTGAAAGTAATTGTCTTAATATTGAAGCTACTTTTTTTGTTACGTCTAGGGAGTTTCCACATGTTAAGATATGCATACGTAAGCGTAGTCGCTCTTTAGAAGCAATCTGTCATCTATTGGAAGGTTAAAAGGAGAAAGAAAAGTCACATGAATGTATGCTCCACATGCAAATTTTAATTTTTGAATGTTCCGAGTTAGACCATTCTGCATATCCTACATGCAGAAGCAGATTCACACAAGCTCACCTCAAGTTAAATTTAATTAAATTTATTTATGCAACTCCATGAGCTTTATCATATTTTAGATAAGCAAGCTGTCAATTCTGGTTGCAGGACTCTTTGAGATGTACCTGCGTATGTGGTGTCACATAAAATATGAAAAAGAATAATAACAATAAAATCACCTCGAAGCTCTAACGTTTGCGATTTAAGTTTGTTACGGACAACCGACCAACCAACGCTAACTCCTTCGGAACAAAATGCTCCATGCAGTCGAAATTTTGTTTGTAAAGTAATATAAAATATTGTAATGAATATTCAAGGGCTGATTCACATTTTTGTTTCTTAGTTTTTTGTAATTTAATGCAACCAGGGTAAAAATTCAGATTGAATTTTTAAAATTCAATTTCAAAACGTTACCTGAGGTTGAAATATGCCTTCCGTCAATGAATACAAATGTTTCAATTTACCTATTTTTTTTTTTTAAGCAGACGATATAAATTTTGAATTTTGTCTTGTTTTTCTTTAGTTTGTATGTTAAGTGTCTATAGGTATACGACCGTATCGCGATGCGGCATTTCACAAACGACCAAAGCTCGAAATTCTGGTTGTGGCTGTCTAAAAACTACAACATACAATGGTGGTAAAATAAAAAAGGCCTCAACCAGAATTTCAGAAAACAAGCAATGATAAATGAATAGTGGACATATTATGTAAGTAAAAATAAGCGCACTTATACAGGCTGATTCGCAGAATGTGTGCCAAAAACCTATAGCGTGTAGGTTGGGTCAAGACAAGAAAAAACTCGTATATTAGGAGGGGCGGGGTTTGTATAACCCATTTCGACGGGAGGGGAAATTTTCTAATAAATTGACTTAAAAGAGAAAACAAATATTAAAAACAACGGTTAAACTAAGAATGCCATGATACACCTTTTTGGGAAGCCAGTGATCTCTTCTTTTATTGTGTTTTTAAATAATTTTTTTGAAAAATTAATTTTAAAACTCAAAATATAGAAACAAAATTTAAAAAAAAAATTCAAACTATTTTTTTCAAAATTGTACGTAATTAAGTACTAATTTTGTTTTCAAAATTCAGAGCTCTTATTATAGTCCATTGAAATGTTACAAAACTTTGCCCGAACCTCGCATTTAGTATATAGGACAAGGTTTTTTTTTCTTAATGTGTAGAGTGCATTGCGTGAGTATACGAAATGATTTTCGGGGCTCTAACCCCCCCCCCCCCATTTGGACACCATCTTGGAAAAGGGGGTAAAACAAGTTTTTTTCAGAATATCTTGACAAATATAGACCCGACAAAAAAAACACTTCCTCTTTGCCGTATCGAGCGAATTACTCTTCGACTTGCTGATTATTTCCGAGAGGAAACACGATAAAGTTTCAGGTATAACAGTTTCTTCATCGCCCAAAAAGTTATCAGAAGGTGGATACTTGTTTGTCTCGTAAGGTTGGGAACGAATATCCTCCAAAATAATTGTAGCTGCTTCTCGAATTTTGTGTAGCCTTTCTTCACGTAAATCTCTTTTTTTGTTAGCAGAAATATTTTTAAAAAAAAACTTCATAAGTCAAGCCTTTAAAACAAACAATCTCGTCCAAAACCTTAAAAAAATATAATTTCATCTGCATATCTTACTTGCAATCTTTCTTTTACTGTACGGGTATCAGGTAAGTACCCACCTTTGATTGATTTCAGTAAATCAGACATACCGAATTGACATTCTTCGCTATTTTCAATTATAAAAGAAAAAATGTAGGCCATGTAGGCCATGGACCTCATCAATTTTATTTTTCCGATCAGCAAAAGTAGTTTTTTTTTCAAGATATAGCCGTTTACTGCAATCATAATGATATTTAGCTCCTACCGCTTTACCTACGATTTAAAATTGGTGTTGTAAAATCTTCTGAAAATTTGTTCAAGAGATTCATGACCGAGTTTTTGAAATTATGGTACGTTGTACGTACATGACAGGTACGTCTTTGTTGGCTTTTAGACACTTCGGCTTGATCACTGATTGCCTTGGAACAAATAAAACATTTATTCGCAAAATCAAAATTAGTTATTAGAGTTTCACCTGCAGATACTGAAGGGCTACTGCTACTTATACGGTGACGAACAATATTATCTGTTCTACTATCCGAAAAATGTTTGTAACAGTTTATGTGTAGAGTTATCTCACTTACTCTACGCAAAAATTTTGCATGATCGGTAAAGCCCTTGGCAGTCGATCGCTCAATTAGAGATTCTATTCCTCTCTTTTTAACATAAATCAATCGATCATGAGCCAAAAGTTTTTTACAAATTAAACAGTCACTCATACTGAAAAGTCTCCTGATTTAAGCTTTGAAACGTGAAATATCTTCCGAAAAAATAAATTTCCAAACACTGCTAGATAATTTTCACAACTAAAAAACTATAGAAAGAACGTTATATGATATACTGGAATACTATCTCTCCAAAAAAAGAATAATAATAATAGCAGGGGAATCAAGTAAATTATTTTATGTATGCCATTGTTTCCCGTTTAATTGGGTTCCCCGATGTGTGGAGTCATTATATCATCCTAACATTATAGCATTTAAAAACCGGGTATACCAAGTTGTTCGCAATGAAATGATTTACAAAAAATATCAAAAGTGTTTTTTTCAATAAAGCAGCTACAAAAAAAGTTATTACCCTTTAAAGTAATTTTTTTTGAAAACGTTAATCGATTATTTCATTTTGAATTTAACGGTAAAAAGCTTCATAACCTAAATTGTAGAAAATTAAGTTTTCTACAAAAAAGCCCTTCTGTTTTTTTTTTGTCGGATCTATATTTTTCAAGATATTTAAAAAAAACGTGTTTTAACCCCTTTTTTAAGATGGAGGCCAAATGGGGGGGGGGGGGGGAGGGTTACAGCCCCGAAAATCATTTCTTATACTCACACTGATGCGCTCTACACATTAAAAAAAAAAACCTTGTCCTTTACTAAATGCGAGGTCAATGTAACATTTCAGTGGACTATTAGTTTTTATTCAAAAATAGAAAACCGGATTCTTAAATGTCTTTTACTTTTTGAGAAAATTAAAAATAAAATTGGAGTCTAATTAAGGGAATTTTATTTCTGTTGTTTTCAATTTTCTGGAGAACTAGAAGATAATTTAGCATCTGATTTTTGGTGTTTGACTAAAAATTAATAAGAGCATTGAATATTAAAAACAAAAATACTACTTAATAACGTAAAATTAAGAATTAAATTAGTTTCAACAACTTTTTAAATTTTTTTTTTTGTTTTAATTTTGAGCTTAAAAATTGATTTTTCAAAAACTAATCACAAAAACAATATTATTTAAAAAGAAAATAAAGGAAGAGATTTCTGGCCTTACAAAAAGGTAGAAAATAATTGTGAGTGTAACCGTAATTGTGAGTGTAACCGTTGTTACTAATATTCTTTTTTTTCTTTTAAGTCATTTTTCTGGAAAATTACAACTCTTGGTTAAACGGGGGGAACAGACCTCCCCTCCCATACAATTTTGTTCTTGTATCGCCCCAACCTACGCGCTCTAGCTTTTTGTGACACCTTTTACGAATCACTCTGTTTATTCATTTTAGTCTTTTTGAATCATTTGAATGATTAATAAGTGAAGCATCGTTAGCCAGGAGTTTGGATTCAAATCGATTCAGTAATGAATCGATATAATAGAATGTTTTGATTACTTACATTAGTTAACAACCATTAATAATGATACTTTCGTTTTAACGTTGGGTGTAATAATTAAATGATTTATTAACAATTTTTTAAAATGTACAAATATCCAATATACTTATAGCTACCCCAAATCTATTGAAATTCCGAATTGAATTGAAGCATTTTGTCTTTACATACATAGGTAACTTCTATTAGGATTACTTATGCCAATTTGTATGGACTAAAGGCGTTAAAAGCTATTTTGAATCACTTTCACTTGTATTTGTATTCACCTAAAATTTAAGAAGAAAATCAAGAATTTTTACTCTATAGAGCCTAGTACTCACCTCTTTGTGAAATGAAAAATAAAACCGCTTTAAAATACCGTGGTTTGTTGTTTTTAGCCGGTTGGTTGCAATAAATTCACAAAAGAAGACGGTGTTTTCATACCAGAATAATCTTTTTTATATTTCAGAACGTCTTTTAAATTAATTGAAAAAAATGTCACACTTTTCTACATCTGATATAAGATTTTCCTAATGGTTGTATGTTACAAAATGAAAATTATGGGATGAAATTGATTCCGAACCGGTTCATATTCCGCTTTCACATTTTGGTACACATTTATCGTTGGGAATTTCTTTGCTGTGAACTAACCGTCTGTTTTATATGGAAATTTCATTTCCACTCGAACTGAGTACTAGGTAAAATGAAACTGAAAATGAATAAGTATTAATCGAATGTTATTCTTTATTTTTGCTTATTATTAATAACTTCCTGATGTATATAAGTACAAAACCATATTGCCTGAGAATACTATAGAGCACAACCAAACTTCACTGTTACTGAGGTTAAAGCGAGCAAGTTTGAGTTTAAAGGAATTTGTAGAAAATATTTCATCTAGCTTGCATTGGCTTGAGTAGATGACTAAAATATCCTTGCACCTTTACGAAGAATTAAAAACTATGAAATAAGATCGCTTATTGAAGTACCTCAACTTTGGTAGTTAAAATTTGACCATCCTCCACAAGGATATGCGATAAACATATATATTGGTTCATCTGTACACTCATTTTCCCTACAAATGAAACCCTATCGAATGTATACAATTCTACAAGTTATGAAATTTGTGGAAATGATGATGATGCCTTAGATAAAGCGATTTTCAGGCAATTTTATAATTAAGTCTTCTTGACCTAAGTTTTTACAACAATCTCTTTATAATTTCTATTAAACTAAGTATAATCATAATCGAGCTCCAACACTCACCCAGACTCACTATTGATTCGTTCTTTGCCTCCTTGTAAATCAGTAACGAAAAATGTGACTTTTAATCTGTCACCTACGGTTGCTCCCCTAATTATAAATACCCTTACTTCACTCTTTCCCAAACTCTGCTGCCAACTGTAGGTACTATGCCAAAAACGACTCCTCAATTCCTTGCTCCTCTAAATCCCCCGGTGCGGTGTTAAGAATGATTCGCTGAACTTAATGATGACAATCAATATACAAACTCCCACGGCATGTATGTACGGTATGTATCTTCATATCTTCATTATAATAATGATTCCATCTACGTTGATGGAGTAACCAGAACCAACATTAAAGTATCAATTCATCAAGAAGGTCTTCCAACTAACTCAAGTTAATTGTTGAAAATATTTGTGCTTTTTCACGAGTCTTTGAATTTTGTATATAACTATGGATTAAAGTTTGTGAAATTTTAAGTTCTTTCAAAAGAAATAAAGCAATAAAGAAAAATGTCGATTCCAAATCTTCCTTTTTTCGCTATCAGCAGGTAGGTACTGCTTAATGCAAGCATTTTTTTAACAATACTTCTTTTCTCGTTGGGCTTTTTCGCCTTTAGATACTGTGAAAACAGTTTGTCACAGTCATCACTTAGCGTGGTGTTAGTTATTAGTAGATAAATATACTTAACGACGGTTAAAGTGCAGAACCTCGTAAGTCGTTTTCAGAAATAAAAAAAAAAAACAAATAAATTGATCTATGCTATCTACTAATCTGAAAAATATCGTTACGCTGAAAATGCCAAAAGGTGGTTCTAAAATGCAAAAAGGTGGCTGTGATTATTCTGATTTTTTTCAATTTATAATATTTTTGTGAGTTTTTTGACTTACGAGGTCCTAAACTTTACTCGTTGATAAGTCTAACACACTTCAAGACAACTAGATAATTTACATTAAAAAGAAATATATATATAAACAAAACTTAAAGAAACAAATTATCTTACATATATAAAGAAGGCAAAAAATTAAATGACAATAAGAATTCACATTATATAACATAAACATTTAAGAGCGTGCTATACTAGTCTTTAATGTATTTTTAAGACTATATACCTACTCTTTCTTACATTAAATTCAATAAGGTTTGAGTTCAAATTCAAAAGTTTGCCCATGAGGTTATATGGTTCATGCATGGCATAATTAGCACGGTATAGTGAGGTAAATTAATGCATTAAATCAAAACTACGAATATCGTGGTTATTATAAGTTATAAGGTGATGAGAATATACTACATCATTATTGATCCTCATTTGTGATGGGGCTGAATTTGAAGAAGTTTAATCCTATGTCCATAAGGAGGAAGATTAAAGGGATCGGACCACGATAGCCTTTTTAAAGCAAAACTAATAAAATTTTACGCTTCCACGTTCTAATACATTAGAGCAATATATAGATATTTATGTTATTTATTCAATAGTTGATTTGATTGAGCATTGTTTAAATTATAATTGTAAGTAGTTGTAAAGCGGGTAACATGTGGGTCCTGAAATTCATTAAACCATCTTTTAATAAAGCCTAGCATTGAGTTGGCCTTGTTGACGAGCAAGTTTATAAGCTCAGAAAAATCAAGATTAGATGTAAATGAACTCCAAGGACTTTGAAACCATGAACACGACGTAAAGTGTGCTGCGATATCATATAGTTAATTGAACCACGAATTCGTTTTTTAGAAAAAGTCATTGCATGGACATTTAAAAGAGTTAAGATTCAAACCGTTTTTTTTGTTCACACCAAGCAACAAATCTGGTAATATCATCTCGTAGAAGAACACGATCCCTGTCAGATGTAATGCTTTTGAAAATTTTCATATCGTCCGCAAAAATTAGAATTTCACTATAACGTATGGAGAGGGATACGTACATCATTGATAGCTTAGCTAAGATAAATAGAAGGGGTCCTAAATTACTTCCCTAAGGAACTCCCGATTTGGCTTTGAAGGGGTTGGAGAAAATGTTTCTGAATTTAACTTGGTAAGATCTGTTTTGGAGACAGGGGGAAACCCATAAACTTTTAATTTGTACAAAATGATTTCATCAGAAAGTTTATCAAAAGCCTTCTAGTAGTCCGTATAGATTCAGTTAAGTTCTTGTCCACGTTCTAATACATTAGAGCAATACATAGATATTTATGTTATTTATTCAATAGTTGATTTGATTGGACATTGTTTAAATGTTATGTTTGTGGCTGTGCTATGACTTTGATGTAGTAGTGTGAGATATTTATAATGTCATGGAAAAAAGTATTGGCACAGATATGATTTTTAAAACTAAATTACTTATAAAAGAAAATTAATAGATGTTTTTTTTTTAAATTCATTTAAAATAATTTGTATTTATTAATTTTCTAATAAATTTAATAAAAAATACAACTTTTCATCATTTTCAGTATATAAAAATCTTAATGATTTTAAAAAATGTCCAGTTTTTCACGGACAAAAGTATTGGCACACCCTATAATTGCTCACTAAAAATTTACCGTCTCTAGCACTTTCCATTAATTTATTATTATCGTAGCCGCTCATTTAATAAAAGTCGTTTTCAAGTAAGGTTTATCATTCTAGCAAAAAATAAAAATCGAAAAATTTAAGTGCATTTGCAAATTTTTTTTATAATTTTTATAAACAATTGTTAAAAAAAAAGGAAGGGTAAGGAAACTACAAATAGTGAAAGAAAAAAAGATTCATGCACTCGAAAGGACAATCACTTTCTGAGATCGGGGATATTGTCAACAGAAGTCGTTATACGGTTCGCAGCATTGTAAATCGGTTTAAAGATGCAGACAACTTAGAAAATAATAAAAGAAGCGGCCGACCCAGGAAGTTAAGAAGGAAAGAAGAAAGGACTGTCGTTAATTCTATAAAAAAAATCCCAAAGTCACGTCCTCTGAATTAGCGGCAGATATTTCCGAACAATTTGGGAAAACGACTTCGACGAAAACCGTTAGAAATATAATACATAATGCTGGTTACTTTTCCCGGATTCCAAGGCCAAGACCGTTTATTAGGAAAGTGCATAGGCGCCCGGAGGTAAAGGCAAGGGGGGGCACTTGCCCCCCTGGCTCTGGACTACTTCACAACTAACAAATTTTTCATTTTTTACTATGAATTTCAACAAATACTCTTGTCTTCTCTCCATGATTTTCGAAAAAAATAAGTTTCTTATTGAAAAGTTTGATTCGGAATTCGAAATTTTTGTTTTGAATTTTCAAATCGTTTAGTAATTTTCTCGAAATCTAATTAAAGTCTGATTATTTATTTTCATTGTCTAAAAGAAGAACTTGGGTAAAGCCATACTTTTCCATACAAATTTGAATTCCAAAAGTTTTAGTAATTATTGTGTATCAAAATAAGAAACAATTATCTATATATGTTTTAATAGGTGAACACTTTTTTTATATCTACCTTTTGAACTGACTTAATGGCCACGTTTTGAAAATATATTTTTTTTTTTAATTCAGAAATCTATCAAGGAACAATAAAGGTCAAAGGATTTCGAAACTTTTTTTTTTTAAACTGTCCTTGCGTAACTTTGGCTTTTCGAAACTTTTTTCCTTTTGTAAAATTACATTTTTTTTTTATTATTTGACTGGTTCGTTACTGGATCTTCAATGGTTCTCACATGACAAATTCGGAACGAACGATATTTTATAGATCAACTCCACATCCTAGTGGTTCGATCGTGAAAATTAATTTGATTTTAAAGATCCAAAAAATAATATTTGGGATCGATTTTTTTACGAGAGAACGAATGATATTTTATCGTTCTATGAACTTTGCTTTTTATACAAAACTTCCAAAAAAATGTCCATGTGCTTAAATAAGTAAGTACGGTCTACTATTAAATACAAAATATTTTTACGCTGGACGCAACTATTAACAGTAGGTACCTCCCATAGAACGTAATTTTAGATTTTTTCATTATTGGCTGAATGCAATTAAATTATTATTTATAGAAACTTCCAAAAAGCTCAGATTATATTGCATGTCAAAATTTTCAAAAAAAAAAAATTTGAATACACATTTTTTCCGAAAATTTGACATCTCCAAATTGGGTTTGTGCCCAATTTCAGAATCAGAAAACACGATATTATCAGCAAATCCCATTTAAAAACAGTGCTTGCTGAATGGTCAAATTGGTCAGGAAACAACAAAAATCTCATCTATTCGATGTAGAATAGACTCAAGGAAGTTGTTAAGTATAAGGGTATGCCAATTCGCTATTGATTTTTTTCCTTATTAAATTAAATGCATTTTGCTTATAATTTCTTAATTTGTGCCAAAACTGTTTTCCTTCAAAAAACTATTGTTGAATTATGTGATTGTTATTTTTGTTTATTTTAAAAACATAATAATTATTTTTTTTGTCACTACTTTATAAAATTAATTAAAATAAATTATTATAAACGAATTTAAAAAAAAATACTCCTTAGTTTTTATTAAAAAATAAGTTTATTTTTCAATAGACAGGTGTGCCAATACTTTTTTTCATGTGTGTATTTGAATATTTCAAGAACATCGGGCAGTGTACATTGTCAACGAAATTTTTGGTGAGGTAGGTTTATGTTATGTCGGTATAGGTACAGTACAACTTATTTACAAATATTAGTAAATTTGTTACCGTAGATCGCTTTTTCATGAAACCATGTTTTTCTTTTCAAATAATATTTTTACAGACAAAAGTCAAACCATCACCACCTGCCCAAAAAGCTTACAAGATAGTTTAGCTTAGCAATTGGATTGTAATTGCATACATATGTCAGATTTACTACCCTTTTAAACACTGGTGCAGTAAAGAATTTTTTCCATATAACTACAAGGAAATTTACCCGAGCTTAGGGATAAAAAAAAAAGTTGTAGAAGAGGGGATGCTAATATTGTCTTACATTTTTTCAAGATTATTGGAAGGATTCCATCTGGTGCAGATAAGTAATCATCATGAAGTAAGGACAGATAATTATTAAAGACATTATTGTTAAAGGTAAAATTGACTGGATAGCCATCAGATTTATTTTCAAAATTAACAAATTTCCAAAAACTTTTTGGGTTAAGCTTAAGGGAAATTTGCATAGTATTGAGTTATTCAGTATAATATAGACTATTGGAGATGGTTTTAAACTCATCAAAAGGGGAAATATACACATTTCTATCCTAAGGGTACATACTTTTAATGAAAATCTTCCAACTTCCAATCCCTGTGTCTTTTGTTACGAATGATCTTAAGTTCTTTTGTGTATCAGGGATGGGAAAAGCTTGAGTGAGAACATATACAAATTGAGTGATAAAGATTTCCACATGGCCAAAACAGGCAAAAAGTCGAGTAGACGTTGAGTTTTCGGAGCAATTCTTTTCAAAGCAATTCATATTAAACAAAAAAACTATAAGAAAAGTATTAATAACTAGCTGCTACCCACCCGCTTCGCTGGGCGTAAATGTAACTTCAGCATAATACTTTGTTTTGTATGTTTTAAAATTTTGTAGTGCAATGAATTTCAGCCTGAACGCATGGGTTGATTTTTAAGTTGGTTCCTAGCTTTGTGCATTTCCCGGACACGTTTTTTGTAGGAGGAATTACAAGAATAGCTGGCATACAATTTTGCTTAGCCGTACTCAAAAAATTCATTGTTTTACACAGAAAAGAGTCCGCTCGACAGACTTAAAAAATTTCCCTATCTGTGATTTTCTGTTCAAGCAATTTCTGAGGACAGAAATTCACAGTTCAGTAAAATGTTATTCTGAGAGTAACAGTAAAAGCCAAATATAGTGCCGAGGTTGTCATTCAGATAAGATGATACGGAATATTGTGAATTTAATCGTTGCTCTTCTGTCTGTGAGTTTCGATGCAAAAAGTAAAGGATCAGACCTAAGCACAACTCACAGGCTGACATTTTAAGGAAGAATTCAAAGAAAATCCACTACGCAAAAGGAGTCGTGTAATGGGGTTTTCCATTGGTAAATTTAAAAATAAATTTTTTGCGTTTCGAATGGAATACTATTCTGTTGTAATATTTCAAAAAATCTTCATCCCTTGATGCATTTTAGAAGAGAAAAAGTTTGGTCTAAGTGATAAACTGACAGGATAATAAATATTTGACGTTTTGCAAACTCCAAGTTGAGGAAGTTTAATTTTTCCGGTTGCTTAAAACATAAATTTTGTGTCTCCATTAAATTTCAGAGCAACGCTCACGAACGTCTCGAAATTCTTAAATCAAAACTCAAGAATGAGATTTCAGATATTTTGCTGTCAGAAAAATATTAAGTAAATACATTTTTTTTTTCTTCAGTATTTTGACAGAAAAACTGAGAAATTTTATTGAGGAACCCTGTTCCGCTTTTAATTAAGATTTGTGAGATCTCAGTATATCGTGTTTTGCTTTTGCGTCCAACAGTTTGTGCTGTCTTTAAAACCTATAGAAAAACACGCACGTATGCGAATTCAAAGTTGCGTTGAGTCAAAATTCCAAAATAAACGATGAAGAACTTTCGGAGATCTTTTATTTTGAATGCAAATATGAAATTATACATCCCTTCGTACCTCTGTTTGTTGGTAAACTACATTCGGTCCGCAGCAAGATCCAATGTCATGAAAGTTCACATCTGAGCGAAGTCCTCTGATATACATAGCAGCATAAAAAAAAACAACAGCACAAGTCCCCAAAAAAATCCGATAAGGTTCGCCAAAAAGAAACTTAACAGACTTTTGTTTTTGAAATCACTACGAATACCCCTAAAAACCATCGTACCTACTTAGTTTTTGGATAAATGTCCACCCAAAATTTGCAGTCAGCTGTGTTATATTATTTTATTTCCTCAATTTTTTGACAATCAGTCTGAAAATTTTGTCTGAATAAAAAAGTTCCTTTCTTGCGCATATATATCAGTAGGTATAGCGGGTGTTGATTTTATGCCCAACATATCTCGCTGTATTTTTTCTAAAAGTAAGTATATTATACAAACACCAAAATTTCAAAGCAATCGGTTAAGAACTTTCTGAGATTAGCGATTAGAAACAAACCAACATTTACATTTTTATTTATATCTATAGATAATAGTAAAAAAAAATATTTGATCTTATCGTGAGTCGAACCCTCACAGGAAAGATCTGAATGCCGCGTGCTTTCTACCTGCAGCACCAAATACTATGAAATTTTAAAAGCAATTTATATTTATTTAAAATAGATTTAATAACATGGGATAAAATATTATTGAATGACAAGTAATTTAGTGTTTTTTTTATGAAATAATAAAAAAGTAGAATGGCAATATAAATGACAGAGTTCGGAAAGGAAAGTTTTTTAGAAGAGCACTTAAATTGTCTAGATGTGAGTTTAACATATTATTATACAAAAAGCTACGGGGAACGGTACGACGGAATCTTCTTTGCAGAGAAAAAAGAAAAAAAAAAGAAAAGATAAGTAGATATGTTTATATTTGCAGATGCAATTATATATAAAGAGAGATAATAAAATTGCCATAAAGATTTTAAGAAGAAGTAGAAAAAATTATCTAATACTGGAAAAATATGCACTTAACTCACAAGAAATTCAAGCTCAGAGGTTAAAACGTGAACAAATTTAAAATATTAAAAATGGACGAGACTAGAGACATGCCAATTTATAACAGTTATAACAGTTTTTTGCCATTAAAAGTGGTCGGGCGTTAAAGCGCTTCGCGCGACTTGTAAAAAAAAACTCTGGGTGCCTGAAGTATGCCCTGGCCCTGCGGGGCCGCATAAACAGTACATTTATTAACAAAAACTGTTATAATTGGCATGTCTAGAGTCACTTCCATTTAAAATAGCATTTAGTAGACATTAAGGTTAATTATACAATAAAAGAACATTCACAATAAATTAAAGTCAAATAAAATACCAAAAAAAAACAAGGAAAAAACTTTCAAACCTTTTTAAACGTCACTTCCTTTCTGCCTACTATGACTATCAAACTCTTTATCTGCACGTGGTGTTCTTCTGGCAATAAAATTCAATCTTGACTCATTGGTCATCCCTTTTTAAAATATAGCTAATATCTTAAACCTTGAAATCATTGTGTGTAAAACTTTTTGTATCTTAACGTTACCTTTGTATATTGTGCTGCTATATATACATATATCTATACCCCCAATCCCCCCAGAAATGAACGCTGTCATGATTTTAAATTAAAATTCCACTACTTAAAAAAAATAAATACTTTGCAAAACATGTTCCTGTTAATTTACGAAAAATAAAAACAATCGTCAGTGAAATTGAGTGTTTTTTTTTGTCAAAGAAAATTCGAGACTAGAAATAAAATAAATTTACATTGTGAAATAAAATCTGTATTGTTCATTTAGATAGATTATTTTATATTTTATTTCGTTCTTCAAATAATATTTGGTTGCTATCGCTCAGTTTACACAGGGATTTGATATTTAAAATATATCTTTCTACTGAATAAGTTATTTTTACAAAATTATAATTTTAAATTTACAAAGAAAATGTGTAACATTGTGAAGAAAGAAAACAAAAATAAAAATGATAACGATTAAAACAACAATAAATTGTCCAAATCTTTTTTATAGTAGCTGTAATTAAAGTGCAACCAAACTTAAAAATCTTGATTCTTGTCTTAGAAATTTTAGCTCTTCTTCGTTTAAAAATTCTTCAACGAAAATTTTCATTATACGCCCGACATATCTATTTGATTTGTTATTTTACTAACGACCATGCGTTTGCTTGAATTGTAGATATAAGAAAATGCTTACCATTCCCAACATAGTGTATCTCTAAGTACACGAGTATATTTGATTTTGTTTGTGTTTGTAGATTTTGAAATTCTGCAGCTTATCTCAGAAGACATATTGCCTTACACGAACAGGTTTGATTTTTCGACTCGTATAAAATACTTACTGTTGGTATTTTCATGAAACAGAGCCCTTTTCGATTTTTTGTGTCAAAAGAAAAAAAGGATGTTGAATGTAAATCGCAGAGATTACATCAGGTTCTACGCATTCAAGTTTACATAGACACGAGTATCTGGGTTCAGCCATCAGAAAAAAAAAAACAAAATAAAAGTGCAAATTAAGGATTTGTGTTGTTTTTGTAATGGAAATGGCTTAGTTTCTCTTTGGGAGTGTTTGCCTGTAGAAATAGCTTTCCAATTGAAAAAAGTCAAACGAGCATCGGCAATTATTTACATCAGAAGGGGCCCAGATAATTGATTGAAATTTTGCAATCAGTTCAATTGACTCTAAGTTGTTTGATATAAAGATGTGCGGATCAGCTCTTTTCGAAAGCCATATGAGGATTCTACGATATCCCAAAATCCTATATTTATTTCTATTTTTATAGAACAGAGTGCAATGATTGTTTTTTGTTCTAAAAGGAGGTTAGAGAACAAAACACCAATTAATTTTCATTTTGTTGTTATTTCATATACCTTATGGTACCAAATATTAAGAGTTTTCATAAATGTTACCGGCATACGATTCAACAATTATAAGAGTACGATGGCCATCTAACTGATGAACCCAACTTTCGTACCTGGGCGAAACGCATTTATTGATTTTAAAATAGCTTTTAACGGCATTTAGTCCATAAAAATTGGCGTTTCGTCCCGGCGATCTCACTTGGACTCATCAGTTGACTAGTGACTGCCTTGTCAATACGCAATTTTTATTAAGTTCAGTTCAACTTACATGAATTTTTTGCCAAAAATCCAATGTGAACCAAATCCAACAAGATTAAAATTCCTAATCATTAAGCTGGATATTTTTGCCCAGGGCCAGGCTTTGTTTTTATATGAAGGTTTCATAATACAAATTCTATATACTACTGAAATACATCAGCCAAGTAGAAGATTAAACACTTTTTAATTGGACTTGTTGAATTATTGATTCAAAATAGCTTTAAAGGCCTTTAAAAGCTCAATAATTGAATAGTGCTAAATCTTGGCTTGATGGCTGATGTATTACAGTAGTATATAGAATTTGTAAGGAGTCCGCCAAATAACTTTTTTTTTTGAAAATGGAGCAAAACATCGAGTGTAGCTTCGGCTGTGTGGCACGTAGCGCCGTCCTGTTGAAACCAAATGTTGCCAATATCCTCCTCTTCAATGTTTGTGAACAAAAATTCGTTCAACATGGCCCGATAACGATCGCCATTGACTGTAACGGCCACTCCTTGCTCATTTTCGAAAAATGGCCCAATTATGTCCAAATTATACTACCCGCCAAGATCAAAACGAGCTTCATCTGAAAAGATGATTTTTTTTGGCAAAATCGGCATCTTCTCTAAGTCGATCGCAGGCCCACTTAGCGAAGCGTATACACAACCATAGTCGTTCAGCGGAAGGAAAAAACTAATTATCTGTCAAATCAGACATGAGCTAAGTGTTACCATTCACGAAATAAGCACTAGTTGAAAAAAAAAACGTTAGATGGCGGACCCTTTATTGTAAAACCTTCATATAAAAACAAAGCCTGGCCCTGGGCAAAAATTTCCAGCTTAGTGATTAAGAATTTTAATCTTGTTGGATATAGTTCACATTGGATTTTTGGCAAAAAATTTGTATTATAAAACCTTCATATAGAAACGCATTTATGGAGTTGAGCTCACTTGAACTTTTAACTTGAAGTACCTAAGTACAAAATTGTGTTTAAAAACTCTGATAATTTATATTTATTTAAGCTTTATTTTTTTACAAAACAGACAATGAAACCATCTTAAAAATTTAATTGATTTGGAAAAAAAACTTGTTTCTCGAACTCTTCAAACATTTTTCGTTTTACATAGCTTCAAACACTCATAATTTGGATTTTGAATTCTATTGAAAAAAGAATTGAGAAGTCTTTAGTTATAATCTCCCTGTCAGCCTCAAACGTAAATAAGTTACTGAAGGGATACACTCCCCATCATTTATCATCAAATATCCAAATAAAAAACACAACATTGAGTTTCATGGACAGAATGTGCAAAAGAAATTAAAATAACTCATATTTTTATAAAGTACGGAGATTGGATGCCAGAAATTACAAATAAATGTTAAATTAAAAGACAACACTGAAAAATTCTTTGCGTATCCAGTCGAAAAAATGAAGAATCCCTAGAGAATTTTTGTTTAAATCCCAAAAAAGCAATAAAGAATGTGGCTTGCATCTCATCCTCTTGTATTATACTCCAACTCCCGTATGAGTTTCGCATGTGAATAGCAAGGTCGTCAAAGCGCGATAGTTCCCCAAGGTATAAAGTTCCTGCAACGTTCTAATAGCACAACGGTCCCATACAGCCGCACAGGAAATCCTGTATGCATTTCCTTGGGGACTCTTATATGGAAAAATTAAATTTCCTGACACTTCATTTTATATGCTTTATATGCGGAACCAGAACTAAGACATCAGGCTCTGGCCAACGACTCCAGAGGATAGCTGCAGCTGGCAAAGCTCAGCCTCAATCGATCTTTCCCGCTAAAGGAGCGTGGTTTTGTTCTTTATGCATAGATGCGAATGCAAACACGAACGCAAGTGCATGCATGCATAGCTGTTGGACTTTTAAACTATTCCAACATTATTAACATTAAGTGCGCACTCGAAGAAATAACTGATTCTTTTAAAGCATTTTTCATTTTCGCTTTTGGATCACGACTCTCTTGGGAAAACTTGAGTGCTTCTCACAACCAACAAGAAAAAAGGGAATGGAAGGAAACATTATGGTGGGTTTGAATGGGGGTTCGGAAAATTACATCTGTGAAGAGATCATTATGGAGCTGAGGCATTGTTGGTTGCTACCGAGGATGGGGAGGTAAAATTTAAAGCTTAATGCATCACACATATAGATTCTTGTTTTAATGAACCTGTCAACGTGACGTTTTCAAACGCTCAGTGCCTAAGAGGTAACAAGAATTATGGACATTTTTAAAAAACACATCCATATATATACATAAAGCAGAAATGGTGGTAATACCCCAATAATGCGTGTTTGTTTTAGTCAGCGAGCCACGACTGGAAATTAAAAGAAATGAAACTAAAAGCCCAAGTATAACTACGTTTGTATGCATATTTTCGTCACATGATTTGAGAGCTCAATTATTCAGAATTGAGTTTAGACGGTACTGAGATTGCAGAAGTTCAAGTGTTTCCTGTCTACAGAAAAGAGTTTAAGAATTTCAGAGACCCACTGTCAGATCTTTACAATAAAAATATAAAAGTAATTTATCTCTTCCAATAGACTTTTTGAAACATGCGATGACGCTGACTTGACCCAAAATGAAATCCGTAATATTTTAGCTAACTCAACATTTATTTTAAAATTTTTATTATAACAAATTATTTCAAAAACACAAAAACCTATAAAATCGTACCAATTCTTTTAGAACAGCAAAGCTGCGATTAGACGGTCCACGCAAATGGTCAACGCGTTGACTCTCTGACGTTTGAATGACGTTAAATACACACGACTTAGCAACTTTGGGACAGTATTTTACGTCATTCTGACGTGAGAGAGTCAACGCGTTGACCATTTGCGTGGACCGTCTATTCGTAGCTAAAGTAAAAAGGTGTAGTGTAAAGAAAACACTCTATATTTTTCGATTTATTCAATGGCAAAAGTGGAAAAACGGAGTTAGCTCTCTGATTCTTTGACTACACGCTCAGGGCCACCAAACGTCAGAATTAAGCCTGATATGTCAGGATTTGTACGCCTTTGTCAGGCTCAGACCACCTTTTTTTGGCTACTAGGAGTATGTACATGAACAAATGTTATTTCTAAAGTAGAAAATTCAGTTTAATTTAGAAAAAAATGTCAGTGTTTTTTAAAGTTACAAATTAAATAAAAGTTTTTATTAATGTTATAATTTCATTTATATAAAACTTTTTTGAAAATAAAATTGTTTTTTGTTAGCAGGCTTTTTTTATCAAAAATCTATTTTGTATCACCTAACCGCGACCGTCCGTCTTTTAAATTTTTGTTGATGACAACCCTAAATACGTTGTTGAAAGTAGTTTTCATTAAAATAGCAATGAAATAGAAAAGCAAAAAAAATGTGCCTACCTTCTTTTTTTGAAAATATTACGATGTTCGATGCTCTTACAAATTGTTAGTCAAACACGATGGATAAAATGGTAGGTACTACTTTTTTAGAAAAAAAAAATAGTGTTTGGGTATTTAGCACATTCAAATATTCCTTGTTATAAGTGCTAATTACAAATTGATGAGAGCATCGAATCTAATTTAAAAAATAATTAAAATTCATTTAAAAAAAATTAAATTGGTTTTAATCAAAACAAATTGAATTTAAATGAAAATTAAAAGCTGGATTTCTGGTTTAAAAATAAAAATATGGCGTGTAACTGTTATTGTTAGTGCTGTCCTTGATTTTTAATATTTCGTTTTGCATTTTAAGTAATTTATTTAGAAAATTGCACGTCGCGCCTTAAAGAGGGAAATAGATACCCGTTTCTAGAGAAATTTTATTTGTTTTGAACCAAATTACACGATATAGTCTTTTTGATGCATCTTATACAAATCACCTTATATTTACAAAGTTTAAGTCTTTAAGTAATGAATAAGTCGAATATGGGTGCTTGTAACTAAACGGCATAAACAGTACTTTTATAAACCAAAACTGTTATAATTGGCATGTCATTTCCATCTCGTAAATCTATCCATTCAAATACTTTCATTTTGTGATTTTCAAGTTCAATGTCCATAAAATTGTAATAATTTGTTTTTGTAAACTAGTGTAATTGATCGTACCGATCTTCAACAGAAACCAAGGTTAAAATTCAGATTGTTATTCCTTAACTGTGTCAAACCACATGGAAAAAATCTTACGAACATAATTATTATAGTCACTTCATCATGTTTATACTGAATTTAATAATTTTCAAGTACATTAACCATTGTACATAAACAGCTATGAACAGGTGGGAATGGGAAACCGAATTGTTCTGATGTTAATACATTATTGTGACTAACGTCAACGTGGTTAAATTTCTGATCTGCTTATGCTTTTTCAAGGACCTTTGATAGGCTGGATAAGATACTAATAGGATATTCGTATAGTTGTTGACACCAACATAACATACGTTTAATACCTAACTGGTTTCATTTTTAATTATTTAGCAGTTACGTCGTTTGGCCGCCGTCTTGTTTTGAGAGCTTATTTTGACTTTAACACTTGACTTTTGTATTTTTGGTCATAGCAACAAGAAAGTTGTAATGCAAACTTTAAGTAATTTTTTCGAAATTCATTTTTGTCAAAAAGTTGCATTTTGTTGTATAGAGGTATTCGTCATATCATTAATTTGAAACTAAAATGAATGTTAGAAAAGTTGTAGATCCTTCAATGATCTATATATTTTTGGTTTCACACTATTTTAATACGATCTACGGTTCTCGCTCTGCAGCGCATATAAATGGAGAAATTCATTCGTGATTACTCTAATCAAATAATACGAAGACGAATTCGGGCTTCGTTTTTCTAAATGTAGAATGGTATTAAACACACGATCTGAGTAACTCATTTTACACAGTTCTGCAATTTATTTAAAACCCGGCTTTTTCGAATATCGAAATCAAAATGCGCCTCGGAATCATTTCCAATCTAAAGTCTAAATGCTCCGTACTAAGAGCCATTTGCTGATACGATATATAAACATTTATGTTCTACTTAAAACACTTATGTTCTACTTTTTCCTTAGCGTAAACTGTCACATAAGCTCACAATGATGACAATAAATTCTTAAGTTTCGTTTCAGAAAATTGGCCTAAATTTGCTAAACGTGCGGAACGTGGAACGATTATTCGAAAATCATCAATTTGTTTTCATCAATTTTTTACTACACTTTCGAAGGAAAATATGTCGCGTGCGTGCGTTGTTAACACAGTTTGTCATTTCAATAAACGGATGAATAGATTAGCCCTATCCCATACATTCGCTCCGAAATCCGCAAAGATAAGGTACCTATTTATTTTGCGATTTTTCCGCCGGGCTTCGCATAAAAATTAAAAAATAAAATATTATTTTTTGACTTTTTGTAACCGAACACTACTTTCTGGGTTTCAATTTCAACCCACTTCGTGCAGTTATGAAAGGTTAAATTTATAAAAATATAATCCTCTAAGTCCAGCTTTTATTGCTTTTTGTATTCGAAAACTACTGTTTTATTTGTATCCCATTTCGCTCTATATATAGCATTTATTCAAAAATACTTTTTAGACACAAACAGAATTTTTTAAATCGGAAAGCACTTTTCGTTTTTACCTCTTTCACCCTATAAATGCCAAATTTTGGAAAAAAATATTCCACTCAAAATAACATTTCAAACACAAAAAGAATTCCTTAAATCGGCCATTTTTTGATTCCCATTTCACCGTCTACAAATAGCAAAATAAAAATAATAATATCCTTGAAGCAATTTCTTTAGAATAATATCTTAAAAGCAGGTAGAGTTTTTTCAATCGGAAACGTTTTTTTTAATTTTACAACATTTCACCCTACAAAGTGAATTTTTTTCAATATTTTAATAGTTGTTCTGCTATTCGGGGTGGAGACAAATCCATCAAATCAAAGATAATTAAAATCGGTCCAGTCGTTCTTGAGTTATAAATGGTATTACTAAACCGACTTTGAATTAATAATAATTTGACCAATTATTTGAACTATGAATGTTTATGTTTTAGATCGGGCTTTTTTGGCCACTTCCTTTTATATGCAAATAAAACTTAATTTTTTTTTTGTTTGGAGATAAAAAGAAAAAGTCCATACGATGGACCTGTTATTGATGAGCAATGGGTTCGCCCATGTATGTTCCTATCTTGCTCGTTAATTAAGTTCTTAAGAAATTATGTCTTTTATTTATTTGGAATTAATTAATTATCTTTTTTACTTTAATTTAAATAAATCTTGTTTTTTTATAAACTGAATAGTGATTTAGTTTTTTTTTTTTTTTTTAAATAGTTTAATTGATTAATTTATTAAATTAGTGAATTAATATTTAATTTTTCAGCTTTAATGTGCTTTTATATATGATGTACTTATCTTTTTTATATATTGATAGAGTTTGGAAAAAAGATAATACAATTTTTTAACAACATACCCAGGCTTATGTGACAACTAACCCTTTATGAGGGGAAGATTGCAACAACACAGTTTTGTTGTTTAAAAGTTATGTTTTGACAAATTCCTTTTTTTATGAATTTTGTAGTTGAGATAAATGTTCATCCAAAAGAAGTTGTTAGTGTTACTTTAAGCACCGCTCTCCTCTATTAAAAATTTATAAACTAAACAACTATGTAAGAACCTACCTGTTACAATTTTTAGCCAGTAGTTCCAACACTAATAATAACTTAGAATCAATAGTTTCTCATTTAGTAAGTTTGATCAATTCCAGTGCTTCGAACGGTGAACTATCATAAGTCACCATTGAAGACATCAATGAAGTTCTAAAATCACTAAAAGTTAGAAAAGCTGTCGGATTTCGGATTTTGTAGAAGTAAAATTCTTACAACAACTATTTAATTCTTGCCTTAAAGTAGGTTATAATCCAAGCGAATGGAAAGTTGCAAAGGCAATTCCTATTTTGAAACCTGGCAAGATTGCTAACACTCTTGGTAACTACAGACCGATAAGTCTACTGAGTTCATGTTGTAAATGTTTTGAAAAATTGATCAAGAAAAAGCTGATTGAACACATTTACTCGAATAATGCTTTGCCCTTACAACAGTTTGGGTTCCGAGCATTCCATAGTACTGTCCGCCAAGATAAGCATATTACAAAACATATTAAAAGTAACTTTAATATAGGAAAAAGACAGGTATGGTATTACTTGAAGTAGAAAAAGCTTTTGATTTAGTTTGGCATGAAGGACTTCTGCATAAGCTATTAATTTTAAATTTTCCAATGTATCTATGAAATTCTAAAATCATTTCTGTTTTCAAGATAATGTTTTGTGTCTGTCAACAATTGTCTTTTCCTTATTTTTCTAATTGTCTTTATTTGTGTTGCAGGGGCTGTCCAGGGTTCAACCTACGGTCCAATCCTCTACAATGCTTTACGTCTGACTTTCAAAGACTTCAAAACTGTGATACAGCTATTTTTGCTGACGATGCGTGTAAATATTCTACAGATTCAACTGGTTCGACTATATCGGAACTATCATGCAATCTGTCTTGGATATAATTCAAGATTACCTTAATAATAAAATAAAGATAAATGCATCGAAGACTCAGTGTGTCTTTTTCACCCGAAACAGAAAACCTGGTTGGTGTCTTACAAAGTAATCAACGGCTCGGCTGTGGAAACGATTGAAAACCAAGCGCTAAATGTCTTGGGGTTTATATAGATAAGAGATTAAATTAACTCAACTCGATAATTCTTTTGCAAGCGCTTTTAAACTGCGCTAATTGCAGATTCTGTGGCAAAAAGTCAGAAAAACTAAAATTTGATATTATATTTGTACATAATATTACTTATTTTAGGCTTCGCGCGACCTGAAAACAAACTTTGGGTCCCTGAAGTATGCCCACCGGCGGATGCGGGGGACCCTAGCCCTGCGGGGTGGCTTAAACAGTACTTTTATAAACCAAAACTGTTTTAATTGGCATGTATAGAGTCACTTCCAATAAATATATATTATTGATGTAAAAAGAATTGTCTTAACATGGCAGTATAGTAAGGTAGCGCTTACATACCAATTCCAATCTCTGTAAATTGTGCATTAAGTTAAAATAATGAAATATATTGGCTGCAGTAAAATATATACCTATATAGATATGTATAACCTATTACAATTGCAAATTTATTACAAATAATTTGAAAATCTGTATAACTCATTAGAAGTATGTATCTATTGTCTTCAGGTGAGGATGCCAAACTTGAAATAACTTAATTTGTTTTAGCAACTTCTATTTATGAGAAAGTAATTAATTCTTCAATAGTTCTATTACTCACGTCATTGCTGCTCTCTTCTCCTTTGTCTAGCAACTCGTCTATGGAAAAACAACAAGTAAACACTACCATGCCTGATTCCTACTTTTCAATTCACAGGATATAACAGGCCAAGCGAAAAAAAACTCCTCCCAGGATGTACATTTTAATGACATTAAATGAATTACAAGCAACTTAGTTGCCATGATTAACAAAAATAATCACAAAACTTTACTTTTTTTTACTGAACATTCGTGGAATTTCAAGTAGGGAGACCCTCTTGATTAGGATCGGGATTTGTTTAAGTTGAACATTACCTTGTCTCTTACTTCGTGACATTTTTTCACGAACTTCTTCTTTAGTATCCAGTAGGTAAGTAAGCACATAGAAATAGATACAGTTCACAGTTATCCTTGGATGTTTTTTTGAAATCTTATCTTATACGCACTTCCAACCTGCATTTGTTTCTAATTTTTCTGACTACTGTCGCCTTTTCCGTGCTGTTTAGTACAACTTTTAATGTGGTTGTTGGTCTTTTGTTTTCCAAATCCCACTCACTATAGGTACAAGGAATATTTCCATTGTTTTGCTTCTTCTGTCTGTCCCATCAACAAATGAAGACAAAATTCTTTTAAAAACTTTTTGCGAACTCTTTTATATGACAGTGTGAGGGAAAAGAAAACTACGGCAACGGCACATAGAACCAGCGTTGCCGTTTTTTGAGTTTCAATGAATGATGAAGGGTAGTCACTATTTGTGAGGTAATAAGGCAAAACGACTTCAACGAGTAACAATTAAAAGTATTAAAAGTAAATGTAAACAAAATAAATTGGTGGCGCGACCGCTCATGGAAAACTAAAAGCTTAGCGACTTATAGCACAGTCAATAAAGACCCAAAACCATCATTTGTATAGCAAATAATTGGGGTGAAGCTGGATTGTTTATGCAGGTGATAGACACAATATAGGTAGGTATGAGAGAAAAAGTTAATTAACAACAGAGGCATTCCTCCCAAAGATTTTCTTTGGAAAATAAATAGATTTGTTCTCCGTTGCAAGAGATACTGACAGCACCAAAAGATCTGTATGTGATCCCATAGTGATAAGTTGCAGAGTTATTATCAGTCATATCAATATCAATAAAATTTAGGTATAGGTATCTACTCTACACTGAAAGATGAGTTTTTAACCAATCTTCTTACCTGCTCTTCCCCTTTTGATGTGGCTTCTAAAGGGTATACCCATCAAAACCAATGATTAGATTGTTCTCAGTTTGTTGAATATTTCTTCTCTTGGCCAAGGAACACAATGAGGAAGAAAGCAAACATCAATGACCATACCTGCATCATCTTGATGTATTATTTTGGAAAGAAAGCCGGCAATTGTGGTTTCCCTTTATTTTGAGAATTTTGAACCGCGGGCCTTAATTTCTCGGATCTTTTTGCACTGCACCGTAATCTTCATGCCTTCAATAAATACTTTAAGGAACGAAGTTGCGTTTACTGAGTAACACTTTTTTGAAAAGTTGTAATTACTGAGTCACTACATAATGGTGTATTGATTATGATTAAACTAAGTACCTGGAATGACCAAAGTAATTGTAGGACAACTGCGATTCAGGTATTCAGCAATCTGATGCCTCTAAACAGTTCGAACAATATTGCAAGTTTTCCCAAGTAAATATCATACAATTCAAATTTTTTTCGCAAAATTTGTATTGATTTAATTTTTATTATTGTTACGTTCATAAGAAAAGAACAGTGAAACGTAGGTATTATATTTATTGGTATATGTAAGAAATAAGGAAAAAAAACTTCATAAATGATCTTAAATACCTATTTCTTATTTAATGGATCAGCTTGGAAGCCTTTAGGGTCAAAATAAATAAGGGTATTCCAGAGTGGTAGATCGATCACGACTAGTCAACTTGGGTTAGTTTGCGTAGAACGGGTTCTGCGAGGAAATTCCTGAAAGATGGATCTATCCACAGCTTGGTGGATCGGCGGGTTGTGTGAAGAAATTTCTGAGACCACCAGCCGATATGTATTAAGTGAGTCTGGTTTTGTTCTTGGTTTAATTAGATAAATCGTTAATCGAATCAACTGATCGAATAGCCTGATTTTAGTGATCTGATTGTAACGTGGTAACGGTTGATGCTCTGGGTTTGCAAAAGCTATGACTGACACAATTTTCTGATGCTTCACTGGAAGGATTAAATTAGTAAAAAAAAAATAAATTTACTCATGGAACTCACATACATGTGGTTCTGGCTTAATATAATTTAGATTTTATCTTAGGTAAGACTACTCATGTTAGAGTTTTCTGCTAGTGGGCAAACGTATGTCGTTGTATAAGTTGAACTTTCATCTTTCGACACAATTTTTTCTATTAGAATTACTTTATTTCTGAATTAAAAGGCACAATGCTATTATTTTATTAAAAAAGAGTTAAATAATTTCTTTTTCTTATATTGGAATTATATTTTTTCGGTGATCTTAATTCTTAAGTCTTTGTCATATTTGGTATATACGCAGAAAGTCTACTCGTGGACGGGTAATACAGAAAAAAAAGAATTTTTCATAGGCTCGTAGGCGGAAATTATATTTTATTGAATTTGAGAGCCATAATAAAATGGAATTTTAAGTCAATTTCTAAAAGAGGACAAGCCCGCGAGTGATATTTCATTTTAATATGGAAAACAACCAAACGGGCTTTATTTCCGCTTGTACCTGTTATTACGCTGTACCGTTTGCATCGTTTGATATTTTTACTACTCACCCTTCATTTTTACTCATAAATGTGATAACGAGCCGAAGGCTTTAACTCGCCAAATTTAGCTTTTGAAAACCCTGTTAACCTGAGAGGATCAGTATATCAGCTGGTTAAATGAGACGCATGTACGAGAACTATATGAAGTGTTGCCGTGCTTTCAGAGATGTTCCAAACAATTGGGGACGTTCAACGCATTACGTTTTACATCCGAATTTTTAGATTCTTGAATTTTTGGAGCTTTTGATTGGCCAGCTGCCATAAAAAGTTAGATGACTTTTAGTTACGTTTGCTTACGTTTCATCTGAATTTTCAGCCAAAAATTCTTATTTGAAAATTCAGAATAAAGTGGTAGTGGTGGGGGAAATGTTGAAGTACTATACATAGAGGTTGAACTTTATGATTTTCGCTGTGGTTACTGGTTGATTTGTGGTGATTAATTTTCATCACGAACAAATTAATACTTTTTTACATAAAAGAACTTATTGTTTATTGATAAGTGATATTTTATATGAAAAGATTGAATATTCTTAGAAAAATGTTCCCAGAATTCTCCATGGCTATATTGTGGAATTATTTTTCTTATTGAACTACACATATTCTTGTTGCATTTTGTTGCTGACTTAATATATACATATATATCACCATCAGGACTACTGACGCTTAATTTTTAATTTAAGAATATAATCAAAACTCTATTTTATTTCGTTCTAATGTAAATCCTTTAGATAAATGCTAGTAAATATTCGACACAACAACTTTCAACTGAAAATTCAGACTTTTTGTGCGTTCAACAACATAAATTCAGATCTAAATTTTCAAATTTTGTGATTGAACGTGCCCATTGTAAGTATATTGTCACTTTGAGCATCAATACACACGTATAATAAATTTTGTAATGATGCCATTGCAAGCTAGAAGAAGTGCTTAATCTATTTTTTTAGTGGGAAATATAAACCACCAAATAAGAGGTGCTAAGCTCCCTTCAAAACGGCAAGTTTTAAATGTTTATTTTATAATATTCGGGAAGTTAAACTTACTGTGAGTGATTTGTGAGTGCTTAATATTTTGGGAAAAGCCGAGAATACCTACAAAGGCACTTCCTCATTCTATAACAAAACTTGTGAAGCTATATGAGTTTTTGGAAATTCTAACAAAACTCAAGACATATTCAAACGACGGGAAGAGGAATTTCAAAGTGATTTGGATAATCTTTTTGATTTAGAACATGCTGATGCCTTGGTTAAAATAAAAATACAGGAGGATAAAATGTTTCTGTTGAGTCAGAGGGAACCAGGAAGCAGTGTTACCGCAGGCGAAATTTTTGTGTGTCCCTCTGAATGAAAAAATATGTCCTTTTGAAATTAAATGAGTCCTTTTGAAAATAAATTCATAACATTTACAAAAATACGAACTTAAGTAGGTAATACCTATGTAAAACTTTTTTTTATCGTCTTATAATAAAGGGTTTTCCAATAAGAGGTGTTATTTTGATATTCAAAGAATGATCGGATGTTTATTTCATTATAAAGAGGAAGGTATGCCGTTAATAATGGAACACTACATCAGCCAAATGGCCGCCACGACCACGCTTACAGGACCATATCCTTTTCATGAAATTTTCCATAACCAAATCGCAAAGTGGCTGCCCTATGTCCTCGATAGCCTCACGAATTCCATCTTTGAGGTCTTGAATCGACGCTGGGCTGTTGGCGTAGACCTTATCATTCACGTGGCCCCAAAGGAAGAAGTCGCAAGGTGTTAAATCACAAGATCTCGGTGGCCAATTGTGATCACCTCTTCGAGAGATAACACGGTCCGGAAACTTTTCCCGTAAAAGATCGATGATTTCATTGCTACTGTGGCACGTAGCGCCGTCTTGTTGAAAGTAAACGTTGTCCAGATCAATACCATCCAATTCCGGCCATTAAAAATCATTAATCATCTCTCGATAGCGCAATCCATTGACCGTTACTGTTGCTCCAGCCTCATTTTCGAAAAAGTAAGGTCCAATGACCCCGCCGGACCATAAACTGCACCAAACAGTCACGCGTTGAGGTGTTATTTTGAATAGCCCGCTATTTCGGTAGCTGTCACTTTTGAAGCTGTCATTTTTTGACATTTGACAAGTAGAAACTACGCCATTAATAAAAATGAATCGATACACGCTTCAACAACGCATTAAAATTATTAAAATTCACTATAAAAATGGTGAAAATTTGGCAGAGACGGTTCGTAAAACTAAAACATTTTTGGGTCGTCGTGAAGCACCTTGTCGGACCGCAATACAGAAATTAGTGGACAAATTCGAGCTGTTGGGACAAGTTAGTGATGTGAAGAATAAAACCCGTGCACGTCGCTCAAGAACAACTGAGAATATTGCTGTTGTAGCCCAAAGTGTTGAACAAAACCCAGGTTTGTCCATTCCTCGTCGTTCTTTGGAATTAGGCATTCCACAAACGTCATTACACCGTATTTTGCATAAGACTTGGGTCTTAAGGCTTATAAAGTTCAGTTAACACAAGAACTCAAGCCGGCTGATCATCAACAACGTCGTGTCTTTGCTGATTGGGTCCTTGAAATGCATGAAAATGATCCGGAATTTCATCGAAAAATCATCTCGACTGATGAGGCCCATTTCCACCTCGGAGGCTACAACAAGCAAAACTGTCGCATCTGGGGCTCGGAAAACCCAAGAGTTATTGTTGAAAAGCCTGTCCATCCTCAACGCGTGACTGTTTGGTGCGGTTTACGGTCCGGCGGGTTCATTGGACCTTACTTTTTCGAAAATGAGGCTGGAGCAACAGTTACGGTCAATGGATTGCGCTATCGAGAGATGATTAATGATTTTTTATGGCCGGAATTGGATGGTATTGATCTGGACAACGTCTACTTTCAACAAGACGGCGCTACGTGCCACACAAGCAATGAAACCATCGATCTTTTACGGGAAAAGTTTCCGGACCGTGTTATCTCTCGAAGAGGTGATCACAATTGGCCACCGAGATCTTGTGATTTAACACCTTGCGACTTCTTCCTTTGGGGCCACGTGAAAGATAAGGTCTACGCCAACAGCCCAGCGTCGATTCAAGACCTCAAAGATGGAATTCGTGAGGCTATCGAGGACATAGGGCAGCCACTTTGCGATTTGGTTATGGAACATTTCATGAAAAGGATATGGTCCTGTAAGCGTGGTCGTGGCGGCCATTTGGCTGATGTTGTGTTCCATTATTAACGGCATACCTTCCTCTTTATAATGAAATAAACATCCGATCATTTATCTAAATGCCATTTTTCTTTGAATATCAAAATAACACCTCCTTTATTTTTGACCTCGAAACAAAAACAACGATGGTAAACAATCTAACGAAGGATAGTTATAACTCATGACGATAGCTCCAAACGATGTGTTCCTTCAAAGGATGAACTTCGATGTTCATTATACGGTAAGTGTTTTTTTAAACTTTTGAATTTTTTTTTTTTTTAAACCAAATTTTAATAGATAAAACTCTCTAGGAATTCGTGACCGTCAAGAGCAAAAATTTGTTTTCTCGCTTGAAAATAAATGATTCATTCCTTGAAGTGTGTCCTTCTGAATGCAAAATAAATAGTTCATACTCGCAGGCGAAACTTAAAGTTCTGCAACTCACAGCTGTGAATGATACAGCAGAAAGGGCGGTTCAGCTGGTTCAAGACTTTCATGGACTAATCACAGCATATGAAGCACAGTAGCAGTTCCTCTTACAATGTGTGCAGAAGCATAGGAAATTGTATCCTGACTGCAAAAAGGAGATACCCGCTTTAATTACTACATGTTTGAAAAAGTTTTTTTTTATTTGTATTGTTCTTAAATTGAAAAAAAAATGGTAAGAAAATATAAATGGTTCATAATAATTTTCCTTCTTATTTTTGAAGTCAAGTCGGGTAGGGTTCCTATAGGCCTACGAAGCTAATATTTTGCAAATGAGTAGCTCTAAGAGGTATACAAAAAAGGAGGGGATGTGCGTTACAAATAGGACACTCTAACGTAAATATATGTTTAATAACAAAGCTGTAAATATAGGTACTGAAATAAACTTTTGCAAATATTCAGATTATGGCAACACTTCAACAAAAATTTAATTTTGAGCGCCATCTTAAAATCACCAGAGAAGCCTAGCAACAGCTTTACAATACAAGCACAGACACCACGAAAACAGGATAGGTTTATCTACATAGTACCTATTGCAATTTGAAGACAAAAACTCTTTCCTTTTCAAACACCAGAAGCAGATCCAGCATCAGGTCAGTAGATGAAAAGGAGGATACATTTTAGAACATAAAAACATCCTTTTGAATCTTAAGCATTCATTATCCTTGAATGTTTAAGGAGCAAAATGTGGCTCGCTCGTTGAGGAGCGAGCTGCAAAAACTGGGAGTGAGAGTGCAATAATGAAAACCTGTGGACAACCATCACCGATTTGGTGAAGACATAAATGGGTATAATACCCGTCTGGCTATACCACTGCCACTGGGTGGCAGTCTAAGGAAAAACTATCAAACGAGCACACAACAACACTTTATTTAGCTCATTTGAGCACAATAGCCATGCAAAATACTTAGATGAGTTTTAAGGCGGATACGAGAAAATCGGTCACCACAGTTTTTGAAGCCCTTGTAAAGCGAATGGGTCGGGGTCGACAGGGATTCTTGCTTTCAATAAGAAAAAGCTGTTGTTTTGTGGAGCGCGAGCAGTTTTAGGAAGAGGATATACAAATTAAAGGGTGAGGGGCCCATAGAGGGCGCCATACAAAAGTACAGAATTTGAAGTTTGCAAGTTGCAAAAGCAGGTGCAAGACTACCGATTGATTTGGTCTAATTAGAGTTTGAATGCCTATAAAGACTTTTCATAGTGTGTGTCGTTAAAAAGGATATAAAAGGCTACAGGATTTATTATTGAAGAGCAACAAAATCATTGATTAAAAATTGCTTTTCACAACGTTTCGTCCAGCGATTTCACTTGGTTTTATCTGTCTTATGGTGGGGTGTTTGACAATGCACAATTCAGTTCAACCTACACGGGTTTTCGACAAATATAGATGTGAACTATATAATCAAAATGCTTAATCATTAAATTGAGACTGAATTTCACACAAAAATTAAATTTGGTAGTTCTTTAATTTGTTTGGGTATTGACATTTTCAATTCTCTCTATAGTGGCAATCAAATCATAGAGGTATGCATAATGCGCTCTACGAACAACCAAAATAAATAAAGCGATTTACTAAAATATCTAACAAGTAAGGGAATAATGTCAAAAGTGACCCGATGAGCAGTTTGTTTTACGTTTTTTTTGAAAAAGCTAAACAAAATTGTATAGCAGGTATTGTTATATTTGCGGTCCTAAGAAAAATAAAAAAAAACGTGTCGGGGAATGTACAATGCTAGGAACCAACAAGAAAAGCAACTCATGCGCTAAAGCTGCAGACAGACGGATGGAAATGCAGGACACACTTTTTTTCTTTAATATGATTTGAATTTTATCAAAATATCGAATTAATTTTTTCCCATAATTGGTCATAAACATTGTTTAGAGATGCATATTATGTATACATACAACAGTAGAACCTTTATCGAAATAAAAATTAAGCTGAAAAAATTAAATTTGGGATTGTAAACTTATGATCGTCTAAATTATACAAAAACGAAGTATTGCTGAAGTTAAATTTATACCTAGCGAAGCGGGGAGTAACATCTAGTAAAAAAACATCTAAAAAAATAGAATTATTATTATTTTCTCTTTCATCAAACGATATAGGATCTGAACTTACTTTTAATAAAATTGTTCTATTTGGCCATTGCTGGAGTTGGTAGCACTGGAATGGTATGTTGTGCTGCACCGGCTTACTGAAACAAGGTTGGCGCCAACCCCGCGCGCCGTCCATAGTTTCGAATAAAATAAGGGCTTTATAGGTACACCAAAAACTGACTTTTTCAATATGAAATGGCGTCTTGATGGTCTCCTCCATTGGAACGTGAGTTTTGGAGTTTAGTTTAATGAAAACGTGATTTGATTGCATGCTAATATTTCAAAGTAAACCTGCAGTATAAATACAAATAAATAAATATACAGACACAGACCAACAGGGTGTTTTGCATACGATGCGAAAAAGAGCTGGAGCGAGGTTGGGTTAAAACAATTTTCTAAATAAAAGATTTAGACAAAAATAAATATTAAAAAACAACGGCAAAACTTACAATGCCATGCTATAGCTTTTTTAAGTTAAAAAACACATTCTTTATTTTTTTTTTAAGTGAATATAGTTCAGATAGTAGGTATTTAAATACAATATAATCATATTTTCAATTTTTTTTATTTTTCGATTAGGAGGCACCCAGAGTTTTTTATCAAGTCGCGCGAAGCGCGTCAACGCCCGCCCACTTTTAATGGTGAAAAACTGTTATAACTGTTATAAATTGGCATTTCTCTAGTCTCTTCCAAAATTAAATACAAATAAATAAATTAATTTATTAAAAATTAAACCTATAGCCCTAGGTATATAATAGGTACTTGTAAATTTTTCAATACGTATCAATTTTGAATTAAACCGGATACCTCACCACAATCCATGGAACTATTTGGTTCCGTATATATGTATATAGTTTCCATCATGCTATGACGTCCTTATAAATGAAGCCTCTTTGAATTTCTAGCTTAAACTTTTGGAGGAAAAACATTGTTTTCATCAACCTACATTTCCATTTGTTTAATATGTAAGCTGTAAGGTACCTATCCTATGTTTGAGTCCTTCGGGTACAACATTGCATAACCTTCGCTTCGAATCAGTTATACTTATATGTACAACAGAGCCAAATGACTTGAAGATCCTAGAATAATTCCATTTTGGATTGCATGCCGTTAATCCGCGTCTATAACTATTTTGTGTCCTTTTTGCCAGCTGGGATGAGCAAGAATAAGGAGTGCGCCAATGCACCGATGTTTGTTGTCATGGAGCTTGTTACGTCGAAGTTTTTTTTAGCGCAGAAAGGTCGGAATCAATAGGGCGAAGACGACGAGGATGTGGAAGTGTACGGCTGTTGCTGTGTTTTTCTCGAATGCAAATTGGATGGAAGTGCTAAGTTTTGTATAATTTTCAAGTCAAATTCTGGGTAAAGGATAATGTGGTAGATGTAAGAGAAGGAGGTGAAGGATAATTGAAACTTGTTTGCAAGTTTTAGCTCTAGCGCACGTATGTACATATGTGGTATGGCAGCTAACACACATTATTTGCAGTTTGATGTCTTTTTAATGAATGCCATGCAGCACAGAGTTTTGTTGCTTCATTTTTCACCGTTTCGAAAGGAGAATGATCATACGAGTATAAGTTTCAGGGGTGTTTTCTTTTATTTTAAGGTTATAACAGTGCTGCTACATCGTTTGAGTAGGCCCTGATTTAAAACTTGTTTGCTTTTATTTTTTAACTCTCCGTACACACACATACAGTCGTTGTCACCTAACGACTGCTAAGGGGCCAGATAAATCTGGCCAAAATCGTAGTTTTATCCCACTAACCACAAAAGTAATAATTGAAAAAAAAAATAACTTAATCGGACGAGACTAGCGATATGCCAAATTATAACAGTTATAAACGTTTTTCGCCATTAATAGTGGTCGTGCGTTAACGCGATTCGAGCGACTTGAAAAAAAAAATTGTGTGAGTGCCGGGACTCACGGTTAATATGTGTAAACATCAACGTGCGCGGATCCAAAACGGACTTGTTTCTGCTTAAAGGGGATCTTAAGATTTTTTCACTGAACGCACCCATCCTAGTATGCAGATCGTAACGTTGCACACCGTAACGTTGCACACCGTAACGTTGCACACCGTAACGTTGCACACGAGCGTTCACGTTTTTTTTTCACTCTACCGCCAGCATAGATGTTTACACATCAAAAAACTCTGGGTACCTAAAGTATGCCTGCCGGGGAAGGGACAAACGCATTGAACCAGCTTTGTGTACAAAACGTCAGAATTTAACTCCTCACATCAACAATCATATGCCAAAATTCTGGTTTTGTTAACGCTTTGCGTTTAATTTAAAAAAATTACATAAATTATAAATTTTACAAGATATTTATTATTTATAAAGTTAATTTTCACATATCAGAAGCAAAAGATGCTAACAGCTGGATGTTTTGTGAGTCTTTACAAGTCTTTAATGTAGTACCAATTTGCTCTCTCGTTGCAACTTTTTCGAGTTAACAAACAAACGGTAAGAACACTTTTATTTTTTATTTAAATTGAATAAAACAATATATTTAGGTACTATCAATAGTTAATAATTATCATAATATTATAGAAACAAATTTTCCACAATAATTTTTCTAAAGAGCTTGACAAAAACACGCAACCTCTTGCAACCTCAAACTTTTACCTCTATTAAGTTCGTTTATCGTTATACTACCATTTAGAAAAAAAGTCAGTCGCAGATACTCGCAGACTTAAACGATATTCGACTAATTGTGTACCTAAACAAACACTAGCCGCGGGTATGCTTTGTAACAGGAAGTGCTTGCTCATTGCCTAGTTTTTGAATTTTTTATATTATTTTGTTATAAAAGATTAATTTTTTTTTTATAAAAAAGCGAAAGTCTTATAAACCATAAAGCGAAATTAATTTTGTAAACAATTCGGATAATAAAAGCATTGATAAGTGAAAAATAGTTTTCAAGGTCACATGTGGACACTGGACAGGTAAATTCTGTCTTCTTTTTTACAAGTATTGAATCAGTAAAGTGCTGCCATCTGTGAGGTATATTAAGAAGTATGTATATAATAGGTACAGTATAACAAAATGGCGGCAAAGTAAACCAAATCTGCAATATTTGATACATTGGGGGAGAATTCCTATAGTTCCGCACAAAAGTGTGTTCCAATAACATCTGAAGATTGCACACTTATTTTCTCCGACCAACAGGAACCAACAGCTTGGTTTGAAAAGCAAATTGAAGAATGGCAAAAAATTGCCATAACGTTATAAGTCTAACCGTTGTTTTTTAATATTTATTTTTCTATTTTAAGTCATTTTTTTTTAAATTACCACTCCCGCCTAAACGGGGGGAAATAGACACCCCCTCCAGTACGATTTTTTTCTTGTCTTGCGCCAACCTACACAAAATTCCATTTCGTCCCACAGTGCGTCGCGTCGTAGCACGTTACGTTACGAAATCTGCTTTGCCCCGACCGAAACAAATTGTTTTTAGCGTGACCGACGCTAAGATTAGATTAATGTTTTATCATTTTAACACTTATATATTTATACAAACACAAAAAGGACGTGATACTAGAAACTAGAAAGAAATCAAAACAAAAATAATAATAGTCAGCTATAGGGATTGACAATAATTGACCGTAGGTATGGTGGGTCAATGGCTGAAGGTATGGTAGGATATCGGGTGCGTTCAGTGATAAAAATCTGAACTATAATTCTACGTTTACATATACTTCTTTTAAACAATGCAATTTCTTTTTGGAATTTTTAAGCACGTTGGCTAGGGACGTAGGTGGCTGGGATACACAAAATTGCTGAGGTTGAACAAATTGCAGAATTATAGGCTACTTTTGCACTTGCACAAAGTTAACATTTATTAAAAATCACAGCGTCCAATTCCATAGGCGATTGGCTGTGGTGTCAATCGATTGAAACTGCAATTTTAGTTATTTCCACTGACAAATGCAACTAAATATTCTAAATATTTTTAATTTAGCTACGGTGTCATTTAATTGAAAACAAGATTTTAGTGCTTTCCGCTGACAGTTGTTGTTTGTCGATGCTCAGAGAGTGATGATGATGACCATAAACAATAACCATGTGTAATGTGTAGTCATCTTAAAGTTGAGAGTGAACTACAAAGCAGGATTTTTTAGGTCCGAACCTTCACCGTTCGTTGGACATTTCACCACCAGCCTTTTAGTGCTTGGAAATTTCGTTACAGCGCTTCCGCCACTGGGCATTTCGCTGCCGTTCTTTCAACACTAGACTGTTTAAGCACTGCCTACAGATAGTTAATGGAGTGTTAATTATTCAATATGTTTCCTTTGAGTACGTTCAGTAACAAAAATTATTCGCTTGGACAAATGTTGATGTTTACACATATTTAACCGTGAGTCCCGGCACTCACATATTTTTATTTTACTGTGGTATCCCCAGGAGCAGTGTCGGGTTTAGGGTAAGGCGACCCAGGCGTCCAGGTGGGGCACCAGTCGAAAAAGCGCTCGAGGAAGCGGCGAAGAATTCAAATAATTTTTCTTATATTCGTCCCGTTTTCGATATTTGAATGGAAACAAATTTGATGGTATGATTTATGGGGCGCCAAGTAAACGTCATTAAAAACTGTAAGGGTTTTCGTTCAGAGAAAAGTCCGACTTATAATTAGAATTGGTTAATATTGTTTTATAATTGTTGGCAAGTCTTAACAAAACTCTTTTTTATCTATCAGTGATTTGCCTTTTTCATTAAGGACAAAATACTTAATATTTTCATACTGTCATGGTGCAAAAAAGGTTAGAGGCAGGGGCGTCTTTAGACACTTGGGGGTCCTGGGCCCTTGAATGTATGGGGGCCCCTTAAGGAAATTTTTTTATACGAGTTTTATTTTATTATTTTTTTTTTTTTTTTTAAACTTAGTAGGTACTTGATAAGTTGTTAGAGCAAAAGTCCACATTTATAAGCAATATTCAAATTTTTCTGAATATGCTGTTGTGCTGAAAATATTGGAAAAGTACGAATAAAAATAAAAAAATACGGATGTTATTATTATAAACACGAGGAAATTTTAATAACAAGATTATTACACATAGAGGTATTTAAAACTAAATCTTAATACATACATAAAACAAAGTCAGTTTAGTTACAAGAACGGCTTGACCGATTTTAATGATCTTTGTAGTATTGGATTCTTCTCCGCCCCGAATAGCAAAATAACTATACAAATATCGGGAAAATTCACTTTGGTGTAAAAAAGAAAAAATTGTCCGATTTCAGAAATTCTTTTTTGTTTAGTTTTGCTTAGGAAATGGATCACACTTAAGAAATTAATTTCGTATTTGAAAGGTTTTTTTGAGTGGATGGCTTAAGGGGTATTTTTTTTTTAAATTTGGTATATTTATACATATAGGGGTAAAACAAAAAGTGGTATCCAATTTCAAAAATTCTTTGTGTTAGAAAGGTTAGATATTTAAAAAAAATGCTATTTATGGAGTGAAATAGCTAGAATTAAAATAAAACATTGGTTTTCAAATACAAAAATTCTTTCTGTGTAGGACTTAGAGGATAATATTTTTACAAATTTAGCCATTCATAACGTGAAGTGGGTTACAACCCAGAAAGTAGTATTCGATTACAAAAAGAAGTTTAAATAAAGAAATACAAAAAAAAAACAATATTTACTGTTATTATTAGCGGGATAAATATTGTTTAAAAATTGAAAATAATTTGTTTGTATACTCTTTATGGTACTTAATATATGCACCAAGTACCAAAGACTGAGAAATATCCATGTATTTTGTATTGGAAATTGTAAGTGCTTCCCGGCACGGGGTAACGTTAACCTAGCTCTCTTTAGGGGGAGGGGGTCAAAATAAATTAAAAATTTCAAAAATAAGCGCCACCCTAATACACCCTATTAAAAAAAAACTATAATGCTATCGACTCCAATATAATATCCACTGAAATGTATATTATTTAATCATGGATGTTATCTATTTTTATAGTTTTTGTATCCTCTTTTTTTACTTTAACGTGAGTGGCCCACCTAAGAAACTTTAAAATATACGAGGTCGAGGTACCTACTTACATCCCTTACAATTATTGTGATAATCGCCTATGTTCTGCATTTCGGACTAAACCGAATTGAAATCGATTTTCAATTTACGTGAAATGATATTCCATGTTCTACAATTCGTTCGTTTTCGAAAATTTCGTAATTACTTCGAACTCTCAAAGTAGCAGTTGCATCCATTTTTGAAATTACACTGTGCATGAAAATGGATTCAATATCATTGGCACTTATAAGTAAGAGAAAATTAGAAAAAGAAAAAAATAACTGAATAGGTAAGAAAATCCAAGAACATCAACACTAAGTAGGAACTTTACCGAAAATTACCATCAGGGTAGTTCAGTGACATATGTACGTATCTATTTTTATTGGCGCCATGTCAGGGCCTAGTCAGGGCCTTGTCAGGGCGTTGTCAGGGCCTTGTCATGGCGTTGTCAGGGCCTTGTCAGGGCTTTATCAGGGCTTTATCAGGGCTTTATCAGGGCTTTATCAAGGCCATGTCAGGGCCTTGTCAGGGGCATTTCAGGGCTATGTCAGCGCCATGTCAGGGCCTTCTCAGGAACTTGTCAGGGCTTTGTCAGGACCTTGTTAGGGCTTCGTCATGGCCTTGTCAGGGCCATTTCAGTTCATTGTCAGGCCTATTGTTTGATTAATCAAACCAAAGTAGATATTATATTTCCGAACTACTATTTTATTTCTAAAATTTAAATATTTTATAATAATATTTTAAACACCTTTAATTTACATAATTTAGGTACCTATTTAGTTTTTACTTGGGCGTGTAGGCAAAATTTGAAGGCTGAAATCAAAACAAAAACTTCGATGATCTACGAGTCCGAAAAAGAGGGTGTCAGCATGCCGTCCGTCGGTCTGTGCATCTGTGCGACAGTCGGTGAGTCTGTTTGTCCACTGTAATTTGAGCTAGTGCAAGCCTAATCGGGAGATCCAATTTGCATGAAAATTGGTACAGAGTATTTTTATGTGATTACCTAGAAGCGAAATTCGAATTTTTGTATTAGCTCACGTAGAACGCGTAGCTACCATACACTAAATTTGTTTAAGTTTTTTTAAATTTTCTCAAAAATGGTTTTATCGATTTTGATTAAACTTCGAACTTGTAATAGACAAACTAATTAAAAGAAAATTGATGAGGAGACTGTACCTTAAAACAGTCTATACGTCAGTCTGAAATAAATTAAATAATTAGAACAGAAAATATCTACTAGTTTAAGTTCTTTATTTTATCTTGACTCGATGACAATCTTAATACAACTGACTGCTTATCTTGAATCAGTTAAATGTTCTTACATTGTACATAAATGATCAGATCATGCTATGACAAACTAGCGGCTTATTCTCTATTTACATTATACATAGGTTACGTTAAAGTATTAAGTACAGTGGAGTGCGAAAGCTTCGCTACAATACTCCCCTTCGGCGGAAAAGAAAATTAGTTACGAAGGTTAAATCTAACGCGTCTTATTGGTGTTGATGTATTGGTTACTGACAAATCGGTGCTTGGTCGAAATGATGATGATGAGTATCCAGACGGTCCAAGATGCGATGTCTCTGGAGTTGTTGAGGTGGTAGACTGCTCTACGACAGTGCTGTTGATGTCGTCTGTTGCGTTATGCATGGTGTTGTTCACTGTAAACACAGGCTTTAATCGATCGATAGATATAGTCGCTTGTCGTCCAGATATATCCACTATGAAGTACTTTTCATGTCGTGAAATAACGCGATAGGGACCTTCATATGGTGGATTGAAAGCACTGTGCGCTGCGTCTAGACGGATGAGTATATGCGAGCAAGTGGCGAGCTCCTTAAATATGAATACTTTCCTTTGACCATGAGGTGAGCCAGGAACAGGTGCTAGGTCCGCAAACTGCATCCTCAGACGTTCGGCAATATCTTGGGGTGATAAACTGTTAGAAGGAGATGGCACAAGAAACTCACCAGGCAATCGCAGAGGTTCTCCAAAAAGAATATCAGCTGGAGTGGCTTTCAAGTCATCTTTCCACGCTGTTCGAATACCAAACAATACTATTGGTAAGGTGTCAATCCAGGAGGGGCTTTCATGGCATCGAATCGCCGCCTTAAGCTGTCGGTGGAGGCGCTCCACCATACCATTAGACTGGGGGTGGAATGTGGTCATGTGGATATGTGCTTGCTGCCGAGTAGCTTACTGAGGGCGTTGAACAGCTGACTCTCAAATTGAACTCCTTGGTCCGTGGTTATCCGAAGAGGGACACCGTAGCGGCAAATCCAACCTGCGAATAACTTCCGAGCCACACATTCAGCTCCGGTGTCCTCCAACGGAAAAGCTTCTGGGAAACGTGAGAAGCGGTCGATTATCGTAAGGCAGTATCGGTATCCTCTTGATGGTATATAAGGTCCGATGATGTCGACGTGTATATGCTCGAATCTACGGGTACGTCCGCCCGGAAAATCGTTGATTGGCGACACAACATGGCGAGAAATTTTGTTGCGTTGGCACGCAAGGCAAGCACGAGACCATTGACGACAGTCTTTCTTTAGGCCAGGCCAAACATAGCGCTGCGAGACCAGCTTAATAGATGCGTTTACTCCAGGATGACTAATACTGTGGAGAGACAAGAATATTTTTTGGCGGAGTGCTGTGAGCACGAAAGGGCGTGCTAGCTGGCCGTTGACATCGCAATATATTGGCAGGTTACATTCAGGTATACTTACAGGTCGCAGACACAATGAGTCTGTTGGTGGATTTTGGAGGCGCTGTTGGATTTCTTCATCAGTTGCTTGGGCCTGGGCAACTTCATTGGCCGAGACGGCGGTGGCGATTGATTCCACACGTGACAGGGCATCAGCGACGACATTATTCTTGCCGGATACGTGTCTAATGTCAGTGGAATATTGGCCAATTAAATCAAGACGCCGAAACTGCCAAGGTGTAGCCTTGTCTGGATCCTGCGAAAACGCATGCAGGAGCGGTTTATGATCTGTGTAGATCGTTATGTGGCGTCCCTCCAAAAAGTGCTTGAATTTTCGAATTGCAGCATAAATTGCGTGCAGTTCCATATCGTATGGGCTTCGTTTTCTCAGAGATGGTTGAAGTTTCTGACTGAAAAATGCGAGGGGCTCCCAAACTTCGTTTCGTAGCTGTTGAAGCACTGCACCTACAGCATTCTGGGATGCATCCGTAAAAATAGCCCAAGGTAAACTTGTGTCTGGGTAGACAAGTTGTGTAGCGTTTCGAAGCTGTTCCTTACACGCTGTGAAAGCAGCATCTCGTTCTGGGGTCCATTTGATTCGGTCTGAACTTTTGACATTGGAACCTTGGAGACACTCATGAAGAGGAGACTGACATGTGGCTGCGTTTTTCTGAAATTTACGATAAAAATTAATAATACCAAGAAACTCACGCAGCTGTTTGACAGTCTCTGGTCGGTTAAAGTTAATGATGGCTTCTACTCTGTCTGGCGGAGGCCGAATTCCTTCAGCAGACACGTGGTATCCGAGAAAGTTAACCTCGGACTGACCAAAGAAACATTTTGCGGTGTTAACAACAACACCAAATTGTGACAGTCGCTTGAAGAGGATGCGGAGGTGATCTCTATGTTCGTTATCGTTCTTAGAAGCCACCAAAAGGTCGTCGATGTACGGAAATACAAAGTCGAGTTCCCTTGTCACCTCATCGATGAACCTTTGAAAGGTCTGTGCCGCATTTCGAAGCCCAAAAGTCATAAATGGGAACTCGAACAGGCCAAACGCTGTAATGATTGCCGTTTTGCAAATGTCATCGGGTGCTACAGGAATCTGGTTGAAAGCACGAACCAGATCGATGGTAGAAAACACCTTTTTTCCAGCTAGGTTTGATGTGAAGTCCTCGAGAACTCGGATAGGATAGCGGTCGGGCACGGTCCGTGCGTTGAGTTGACGAAAGTCACCGCATGGCCGCCAATCACCACTCTTTTTAGGTACTAAGTGAAGCGGTGACGACCACGGGCTTGTTGAACGACGTGTTATTCCAAGCTTTAACATCTTTTCGAACTCGTGCTTTGCTATGGCTAATCGATCCGGAGCGAGACGGCGTGCCTTACACTTAAGCGGAGGACCAGGCGTAGTCGTGATGTAATGTTGCGTTTCGTGCTTGGTTGGTTTGCAGATTCCATCGGGTTTCGTGATGGTTGGAAACTCGGCTAGTATGCGCAGCCAGGATGAAGTGTTGGGAAGCACCTTAATTGATGAAACGCCTGCCATGGAACACGAAGGGCAGGCAACTGAAAGTCCAGTTGTTGAATCCAGCATGCAGTTGTTCTTGAGATCTGGCCTATGATCGGTTTTTCGATGTCCGCCACTACGAAGCGCCAAGTAAAATTTCGTCGCAGGCCCAAATTAAGTGCGAGCAGAATACATCCATAAGTCTTGATTTGTGATCCATTTGCTGCAAAAAGACAGTAGCCAGTTTCTTCTTGACGACCCGATGTTAGATTTCTTGGATAGACGCAAAGATCAGCGCCAGTGCCCACGAGGAAGCGGACTTTAGTAACGCTATCTGATACGAAGAGGTGGTATGAGTTAAGTGCAGAGTCGTTTACCGCCGTTAGCGACTCTCTGCTCCGTTTCCCTGAAAACAACATGGATTACGGCAATTCCTCGCAAGCTTTCCCCATGTGGCGTGGTACCAGCAAAGGCCGTTAGTTGATGTCGGTTGTGAACAGGACCTTGAACGGGATCGTGACCGACTTCGCACACGTTGACGTTCATGATTTGAGTTTTTAACAGAACTTACCAGCTCACTGATTACCTCTTCGAGTTTTATTATTCGGGGCTCCAGTGGTGTAGCACAAGCATCACGTGAACTGCCAACGGCTGCCAGATAGTTGGAAGACGAAATCTCCATTATATGGTTGGCGAGCGTAGATAATTTTTCCAGAGGCATGTCTTGCTGTGTCGCGAGAATAGTTTGAACTGCTGGTGGAAGTCTACTTAGCCACTTGGTCCGAAGAATATTGTCGGGAACGTTATCCACGAGGCCTTTCAGGTGGCGCAAAAATTGTGATGGCTTGCGGTCACCCAAAACCTCTTTGTCAAGAAGCTGATGGAGTCTTGTTTCCTGCGATGATGTTAACCTCTCGATGAGTGCAGCCTTCAATTTCACATATGGTGTAGCAGCAGGTGGGTGCAGTATTATATCTTGCACCTCGGCTGCGGCAAGAGCATCTAAGTGAGATGATGCAAAGAAGAATTTTGTGGTTTCGTCGTTGATGCCAGCAAGATGAAATTGGCCTTCTAGTTGCGCAAACCACAAAGCAGGGCGATCGGCACTGAAAACAGGTGGTCTAACGGCGAAACGGTGCTGCTGTGGCGTGGTGTCAGATGTTGTCACCGTTGCGTTCGCAGGCATAGTTCCTCAATATATACAGATTTGCTTTATGGGTAAACGTGTTGTCGGGGTCACCAAATGAGGAGACTGTACCTTAAAACAGTCTATACGTCAGTCTGAAATAAATTAAATAATTAGAACAGACAATATCTACTAGTTTAAGTTCTTTATTTTATCTTGACTCGATGACAATCTTAATACAACTGACTGCTTATCTTGAATCAGTTAAATGTTCTTACATTGTACATAAATGATCAGATCATGCTATGACAAACTAGCGGCTTATTCTCTATTTACATTATACATAGGTTACGTTAAAGTATTAAGTACAGTGGAGTGCGAAAGCTTCGCTACAATTGAGTTTCAGGTTTTTGGCAAAAAATTAACATAACGGAAATAGGCAGTATCTACATGTTTTTTGAGAAAATGGTATTATAATTATTTGGGTTATTCACGTATTTATTTTCCATGGTTAGACCAACGTTGTTATAATTTTGCAATCTGGTGCTTGTCAATAGTTCAACAATATTGCATTTAAAAAACTTGAAAAAAAAGTAATTTTTGTGTTACTATTGACTTTTTAACATTTTCTCGTTTATGATAGGAACCATAATTAGGTGTGTTTTTTTGTACTCTCTTATTCGCTTTAAATTAAAATGCACAAAAAAACACGCCGTGTATAACAGTTATAATACTTATTATTCTGTTTTTATATGCCCTTAGTTCATAAGCGGAGAGGTTTATCGCCATGAACTAAGCGGAATTGTTGTTGTATTTTACATGGAAATTATTTTTTAAGCGGGTATAGGTACATGCAATAAAAACACACATATTTCTGAATACATTTGTCTCTGTGTGTCTGCATTACAGTTAATATGTTAACCAGAGGAGCAAGTTCGTGCGATTCAGTCGTGCATATTTTTTTTTTAATTGTCTGCTTTTTTAAATTCTTTTCTTTTATTGCTTTTTTTTGGTTTTTTAATTTTGATTGACTTTTCTTTTCAGCATTTTTCGTTGGTCTATTCATCAGTTCAATATAAGTTTATATTTTTCTTTTAAATTATTTTCAGATTCTTAGTAGTGTTTTGTGATTTTTTAACCAGCTATTATAAAGGGTCCGCCATCTAACGTTTTTTTTCAACTAGTGCCTACTTCGTGAATGGTTACACTAAGCTCATGTCTGATTTGACAAATAATTATGTTTATCCTTCCGTTAAACGAATATGGTTGTGTATAAGCTTCGCTAATGTCGTTTTCGAGTGGACGTTCGGAGTTACTCCTTTTTCACTCCTTTCACTCCAAGTTTTCCATTTTCAATAGGAATGGGACAGTTCCGAAATCCAAACGAAAACGACATAAGTGGGCCTGCGATCGACTTAGAGAAGATGCCATCATCTTTCAGATGAAGCTCATTTTGATCTTGGCGGGTAGTAAACAAGCAAAATTGTCGCATTTGGGGCATAGAAAACCCGCACGCATACATTGAAAAGCCGATACACCCAAAACGAATCACTGTTTGGTGCGGATTTTGGTCCAGAGGCATAATTGGACCATTTTTCGAAAATGAGCAAGGAGTGGCTGTTAGAGTTAATGGCGATCGTTATCGGGCTATGTTGAACGAATTTTTGTTCACAAAAATTGAAGAGGAGGATATTGGCAACATTTGGTTTCAACAGGACGGCGCTACGTGCTACACAGCCGAAGCTACACTCGATGTTTTGCGCCATTTTCAAAAAAAAAAAGTTATTTGGCGGACCCTTTATATGTCTTTTTCATTTCAGCTTTTTTAAAATCAATTCGCCATAAAAAAGATTTTTTAATTTTCATCATGAATCTCATGTTCATATAAAAAGAATATTTAATTGAAATATGGAATGTTAACTTCACGTTTAACCATATCAATTTCATAATTTGAATATACAGGTTGAACAGCATAAGGGGTGACAAGAAAGCTAGAGCGTGTAGGTTGGGTCGAGACAAGAAAAAAATCGTATGCAAGGGAGGTCTATTCCCCCCCGTTTAGCCAGGAGGGGCAATTTTCTAAAAAAATTGACTTAAACAGGAAAAAAATTATTAAAAATCAACGTTTACATTTGCAATGCCATGATACTTTTTTTGTAAGGCCAGAAATCTCGTCTTTTATTTCGTTTTTAAATAAAGTTGTTTTAGAGAATAGTTTTGAAAAATCAATTTTCAAACTCAAAATTTTGAAAAAAAAAATATTGTACCTTAAACCAAATCAATTTTTGCTTTGCAAGCAAAAATAGAATTAGGCTGGAATTGAATTTAAATAAAAATAATCAGTTGTAAACTCACAATTAATGAATAAACATCTTTTATTTACTTACATAGGTATCTACTTATAAATCTTTTTTTGGCTTTTTTTATTTTGGACTTATTTTTTTAGTTACTCTTTCTCAAAGTCTAGAAAGGTAGTTCTGGCTTCATCATGGTTTGTCATCCGAGAGACAAAGTTTTCGACCATATTTGTTCAAACATCTGTGGCCGTATGTCCTATATACATAATACAAATTTTTTTTACTTCCAAATACATAGTCGATTGTTGTTCATTTTTCATCAGGGTAGCCTGGCGACTATACGTATCCCTAAAAAAAATCAAGATGCGTCAAATGACAAGATCTTGGAGGCGATTTTACAAATCAATTACACAATATAAAGCGTTCATCGAATGTTGCCTTCAATTCCTTTATTCGGAAATCAGTAGCTATCTCTATACTACGTCACACTAACTAACTATTTTGTTTCTTGTGTTTAAAAACATTATCTATGTACATATGTATTTCTTCATGAACTCTGTCATCAAGTATTTACATAAAAACGCCGTCAATATTATGTAGACGATGTTAAAATCTGTTTCCACTCCGAATTACCGATTTTAATTGTTTATTGATTTCATTGGCTCCTTCTTATTTCGGCCGGATGGCTGTTTCTTTAGCCATGCCTTTATGCAAAGAGTTTTCTGTAAAGAATACATATATATTAACTCTATTGAGTTTTATTGGGACTAGGATGAAGAGCGACCTTAAATCAGTACAAAAAGTACATCAATCTGGTTAATTGCATTTTTAATGAGTTTAAGTCGAAATTGAAATTTTCATTATACAAAAATGTATACTAAAATATATATCTGGCAGATGGCAGCAGAAAAAAAGTCGGAGAAATCGGAACGTTAAATTCATTTCACAACTTGAATGCATTTAAATGATTTTAATTCCATCCTAATCCGATCATTTCCATAGCTTCGCGCACTCACGCCAATTTAACCAATGAACACTCCATCGTCTCCCAAATACGAATACCAACCCAATCTCCCTCTTCTCGAAACGCAATTGTCTAATCTCGAATTGCTTTCATTTGCCGCATTCCGGAAGAATGGAATCCCTTCTGTTTCTGTTGGATGTTGCATCTGAACATACAGGATGAAACCAATAAAAGTCCACTTTAGAGGATATCACTGGCAATCTCACTCAATCTCTTCCTCCCCCCACAACTACAATGAAAATAATAATGAAACAAAAATGGAACATTAAACTAAGGCAAGTGTATATAGACTTTAGGAGAGCTATAGGAGCTCCTGAATAAAACAATCACCACTACACTTTTCAACGGCATGCAGGGGCAACATCCTGGAAGGCATCCATTTTGCAGCTGTATCTTGATTGAGGTTAATCCTCAAAAATAGACTGAGGCATTCAAACTTTATTCTAGAGAAATTTGTCACTCGGCAGGAGAATAAGGATTCACTTTGAAACTTCATATTTATAGAGCTCAGTGATGTAGTGCTGTTCCGTTCTTTCTTAAGCGATGATCCTTTTTGGCGTGCTAAAAAATAACACAAAGCAATTTGACACAGTATTCTATTTAGATTTCCTATAATATCTGGTACTACATCGTAGCAAATCGCTGAAAGAATATTGCAGTTCCCATAACAATTGCTCGTAAATATGCGCGTAGTTAAGAGGGGGCAATGTTTGGCGGCGCCCATCTTAGAAAAGGTACTTCCCACCCTTAAAAAACAGTACCTGCTAAACTTGTCTTTAAAAGCGGTTTGAAAACCTTCCATTGGTGAATGCAGTAGACACCTTCCTTAACTTAAATATGAGTACTACGGAAGATGTTTCAAAAATTGATATTCTGTAGGACTGAGTCTCGAAGATTTGATAATAAAAATCTTGTTCCAATTGATAAATTGGGAAATTAAAATTAAAAATTTAAAACAACAAACACAGGCAAAGCAATTAAGGGACCACAAAATTATTCGTTTTTTGTTTGTGTTTTCTCCCCAAAAATTATAAATTTTTCAAATTTTTTTCAATTTTTGTATTATAAATCATAAAAGTATTCAACTAATGTAAAACTGTGAAAAGTTCAATCCAAATAAAGATTTTTTTTTTCATTTTGATGATGATTACACAATTAAGAAATCGTTCTTATAACATTTTGAAAATGGCTTGTAGAAAATGTGTTGAAGCTTTCGAAACTGTCATAAAGTTTTCTGTGACATCATGTTTTGCTATGATATTTGTGAATGGTGACTGAGGCTGAATAAAAATTTTGATTCAAAAACAAAAAAATCAAAATCAAAAAAAATGTAATTGTTTCTCATGGTTGCTATATATGGGTAAGTTAAAAAGTATGATCTGCTAAAAGTTTTCAACAAAATCTCAAAATCTACGAACGTATATACAAACTGCTTCAGGCAGCAATTAGCGCTTCCGTGTGCTTCAACAGCTGTGAAATTAGTTTCTCGGTAATGCACCACACATTTGTTTGTTGTTACATGAGCGCATTCAATTTTAATAAAATATTAAATTACCTACTTATTTTAAACACCAAAATTTTGAATTAAGCTGCTTCGTCAGACTTTCGATTTACCTGCGCAGAATTGTGTGGTTCAGAAATAAAACCAATATATATCCACTTTTATAATTTTCGATTAAATCGAGAAAACTTGTGTCTTCTAAACCAAACATCTTTTAGGATATAAGGGTTTTTGAATTAAAAGTTTAAAATTAAAAATATTTTTCGAATGGATTTAATGGGTTTTGGTACTAACAAAAATAGGTGGATTTAATGGATTTTGAGTGGATAAAATGGGTTTTGAAATTAACTACAGATTTTGAGGTCTCATTTCAATGGTATAAAATGCGATTTGGGATTCAAACTTGGCCCCAACGTATGTGTTTGAACGATACGATACTTAAGTAATTTTTTTTCACAAGTTCACGTGCCAAACAAGCTAAAACAAAAATGATCGAAAATTATCGTTTTTACAATAGTTCTGTAAATAGGTACCTATTTGTGGTGCTTCTGGCAATAATTACAAAGTAAATTTAAATCTTGTTGGAATTTATCCACTAGCTGGCTGTCCCTCCCATCCCAGCGAAAATCTCTAACTACGCCAATGGTCGTATAAGGACATTGTTTTATGTGTATCAAGTGTCATATCTTTAATCTCTTTGAGCGAGAGAATGTCAAAATGTGATGTCCTTGTCAGCTGTACAGAACCACAAACATTATCCATAAAGACTACTTGCAGACGAAGCATGTATTCGGTGCCAGGAAATGCTTCCGGTAAATAACCGAGCGTAGCATTTAGAAATGTTGGCAATGACAAGACGGTTAATGTTACCTTCTATGTAGTTACTATATGTACATAAGCGCAAAACTTAGTTTGAAGGAGAAAGGCACTAAACTGAGTCTGACAGCAGGAAAAAAAAATAAAAAAGAATCTATTAATCAGGATCAATGCAACTGTTTCAAGTGCTTGAACGTTTTTTATTAGATACATCACATTTACCTTGAATGAGTTTTAAAAACTTAAGGTGGTCGAAAGGAATAACTAAACGGGCACTAACTTGCAACTTGGCTGATAGGTGTGTAATACTAGCAAGCCCGTTCTTTGAGTAAATTTGCAATTAACAGCATCATTGTACGGCAGCTACCCGTTCTAAATATGCCAAAACAAAAATTGTTATTTCACCTCTAGGGAATCACAAAAAGATGCTTCTTACCAAATTAGAAGCAAATCCTCCCACCCATTTAGGCTCTAGCTCAAATTATCTATGGATTTGATTCTAACTTTGACATTTTGTCGTACAATGTTTGGTTTGATATAAATTTAAAATTAAAATTCAATAGTTTATAAGAAGAAAGGATTTGACTATAAATTGACGGCAATAGTGATTTGTTATTGGAAATGTTGGGTATACCTAACCTTTGTTTTTGTTCTCAACATATTTGTTTATTAGTGCCCACGACATTTACTTATTTTATTTATATGTATTTACAAACAAGTACGAACAAAGATTTTCTTTTTTCACTCATAAGCACTAACCAAAAACAAATAAGTCTTCCAATCTTTATTATTGTTACAACAATTTATTTCCATGCAAAGCAATTGGCCGGCATTTGTTTTGCGTGCGATAGAAAATAGTGTGGTGAATATGCAACATTTGCTTTGCGTGGTCCCTTCACACATCCGACGGATAAGTTAATTCATCTCAAAACATTAATAATATGAAAATGATTTTTGAATCCATAAACTGTTTTCATTTTCAACTTTTGAGTTTATTATATAATTTTTGCTCAGCCTTGGACTTTATGCAATAGATATATTGCACAGAATATAGTTGAACATTTTTATTCGCACAGGAACTGTAAACTAGGCTTTACTTACATAAATTATCATTATTTAGGGTCTGTTTCACAATATATAATTCTAAGTATAGTTACTCGAAACATTAAAATATTGGCACATCCATCAGAGAGAAAATCATAGTTGTCTGATGATTAGGTTATATAAATAAAAAAAAAATATTTCTTTGAATTGTTAAATTATATTTATGTGTAGAGTTATTAGTCAGAACTTTAATCAGACATTGTGAAAACTGCCCTTTGGATACACACTTTACTTACACTCCAGGGTGGTCTACCGCAACCAACGAGCCCTTCCAGCCAGCTCGGGTCCTAGCTAGCTGCCTTCATTTATGCACACAAAGTTAGTTAAGAACCTTCTCCACTTGTGAGCGCCACCAAAGGTGAGGTCTTCCTGAGCTGCACAGCACATCAGGGATAGACTCAAAGAATCGTTGGGCTAGTGTGTGGGTGAACATACGCATTAAGTGCATGACAGCAGCTGTATTTTTAGCTTTTTGACCTGGAATAAAAAAACCCGTATAGCTAGCCGTGGAACCGTCTCCTCCACAATAATTCGATACATATTGGACCAAAAATCAGCCAAAGAATCTTCTTTCTTAAGAATACAAGCTAATTTTCTTTCTTTTTCGACAAGGTCCTTGCTTCTGCCCTTTACAGCAGGACCGGGATGATTAAGGGGTTATAAATATAAGGTCTTGGTTCTCTGAAAAAGGGATTAACTACTTAAATACATTCTCAGCCCGAATAAACAGCGATTGGCAACAGTAATTATTTTTCGTTTGATCTCTGCACTAATGGCATTTCGTGAGGTTATAATGAAGCCCAGGTAGACAAAGTACTTAACTACTTCGAAATTGTATTATCCATCGTGACGTTTTCCCAATGTCAATGTCAATGCCGCTCCACTCTAATCCACTCCGCTCCGCGCCACTAACATCAATCTTCGTTCTCCCGATCTGCATAAGCAGGTAGTTGAATGGAGTATTTAAAAATTGTACATCACTTTTATTGACTTTGCGTTCAATTGCGATGTTAAAAAGGCGGCATGATAACGCGTCGACTTACCTTAGACCTCTTTCACGACATGAAAGGTTCGGTGGTTTTCTTGCCGGCTTTGGCGAGTTTTCTGGGTTTTTTCCATAATCTTTCCGATCTGGCCACACTTCTGGCCCAACAGATTGCTGACAGAAGGTTTTAAGCGATCACACTGTATATATGTATGAGAAGATTTTATATGCGACGTTAAGGAGACTCTTTCCTCTGTAGATGGAACAGTCAGAACATCTCCTTTTTTGTGGATGTGGCACAAAAAACCGAAATTCCATTCATCGGGCATACTTTCATCCGAACAAATTTTATAGATAAGTTGGTGAATCCTCCCTTCCAAGTCATTTCACGCTGCTTAGAATAATTCTGCTGGGAGGCCATCCGCACCAGCAGCCTTGTAAGATTTTGGATATTTCCAACCGCAATTCATCGCCCAAGTTACCATGCCTAAGATCTATCATCGTAGTTTAGCAGTCTAGAAAAATGCTCTTTCCAGATCCTCAGCGCTGACTGTGTAACTATAATACCATGTCCTCACTCTCATCCCGACGGGCTTCTATTCTGGGTTATCAGGTATAATTGAATCGAAATAAAGTTGCCTTGTTAAAGGTGATTCGATACACAGTGTTGCAAGTCCTGAGACGCACGAGCACGAGTGAAGAAAAGTTTTATATTCTAGCAAAGTTACGGTTGTATAGTTGTAAAATGTGTTGAGTATTTTTGGTATGTATTAGGAAAGCGATTTAAAGAACCCAGATTGTCACTAGCCGTTTTTTATTATCAGAAATGATCCAAATAGATCATCAAAATACATGCATTACAACAACAATACGAGATCCTACTCTCTATCGGTATCAAAATTCATGAACCAAAAGATATTAGTTTTTGCTCCTGTGTTTATCAGCTTTGCAAATGGTAAGGAATTCTGAACTGCAGTGTAAATAAAAGAGGCAACGAATAAATGAAAAATAAACAAATGTTAAGAAAAAAGAGATATGTATATAAAACAGTTGTCACTAAGATCCGTATTGTTTTATTTTCATATTATAGCAAAATAAAATAAATGTTGTATTTTAAATACAATTTAACAACCAAAAGTCTTACTCGCTTGTCCTCACTTCACCACTATTGCATTTGACTATTCTCATCTCTTCTCAAGCAAGACCTTCAAGACACACATTCGCCACACTTGAGACAGGCTGAAGTATCATGTCCAAACTTCTTGACATACCAGATAACCAGGCTTCCCAAAATTTTAGGATTGGATGTCATAGAAAAAAACGTGTGGTAAAAAAAGCTGGAAGAACTTGGGAGTTTCTGTGGAATCAACTTCTGATTGCTTAAAGAAAACGTAGGATGCCACAAATATGTTCTCTTAAATCTTGTTGCGAAGGTGGACGAACAGTACAGAACGGACTGTATAAAAGAAGCTTCGTCTTTGTCTTTGTCTTCGGTCTCCATCTCCAGCCGTCCTAACCACAACCTGTGTGAACAAAATTCAGCTTTATTTAAAATGAGAGAAGAATTGATAAACTTGCTCTTTATACCACATCGAGATGATCTTTCAATTTACTGAAACTATTTTGAACCCAACGCGATGTACACCATCATTTCTTCAATAAACTCCTAGCTTATGGACAAAAAAAATTTTAAATTTTGTAAAATTTTTTAAGAAAATTTTAAGTACTTATTAATGCAGAGTTAAAAATTGAATTTAAAACAAAAATCATCAACCTGTTTTTGAAATATTGAAATTTCAAAAATAATTTTTAAATATTTGAAACATGTGGCGGTTGCACTACTTGTTAATAATATCAATGTAGATTGTTTGTAAAGGGTTATCTAATAAGAGGTGTTATTTTGATATTCAAAGAAAAATGGCATTTTTTGAGATAAATGATCGGATGTTAATTTCATTATAAAGAGGAAGGTATGCCGTTAATAATGGAACACAACATCAGCCAAATGGCCGCCACGACCACGCTTACAGGACCATATCCTCCATATCCGGAATTTCATCGAAAAATCATCTTGACTGATGAGGCCCATTTCCACCTCGGAGGCTACGTCAACAAGCAAAACAGTCGCATCTGGGGCTCGGAAAACCCAAGAATTATTGTTGAAAAGCCTCTCCATCCTCAACGCGTGACTGTTTGGTGCGGTTTATGGTCCGGCGGGGTCATTGGACCTTACTTTTTCGAAAATGAGGCTGGAGCAACAGTTACGTTCAATGGATTGCGCTATCGAGAGATGATTAATGATTTTTTATGGCCGGAATTGGATTGTATTGATCTGGACAACGTTTACTTTCAACAAGACGGCGCTACGTGCCACACAAACACTGAAACCATCGATCTTTTACGGGAAAAGTTTCCAGTTTGCAAAGTCTGTAGCTGGATAACGCTTTATATTTGTACTTTTACTCCTTAGTGATTTAGACTTGGTACGGCGAGTAGCCTAGTGAACCTTGACCCAAAAGCGAGTAGCTCTTTAGGGCGTCTATATCACTATAATTATATCCAAAAATTGGTTTGACTCCAGCGAGTTGCTTAATCAAGTGAAACACAATCTTTGAATGTAGAATAAGAAGTGAGTCTTTTAATTTTATTCTTCTCTTTTTATACAAAATTTGTCAATAAAATAATGCCTGTATTGGTATTCAACAATACTTCGATATTCAATAAGAATTCCCATAGAATGCAGCATCAGCATAATAGCCATGCACTTCAAGTGTTTTGGGCTAGCTTGCTTATGATGCATATTTTACTACCATAAGTCAGCGACCCTTAATTATGTTTGTTTTTCTTCAATCACTGAAAGTGTTGTTGTATATTTGGTGTCATATTATATAGCTTGTGCACTGAAGGTGCCAGTTGAACTATATGAGCATTTATTTATAGCTATATGCACAATGCACTGAGTGTGCCAACGGAAATATGAATGTTGTATTGTTTGTGCTTTGGCTTTGCTATAGCTGATCATGAAATGTAATGCGATGGGAATATGGATATTAAACATCGAAGCAGGTTGAATGTTCTATTAATTGTTTTGAGGTTTGAGGCAATTAATTAAGTGATCGCTGGTGCGATCCCTTCACACCACCCTTCCTGGGATAAAAAGGAGAAATCATAACATGGAATGATTTCTTCTTTTTTTATGCGAAACTTGTACATCAAGGGATCTTGCTTAGTTTGTTATTTGATTTTTTTTTTGTTTGTATTTACAATTTTCTGTCTTTTTTTTATATTATATTTTTTCTGTAAATATATAGATTTTAATTTATTAATAGTTTTTATGTAGTTAACCCGGGTTAATAAAATTTATGTATAAAACTAAATGATAGTTAAGTACTTATATATCTTATATAACTTTTTTTTTTTTTTTTTTTTTTTTTTTTTTTAAATCATGTACAAATATTTAGTATTTAATCTCTTAATTCTAACGATCCTACAATAATAACATATATATATAAAAAGGTTTTAATCTATTTTTATGAACTGTCATTGTTTTGTTTTCATATTTAATATCGCAGTTCACCCCATTTTGAGATAGTATTTCGTATGGACCAATATAGATTGGGTCTAACTTTTTTCTATTTTCATTTCTTAACAAAACTAGACTTCCTACGTTAAAATCTGAAGCCTTTGCTTTTACATCTGTATCGGACCTCGTCTTCCTATTAATTTTCTTGCTTATCAAAGTATCCCTAGCGTCTTTATGAGCTATTTGTAGTTTGTGTTTTAAGTCTATCACGTAGTCTTCGTAGTTGTACACTGGATCTACTTTATTTGTGAGATTGGAAGGTAAATTACATTGTCTTCCAAATACTAATTCAAAAGGTGTGTACCCTGTTTCAGAATGTACTGAAGTGTTGTAACAGAAAACATAATAGGGTAGCCAGTTGCTCCAATCTGTATGTTTTTCCGATACATAACTCCTAAGATAAGCTCCTAAAACTTTATGGGAATTCTCTAACGCTCCAATGCTTTCATGATGGTAAGCAGTGGACTGTAGTTGTTCTATCTTTAACAAACTACACATATCTTTAAAAACTTTATTTATAAACTCGGTACCTTGATCAGATGCTATAGTTCCAGGGACTCCATATCTAAGAATAAAAGATTCGACGAGCCCTTTAGCTACTGTATTAGCCTCCTTATTTGGTAAAGCTATTGCTTCAGTGAATTTAGTTAATTCGTCTTGAAGAGTAAGAATATATTTTGACCCATTTTCTGATTCGTCAAGGGGTCCTACTAAATCAAGAAAAATTTTATCGAAGCCTGATTCTGCTGTTGACGTTATAGTCATAGGTTGCTTCTTTGGTTGTATATGTTTGTTACGTTGACATATTGGGCAGTGCTTAACGTATGTCGTCACATCGTTTTGCATGCCTGTCCAATAATATCTTTTTTTAATGTTACGCAACATGCGATTTATACCAGCATGTCCACTCGTTGGTAACATATGATAATCATTTAGTATTAATTTAATTTTGCAAGGGTCTGTTATTTTAATTTTTTCATCTATTATGTGCACTTTTATTTTACTTTCTTTAAATATTCCTTCTATCATTTTCTTTAATATATTTATTTTTTCTTTATGACGGCCGTTTGTTATTTTTTTTAATTCTTCTTTAGTAATATAAATATTTTTAATTGATAAAGGTCCGCAAATTGTACGCACGTCCCTCAACAACATTTTGTCAAATGATGCTGATCGGTCAATAGTGCCATTCTTGGATTCCTTTTCATTATTCATTTGCGGTTCACAATTTTTCTGTACGTCCCTCAACAACATTTTGTCAAATGATGCCGATCGGGCATTAGTACTTATCTTGGACCGGTTTAAAATTAAACAATTATTTCCTGGAATATATCCCAATATAAGATTTGGACTTAATACTCTAGTACCCTTTATTTTTGCAAAATCTTCATCTTCCTCTTTAAAACTGCTAATTATTTTTAACTCAACTACTTTCAAACCCGTTTCCGGAGCTTTTAAAAGTTCACTGATGATCTTTTCTTTTTCTACTTTTTCTTTTGGGGAATTTTCTTTGTTTATATCGGGTTTCTTTGATTGTGCTCTTGTTGTGACACAAACGTAAAGTTTTTGTAAGTCTTCTGAATGAATTTGTATTCTACTTAAAGCATCTGCAGTGCAGTTGTTTTTCCCTGGTGTATACTCTACATAGAAAGTATATTCTTCTATTAATAGTCTAAATTTGGTTAATCGACTGGAAGGTTCTTTAAGTGAAAATAGATATACTAACGGTCTATGATCGGTTAATATTTTAAAACGTCTTCCGAAAAGATACGGTCTGAAATGCTTTACTGCCCAAACTATAGCAAGTAATTCTTTTTCTATAGTACTATAATTCTTTTCTGCTTTGTTAAGAGATTTACTTGCGTAAGCAATTGGTTTATCATCATAATTGGATAACACAGAACCTAAAGCAAATCCAGATGCGTCTGTTCGGAGTATGAATTCTTTTTCAAAATTTGGGAACTGTAAAACATTTGGACTTATTAGCACTTCTTTAAGTAAATTAAAAGATGTTTTGCAATCTTCCGAGAATTTAAAATCTACGTTCTTTCTTAATAACCGATTTAAAGGTATTGCCAGTGTAGCAAAGTTTGGTATGAATTTTCGGTAATAGTTAGCAAATGCTACGAATCTTCTTACTTCATCTGCGTTTTTGGGAGTTGGGTAATTTTTCATTACATTCGACTTAGATGGATCTGGTATAATACCATTACTGGATATTATGTGCCCTAAATATAAAACTTCTTTTCTAAGAAAAGCACATTTTCTAGGATGGATTTTAAGATTTACTTCCCTAAATCTTTCAAAAACTTCCATTAAATTTTTATTATGGTCTTCTAAATTTCTACCGAAGACTATTAAATCGTCAAGATATACAAAACAACGTGAGTAAGTTAGACCTGACATAGCTACAGACATCATTCTTGAAAAAGTGCTGGGTGATATTTTTAAACCCATGGGAAGTCGTTTCATTTGATAATGTCCGTTTTCTGTTGAAAAGGCCGTGCAAGGTCTGCTATTTTTCTCTAATTCCATTTGATAATAACCTCGGCTTAAATCTATGCATGAAAAATATGTTGCACCTCCAACCATATCAAATATGTCAGTTATATTGGGTAATGGAAATTTATCATCCTCAATAACATCGTTTACTTTTCTATAATCAATTACCAATCTGACTTTTTGTATTCCCGTTATGGGATCATTTTTCTTGGGAACTACAAGAATAGGTGAGTTCCAGGCGGATATTGAAGGTTCTATTATATCATCTTTAAGCATCTTTTCTACTTCTATTTGAATATCTTTTTTCTGAGAATGAGGTAATCTATATGGTTTGGTATATTTTGCAGTAGCTCCTTCCTTGAGTGATATGTGGGCCTGACCTATATGTGTGTAGGTTAATTTGTCGCTTTCTAGGTGAAAAATATCTTGAAATTTAGAACATATAGCTTTGAGTTCATATTTTTCCTCCTCATTAAGAGTTTCGAAATTTATTTCTTTAAGTAACTGTTTTGTTCGTAAATTTGAAGGTTTTATAGTTTGTTCGTATGCTATAGTATGGTATTCTGATATTGGTGTGGACTTGGGTTCTATCCATTTGATTCTTACTTCGGATTCTCGGGTATTTAAAATTTTAATTGGAATTTTACCGTTTCTCGACTGAGAAATAGAATTTGCCATAAAAACTCCTTCACAAAGTTCTTGTGAATCGAATATTCTTGTATCTAAATGTTTACTATTAAGCCAATAGGTGGCTTCGGATCTGGGTGCGATGGTAAGTGAAATAAGTTGTTCTGAGTTTAATATTGGAAGTGAAATTTGGAAAGCTTCTGAAGATAATTTTAATACAAAGTGTTCTAGATCTATTACTGCCCCAAAATCTTTAAGAAAATCAGCACCAATGATTCCATCTACAGGTACTGGAAATGAGTCTTGTACTACATGAAAAGTATAGGATGTTTCGTGTTGTCCTATTGTAACGCTATTTATGCTAGTGCCTACTGTTCTTAAATTACCGGAAATACCCTGTATTGTTATTTTATTATTTTCATTTATTTTTGTATTTTTATCCAGAACTCCTTGTTTAATTGTGCAAATTGATGCTCCTGTATCTAATAAAAATCTTATACCTGATTTATTGTTAATCTTAAATTTTACATATAGGCCGTTTGTTATGCCCCCTGCACATATAGCTATGTGTTGTATTGGGCTTACAGATTTCCCCCCGATAGGTCGGCTTCCCCCTCGGTGGGTATTTCGTTTCCCTCATTTATAATATAAGTTGTTTCCCTTTCCCTATTATTATTACGGTTATTCTTCACCGCGTTTCTTTCATTGCCTCTTGTGTTGGGATTATTTTGATAAGTATTGTCCCTTCTATAAAAATTAGATTGGTTATTATTTTGTCTATTTATGTTATTTGGATTGGTTCTATTAGTGTTATTATATTGAATAGAATTGTTATTCTGGGGCGAATTAAAACGTGGTTGGTAATATGATCGTTGGTAATTGTTATTATTGTTAAAATTATTTTGTCTTGGAAAATTTTGAAAGTAATTGCTACGAAAATTTGTTTGTCGTGGAAAATTTCTATTCATGTTACTAGAATAATTAGCATTATTTCGGTAGTTATTGTGAAAACTCCGAGGTGAAAAACCTTGGTTTGTTTGGTTTTGGGCATAAGAATAACTAAAATTGTTGGCATATCTGATATTTTCTGTTACTTGGGCTGTACTTGGAGCTAACTCTAAAAGATGTGTTATAGCATCTTGCATTTTTGTATGCCTTGCACTATCCAAAATTATCTTGTATCTATCATTAACTCCTTGTTTTAAAAATGCTAAACCTCTACGTTCATTTGCTGCTGTTAATGTTTCTCTAGACTGCTCCCCTTGTATAGTTATTTCTAATTCTGTCATTTTTGATACTAAGTGTTCTATTTCTGACACGAATTCTCGCATAGGTCGATTTTTTTGACGTGATCTATCTAGTTTAGCTTGAATACCCTCTATTGTGTCCTTATCTCCGCATTTCACAATTAAATTTTGTTTTAATTGTTCAATTGTTATAATTTTTGCGGTTCCTAATTCAGTCAATGCCCTTCCTTGGATTTTACATTTTAATATAAATTTGATTAGCATAGGTTTTGAAAGTTCATTTAATGTATCATGGTAAAACTCTATATTATTTATGAAATCCCTAATATTTTCTGCTCTTTTGTCATTTGCCTCGCAATTAAGTACAGGCAACTTTTGTGCCTTACTAAAATCAAATTCTGCCATTTTGTCTGTATTTTTTGTTGTTACTAAAATTGGTTCTTTTTCTATGTCTTCTTGCTTTATACTGGCTGTAATTCTTTCTAAGGCCTCTTTATGATATCTATATAAATTATCGTAAAGTGGCCGAAGGTCGTTTTTCCCTTGTTCGGATAATGTTTGTTCTAAGAGTTTAGCCTGAATACGCGCTCTTTTAAAAATTTCTTCAACTTGTTCTTTTTTTTGTTTTCCTGACTCTTTTGCCCTTTTTCTATTCGGTCCGTCTTTTCTCAGGTTTCTCAAGATGTGGTGAAGTTCTTCGATAGTATTAGTCAGATTTTCCATAAGTTTTTTGATACATAATAATTTTAAAGAATACATATGTATATAAAAAAAAAATTTTATTTTTTTATTTTTTTTTTTTTTTTTTTTTTTTTTACACAGATATTCGTCTACCTATAATATTGTTTTTTATGATTTCTTTTTTTACGACATTATTTAATTTTCTCTTAATTGTCCTGTGGACGTATTTTAAGAAGAATATTATTATTATAACTAATAAAATTGATAAAAAGTCTATTTCATAGTTAGATTTTTCATTAAGTTTATTCAATTGAGGTCCGTTGTTGTTCACAACTACCTCTTCTATTTTCGATTGTCCTTTACCCATTATTTAGAGACGCCTTTTGTTGTTCTCTACCATTTTCTCAAATAGGTTATGGAACTCCTTTTCGTCTTGTTGTCTTTGTCTTCTTTTCTTCTGCCTGGAGGAGCGGATAGCTCCCTTTAGATTTCTTATCTCTTTTAGATATTTCTGTCTTCCTTCTGTAGATAGGCCAGGTATGTTTGCTAGTCTATGCAGTTCGATGAGGTGTTGTTTAAGCTTCACCTGTTTTCCCCCTCTTTTGCTTACTGGTGGAATGTTTGCTTCAGGTGTCCGTTTTATGCTGTTTCTTCTTTTATAATCCTCTATACTGATAGGTTTTGGTCCTGCCTCCACTGTTTTCGGTTGGTTAATTAGAGCTTGTGCCTGCTCTATTAGATTGGCTGCCAAAGCCAGGCGAATTTTCTCTGACATCTAAGTGGATGTGTCCTATGCAACGTCTTGTTTCTTCTTGTTGGTTGTAGATATCGTCAACGATGTCAATGGTGTAAATGCCTCTGACCGGTTGAAAGTTATCAAATCTGCAGCACAGGTTGTCTTGTCGGAGCTCGAGCAGATCTTCTTGTCAGCTTCGCTCAAAGTCTTCTTCTTAGGCCTTTCTCCTGGCAAGATCGCCATGCAAAGTCTGTAGCTGGATAACGCTTTATATTTGTACTTTTACTCCTTAGTGATTTAGACTTGGTACGGCGAGTAGCCTAGTGAACCTTGACCCAAAAGCGAGTAGCTCTTTAGGGCGTCTATATCACTATAATTATATCCAAAAATTGGTTTGACTCCAGCGAGTTGCTTAATCAAGTGAAACACAATCTTTGAATGTAGAATAAGAAGTGAGTCTTTTAATTTTATTCTTCTCTTTTTATACAAAATTTGTCAATAAAATAATGCCTGTATTGGTATTCAACAATACTTCGATATTCAATAAGAATTCCCATAGAATGCAGCATCAGCATAATAGCCATGCACTTCAAGTGTTTTGGGCTAGCTTGCTTATGATGCATATTTTACTACCATAAGTCAGCGACCCTTAATTATGTTTGTTTTTCTTCAATCACTGAAAGTGTTGTTGTATATTTGGTGTCATATTATATAGCTTGTGCACTGAAGGTGCCAGTTGAACTATATGAGCATTTATTTATAGCTATATGCACAATGCACTGAGTGTGCCAACGGAAATATGAATGTTGTATTGTTTGTGCTTTGGCTTTGCTATAGCTGATCATGAAATGTAATGCGATGGGAATATGGATATTAAACATCGAAGCAGGTTGAATGTTCTATTAATTGTTTTGAGGTTTGAGGCAATTAATTAAGTGATCGCTGGTGCGATCCCTTCACACCGTGTTATCTCTCGAAGAGGTGATCACAATTGGCCACAGAGATCTTGTGATTGAACACCTTGCGACTTCTTCCTTTGGGGCCACGTGAAAGATAAGGTCTACGGCAACAGCCCAGCGTCGATTCAAGACCTCAAAGATGGAATTCGTGAGGCTATCGAGGACATAGGGCAGCCACTTTATGATTTGGTTATGGAAAATTTCATGAGAAGGATATGGTCCTGTAAGCGTGGTCGTGGCGGTCATTTGGCTGATGTTGTGTTCCGTTATTAACGGCATACCTTCCTCTTTATAATGAAATAAACATCCGATCATTTATCTCAAAAAATCTCATTTTTCTTTGAATATCAAAATAACACCTCTTATTAGATAACCCTTTATTAGAAAAAACATTAAATTTTTTTTAATGTAATTTGCTTACTTTTATAAAAGATATTTTCATTTTGTTCATTCTTATAATTTAACTACGAGAATTAACACGTTTTCTTAAGATTTTAATTATAAAATATTTTATATTACTTGAATTAGTTTAATTTATTTCAGTTTTCATACAAGAAACTAAAAGCATGTATTTCCTTTTTTTGATTCCGAAATAAAATATAATTTTTGAGCATTTAAAAAAACATTACCCTGGGCGTTATTAAGAATACCTGATCCTTATATGGCCTACAAACTATTTGCCTCAATTACTTTGGTTTTCCTGAGAGAAAAAGTGTATTTTATCAAAAAGTAAATAAAACAACTAATTTTAAAAATCCAAAAATATTGTTTTTGAAAATTTTGATAAACAATATTATTGTGATCGTAGCACCTTTAAGTTGTTGTTGTTGTTCAAAAACTCAATGAATATTATTTAAACTTATTACAAGCTTCTGCATAAAAATTTAATTAATCGGTTAACCAGATAATGAGTATGTGGGAAATGAAAAAAAAAAAACGTTTTATTAGAGGTAGGTACTATTTATAATAATAGAATGTAAGATTTAATAATTTTAAATGGAAGATCGTTCTAATTTCGATGCACAAAATTTTTATAACAAATTCGTAGGCGTCGTTTTTGTCAAAAAAAGATTTCCCTTAACGGTTTTTAAACATTTGTATGGGAGGTAACGTCATTTTTGGTTCTAAGAATAATTTTTGTTTAAAATCTTCTAGATAGGTAGTATCTAAAAGCAAGGCACTCACTAGTCAACTGATGAGTCCAAGTGAGATCGCCGGGACGAAACGCCAATTTTTATGGACTAAAGGCCGATAAAAGCTATTTTGAATCAGTATCTAAAAGCTGTTTTTGACAAGTTTAATAAAAATCGAACAAGTGGTTTTTGAATTATTGAGTTCTTAAAAAAAATATTTTTTTAAATTTTGTTATACACAATCATTATTTTTTTTTAATTTTTTGAGAAAAATAATATTTTCCTATTTGGGCGAAAAATTTTGTATGCTAGGTACCGGTATTTTTAGTCCTAAGAAATAAAAAAAAAGTTTATGATTTTTATCACATAGTCCGCTATGCTTAATTATAGATGATTATTTAAATGGGAATTTTATACGATATGCCCTACATGTGATCATCTGGACATTCCGTTTTGTTCCTCTGTTTTTTGCTAACGAACTATTTGCTTGGTAGCTCGTGCCGTTTAGACATTTGAGATTAATTATTCCTTTTGTTCCATAAATTTCTTTTAAGTAAGAATGTATTCAAATCAGTACAACCCCTACGTGCTAAATTAATCCCAAAATCCAATATGGACACCGTCACGCCATACAGAGTAGGTATCATGTTTCATATTTTGCTTTCAACTTCGGTGTTGAGTTGGCTACAAAATTTGCTCCATCAAATCTCATACAAACTTCCGGATGTGCTGTCTCATTCTTTCTTTAAGAACAGACCGAAAAAATATTCACAAAGGTTGGCTCTAATAAAAGAGCCAAACTGGGTAAAGAAATGCGAGACAAAATGTAGTATTTGATTTTTATCTTTTTGAAAGCTAGTGCTTTAAGGCTGAAATTTCGGCAGATGGTAGAAATTACTGATCTAAATATGAATAAAAAAAATTATTATCCTAGAATACCCTTGAACCGTGATAACGGCAATTTTTGAGCACTTTCACATATGAACTCATATCTCTTGAGCGCATAAATGGATATCTTTGGTTTTTATTAACTTTGCATATAAATAAAATTATGGTTATTTCGATACCTTACTTATTATCCTACGTGGAATATAATCATCACAATCTTGAGTTTAAATTGATCGAAAAATCAAAAAAAAATTGCATTGAAATTACCTGGTTGGAACATTGCCGACTAGTACCCACCAGTTATCTGAATCGAATGTTACAATTCGAATTTGATATGGTTGGCTTAAACAAATCATAACTCTCATTCTACTAATTGGATCTTCAATGTTAAGTCATCTAAGTAAAGCCAACATAACACGCTTAATTATGTAAAAAAATCACTGAAGATGTGCAGGCATTTTTATTCTAAAAAGGTGAAAAAGTCACCCCTTTCGACTTGCAGTATTCTAAATTCAAAAGTTGATGAAAAAATTCAAAATTTGAAAAAACAAAAAATGCTTATTTATTGCTTAAACTCTCTTTACAATGTTTTACAATCAAGTCCACACGAGAGGTGCTAGAATTATTTTAAATGTTTTTTTTGCAAATAAAATGCATTTTAATTAAAAACAGATCGACAAAGCTTCATTAATAAATTGATTACTCACAAAGTTCTGCATTAATTTGTATGATTAAGGTCTTAAAATAAATACTATCATTAAGGCATTTGTTCGAGGGTATGCAAATTGGTTTAGAGTGAAAAAATCGCTTCTTTCGAGCCTAGAAAATCTATACAAAAGTATTAAGAAATAAAAGGTATCTATAATACAAAGTTATGAATCCTAATTTATGCTTCAAATATCCAATAAATAGCATTTTAACTGAAAAATAACTTTACTCGATAGAAAGACATGTTATTTATCATTTGAGAATATATGCCTACTCCTGGACTCGTGGGTCGTTTTGGAGTATACTAATAAAATGAATCGGCTTTAAGTGCTGTGCATCAGCTAATATAGGTATATCTCATGTATTTTGTAGCCAACCCCGAACTCAAGACCGGAAATCGCTCCTGGTTATATTGTATAGTGTTCAATATTCATCACATTTTAAGCGAATCAAAATGAGCTTGTAAACATGTAACTTGTTCCCAAATAATGATTTCACAGTTTATTTTCCATTCATCTCATCAATTCAAAGTTTTAAGTTCTAGATTTAAAACAGAACCATCAAAATTGCATCCATCGCGATTGTTGGTCTTAGATGGTGAAAAGGTGCTATTACATTTTCTTGCTAGCGAGTATACCTATTTTAAATTGATAAAAAGCTCTTTAAACGTTTTAATATTCTATTATAATAATATTCATTACTTTCATTTAACAAAATATGTCTGCAGTTATTTCAAATAAGGTGTCAACACTATCATAATATTTTGACAACTTTAATGGGCAATCTTTAACCTGAGACCTAACAGCAACATCCATCAGATAAAATTTATATTGTTTCGAACCATTAAATATAGGTACTAATTAAATCAAAATTCTCGCCCGTTTCTCGACTGCCAAAAATATAAAAACTCCTTAAAAATATCAATATAAACGTCAATTAATTTCTCAAATATCCAAACAAATATAAAAACTGAAATGTACCTATGTACATATGTATGTATGTATGTACATACAAACAATCATCTCATTTTTCATCGGTCGGTCGTCCATCATACCAATTAGAAACTTGGCCCAGAGCTGATTTCTTAACCCCGTTCGTCTCATGCAAATGGACTTATTACCTATCTATATATTATATTTAAATATGTGTGTATATGACCATAAATCTAAATACATACGCACATATGTGTGTACACATACACAATGTGCATACCTACATTATGATATAAATCCCAGAACCGCAAAATAAATTCATAAAGTCCGTCATTTGGTCACTCTCGTTATACCTACAGTCGGAGTCACCCATATCCCATATATATATCAACCCATATTACCTCCCCATTCGAAGATGATTCAAGTCTCGTTGATTTTCCCTATTCATTCATTGGAATGCCATTAATCACGCTTGAAACAAGGTCGAATAGAGAAAACAACATGGAGTGAGTACCTACATGTGTGTTCAACAACCCGCAGGGAATGTCAAATGATAACTTTTTGTCTTCTTTTGGTTTTATGGTTTCGTGTAACCGTGTACATAATATTGTTGTTGCGATACTTGATACTTGACATTCTAATCAGACAACAGTTCAAAGTAAATCATGCTATAGGTACTTTTAGATTACCAGGTTCTCAGTCTGTTGACATTTGTATTTTTGTGTGTCATCACCGTATTTGATAATTTTATTTAACTGCAGCTGTCCACCAGCTATCGGTCATAAGCTTTAAAATATTGCATGTTTTTAGAAAAAAAAAGTCTTAAGGCATGGATGGCATAGATATTTTGATTTGCTTGTTCAGTGAAATAGACAAAAATCCCCCTGGTCCCTTTTCAAACGTAAAGAAAACAATTCCGGAGAAGATAGAGATGAAGTCAAAGACTGTAGTAATGCATAATGTATATTGTACATGTATACCCATACCTACAAATTTGTAAAGTCTATATCAGTATGGCTGGTTCTATGGTTGCGAAGGCACTAATGGTGGTGGTTCTGTCAAAGTCAAGTTCATAATTTTATCAACTTGTGGTTGCGTGTCCTTTCTAAATGGTGGTTATGGTTGTGGGGTAATGTTAATGATTCAGATTCATTTCCAACTCACTGGAGAGTTTGACAATTTTCACTTTTATTTGTATCTTCTCGTCTCATTGTCGGGGGTGTGGTTAACAATTTCGCCTACGAGAATAGAAGTGGGAAAGTTGTCAAATTCGAAAGAGGAAACTCTTATTGAAATGTTAATGGTGTTTGGCATTGTTCATTTTCTTTAGAAATATATATTTTGTGAGATTGTAAACTTGAATTCGTAGAAAAGTTATGTTTATAATGGAAATGCTTTTCATGCCCAATTCCCAAAAATGTCTATTTTCGAACGATATAGAAGGAAATAAAGATAAACGCCAAAGTTTTGCCATTCGCTTTTCCTATAAAATATTTCGTTTTTACTATCAGTTTATATAAGTTTAGGTATAGGTATGTATATAATATCAACATTCTTATACCTACATAGAAAAGAGATAATAAATTCCTTTTTCTTCAGTTCTGCCCTGACTGAAACTTAATAATGGAATTTCAAGAAAAAAAATGTTATAAGGTACCTACTACTTAGATACTATTAAAGAGAGAAGGTTGATGGCCATGAAATATTTTTAGGGCCATTTTGTATTAACAGTTGCCAGGTCAGGTTGTGGATTTCTTTTTCATGAAATAATCTAATGGCTTTGGTGTATTTTAAAAATATACATAGAATATTCATTCGGGATAAAGACTTGTAATCGGAAGTAGGGTTGATTATATGGCCCATAAATAAGAAACAATTAAAAAATAATTAAAATTTGTGGTGTCTTTAAGGAAAAATTGAATTCAACTTTTAGCACCATTATATACATATATACCACTCCTAACTCATATCAAAAAGTTAAATATTTGTTCACCGTTTCTTTGCACATTTAGCACTTGTTACCTCTCAAAATCTCCATAGGTTAGATTCACAGAAAAAATCTTGGTTTTTATAAAATGGCATACACACCCCTTATGTTTGCCTGGGATCTTACTCTACTAATCTTCCTCTTTAAAACTAATTTTGTTTCCAATACTTTTTTTCCTCCCTCAGATATTCGATTTTTTTAAATCTCCTTTTTGCTACGTTTGGGGGTATTAACTTACATTATTATAACTTCAAATACAGCAAAAAGGCGGACAAAATTACTGGCAACAATTATAAAAATAACAAAAAAATAAGCTATTACATGAAATTGCCCCTTCAAATTTCTCTGACAGGAAAAATGCGTGCGTGAGGTTTTGGTTTGACATAGAACTTGAAGTCAAATAGCAAAAAATAGCAGGAAATAGGGTCGATACCAGGATTACTCATGCTGTATTTTTTCCACTTAGGAATGAAAGTAAGGCCACGTGTCAAATTAGGTGGAAAATAATGAATAGCCTTTTCTGATTTCCTCCTTTATAAATTATATCAAAAACAATAAGTAGTAATAGTTCATCTTAATTAAGTCTAAGCCAGCACAGTGACTCACATAGAATATTTATAATTCCCAGTATTTTGCATTTGGTGGAGAATGTTTAGGGAGAATGAACAAGAGAGAATGTGGCATATATTGTTTGTGAATTCCTACCTATTAGTTTTTTGTTTAATTTTATTTTAATTGAAGAAATAGAGAAATTAATATCTTAAAAATTTTAAATGTAATTAAATAATTATTATTAACAACTGTATAATAAGTAAATATAAGGTTACGATTGCATTATAAAACATGTTGGGTTAAATTCAATAATCTATCAGCAATTGGTCAAAAAAAGTCGGTTAGCTTCAGAAATTGGTCAACCATAATCAATTGTTAAAGTTTTTCAAGGTTATCAGCGATTTTCAGCACCTAATTTGTGGGATATTCGAAAAAAGGATGCTATCGGAAATGTCTTAATAACCCAATAAAGAGTCAGATAATTTCAGTAGTTGGTCAGGACTTTTTTTTATATTTAGCGCGCACTTAAGGGGTTGTGACTACCCTTAAAATGAAATACACAGCACGAGCGATTAGGTGGATTGGAAGGGATTGAGAAGGAGATAACGAAGCACATTTGTTCTTTCACCTATGATTTTTAGAGCTCTCTTTTGTATTCTATCCAATAGGCTCAAGTGGGTTTTTGGGGCACCTGTCCAAATATGGGACTTGTACTCAAGTTTTGGACGAATTATTGCTCTATAGATCACAGAGACGGAGAAAACCTAAACACTTAGCAGCGTTTCTGGCGATGTCAAATATGTGGTCGTTCCACAAAAGGTGGTCTATGACACATATACCGAGTACTGAAAGCTGTTCGGTTTCCTCTATGCAAGTGCTACTCGTAGATAGCGGCATTGGGGGAGGGTTCCGCTTTAACGACAGGAGACAGCATTGAGTTTTAGAAGCATCAAATTCTACACGGTTTTTGATTCCCCATTGGACAATGCTGATTTAATGAGCTTATCATACGCTGCCGTTCTGAAGAACATGGATGTGAATCTAGAAACGAATATGAAAAGCCGAGAGTACTGTCGTCAGCAAAACAATTTAATGGATTAGAAGTTTCAGATAACAGATCATTAATGAATAATAGGAAGAGAGTCGAAGACAAAACGGAGCCCTGGGGCACACCAGCATTTATTTTGTAGATTGAGCGAAATTAGCTAAAGCTTTCATTACTTTTATTAAAAGTTTATTACTCAGTTCAATCCTGATAGATTGTTGGGAAATCTACAAATAAATTCAACAATTCCGTAGAATTTGCAGCAAAATGTATAACAGAGTGTCTCTCGGACTTCTTATAAAGGTAAATTCTTTTTATAGCCTTTTATTATATAATTTTTGAGTTTGGATTTATTTCTATCAGTTCAATAAGTGCATGTTTCTTTTTCCGATTTATTAGCAACTATTTGCGAAAAATACAAATGCCGTAATTTTGAAGTTAGTATTCCACTGATGTAATTTTGCTTTTAATTTCGGTCACTAGAAATTTGAGATCGACATTTCTCGGGTTCTTTTTGTTGAGCTATCTTGACCTTTGCTTAGTTTAAGAAGCCAATGTAATGCAAATTGAATTGCATCGGCTTATGTGCTTAAAGCAAGGTTAAGTACAATAGACGATTCTTTAGCCTTTCGTGAAGTTCGCACCTTTCGGATATCATAGATAGTTATTGATAAAGTTGAGTAATAAATTTAAGTTCCATAGTTTTTCAGTGCGAGATTTAAGTTAACCCCGAGGTAACTCATCAAATTTGGTGAGTTAACTCAGAATCAATTGAAGAAACATTTTCGATGTTTTATCCACTGAGGTGTTTAGTCGTTCTGCATGCATTCTGTACCAAAAAACTGCTTCCTCAATTAACTGTGGGTTAATTTACTTCTAGAGCTAGCTAACTCTGGTTTAACTGACCACTAAAATGGGCAAGGCCGTCTTTACCCTTTTGGGGGCCCTGGGCACTTTTCGAAAATGGGACCCCTGTATGATTATATAAAAATATTTTGTTGTGTAATAAATATATACAGACAAAATCACATAACTTTGAATTAATATTTATTCTTTTAATTTTTTAAATAAATATTATTTTTAAATTCATTAAAAAGATAAATAATTATTGCAGCATTTAAAACATAAACATAAAAATAAGCATAAACAATGTAAAAATAAAAACAAAAAAATAAATATTTCATAAAAAAATTCAAAAATAAACAAAATTTAAATAACAGAAGATTATATAAGAAGAAGAATATAATAATATGCAAAAAGTGACACAGACTATATTTTTTTTAGGTAAAAGAGAGAAATGTAGTCATTTTCTTGATTTGAGATTAGCAAAATCATTGATCAAATCTTCAAAATCGATGCCTCTCTGAGGATGTCGCTTTCGATTGTCATCAGCGACAAACTTGTCAATCTTTCTTGAATCATTGTAGTTCTGAGTTCGTTTTTATTCTTTTTAACTTAGAGAAGGAACGTTCCCCACTGCAATTGGCCACCATCATACTTAAGAACATTCTTAGTGCAATTTCAACATTTGGAAATTCATCTTCAATTTTATTTGTTTTTAAAAAATTATAAAGTTCTAGAATATTATCAGTTTTTTTTCATTTTCGTGTCGACTAATTTTCAAGTAGTCTTTTAAATTCAGGTATTTAGCATGTAGTTCATCTCCGTTCACATCTTCGGTGTAAGATTTAGCAAAAGATTTGCAGTTTTCTTTTAAGTCTTCGGAATTCAGATTTTTAATCGAAAAAAAAGTCAAAACGTTGGCCAATCTTCGTGTACGAACCTAGTCGCTGTTTCAAATGAACGCTTAGAGTGTCGACAATGGGAATAAAGGTTTCAATTTTGAATCTTTCTTTCCCAGTCAGAATTACTGAGGGTCCAGAGCCGTCAAAAAAAGTCTGGTGTGAGCTTCAACACCTCGTCCTTTCAGAAAGGTCCTTATATTCGGAATCCGGGTTTTTTTTTGTCTGGCTGATGAATCAAAGTTATCAAAATTGTCCCTGAACCCAATTATAAATTCGTCGATTGCACTCAGCAAATTTATTGCAACATCCAGGGTATTATTTTGTTTTTGAAGTAAAGTACTTGTTTTATTAATTCTTTGCAATACAGAGTTCCAAAGTTTTGCAAAGACTAAGTGCTTCCTCTCTGGCCTCTCGTGCCTGTCCTAAATCGTTGGCGATAGGCATAAAAGCTTCTTCAATTTCTTGATGACCTTTATATAAGGCGCTTAGTATGCATCACCGCCGACCATCTTGTTTGAGAAAGACTTTTTAAAACTTTTTTTGGACCACAGACAGCGACATGCACTCCTACCAATCTTAAAAAATTGAAGGCCGTTCATCCGACGGATAGTTAAATCGCCTATGTATGAGTTACTGCGTTGATGCAAACTTGTATGCGCGTTGCAAATATAGAAACACCATTATCTTTATTTTTCCATACAAATACAGTGATATTCAAAATGTGTGTGTGTTTTTTTTTGTTTCTGTCAGAAAGCAAACTGCGTTGCCACTCAGTTAGTTATTCACAGCGGAGCATTGTTTATAGGTGCTTCATATTTCTGTTTTAATTTGAATATAATTTCGCAGTGAATGTGATTTAAAGTGTTCAGCAAAGGTTGTTGTTCAGCAAAGAAAGTACGAATTCTGATCATTCTTTATGCATCTAAAATTGTGTCGAAATATTTTTTTTTCTTGAAAATATACCGATAGAGGTTAAGTGATGTTTCGGCAATTTGGGGGCCCCTGGTGATTGCGGGGCCCTAGGCCCGGGCCCAGTGGGCCCAGTGGTAAAGAGGGGTCTGGAAATGGGCCTAAGAGAATTTATTTCACTATAGTACCGACAGATAGCTGTAGCTTTTCCATTAGGACTCGATAGCGCAAAATTGTTAAATCTACAGTCATTTTCTGTAATAATTAAAACAGGTTGTATGTAGAAACTTTATAAAGTTTATAGTATTTGTAGTACAACTACCTTATACATTTAGTCTAAGAGCTGACAGCATATTTTTGGTTTGGAAATATAACCAAAAATTGAGTATGAGGGTTTGTAGGTGTATGCGTCGTGATATAGAAAACAAAAGTCTGGCAGGTTCTTTTTGGCGCCGGTGGTGGGGGTGAGGGTTTGAAAATGGCGATTTTTACAATTTTTTATCAGAAGAATTATCACTTAAATTCTTTTTTTTTTAAATGACAAATGATGCACTGTCATTTTTCCTGAGTGTAAAGACTTTTATCTTGACGATCCGATTAATAGAATTCAAGATGTAAGCTCTTTAAGCGAACCTTATCAGCTTTTTTTTGGAGACTTTTGTTGATTTTATGCATAACAAAAAATAAACAACACAAATCTCCAAAAAAAAGCTGATAAGGTTCTCTTAAAGAGCTTATATCTTGAGTTCTATTAATCGGATCGTCAAGATAAAAGTCTTTACACTCAGGAAAAATGACAGTGCATCATTTGTCATTTAAAAAAAAGAATTTAAGTGATAATTCTTCTGATAAAAAATTGTAAAAATCGCCATTTTCAAACCCTCACCCCCACCACCGGCGCCAAAAAAAAACCTGCCAGACTTTTGTTTTCCATATCACGACGCACACACCTACAAACCCTCGTACTGAATTTTTGGTTATATTTCCAAACCAAAAATATGCTGTCAGCTCTTAGACTAATTGTAGTAGCTGCACATTGTAGTAACCGTAATAGTTAGTGCGTAGGACTGTCATGCCAGAGGTGTGGGTTCGATTTCCAGCCTCGTCCTCTTGGGAGTAAGTGTCAAATTTACCTGAGTGTCTCTTTTCATGAATAAGTGCTTCTCATCATAGGCTTAAGCTTTCCATGAGTTGTTGCTTCACCAAATTCATTTTATTTATTCGTGATGTACATTCAACAATGAATGCTGTTGCATTGACAAATTTTCTGACTGTACTGTAAAATTTACAACAGATGCTGTTATTTTTACAATTTGCCTTTTTTAAATTGAAAACAAAACAATGGTTGTCGGGTCGATTATGACAGTTTATACAATGGAATGAACAACGTTTTTATACATTTCTACAACAATTTTTTTGGTTGTATCGATTGTTATGGTGAATTTTCGGATACATATAGTAAAATAAGTGCAATATGTTGAAAAGTAACAGTGTTTTCGGTATGACAAGACCCTTCGTGTCTACAGACAGGTTAACAGCATGTATTGTTCATTATAAAAAATGGCACCAGAAACATCTGACCATATCAACAACGTTTCAAGTCATCGAATTGCTCCAAAGAAATCTTCAAAATTTGCTTAAAACTGCCAAATTTCCAAGCGATTTTGTATCTCTTTTATCCTTTTTTTTATTCTTCTTCTTTTTCCTATATACCTAAATGAGGTGTAGGTACATAGGTATACTTAAACAAAATCCATTTGACATGAAGAAAATGCGTCGTCGTCACGTGTCGGTTGTCGGTTCAAATTTTCATATTTGGTTAATCTTCCACAGATTGGTCCTCACTCACCTTCAATTAATCAAAAAAGTAGTCCCTTAATTAGTTTTCATAGAAACAAGTAATTAAGTTAATCGACTTTTCGTTTCTGAAATGATCTGTTAGAAATGATTAAGGTATTACTCTCATATACGATACATGTAGGTACCTATCAATAGAATCAATAATTGATGTAATTATTGTATCTGCATGAAGTTCCTTTAATCCATTCATGTTATGGAGTCCTTTCCATTATAAGTTTAAAGAATTAAAATCTCACGTCTCTTTTGCCCTCAAGTCTCACATTAATTACAAATCAGGGAGGGTTGTCCCTCACCAATGTACCATTCTTTTGGTCTCCTTGAGTCTACTCATTAATTTACTTAACAAATTGCACTTACTTACTGTATAATACAAACACAATATTTTTAAGTGCAAGCCAGCAACACAGATTCACGCTGCTTCCTCATGGCTATCATCATCATCATGAAGGTGTACCTACTCGTAGTTGATGCCTACTTTTAATTCCTTCCGTCAAGTCATTCATCATAGAGTAGGTACAGCTGTTCTTTTGGGTAAAATCCTGCATAAAGATAGGGTTGGTTGGTTGGTTTGGATTAATCACCGCGTTCTCATTATCGTACTTCATTATCATCTTAATCGTCATCCAGTATTATTAAGCTGTAGGTTTTTCTGTCGCCGTCATAATAATCATCATCTTAATTCCTGGAATGCCCGTCGGAGCTCAGATGAGTATGAGTGCTTTCTCATTAATCGTTACCATAATCATCCGGCAATGTGTCAACCACAGCCATATGCACTTTTGTTTTGTTGCTTCCTCTTGTGTTTTCCACACCATTCAAAAGAACTTGAGAATTTTATGTATTTTGTGACGCGAGTTTATGCAAACTGAGAAATTTAATTTGATTGTCGTCATATCTGTTAGTGGTTTGTTATAAAGGGTTGCCTTCAGTACTTTCATACCTCAATAACCATTTGTTCAACATTATTTTAGTTTTAGTGAGCTTCAAGTAACTGGGTATAGTAAACAAACAGTAGTAAACAGTAAACATAGCTACAATATACATTTATAGTATTAAAAAAATGTAATACCTAAATATCCACGACCGAGAAGCATCATCTTTGCAGATGATTAGATCGTCCGCGGTAGTTTATGCAATTACAGGCATCAGCAGGATCAATTTACCATTAATAAGCTGATGAAGAAATATTAAATCATTTTTAAAGCGTATTTGAAAAAATCTTGCAACTGCAGAAGCTGGATCCTGTATGTTAATATGGTGCAAGATTGTATGGATCAGCCCAAGGCAACCCTTCAAAGTAAAATTTCGTTTATCGAAACTCGAACATAAGCACGTTGGGAATAAGCTTTCCCATAAACATAGACTTTTATGATTTAATCGAAGCTCGAATAAAAATTGAAGGGACTGGATGGTATATATATTTTTTGAAAGGTTTTGACAGAACGCTTTTTGATTTTATTTAAAAAAAAAACACAATAGATTGATTCTTTGAATATTTGAAAAACATTTGAAAGCTTTGACCTTTAACATTGTATCGAACGCTATTTATAAATTTCATTTTTTAGAAGTACCTAATATAAGAAATAATGTAAAGAGAACCTCTAATGCCATTTTAGGCATTCCAACATATTCATATAGTTCAGTTCCGTCCGTCTGAACCACCGTATAGACCAGACGTTCCTTCCGAACCATCGCATCGTACTGAAAAGACATATTTAATAAAGTGTACAGATTGGGCCTTACCAATCGCTAAACAAGCGTTATCTAAACACCCCAATTTAAACTTTAAATACTTCTTGATTTATGTGGTAAGCTGACTATCCAATCCACTTAAATATTTAAGTCATCTCTAAATTTGGTTATTAGTAAGGCCCATTGTGTATTGATTCCGTATATAAATAGCGTTCCAGTGTCGTTTTATTAAGAGAAGAAATATTAAATAAAGTAATTCTTTTTTTTCATAATTTCCCGACTCTAAATAAATGTATCGTGTTTTTAATTAATCCTATTATCTACAGTCGGCAAATAATATAGTCATTTTTAATAAAGTTACACTTTTTTTAATTTGTTCCTTCATCGCGGCCTTACGGCAACCCTAACCAGTGAGTTGATGCTCTTTTAAAATCATCAAAGAGGTGTTAACCAAAAAAGAACTAAGTGTGATTTGTATGCACTTTTGGCGTCTGATTTCACCCTCGCGTCGAAAGCTAAGAGCGGTTTTGTATTTCAGAGAGATTTTCTTTTTTGTTTAACACTTAGAAAAACGACCCACGCTACCTATTCACTTCTATTCATTACGGTTAAGCGGTGATGCGTATTGAGAGCACTTTAACATCAAAAATACGTGTGGGTGCTTCTAACGACAAAAAAAAAAAAACAACCTACGAAGAACGAAGTAGAAAAAATACAAAACAAAAGAAGGGGGTTCTTGTGAACAAACAAAAATATATACAAAGTCCTTTAGCAGCCACACAAAGGCTCCACTTCAACTGGTTTCTTGTTTGCTACTACCTAGTTACACGTTCCAAAGCCATCGCCATCCTATTTAGTCTCATAGCTTCCCTAGCAAGGCAGTCAAAATCCCAGATCGCAGTTCTAGTCACCGTTGTCGTTCTCATTGTCGACAGCTAAGAGTGTTATCCGGGTTTTTGTGTTCCACTAACTATAAACAGTTGTGTTCGGCTATTTCAATGCATTGTTGCAAAATTGTTGCACTTTTTTGCTAGTTGGCATATGATTCCCTAGGGTGCCTTTAGCAAGCCTCAAGGATTAAAGACTGTAGCAACATATAAGAGTTTTTGAAAGAACTTTTTGTTTTGTTCAGTTCCTCTTTCATTTTGACGAACAAAAGTCGAAGATAAGTGAGTGCATGAAAACACGAAATGTCTTCCAGTGAAGTTGCTCTTAATTTGTTGGACGCAACTTAATGAAACTTTCATTAATATTAAAAAATGTATATTTTAAACCTGCAATAAGCAAATAGAGGTTGAAACCTAGTAAAATGGGCTTAGAACCATACTATCAAGGAATGGAAAAGGCACAATTGTAATCATTTCTGCCAGCAATTGAGTTTGTATTTCCGTGTAGGTATATTAAAAATGTAGGTTGTTAAAAGAACAAAATTATTCTGAACGAATGAAAATTTATGTAAAGGTGTCGGAGGGTACCACCCCTACCCCCATCGCGTTATCCTTTATTTCCTGAAAACATTTTTTCCCACTACGCTACGCACCCTTAAATCCTAATTTTATTGATTGACGGAAAAAAATTGTTTCAGAATTTTTCAGGTCATTTACCCGTGCCTCTAAAGCCATACGATCATTACGCAATTTCTTGGTTTGCAAGTTAGTCATTTCGCGATTAATTATGTTTGGCAAGTTTTTATTTCGCTTTGTTATAGTTTTGCAAAATCATTATTTCTCAAATTTCACATCGCAATATTTATCTCCCATTACTTTTCGATACTAATCACAGATTTTAAGATAAATTTTCATCTAGGGTCCGATTGTTGGGGACTCTTTGCATTTGATGAAAGAAAGACCTATATCAAATTCTTTGAGTTTTGGCTACGTTTTCACATTTAAACATTGAAAATTTTTATATGGTCATTTTGAGTAAATTATGGCGTTACCAAATTGAAGAAATTAATTCAAGAAATGAAAAATTAAACCCACATTTTTGGTTGGGGTTACCAAAGAAAATATAATCAACAAAAGAACACAAGTGATGAAAATAAGCCACTTTACCTATGTATATGAGTCATCAACGATTTTTAGCACCTCATTGTGGGATATTCGCAAAAAAAAGGGGTAACCTCATAAAGAGTCAACTAAATTCAGTAATTGGTCAGCCATATTTTCTCAAGCTCACTTTATAGATTGTTAGCACCTTTATTTGATCAACTAGTTTCAGAAATTTGTCAATAATCTTTTGTTAAATTTATAGTCTGATTTTTTGTACGATTTGTATAAAATTTTCAGAATTTTGAAGGAAGATTAAAAAAGTGGTTTTAGTAAATTCTGCCACTGATGCACCGCCTGCTTTTCTTATATTTAAGTTTTTCCTAACTACACATTCTTACTAACACAAAAATTTGTAATGGTCGCATAATGGTAACCGCCTGGGGAATCCATCAATAACATATATATCGATCTACATACACGGCTCTAATAGGATTTTATATGGGCCAATAGGAATCATCAACCTTCAATTTTATACTTCTGACCTACTCTGACCCCGTGATTAGAAACCGTCTTGGGAATCATCATTGTCCGTTATTAAAAATACTCGCCTCGAAATCAAAATTTTTCAAGTTTTTGAGAAAATGAAAAATAACAAAATTTACTTTTATATTTACTAATTTTCAGTTTTTCAGTGTGAGATTATAGTTAAACTCGAGTAAACTCATCAAATTTGGTGTTCTAACTGAGGATTAACTGAACAGATGCTTTTGGTCCACCGAGTTTGTTTAATCGCTGCGCATGCATTCTCCACCAAAAACTGCTTCATGTTTTTAAACTGTGGTTTAATTTACTTCTTAAGTTAACTTACTCTGGTTTAACCCACCACTGATAAACTGGGCCTTAGTGGAAAAAGAACATTTGGAGCAACTTAAACAACGGATGAAAATCAAAACTAATTGTGAAATTATTCATAACATAAAAAAACTTGTTTATAAGTGAATTTGAAAACAGTGATAGTCAAACTCTGATTAAGTTTTCGTATGGAAATTAAGGGTGGAATCGGCTTAGGTGATAAGTAATTACTGTCACATAAACGATATTCACATGCCATCATCACTAACTTTTTCACTGAACACTTTCCAATGTTATTTGTCATAATCTTCAAATAAATCTTATGAGCTATCGAAATTATATAACGAACGAAAATGACAAATTTGGCACGTAATTCATATTTATTTTCTTTTTCTGGAAAAACGGAAACTTTTATGATCACAAAAATTATCTCTTTTTTTTGAATGATTAAAACCAAAAAGTCGGGAAAAGATGTAACTGTTTTGTTAGCTTGATTGTTACTCTAGTCGGACTGCCATATATTAGTTGAGATAGCTCTTTATTAGCTATCAGATGTTAGACCACCTGCCATAGACAGCATCTTAGTAGATTCCAACTCAGGCTAGCTAAAAGCTTAAAAAAATTATGCACGGCTGGGTCGCACGATATTGCTCTGTGGTTCTAAAGTCTGAAATAAATTAGTTATCGGAGCCTATTTTGTATCCATTTTCCAAAACTTATAGTTAAGTTGTGAGTTATGTGTGTATACAAAAATTAACAATAAGTATATCCCAATATTGCAAATATGTATATGCCGTATGCAGGCAAGGAAATTATATTATTTAAACTGGAAATTTGTTTTAAATCAACAAAATTATAGAAATATATTTTGGTTAAGATCCTACTGAAACTGTTTTGAACCCAATGCGATGTACCCCATTTGCTCTCTTTCTTAAATCTTAATTTATGAGAAAAAAATTTAAAAATCGTAAGAGCGATTTTAAAAACAATTAATTTTTATATATAAAATTTCGTTAACATTTTTGAGAAAAAAATTGATACGCCCATTTTAAGTATTTATTATTGTGGAAAAAATTGAATTTCACAAAAAAATTTCTACCCGAAAATTTTTTTAAAAATCCAAACATTATTTTGTTGAAAATTTTAATCTAAAATTATTAAAAGCTTCTGTATAAAAATTAGTTTTAATCGGTAAATCAGATAACGAGGTAATACTGTCAATAATAGTTCAGTGTAAAATTTAATAATTTTAAATGCTAGACCTTACTAATTTCGATACACAAACAAATTTTATGAAAATCGTAGGTGTTTTTGAGCACAAACAAAAATTTTCTTAACGATTTTTAAACATTTGTATGTAAAGTACCGTTATTTTTTATTCTAAAAATAATATTTGTCTAAAATCTTTGAGATAATGTTAAAAAAATGCTTTTTTTGAAATATCTAGTTTTCAAAAACAAAATTGCAAACTTCATTTAAAAATCCACAAACTTTTAACCACACAAATTTAAAATTAGTTAATCATTCAGTTGAACCATTTTTGAGGAAAGCGAAAATAAAAAAAAATGGTTCTTTGGGATGTGCCATTAATTACCATTTATGTGAACCATGTATTAACTTAACTGTATCATTTAACTATTTAAAATGATAGATTTTTTTTTAAATCTATATGGAGCCGATTTTGAGAAAAACAAGATGTTCCTCTTTGGTGCTAAAAAAATGTAAAAAACGTGTCGGGGGAATGTCCAAGAAACACAAGATACCAAGTTTAAATAAAATCGACACACCCGTTTAGGCTGTAGTCAAACAGACAGACGGACGTTTTTGCGAGACCCACTTTTTTCGTCTTCCCTATAATATAAATGTCAAGTTCGATCAAAATCTCGAGTTCGATTTTTTTCACGAATTCATAACTTGCCATTGAGTACCTAATTATATATCGCAAGTAAAAATATTTTGTTGGTGTAGTAGTATTTAACTGAATCATACATTTTAATCGCAAGTTAGCAAGTCTTCACAATCCTCATTTTGTGGTTTGCGAGTTTTTAGAAAATTGCCGATTTAAGTATCAATCTAGGGGAAAACCGTCATGATTTAGGTGCAAACAAAATTGAGTTTTGTAAACTGCAACTGAAGATCTTAGAATTTTTGTTTTTTCAAAACTTCTTGTGTAAGAATACCTCCCATAGAATGTGCCTAAACGGTTGGGCCAGTTTGCTTGAAATTTGGTACAGATTATTTTTATGTGATTCCCTAGAGGGAACAGCGGTTTTTTTTTTTATTTCGCTGACGATTTTGTTAAACTTCGTTCTTGTAATGACCAAAATTGTTGTTGTGAGAAAACTGCATTTCTGGTTTTTGCCAAAAAAATCGCATAATTGAAATGGGCATTCCAAGTTTTTTGAGAAAATAATCTAATTTTTGGATTATTCAAGAACATTTTCGCAAGGGTTACACCGATTTTGTTATAATTTAGCTTCTCAATAATTTAAACAAAATTGCATATAAATTCTTTAAAAATACATTGTTTTTTTTTAACAAAAATCAGTTTTTTTGTAGGTATAGGTACAAACTTTTGACTCTTTTAATATTTCGTTCATAAAAAATAATCGCATCGTCAATATGTGGTTACACACAGTTGCTAACCACAAGAGCAAGTTCGTGCGATCCCATCATGCATATTTATTTTTGTATACAGATGCTTCAATTGGGACAGCAGTCATTTTCAATAACATTTTTTTTTTTTATTTGTAGAACATGTTGGAACTTGTAATTGATTTCTTCATTTTAATTTATTTTCAGTATTTGGTATGAAAAAATCGTTCAACGTTTGCAAAGGAATGACGAAATGCACTCTGAATATTTTAATACAAAACTTGAAACATTATTTTTTGGGTACCGGCCGTTTGGACAAAAATCGTTTCACAAATCTTACTCCGCAAATTATTAAAATAAAATTTAATATATTTTCTTTCGAATTTTTGTTTGTCTTTTATATCGCTTATTATTTATTAGTTGGCAATTTTTTCTTAAAGTGGGAAAATTCCAAAAATAATTCAGCCTTTTTTCATTTCATAATGCAATATTTCATAATACATATAAGTTCACTGATATATTTAATAGGTAGGTATAATGTTTATGGTAAACGAAAAACCAAACATTTATTAATCAATTTCATGCGTAGAATATTATTACTTTTAATTTTACTAAAATACCAGCTTTTTCTAAATCAAATTTGTATTGCATGTAGGTATACCTATGTTATGTACCTACTGTACATACGTATGAGCATTAATTTTTCTTTGTTGTAAAAACTCATCTTCTATATTTGCCTGTGGCCATTGTTTATGTTTCCATCTCTCATAATAATTCATTATACACCACATCCATTCAGCTTATGGGGTTGCGTGCAAAACAAAACCCTTGTTTTCATCGGTAATCCATTTTGAAAATATCCCTCTGTCGAAAACAGAGAACTGCAACAAATGCTCATGTGCCATGTCCGCACTCTCGTTCGAGTATGTGGCTCTTTAGCACGAACAACCATTTCAAAGCTCCAACTCCCACACAATACAACCCTGAAAATGCTGTATTTTATTAATTACACTGTTTTTATAATTAATTTCTATAGTTTGAGTGGGATTTTGAATGTGAGTATATTCCCTGGAGCAGAGAGGGGAAGGAATTTAGTTGTCTTTAGAACTTGTGGCGCCAAGCTCGGTACTTAGGCAGCGAACTAACTTTTCTCTTTTATAGTACTTACCTACAATATTAGTTTATTGCCAAACTCCATGAGCCAAATTAAGCATGGAATTCTGGCTCAAACACGAACCCAAAATGTAAGGAAGCAGAAGCACCTCGTAAAAATAGCAGAGTAAAAAGTTACCACCGCAAATTGCCGGATATGAAGTTGGTTTTGGCCCTCAGTTTTGGATAAAGGGTTGATTTTGGATGTCTAGAAGGTCCACCACAGGATATAACATTCTGTTAAGTCGTCTGGCTGTGTTGAGAATGAGAAGCCCATGGGCGAAAGTAATAAATGAGTGGCGATTTGTCATGTCACTTTGCTTTAATTTATCATTTTTTCTTTGTTTCCTTACGTTTTATATTAGTTGCCTTCCTTTTTCGTTCTGTGGGTGATGCGAGTGACAGGAAAGGGGACAACGAAAGTTTTAGTATTTAATTGCAAATGAAGTGTGCATTAATTCCTGTAACTGTTATCCAATTAGTTTAATCGGATCATTGAATCAAATCGGGTTTTAGGGTAAGTTGAAAGAGGAAGTATTTATATTTGCGAACTACTGAAAATCTTATAAATATTTTCTAAATTTCTTTAGTGGACTACAGAGTCTTAGGTTTTTTCTTCATTAAAGTTTTCAGCAACATGTCGAATCGCCCAAAGCAACAGTGATATTTCGCAGCTGTCGCAATAATATATTGCCCAAATTTTAAAAATGTGAGAGATTTATTTGTCGCAGCTAAAATAAAAATATTTTTAAACACAGATCACCCTTATGGCTAATAACTTTGTCTTGCAAGGTGTGGTTAAAATATTGACCAATATTAGTTTACGGAGGAAAAGAAAGAAACCGAATGTACAACAACCGACTTCTCTGTTGCTAGTTGATTCAAATGCAATTATCAATATAACCTATACATTGGCACTGACCTGATCACGTGACTGAAGCAGTAGCGCAATGCGCATATTCGAGTCCCAGTGGGGACATAATTGAAGACAGTGGGCTAAGTACTACTACAGGAGTCTGATGATTCTGACAATGTAATTAAACTCCAGCGTTTAATATATTGGTGATTGCACACTTATATGGTTGTTCTTTCGCTTAAAAACCTTGAATATAAATATAATGGTGCGAATTGCAGCGTTTTACTGCTAATGTATTTATCATACAAAACCACGCCCTTTCAATATGAATTTTATTTTGGGCTGTCTACGAACTTGGAAGATAGATAATTTCAAGGAAATCTGTAGTGAAGAAACATAGTACCGCCCTTAAAAAAGATTATTTTTCTGGGTATTTCGGATCCCTCCTGCAGTGAAATGTTATACTTCGTTCTCATTATCAAAACCAAAAAGTGATCAAATTTAAAAGTAAAAAAATCTAATCAAAATTAATCGAATCTAACATAGCAACGAAAAGTAATCGTTTCAATACTCAATGGAAGCCCGAATCCGAGATCTGAGATCCGAGTACAAAATACCCCGTGTGGATATCAAATTTAAATAATTTTAAGAGTCGTACGCTTACTCACCGATTCATTCACATCTGACTCAAATCATTCTACAGCTTAAACTATAAATTATAAAAATTTAACGAACATTTTTTTTTATTACAAATTTGATGTATAGGGTCAGGCACACTAGAGTTTTTGAAATTCATATTATAAGTTGGGAAATAATGTATTAATTAGATAAGGGTCGACAAACTATATTCCAAATGGGGAGTAATAGAGTTTTAAATTTTAGTTTAATCAATAGATATTTAAAATATAAGAAGTTTTTGAATATATACATACTTATAAATTCTGTAAAATCCATAGCGAGAGATATACCATATTTGATAGTTGAAGATTGAAAAAATAGATGGTTTGATAAATAATTTACCATTTATAAGGATTATAATTATTTTTATACATTTAATACTGGCAGATAGTCTACTATTTCTAATTTCATTAATTTTTGATTAATTTAGGAAACACATTTTTTTGGTCAAGTTTTTGTGCACTTATTTAATTTTATCTTTTTTTTGGGGTCGTTTTAAAACTCACAAAATCATACAGATGATAGATGATATTTTGAATTATAAATATATGTTGAGCTAAGATATTTACATAAAACTATTGTTTGAATATAATCACAGAATAATTATATATTGGGCATATCTAGAAAATTAGTTTTTCTTAAATTAGCAAGTGTAATAAATGGCAATTAATTTTATATATCATACTGTAACTTTAATTCAGCATGTTCTGTTTTTAAGTAACTTTTTTTGTATTAACGCAAAAAACATAGTAACAGAATGATTGCCTATGATAAGTAAGTAAGCTAAGTGAGCATTCTTATAGATCCAAAAACGAAAACAAAAAAAATCTTTGCAAGTGAGAGTATATTATTTAAATATAGATAAAATAATAACAAAAAGCTTTGAAAAATTATGAAAAGTGCGCTCTTTTAACATTTTTAGAACTTTTTTTATTATATGCAGAATTTTGTAAAACAGAATTTTGAAAAAAAAAGAATTCCAAGAAGCAGAATTTTGTAAAGCAAATTTTTGAAAGCAGAATTTTGTAAAAATAATTTTTACCAAGCCAGAATTTGGCCCTGACACTATTCATCGTCAGCGGACTTCCTTTTCTACTAAGGAATGACAAAATTCTTAAAACAGTCGAAATCAGTGCTATAACTTTGGTCCTTTTCGTATTATCAACATTAAGGCACACAAAATTTCATAATAAAAATGATATTGAGTGTTTTATACCATCAATTTTATTTATCGAAAATAACGTAATTTCACACAAAATAGAGAAAATTTTTTATTTTTAGAAATTTATTATACATTTGTCAATAACAAATCGTTCAGAGCTTTTATTTTCAGAACTTCGTGACTACAATGGTAAATCAAATAAGGACGAATTTTCGCAGCAGTTGGAATATTTTGAACACCATGAAATGTGTTAGGTTAGGTTAGGTTAGGTTGTAAGGGGTGTGCACAGCATGAAGCTGTTGCATACACGGGGGCCTACTGGTTCATTGTGATCCCCTGTAAAAGTAAAAATTTAGCATCGATGCTCCTCAATTCTGTCGATTAGCGTAGACTGGCTCGTTAACGAACCAGCCTGTGCTATCTATAAATTTCCTCATGCTTGCCATTGAGACCTGTGCTAGATCATCCAGTTCTCCAACAAACCTGTTTCCGAAATGACGGAGTCGGCTGGTTTGGAGGTTCGGACAGTCGCAGAGCAGGTGTTTAATGGTCTCCATTTCCTCCTCATCCTGACAGCTCCTACAAAAATCGGTTGCAAATGCCCCTATTCTGTTAGCCATTGTGCCAATGGCGCAATGACCTGTTAGTACACCTATCAAGATTTTAATGTTCTTTTTACTCAGCGATAGAATATTCCGAGTTTCCTTTTCATTTGTGTTAGGCCATAAACTTCTAGAGATTATACAATCGTTCCTGGATTTCCAGGAGATATTGATTTTCTCTTTTAGTTTAAGGTCTATCTTCCTCTTGAGTACCCCAATCGGGACGAGTGGTCCCCTAACTGAATGGTCGCTACTACTTGTGTCTGCTTCTGACCCTTTCCTGGCTAGTTCATCTACTATATCATTCCCTTCTATATTGCTATGTCCGGGAACCCAGCAGAGCTTTACCTGGTTAGTGTGGCAGATTTTGTTTAATTCTTTCCTACAGTTTAAAACTGCTTTTGATCTTATGGTCTCACTGGCTAAGGCTTTGATAGCAGCCTGGCTGTCCACGAAAAAAGTAATCTCCGAAGAGCTTAGCTTTTCGTGATGTGCCAATTCAGCTGCTTTTTCAATGGCAAAGATCTCGGCCTGAAAGACACTACAGTCAGCCGGGAGTGTATATGACGCTCTGACGTTGAGAGATTGGCAAAACACTCCAGCACCTGTTCCTGATTCCATTTTTGAACCGTCAGTGTAGAAAGGGATACCCTGTTTACTTATAAGTGAATTGGGATCCCAACCCTGTCTTTCTGGTATGAAAATAGAAAATTTCCTATCGAAATCTAGTAAAGGGGGGATGTAATCGGTGGTCTCCCTCAGTCCTGGAATCGTGTCATATCTTTGTAAGATTGACCCGTGGCCATAAGTGCTGTGCCTCCAAAAACTCAGTTCTCTTAAACGAATTGCAGTTTTGGCTGCCGTGCACTTTATGAACTCATCCAGAGCCGGGAGGTCCAAGATCATTTCCAATCCAGCTTGTGGTGTGGTTCTTTGAGCCCCTGTTATTCCTACACAGGCTAGTCTCTGTACCTTATTCAGGTTCTTGAGATAGCTTGATTTTTCCACCGCCTTCCACCATACAATAGAGCCATAGGTAAGAATGGGTCTGACAATCGCTGTGTACATCCATTGGATGACTTGCGGTCGCATACCCCAACGTACACCGAAGGTCTTTTTGCATGTGTAGAATGCACATAGTGCTTTTTTCATTCTTTCCTCAGTATTACGCTTCCATGTAAGCTTGGAGTCAAGGATCACTCCTAGAAATTTAGCTTCCTTAGAAGGTTTTAGAGGAATGCCATTTAGTTTAGGAGGGTTGAAGCCCTCCAGTTTCCTTTTCTTCGTGAACAAAACTAGCTCTGTCTTGGTGGGGTTGACCCCGAGACCGTTCTTAGTTGCCCAAGAAGATAAATCCTTTAATGCATTTTCCATAATGTTTTCGATGATGGTAAGAAACTTGCCTGATACCAAAACCACTATGTCATCTGCATATGCTACTATTTTAATGCCCTGATCTTTGAACTTTGTGAGAATTTTGTTGACTACGAGGATCCAGAGCAGGGGTGAGATGACTCCTCCCTGTGGTGTGCCTCTAGTAACTGTTTTCTCAATAGTGCTAACTCCTATTTGAGAGTTGATAATTCTGCCACTTAACATGGTGAAGATCCAATTGACAATGACAGATTCAACCCCAACTTCAACTAAGGCAGTCTTGATCGATTCCGTTTTAACGTTATTAAACGCACCCTCGATATCAAGAAATGCTGCCAGGGTATATTCTTTATGTTCAAGACTTTTCTCTATATGTGAAACTACTTCATGCAAAGCAGTCTCCACTGATTTACCTTTAAGGTAAGCGTGTTGGTAGTTGCACAAATTGTTTTCGTTGAGAAGTTCTCTAACATGTAGATCAATTATCCTCTCTAGTGTCTTAAGGAGAAACGAAGAGAGACTTATTGGTCTATAATCCTGAGCGGTCGAGTGAGTCGGTTTCCCTGCTTTTGGGATAAAGACTACCTTGACCTTTTTCCAGCTATTAGGGACGTATCTAAGTTTGATACAACTTATGAAGATTACCCTAAGCCACGGAGTTATTACTTTGAGAGCATTTTGAAGAAGAGCTGGAAAAATCTCGTCTGGTCCCGCTGATTTATAGGGTTTGAACGAGTTTATTGCCCAGATAATCTTCTGCTCAGTAATAACCTGATTTAGTTCTAAATTTGATTCCGTGTGAGTAAAATCCAGCGTGCTCGATTGTAAGCAATCAGAACTTTCTGGGTTTTTACAACCGGGGAAATGAGTTACCATGAAGAGTTCAAGCGTTTCTAGGCTCGAGTTCGACCATGATCCATCAGGGTGTTTTATATACCCCGGGATCGTGGGATTAAGGGCCAGGGTTCTACGGAGCCTTGCCGCCTCGCTTGTTTTTTCAATGGATTCACAATGTTTAGCCCACGAATCCTTTTTAGCCTTCCTTAACTCTTTGGTGTAAGTGTTAAGTGCGGCTCTATAAGACTTTAAGTCCTCTTCTAATTTACTCAGTTTAGCTTTATTGAAAAGTTTTCTAACCTCTGTTCTACGTTTCTTTAGTACACCATTCCACCAGGGTGGTTTGGTGGAGTTATTGTAACGAGATAAAGGGCAGTGTTTTTCAAAAGACATTCTCATTTTGCTTGACAAGTTTTGAACAACAGTGTCAATGGTTGAAGTACTTAGACTTGTATTGTCCTCTGGTGGATCAATACAGTCTTTCAGCCATTTTTCGTACTCTGTCCAATTCGTTCTAGTTGGGTTCCTGTAAGGTTTCTTTTCAGTAAAGTTCCTGTCTATGGAGAAGAGTATCCTAAAGTGATCCGAAAAAGATTCTTTAGGTGAGACTCTCCAGTCTTCAACTGAAATTTTACTATTATTGTTAATAAGAGTCAAATCTATGATTTCCTCCCTGTTTTTGTTTCGAAAGGTGGGGTGATTGCCCCTATTACATAACGATAAATTAGAACAGAGAATATATTCAAAAATTGACTCACCCCTTTTATTGATATCCTTTGAGCCCCATTGAGTGTGGTGAGCGTTGGCATCACATCCTACCACCAAAGGTGTACCGCTTGCTGTGGCATGGACCACAAGATCGCGGACAGTTTTTGATGGTGGGCTCTCCTCCTCGTACGGCATGTACGTCGACGCTAAAATGAAGTTTCCTTCATTCGATTCGACGCTGATTGCCGTGTTGTCCTTGTTGCTGTACCTAGATAGGAAGAAAGCGTTAATTGATTTTTTCACTAGGATACAACTTCTAATATCACCTTCATCTGACGTGGAATGGAAAAGGTTGTAATGTTTTGACCTCAACCCACGGATTCGGTTTTTGCCTAACCATGGTTCCTGGATCAAGGCCACATCCACGTTCTCGTGAGACATGTAGAGCGTAAGGTCGTACGTTGCTGCTTTAGCGTGGTGCAGGTTTATTTGCACCACTTGCAGCTTTTGACTCCCCTTTGCCTTCATGCCTCTCAACCTTTACGGTTCCGAGACCATACCTCAACACGTCTTTTCTTTCTCTCAGCAGAAGGTCAGATTTCTTGTCTGCCACAAACAAGAGGTCCTTCCCTTCGCCTCCATGACTCTTTCTTGAGTGTTGGAGCTTCCATTCTAAAATGGGAAGCTCTTTGTTCTGCTTCGCCAACAGCTTAAGAATGGCTGCGTCCTCATGTTCTGCAGGAGGGGGGATCCATATGCTAAACTGCTGGCGGAGTGGTAGAGCTGCGGCGGGTAGAACCTCAAGGGAGGAACCTTCCCATAGTTCGCCAATGTTGGCGATTGTACGGTTCAGGAACTCCCGTGATTTCTGGTCACCGCAGCAGACCACTTTAACTCCTCGCCGCCATCCGGCACCATCAAATATATAGTCTTCAGAACTATCGTTCTCCGATGCTGCCATCATAGCTTTGAGGATCTCATTTTCCACAAGAAGCCAGTTTTTTGCCGAGATTTTCCCATCTGGGTCGTCACGGCTTATAATGGCAATTTGTAGGTCAATCGGGGTGGTGTCGAAGCTGTTGGTTTTCTGTTTCTTAGCACCGTCTTGCTTGACTGTCTCCTCCGATCTTTGTCTCTTGGACGTTCCTGGTTTCATTCCAGAAGATTTGCTTGCCGGTGCTTGGTCTTTCCTAGCGTTGGCTAGCTGTTTCTTGCTGGAAGTCGCCTGAACTTTTCCCTTGTCGTTCCGAGCGGTCGAGTTATTGCCAGCCTGTTCACGGTTTGCCTTTTTAGGGACAGACCTAGATTTGGCAGCATCTACTCCTTTGCTCTCCGACTCTTCGGCATTCACTTGCCCTGTTGTTCCCCTGGGTCCAGTGGCAGTCTCTGCCAGCTGCCGCTCAAAGTTCCTTACTAGCTTTCTGTGCTTCTTTAGGAGAGCTTTATCTCTCGAACTGAGCGTAGTAGGGTCCTTCAACTCGGTCTTTTCCACGAATCTTTTGGAGGATCTGTAGTTGCTGCGTTGCCTCGAAGCTTTGAGGGGTGCAGCAGACTTCAGCATAGTCTCTTCTTGACTCGGTTCCATCAGTAGCTCGTCCTCGGTTTGACTACCTATGGAAGGAGGTCTGTCCGAGGTCTCCGTACCTTTGATAGTTAAACTATCTATGTCGGGAAGGAGATCTATGAAATGTGTTAATTTGTATACACTATTGACCAGCCATTTTCGAAAAATAATTTGACGCTGTGCGATCTACACGATCGAGTTTTTTAATTTCTTAATCTTTATGTCTTAAACATAATAAAAAAGAAATTCCAAGATATTTATAAATAAAAAGTAACGATTTATTTAGATAAAAAACGGACTTTTAGCGCACATTCAATTGAATTATATACAATTTTGGTAAAGCTAATTTTTGTAGAAAAATTGAAAATAAAAAAGTGATAATAAATAATAGACATTAAATCAAAAAATAAACGTTAACACCTTTGAAAAAAAATCTTGTCTCATACAAAATACAAGGTTCAGCCAATTTTGTTTTAACATTTCAAGGGACTAATACCACACATAAATCCACGACTTTTCTTTTTGACATTCTTTAAAAAACGAGAATACCATGTTTTATTAATTTGATAGCCTATTTATTCGGTCTACCTTTGAAAAGACATACGCGAGTATCCAATAATTAAGAGTAATTTCCCAAAAAATACGCTTCTGAGCGGCCAGTTTTAGGACAAACAAAGAGTATTGCTCGTACGATGGTTTCGTACGATGTGGGGGCAGTAAGAACATAGCCTTATAAATCTCTAGGTAGGTACATAATTATTTTTTATTTTTTTTTAATTATATTTGAATAACTCTTATCTTTCATTTTGTATTCAAATCAAGTTATTTCATTATATAATTTCTGAATAAAATATATCCAAACTCAAAATTTAAATTTAAAAAATTATTAAACAATACCCACCTATTGATTTTTCAGAAGCATGTTCGTTCATTATTTTCAATGCCCTGATTAATTTGTAGTCAAACGCGTAAACCCAGTTTTTTAGTTTTTGAGAAAGTTTAAAATTATTACAAGTTTTTTTCTTAGACAACTTTTTTTTAAGCGTTTCTGTTTAGTACCTACATTCAAGTCGTAATTTTTAATAAACAAACACGTAGATTTCACTAAATTTTTAAAAATCATACACTATGTAAATAACGTCACCCCTCACCTCGTAACGGGTGATTTTTTAGCTGGTTTGGTTTTGGCAACACTGGTTTTGACAGCTGACGTGTGTTTAGTACCTTGTGTCACTGTCAAACAGCTTCAGTTTAGTTTGCAATTTAACCATGGATCGTCTTACAAATGAACAACGCTTTCAAATTATTGAATCTTACTATCAAAATTCGTGCTCGGTTCGAAATGTTCATCGCGCGCTGCTTGTGTTCAGCGATGAGGCTCATTTTTGGTTGAATGGGTACGTAAATAAGCAAAATTGCCGCATTTGGAGTGAAGATCAGCCAGAAGCATTGCAACAGCTACCAATGCATCCCGAAAAAGCCACTGTTTGGTGCGGTTTATGGGCCGGCGGCATTATTGGGCCTATTTCTTCAAAGATGATGCGAATCGCAGCGTTACTGTCAATGGTGAACGCTACCGAGCGATGATAACAAACTTTTTTTTGCCCGAAATGGAAGTTCTTGACTTGCATGATATGTGGTTTCAACAAGACGGTGCCACATGCCACACAGCACGCGAAACAATGGCGCAATTGCGAGGCGAGTTTGGTGAACAGTTAATTTCACGTTTCGGGCCGGTCAATTGGCCGCCTAGATCGTGCGATTTGACACCATTAGATTATTTTTTGTGGGGGTATGTCAAGGCTAATGTCTATAGGGACAAGCCCGCTTCGATTGACGTACTGGAAGCCAACATCCATGCATTCATTCGTGAGATACCGGCCGATATGTGTGAAAGAGTATGCCGAAATTGGACTCAGCGGATGGGCTACCTGAGACGCAGCCGCGGTCAGCATTTGCATGAAATTATCTTTAAACATTAAATTGCAAGGTTCAAACTATCGATTCAAATAAATATTTCATTCATTTTTTCGAATTTTTTGTGTGTTTTGTTTTTAAAAAAGTTCTAAGCCTCTTAAAAAATCACCCATTAGAATGTTTTATTTGTACCCGTAAATCCTAAATGCAAAGGTTTTAGGTATAAACTTGACATTTGGATACCTGGTAAATACGCTTTGCGGTATTCACCTATTTTTAAATACCTATTGGGTTGGTAAATGAACGTAAGGCACATCACTATTACATACACACTTACATACATATAATTTAAGTAGGCAAATATGTAAAGCCAAACATTTAAGTCCTCCCTTATATTATTTTCGTTTTGAAGCAGCTAAACAAAGTTTATACCCTATTCCAAAATACTTTTGCTACCCTCAAAATTTTGTCACCGAAAAACCTATTAAAAACTTCCTCTTAATTTAAAATAAAACAAAACATCAAACAAAACCTTTCAAGCTAAAGTAAAACAAATTACCAGAAGCGCTCGCCAGCGGTAATTCGTACGTCAACTGCTCATTTCCAACTGCACACGCTCAGGCACACTGATATCACTGTGCTCTGATTCTGACTTACCCCGGCCCCGCTCTTATCAGTGTGTACGTACTACTACGCTTTAGCGCCTCCGCTGCCAGCCATGCAAGATGCAAGCATGCAACCATCGTGCAATTCATGATATCCTTGCTAGTGTTCTCTGTCCATATCTTACAATCGCAGCGCCAACAGCCCGCAAGTGATATATTGCGATTGCATGTGTGAATGGTGTTTGCGATGGCTTCCGGAACACGCCAGAAGCCATTTTAGGGGCCAGACTACAAATCGTAAATTATATTTGAATCCCATTACTCACTGTACACAAACATATACATATAAAGCTTTCATAAGGATTTCACAGCATTTCTTCTCATCTAGCTTGTTTTTGAAAGAACATACACTGTGCTACGGGGTTGCATACAGCATACCTACACCCAGCTCCACATAACTCATCCCCTCTATACACTCTACAAACCCTTGGCGATTTGTGTGGATCTATGTCCTGCCAACCAAAGTGCGAATCCAGACAGACACCCTTAGCTCGAGAGAGGGGTACATAGTTACACAGATCCATTCCCAAGCATTTGTGCTGACATCTTAAAAAATTCTTTCTGTATTTTATCAAACTTTGCAGAAAACGTTCCAAAACTAAGAACTCACTATTCGCAGCATGCAATTTCTGCTGATGACGACTGCTCTACTGCAGTTGTCCTTATGTCTTATGTTATATATACATGTATACACATATTCCTACATATCTATACGTGTGAAACATGATATTAATAATTTCCCAGTCTGAGTGTCTAAAATCTAACCTCAAATTTATTCCCTAAGAATTGCAGTCTTGCAAACATTTTTATTAACCTGATAACCAAAGAAATCAGTAAGACGTTATCATTATTTAGGAAAACGTTTATCTTCACATGGTTGGAATACGGTTGCATGATGTTCATAAAATAGAAATTTCAGAAGCACAATTAAATTAGAATGTATTGGTGTGATAGACAAAAAGCTTCTTGGCTTTATACGTTAATAGACACGAATTTTGATGAAATTCTTGATTTGTTTTTCATTTCTAAGTTTACGATGGAGTACAATTGTATACTATGTATCCTATCATCATGCGTCTTACAAAACTCTCTGCATATTCCACTTCTAGGAAAAGTGCTTATTTTCGGCAGCCCCCGAAATTGATTTTAGTATCATCCATCAATCCAATCCATCCAATTCAAATTTATTTTTCGATATCAATGTTTAAGTGTCGAAAGCAGCAGATTCAAAGAAAAAAAAATTATAAGAAGAATTAATTTCAATATAAGTGCCAGATCTAGCTTAAATAATTAAAATGGTAAATTGCCTACACATTCTTAGATCGTGAATGTCAAAATCTTAATTTTATATCAGTCAAGAAATTAAAAAAAAAATCTAGATATGTGTCATCCAGGCCCAAGTAGCTATAACGTTTTGGAAACCATTTTTTATCCAGATAACAATTTACATTCCAAATTATTGTAGATAGGTGTTTTCCAGGGCCATATCCAAGGTATCCAATGTTCCGGCAATAGCGTCTCGAATATTGTCCTCGAGCTAGTTCAAAGTGGTTGGCTTGGTAGTGCAGACTTAAGGACTTGACGTAGCCCCACAGAAAATTATTGAGTTGTGTCAAATCACATGACCGCGGCGGCTAATTAATGAAAGCTCGCCGTGAGAGAACCAAGTCACCATATATATTATTCAAAATTTCGAGCTTTGCGTCGCTTGTATGGACATGATTGTATGAATAACGCTCACCGCCGCCGTCTTGTTGGAACCACAGCTCGGAAATATCGATATGTTGCCAATTTCTGGCCATAAGCCGTCTTTTAATATTGCTCTATACCTCTGCGGTAACCATATGTTACCTCATTCCTCATTTCGAAAGAAATAAGGTCGGATGTTGCCGTCATGATGGGCCATAAACTGCATCAAACAGTCAATCTTTGTGGATGCATTGATGCTTGGTCGAACACTTGTGGATTGTGTTTGCTCCAATAACTACAATTTTGCTTGAAGACATTGCCGCTGAACCAAAAATGAACCTCGTCGGAGAATATAATTTTTTGACCAAAATCCGGATTTTTGGCCAATATAGTTTTTTTTAATATCCACACGTTCGGCAATCTTGAAACAATGCATGGTGAAATGACAATTAAAATAACTATTATACAGATAGGTGTTATCCAAGGCCACAGCCAAAGGGGCACCATTTCTATTTTTAATTCTTTTAAGTTGTGTTGTGAAGATGTGTGTCATCCAGAGGCACAGAAAATACGGAATTTAAGAAGGGTATAGTGACAATTGTAAACAAGAAACATTATTTTTTTTGTCAATAAATTCATTATTAATCAATAAAACAATTATTAAGAAGATGTAAACGTTAAATGACAAGTGAAAATAGTTTCAAAGTAATGCAAATATTTTTTATTTTCCTTTATTATATTTTTTTTTTTTGAAGAAAAGCTAATACCTAATAAAGTACGCATTAGCCACAGTTTACGTACAATTCATTTATAATTTATGTTATAAAACTCACTACATGCCACTGTAAAATAGTGCAAAGGCTTTAACTGGAATTGTTTAATTATTATTGCCTTACCCAACTAATAATTTTACTTCTGTAATGGGATATCGAAGTTATTTTCAATTAAGAAGATACATTCGATAAAAATTAAAAATTTTAATCGGTTTTGTTTTCATTACAATGCAAAATAAATAAGTTTGATGTTTGTATGCTGGTCTGGAGTCAACATTTCTCAGTGCTTTTTTTTATTAGACTAGCAGGCCCGTCCCGGCTTTGAACGGGTATACAAATCTTAATTGCTAATGTGTTATGTGGTATTGTATACTGTGTTTCTGTTTATATTTACACAAGGTGGGCCAAATACAAGTTTCTTTTTAAAAATGCAATAAAATGAACAAATTTAAATTTTTTTCCATGTATTATGATTTTATTAGTAAGAACAAACATTCCCATTAATTGTGGAAGACAATATCGTTAAAGTGCTTGCCTCGGCAGGCTTCGCAGTAGTACATTGTGTCACTCCAATTTTTCAAGACCTTGTAGATGGTTTCCGGCTGTAGCTCACGGATTGCTTGGACGATATTGGCCTTAAGTTTTTGAATCGTTTCCAGATTGTTGGCATATCATCGGCCCTTCACGGTTCTTCGCGAAAAAAAATCCAAAGGGGTCAAATTGCAACTCCGAGGCGGCCAATTGACATGGCCAAGACGGCTAATAACACGATTTGGGAATTTGGTGCGCAAAAGATCGATTGTGAAATGGGCTGTGTGGCATGGCGTGCCATCGTACATGAACCAGTGGTCGTCCAAATCCATGTCTTCAACTTCAGTTGTTAACATGGCTCTTTAACGCCCACCGTTGACCGAAACGTTATTCCAGCCTCATTTTCGAAGAAAAATGGTCCAATGACGCCACCACTCCACACTCCGCACCAAACTGTCACTCTCTCTGCATTGGCTTTCAACAATAAACTGCGGGTTTTCCAAGCCCCAGAAGCGGAAATTCTGTTTGTTTACGTAGCCGCCGAGATGAAAATGAGCCTCAGAAAAGATTGATTTTTCGATCTGTTTGGGCTACACAGCACTCACTTTGGATATAATTTTCAATATTTTCCAACGTTGTCCAAGCGTAAGGCGACTCATTTCGTTCCACGGAGGTATGATACTGTTTTTCTGTCAAGATTTTGAGCGGAAAACAGCTGTCAGTGTCAAAATAACCTATGATTAAAAAAGTAACCACTATAGATGGCCCAGCCGTTATATAGCTGAAAAATCCAAATTGAATTTTTATTAGTTTTACCATAAAACAATAGAAAACTACCTTTTTTCTCGTATTATCTCAGTTGTATAATATACATATCATTTACCATCTCATCCATGAGGATTTCTGATTTCCATTTTTGATATAAAGCGTTTTCCAATACGGAGGAATCTGTTCATAGTCTGTGGCGGCAATGTTGTTTTGCCGGTATATATACATTTTTGAAAAAGATTGATTACAATGATTTTTTGTTTGATTTTACTCACAGTAATTTAACAGTATAAGCTTAACTTAAATATTATGAAAGTGGGCGATGGAGTCGGCGGATGTATCTCAATCTACTTTTTAAACCTTCTCCGTACTATTGAGAACAAACGGTGAAAACTCCATCGAAATCTATTAAGCAGTTTTTGAGCACAAACATAAACTTGCTTGCCTTTTATTATAATCGATATAGTGTAAATGTTTGAACAATACGGGTTTTTTAAGGACTATATTTATTCTAGATCCTATTTCCAGGGAGTTGGAGAGTGGTTGTATAAATGTGGGAGTAGTTTATTTATTATGATTTTATAAACCCTACAGTATTTGGATTCTGAAATAAATGTATTTATCATCTGCGAACGCAGCACGCAGGTACTATTTTTGGGGTTAAGCAATTGTAGCCAAGATGGTAACAATTTATTTCTAAAGTTTTCTGGACATCTGTTAAAATGTTAAATCAGCTATGGCTGCAGGCATTGCTTAAATATTTCGATGGATAAACAGCCAAAAACATATATTTACGCACTCAACCGTTGAAATTTTACGTTTTTTTTTTTGTTGTTGATACTTATCGATAGTTTGTAAATGGAAGCTCAATTTTTCCAATGTCGTTTTATGAAAATTTCATAAATATTATTGAATATTTCGGCCTCACTGAATCTGTAGAGGCTACCGTTAATTCCATCCGGGAAATTCTTCCACTATAAAAAGAGAAGTGACTTAGTGAGAACGCTTGAGGTACTCATACTAAAAAAAAAAAAAAACGTTTTAATGCTAAATTTTTTTACTTTGGCTCAAATATTTTCGTGTGTTAAAATGAACCCAAATATCTAAATTCTTGAATCAAGATTGAGAGTATTGGAAATGCTACAAGAATTTAAAATGTTAAATTAAAAACAAAAATTCACAAAAGTATCGCTGTTTTTTCTAGTTCATTATCGAAATAATTAAAAAATATATACATTTTAAGACCAAAGATTTGACTTACTCGTATACTATACTTACCATTGGCTGTGGAAGAACGTGAAAGTAAACAAATAATGTGCGAAAGCATGCTTTAAATTTGATGTAAAAAAGTAATAAGTATGATTTAAAAAAAATATTTTTCTTTTATTTCATTTTGTGTTCTTATTTTGAAATTTTACATAAATTTCTTAAGCTAAACTATAGGAAACGAAAAAATAAAATACGTCTACTACAGCACCATATGGTAGATAAATAGATAAATAAAAATGTATAATTATTTGTTTAAGATTGGAAATCTGGTAAATGAATCTAAATAATTGTTTTAATATGTAAATATGATTTTTAGTCTATGATTTTTAAAGCATTTTGGAAATATAGTTTTCAAAATCGAAAGCAAGAAAATGATTGCCTTTAAGAAATAAGTACCAATTTTATTTATTAATTTTGTGATTACAGACGTCGTTTAGTCAGGCGTTTACGAAAACACGCAAGCATCTGATTTTTGTAGAGTTAAAATGAGACTTAAAAAGAACATTGAATATTTTTCAAGGCTGCTGGTTAAGTGAGTTTTTTTTTCTATAACTTGTATGTACCTACTTACATGATTAGTCTTCCTCCATATACCTAAAGCGTACCGGAACTTTATTTTATCAGCCAACTTTGATCTGCTTTGTTGAAAATTTCCCCGATTTAATGGCTGTTGATTATTTTTAGCAGCTCCATCTGTGTTGTGTTGGAAATGCCCCAGTTGTCCAATACCAATATGCCATCGAAGGATATCCCCCAACTCAAATACAAATCCAGGGTGGCTCCTTCAATATTAATTATTTCTAGTTCTTATGTGCTTTTTGAAGAATTAAAATGCATTTTATTTTTACTTTTATACACTACACACTACTTTACTCGGGGTTGGCGGTCACCAAATGCATTTGCATTTTTTTTTCATTAAGTTTACAGTTTCTGCGGTTCAACAACAATCAGACGTTGTGCGGAGAACAAGTTGTTGATATTTTCACAGTTTTGTATCAATTTCAAGAATTAGTTCTTGAACATACAGTTACTTTAAAAAAAAAAATTTCAATACAAAATATTTAAGGCAACAAGTTTCATTGTTGTGCCAAGAAAAAAACTTCTTGACATTGATTGTTATCGCAAGAACTGATTGTTTGACTAACAATTCCATTTTTAAAAGGAAATAACACAAATTAAAGTAGTTTACGCAACAAAGATATACATACTTGGGCAAACAATTTCGCATTTTTGATTGCATTTAACAAACAAAAAATTTTTACCGGAAGTATAGCATTCTTGACCGAACTTCCTTTGTTTTTGACCATTCGAAAATTAATTCTTGAAATAGAAACTAATTCTTATGGCAACAATTTTAAGCTTATTATTTTTAAAAAACGTTAAATTTTTATTTTACCAATTTTTTTTTTCTGAGTGATAGGCAGTGATGTTCACCACGTGGAGGTGAGAGTACTCGTAATAAACCCATTCAATAAAAAAATCTATTCATTACCAAAATGATCGGTAATTTGTCATGAGACATTTCCATATTGTTGTTGACTTCTATACGTTTTATCATATGCACGCAATTATTATTAATTTAAGATCTCTTTTTCTTCTTTTTCAAACATCACGTTTCAAATAATTCTAAGAAATAATAATTCTCAGTTATAATCTCGAAAACAAGGCACACGATCTAATCGAATAATTCCGTAGGAATACTTGTACATACCATACTAATTTCATATTACACATTGTCTACTGAGACCAACTGTGATATTACTTTTCGAAGACAGAATAATATAAAATTGAAAACACTCAGCCAAAGGCAATGTTCGAGGCGGAGCACGTCCTGGCATATATCTATCTGACCATATTCTGTCCGATTGGGCCATCAATATGAGAAAGCCACCATGTCACTAGGGGAGTATTTGACATATTGGAGTCGTTGTGCATTCTGGTGGCCCCAATAAGCTTGACCGCAAAATAAAGTAATATCTCGAAATAGAAAAAAAAAGAGTTTCCTGCGTATGTGATTCAGATGTTCATCCATCCCAATTCCAATTCGTGCTCCTTACCCTGCAGAAATCAATAATTCCTGTTGTGTATAGATATTATACATACCTACCTACTGTGTTTTTAAATTTCAGAAAAAGATTACGTAGGGAAATGTGGGTGAGCTGACTGGCCTTTTTTTCAAAATAATCAACATTTAATTTTACTAACGATATTAATTTTATAAAGTTTAAGTAATATTTTTATTTTTAATGAACATTATGAAAGAGAAGTATATATGTGAAGAAAAACACAAAAAATGAGAGAATTATTATTTTTGTTTTCGGTTAAGTGGGCATCAGTGATGCCAGATGGTGGGCGATTCAACTTTTCGTGCGCACTTGAAAACAAAAAATAAGCTAAAAGGGCGAAAAAGCATTTTAATTTCTCTTAGCTAAAAAAAGGGCATTTTAGTTTTTCAAACTTTCTATTAGTTTTATATTTATTTAAATGCGACCATTGAAAATCATACTTTGAAGCAATTCATTTGTATTTTTGTTCATTGAATGATTTCATTTTTTATTTTTCAAACGACAAATGTGAAAATGTCAAATATATTTATTCGTTGTTTCAATTTATTTTTCATCTCGCGGACGCTCAAATGCTTATGAGTTCTGCTGACTTTTTTTTAGTAAAATGTGTGAAATAAAGGAAAGCAAGAAACGTTTCCAGATGAGGTGGCAAGATGATCCAAAATTAGCTACATGATGGTTAATTCCAGTTGAAAATAGGGATTTCAAGGAACCTGCAAAACGTGTGGAACATCTTTTTTGTGTCAAAAATTGTGAAATTATGCGGCCAATGGCCCCAAACATTTATTGAATGTCAACAAAAACAACACCTCCAGTACAAACTTTTTAAGACAGATTTTTAATTTTGTTATGTAGATACCTATTTTGTTATTGTTCTATTTTTTAATTTTATTTTTGAGGGCAACATCGTGGGCAGTTGCCGACAACTTCATGGGTAAAAAGGGCATTTTCCGTCCAAGTCTTGGGTAAATCACTTGGAAATGTTTGGCATCACTTAGTGTTTGTGACTTCAAGCGCAATGAGATTTGCCAAGGCATGACAGTTGGATTTAACACGCAATATTTTGATCGATGGCTATACGACTCTAATTCAATCTACAGCAAATAAATGTAGGATGGAAATAAAAATCAACTTTGCAATTGTAACTCAATATTTAATAAAACAATTATAATTAATACAAAATGACAAACTGATTACTTTATGATTACATTTTTGTTCAACAGATTTACTTTACTCAGACCGTCGCGTCGTCGTCGTTGCCCGTCGTCGTTGTTGCTTGTTCGATAGTCTATGCCGGAATCCCTTATTGCAGCTCTCAAATCGCAAACCGCCTCAGCAACCTATTCCAGGCTAGCGCCCTGCTAGCCCAGCTCAGCAGCCACACTGCCCCTGCTTCTCCTCCGATTATAAGTAATATCTTTACAATTCGTCTTGGCATTGTTTGTTTGTTTTCTCGTCGTGACTGGCTATTTGAACACATTTAAATAGGTCATCCTTCAGCTTGCATTACTCAAGGCTGGTTTATGGTTGCTGCCGTCGTCGTTGTCGCGACGGTTGCTGGTGTCGTCATCGCGTTGGTGTCGGATCTTATTCCATCCCATTTCAGTGGATGAGTTTTTTGCACAATTATGGTGACAACCGACGGTCTGAAGCTAGTATCTGTTATTGAATATGCTTGAACTTTAAAATACAAAACTTTTTTATAGTAATGTACTATGGCCATGGATCCCACATAAATATGTACTGCAAATTAAATAATAAATTGCGTTTTAGGAGCATACGACAGCATTTAACTGATGAGCCCAACTCTCGCCCCCTGGGCGAAACGCATTGGACTAAAGGTCACACCTAAAAAGTGTTAAAAAATCCAACTCTTAAATTCTTTGCATGTCGTATTGCAGAATAGTTTTTGGATTCTAGCTTTATATGAACGTCATTGACAGCTACCTTGGGAGAATGTTGTCACCACTAGATTCAGCTTTATTAATTTTTGTTTTATTTATAAATTGTTGGCGATGGGATGTTCTTATATAAAACTTTTTTATGTATGAGCGTCATCGAATTTATGAAAATCTCATCAGATGCAAAAGTATAGTGACTTCTCCAACACTTTTCTTACCTATACAAATTTCAAATAACACAAGACATTATAACCAAGTTACAAGCATTTAAAAACCACTGATCGGGTGAGATAGTATGGTGCCGAAATTAAAGTGGAAGATCATGTATGGAATGCGCCATCTCGACCTCAAAAAACAACACATCTCATTTTGATGTTATACGACAAATACTATGCATACCTGCTTCGATTTGAAATCAAATCAAATAAATTAGTAAAGAGTTTAAGGGCTTTGATTGGATAATAAATAATGAGATATTGAATGCACCATCTTACCCGTTTTTACCCTACAACGGAACCGAGGAAACGACAGTTTTTCAATTTCAACTTCGTCTTGTGACTCAATGCTACAAACCTTTATGTGTATTATGCATGTACATCCTGGGGGTACCATTGCATGCAACTTTGCAACAGCCGGTGATATGCCACCGTCATCGCCCGCCGCCGATACCACCTTAACCTCACTTAATCAAAACTTTTCCTTTTGAAATTCACTCATTTTAATTCATCCATCGCTAAATAAAACGCATGTATATAGATAGTACAGACCTATGTATGCCAAACAGCAATATCAACACAAACATCTGCACTATAGCAACTGCCTCACAAAGTGATCCCATTTCGCATGCACGTAGGTATAAAAAAAAGCAAAAATGATACTCCGTAGAATCTGTTTGGTCTGAAATAGAGGAGCGAAAGAAAGTTTTACTCAGATTGCATCAGCAGAAAAGACCTTTTTAATAACTTTGCCAAAAATCAAGTGGAATCAGAGTACCGCAGCAACATCCGCATCCATCCATCTATTCATCTATACCCAGTCTCAGGCTCACCTGCCTCCTTCATATAGACTACCGCATCATCTACCTGTGCCGTGAGCATGTAAACAGAAAAGTCATCATACGAGATAGGACTTCACTCGCAGAAGCTCACAACGACGAAGAATTCGAATATGAGTTTCATCCTGATGGCAGCTGCTGATTGCCTTCCCGCTGCCATCATCCATCCCCATGCATAGGTATAGTCAAAAAATTTCTGAAATTCTGAAATTTTAATTTCCATGGAATCATCAACATAAATGACGATGTCGACGGCGACGCATGGAGTCGAGTGGAAGGAATATTAAATGCATATTCTTAAGATAAGGATTGAAACAGAATGTTTCAAATTTCAATAGAAGGAAGACACTAAATAAAATCTCTGTGTTGCGGCCGACACGGCCTATGATAAATATATGACTTCTATTCCAAATTTTCTCTTTTAGATCGAAAATGTGACATTCGAAAGATTTCTACAAATTGTATAAGAGTGAGTGAGAATGATTATCGTCAAATTTAAGTTCCCCGCGACATCATCTAGTTTCTAGTGTGACATTCAGTCTAGATATGGGTTATAGATAATTTAATTGTGCTCTAACTTAAGTAGGTACATATTTGGTTTCCATCTTTTTTAATGCCATCAGTATATATCTACTGCAATCATTTGTAACATCCTATCATCTCCTTTCCCTTGGTTTTTTGTCACTTTTAGATACTGGGAGATTTCAACTTGTCTTGTAGTAAATTAATGTAAGTTGAGCCTAAAACACTACTAATAAAATGCTCTTATGCGTTCGCGATTACACTGTGGTTCTAAGGTCTGAAATGCCAAGTGCTAAAAACAGTTTTGGTGTAGGTATTACATAACTAACCGTGTAGCATATAGGTAGATATATGTAGTTGCATGTAAATTAAATTATTTTTCAGTAGAAAATTATTTAAAATCAACAAAATTAGAAATATGTACATTGATTAAAATACTTCTGAAACTGGTTTGAACCCAACGTGATGTACCCCATCTGATTTTTTTAATAAATCTAAATTTATGAGAAAAAAAATTTAAAAATTGTAAAATAAAATTTTTATACCTACAAATCTACATTATATTACATTTTGTACATTTTTAAGAAAAAAATTTGGTACGCCAATTTTAAGCACTAATGTGGTACTAAAAATTGAATTTATAAAATCATACACCCATATTTGAATAATCAAATTTTTAAAAACTATTTTTGAATTTTTTCTTAAAAATATTGATATACAATAATACTTGAACTTATTACAAGGCTTCTGTATGCAAAATTTAATTTCAATCGGTTAATCGTATAGTGAGATAGTCGAAAATAATAAATTGTTCTATAAGTATAAAGGTATAGGTATTGTTAATAATGGTAAAATGTAAAATTTAATAATTTTAAATGGTAGAATGCGTTTTTGAGCGAAATAAATTATTTTTGGCTTAAGGAATAATTTTTGTTTAAAGTCTTCTATAATGTTTTTCTTTTTGAGTTTTCTTTTCAAAGACCTGCCAGAGTGTGAAAATTTAATAAAATGTGAACATTTGTTTCCGTCCCAAATATGCAAATTTTTTTTATCGCTTTAGCCTCAAAGCAGCACAACTTTGATTTTTAAGAAAAACATAATTTTGCAAAAAAAATGTACCCGTTAAATCTGCAAAGTTGCGAATTTTTCCAAAAATATTTACGACACAAGTGTAGCACATTACAGCACAACTTTTCTTTTTTTACAAATCCAAAATTGCGATGCTAATATCGCGTCGCAAAATTTAGTATCGGCCATAAATGTTGCAAATGTGGGATTTTTTTATCTTTTCGATTCTTAGAACGAAAAATTACACCACAACTTTGAAATTTAAAAAATTCTTGATTTTGCAAAAATTTCATCCGTAATATTTGCAAAATTGCAAAAATATTAACGGCACAACGCAGCACAAGTTGCATATATTAGAGTACAACTTTTTTCTGTAAATCGAAAATGGCGATGCTAACTGCACGCACATTTACATTCCATTGTAAAATAGGTTTAAGCGTTTATACCTACATATTATGTACGAAGCATTTCGAGGATGTTCTTTCTTGTGCCAATTGCAAAGGTGAAACACTATGCGTGAGCATACGCTTAGTGAAGCAATCATTTTTGGACGGAGTATAATGGTGGAAGTGGGTTTAACCTATCAGGTTGTGTCGCGAACTAAATACATGGCACAACAGTCCTTCGCAATAACCATTACAACACTAGCTACTACAATGTATGTACATATAAATATCATGAATGTATGATGTAAATGTAAATAAAAATAAAAACTTTCGCGAAATGGAATCTTAAAATCGGATGGAAGTCCTTTTTGCTCCTTTAGAAATTCATTTCTACTATTATCCAATCCAATCCTGCCATAGACGAAAGTTCATGTTTAAATTTGACTTGCGATATAAAATCTACGTATAGGGCAAGTATTGGATTCGTAAAAAAATTTAACTCAAGATTTTAATCAGACATGATATTACGATAGTATAAGACCACGAAAAATGGGTCCCGCATTTCTGTCTGTCTGTATTCCTATATGTCTGTATGGCACGTTGTGTGTCTCTCTGTCCTTATGGCTGTATGCGTGTTTGTCTGTATGTCTGTATGGCTGAATGGCTGCATGGCTTTATGCTTGTATTTCTGTTTGTCTGCATTTATGTCTGTATCCCAATTTACATTTTTCCTCTCATAAGATGCTCCGAAAGTCTAACTGGACTTCACTAAGCACTCTTGACGAGTTCTTCTAGATTGTTATAAGATTATTAAGTTATGGGAGCCTCTTTCTAAATATAGCAAGAGTCTTAAGCTTCTTATATGGGAATAGACATTTACTTGTAGGTACATCTAACAAAGCTTTCTTAACTTTTTCCAGCAGAGTGCGTATATTTAATATTGAAGTTGTTAACAGGAATATGTATGTATCAAAACTAATGTGTATTTAACGGTTGCGGTAAAATTTATCACAACAAGTTTCACCAGGCTTTTCTTTTTCCTTAAGCACTTTTTAGCCTTCCTTTTTCGTTGCTGGTACCTGGTACCCATTCGCCAGAGTCCTGCTCTTATCTTGGAAAAGCAACACCAATAGGTCTTCGTACTTCGTTGTAGTTGTATAGGACGGGCGGTCCATTCTGACTACCAGTAATGTATGGTGTGACGGGTGGTCCATAAAATGACATAAATGTGCGACAGGTGGTCGACACGAATACTTATCGTGTCCGTGTGACAGATATAGTCTAGGCCTATCCACGAAATTCTTGTCGTGTGTCAGATGGTCCACAGCTATCATAAAATGTTGACCGATACCTTAGCTCTTGTATTAACAAATTTATGAGATCTTTATTATATTAACGCAGAAAAACACTTCATATATGAGAACTCAAATGCTCTTATGCGACCTCAAATCGGCTTTAAGCAAGCCAACGGAATGCAAATATCTCTGGTGTTTGGTGCGTTCCTTTTCATTCCAAATTTTTACTCTTGTTGACATATAAAAGAAAGATAATCCGACAGGAACATGAACATGAACAGAAGCAAGATTTGTAAATTAAAGGAGAGCACTTCCGTACAATTCAACTAAAATAGCTGTTCGTTCGACATTCATTTGCATTTGCTCCTATTAGACTCTTTGCAAAAGATTATAAAGACTTCAAATTACGTTTAGAGTTTTAATTTTATAAAGAGATTCTTATAAGATTTAAATAATTCTAGATATAGGATTTAAGTAGGTACTGTCAAGTTTGAATAGTTCTTAGCTTTTATATAAAATATAATGTAAGACGACTTTGAGTTTATTTTAAGATTTCTATTTTAAGTGATTCTCTCAATGCTCAACTATAAATAACAATAACTTCTTTGCAGCCGTTTTAAAATGGCAAGTTTTCTCGGAAACAGCATTTTTACCAAAAACGGTTTTTAACGGTAGGTATTTGCCATAGACCGGTTTTTTTTTGTTTTCAACTTTCTCGTTAACGTCTAAAGAAATTCTTTTTATATGTTAATAATATTCCACATAATAACAAAAAATATTTTTAGAACCTATAGGTTGTTTTTATTGACCAATTATAAATTTTACAATCATTGCATTCTTTGCTTTCGCCCAGTTTACGCCAGTTATGGTAAGATCTACCTCACTTCTGAAAATCGTTATTAATTGTACACCAATTGTTTTTTATAAAAATTATTATTCAGGAGAAAAGGTCATGAAATACCTCCTATTAAAGATTTGAAACATTTAAAGTTTCAATTAAATAAATTGTTTGAAAAATCAATATTAAGAAAACGGGTTGACGTTTTTAGGTGTACATAATTAAATACTTTAAAATCACATACCAATTTTTTTAAATTGTATGCATACCTACAAACATAATTATTTTTTAAGGACACCACTCCAACGATTTTTTAATAAATAATTACATTCGTATTTATGTCTTATTTTGAGATTACAACTTTTTTAGGATTTGTAGGAGAACGAGTTTCATGATTTCTTACAATTTTCTTGTTATTTATAATATGTATAATATAAAATTATTTAAAGCAACTTGAACCACAAGCGCAAGTTCGTGCGATCCAATCGTGCATTTTATTTAACCTTTTATTCGCACACCCCAGCCTAAAGATGGGATTTTTTTTCTTAATTTGAAGTGGCACAAAGACTGCTCCTATGATTCTTATTTAACGTTCTAGCGATCTCATCATTTCCCGACGTCCTTAACTTTTACTGTTGCCATTTGAATAAATTAATCAATGTCAATGCTATGTCATATTATAAGGGTTCGTTTTCCCTTTACTTTTGAAAAAGGCTTCTCAACATGTCAACGACATTAATTACAAAACGATGAACCCTAAATAAGTGACCAAACAAAAAAGCTCAAAACATAATACGGCCATCATTAATGAAGAGTAACGGCTGCTTTGTTCTCTGTAAGGACATCACGTTATGCAATAGAACTTTAACATTCAAATTAGATGACAGACATTTATTGGACAAAAAAGTCCTCTTAAAATAAAATTTAATTTTAAAGTACAGAAAAACAAAAACAACAACAGAATGATGGCACATAGACGAATAAGAAGGCAAGGGCTCAAAAAATCAGGGCATCATGACAGCGATCGCACCCGGGCTTCCTTCCATTCATTTAATTACACTCGTAATCACAATTTAATTGCTGTTACTCATTTGCATTCTAATAACTTCCTTTCGGATAGAGATGGGCACGGAAAAGAGGGTCGTTGCAGAGAAAGTGCTTCAACAAATATTCATGTAAAGACGGAACGGAAGAATATTTTCCTCTTTGAAATCGTTGCTTTCGTCATAATCATCTTGCGAGGCTCTGGCATAGGCACCACAGTTTTTCGCAGTGCTGCCGTTGCTTTCGTCATAATCATCTTGCGAGGCTCTGGCATAGGCACCACAGTTTTTCACAGTGCTGCCGAAGTGGTGATTTAACAACGCGAATAAACTCATTTGGCTTCACCGTACAGTTATCGTACAAAAGTGGCTCTTTGTTTGAAGTATGTATAGTGATTACTGATTGCCGATTGGCATTGGTGTAAAGGAGGGAAATTGTATCTAACTATAGGGTCATTTATGTTATTAATTTTTTTTGGTAGGTTTACCTATACCATCATGAGGATTAACGAGTACCTAACTAAGTTAAAAAAAATAGAAACTAACAAAAAAACAAACGATATTGACATACATAAATACCTATGTGTTGTATAAGTAAATACAAGCTGAAATGATAAATTGTGAGTGCAAGAAATCACATTTTGAGGGAAATTGTATCTAACTATAGGGTCATTTATGTTATTAATTTTTTTTGGTAGGTTTACCTATACCATCATGAGGATTAACGAGTACCTAACTAAGTTAAAAAAATAGAAACTAACCAAAAAACAAACGATATTGACATACATAAATACCTATGTGTTGTATAAGTACAAGCTGAAATGATAAATTGTGAGTGCAAGAAATCACATTTTGTGGGAAAGTGTATATGTATGTGTAGACTTTATCGAATAAGTCCTTTGCGACAACGCATAGTTCTTGTTGTTTGTATTACCTAGAAGATGTTCATTAAGATCCTACTTAACGTGAACTAGCAGTTATATAATATTTATTAATAAATTATTTTAAATCGTGAATTAATTTATGATCAACCTTTTAATTAGTTTGTGAATATTATAGGGTAATTAAGCATTTTTTATTAATATGGGTATACATATGTTCAAATTTCAATTTACATTTATAAGAAAAAAAACAATTTACTCAACATCCTCCTTCTTCTGCAGCTTAATAACAGAAGTCAACACGAATTTTGAGTTTGAGTTCTGTATGTTTGATTCTGATTACTTAAGCCTAGCTACTGAAAGAAAAAAAATTTTTATTTGATAAAGTTTGCTTTTGTAGCTGCCAAAACGCTCTCTAAAATATTAAGGAAAATCAATATTTTGTAATATTAGTTCCTATAAAAGGAAACCAAACTATTATTCATGTATTTTTATCACTTTTTTTATTAAATAAAAAATTCTTAAAAATTAATATTTTATGTCTTTCTTCGGTTTAAGTAAGAACTTTCTCGTATTAGCCCCAAATGTAGTCACCCATAATAAGGATTCTGTAAAAGATATCAAATTCGACCGACCGGCACGGCATAGAAATTAGATATCTGAAATTTTATTTAGTCGCCGTTTAGGGCAAGTATGTAAATATTTCTTGTCATTAGAAAGTCGTAAGCTATGTTTCTATAACATTAGTACTAACAGAACCATTTCATTTAAAGATAGGAAGTCCTTAATGAAAGCCCTTGTATTTAAAATAATTTTTTTTTAACCAAAAAACGACTTTTTCAACCATTTGCAACCAAACCAATCTCCCAAGCGGTGGGCATTTGTGAGATTTTAGGGAAAGTTAGGGTTTAGCAAAAAGCGTTCCATTTTTAACAAATATAAGAAATTTAAAAATCTCAAATATGTTTTAATTATGTGGGCACCATTCTAAAAACGGGTTACATCTAGCGTTCAGTGACCAAGTGTCAGCCGCGCTTCATTATATTGATTTTGATTTGAGCAGGCCGGCCGCCGTCTGGCAATGGAAAAGGACATTTCTGTAGACGGAAAAGAAATAGAATTTGTCGACAATTATATCTATCTGGGCAGACGGTCTCCTTCGAAAATAGAGAAGATAAAGAGATAGATCGAAGAATAACCAATAGCTGGAAACAATTCTGGAAACATAAACAAATCTTCGATTCAAAATTGAGCCAAAGATCTAGAAAGTGTCTTTTTGATGGAGCTATCCTTCCAGTAATGACGTATGGATACCAAACATGGAGCTTGTCAGCCACATCAGTACAAAAACTTCTGACCACACAAAGAGCCATGGAAAGATCACTTCTCAATATCTCCAAAAGACAACGAATCAGAAATGAATTAATACGGAGCATGACAGATTTTAGAGATGTGATCGAGAAGGCGAAACAGCAAAAATCTAACTGGGCAGGACATGTAGCTAGAATGAATGACAACCGCTGGACTATCAGAAGTACGCGTTGGATACCTAGAGAAGGCTCACGCAAAAAAGGAAGACAAATGAAACGTTGGAGAGATGACATTGCCCGACAAAATAGCAGATGGGATAGAAGAATTGCCAAAGACAAAACAACTTGGAAAAACTTGGGGGAGGCTTATATCCACACATAATTAAATATTTATAGTTATAACCTAAGAATACTGAAATTAATCATTGAAATAGTTAACTACTTAATATTATAATAATTTGATATTTCGATATTTGAATTTAATTAGTAAAACTTTAAGAAAATTTTTGTAAAATTAATGGATGAATAAAGCTTATAATAATAATAATAATAATGGATATCCATATAACCATCCGCTCTATGTGTCACAATTGACAACTTCAGTTTGTTGTTATCTCAAAATGCTGAGAAAATATACCGATGACTGATATGATGGGTAATGGTTGCCCTTCTCTTTCTCTCAAAAACTCGTGTAGGGTGAAGGGGAAAAAAAGAAATAGAAAAGGATGGAGCAAGGATTGGGACGTGGACAAAAATCGAAGCAGTGAGGGTTGGGTTCGATGTTCCGCTTTTTATAGTTCGGTTTTTTTTTAAATCCAATTTTTATATCCCGATTTTTATGGTCCTATTTTATTTAATCCCGCTTTTTAAAATTTTGTCTATTGTCGGGCCTTTATTTTACAGAAAACATACCCGCTACTTTTTTTACAGATTTCGTTTTATTTTTTAGAAGGCCATACAATTTTTTGGTTGCGTCAACAATTTTTTGCTTTATCTCTGAACTTGTGTTTATCCTATTAGAAATGCGATGACTGATAAGTGTTAATGACTGGATCTGGAGCCTTTTTTCAATAAAATTAATAGAAAAAAACATTTATAACCCCTTAATGATATTTTTAATTCCAACTTTTTTATTTTCAATTTTTGGTGAAAAGATATTTATCAAATTTGTTTTGGAAAATGTTCGTGTTTATTTAAAAACTAAATTTTAATTCCAAGAATATATATACATAACACATTTTTTTTAATTCATTGGAATAGATCAAACTTTATTTCGATGTCGCACTCGTACTCATCCTCACAATTGCTGAATATTTCCTTGAAATGTGGTTGTTTTTGTGGTGCTTGTCTCTGTAGGTATCGATTGAAACATTTCTTGATGAATGATCTCGGATTCCAATTTTCCAGATGCGGTAAATTGAAATAGACTTGTTCTCAGTCTCGATGCACAAATTTAGTCTTGGTTTTCAAGAGATTATTAGCACTTTATGCATCTTGCAATATCGGAAGAATAAGGCGTGCAAGCCATCACACGTGCTTATATTGTTGTCAACTCTTTAAGATGATATTGAATAATTTTTTTGAGAAGCAATTTGGCCATGATTTTGTTCTGCCAAAGCGCTGCCAAATCTACATCTGCTGCAATTGACCTATAATTTTTCAACATCATCGTGATATTATGTACAATTATACATTTGTACATATATTTATGCATAAACCTATTTCCATGCCCAAATGTTTAAAAATTGTGTGTGATATGGTTGAATTTCGGCTAATGGCCTTTTCTATAGTTTTGATTACTAATTGGTGAATTCTTTTTCCGAAAAGAGCTTAGGGAAAAAGAAAAAAGTTGTAGAAGTGGGAAAGCTATTATTGTGTACATTTTTTCAATATTATTGGATGGATTCCATCTGGTGCAGATGAGTAATCATCACCCAAGTAACATCGTTGGAGCTATTAGAATCAAAACTATTCTTCTACAGCTCCTAGATAGTGAAATCCAAAGCTACAGCTCTGTTGGAGATAATTTCACAGCTAGCTACATTAAATATGAAAATACTGTTCTATATTCGAAGTTTTAGAACACTCTTAGCTCTATTAACTTTACAACGCTTAAAGATTTAAAAATATGCTCCCTAACACAGTTCATACGATATCTTCCAACGAGCAAACTTCGACCAAAAAAATCGATTTTTTTTTATTTTTTTGATTTGTGGCAAGTTTTTCTCTCCTTTCGACTAAAAAAATCAATTTTTTGTCGATTTTGCAGCTCCCGATTTTAAGCAAGACTTACACAGATTTTCACACGCACTTGCACACATCAAAGAAAAGTGACATTTATCAGTGTTATTTAAAAAGTGGCACTCACACAATTACAAGACAAACTAAAATCACGTTTTCTGTTCCTTTTGCCAGAAAAATTTAAGCTCTGACACCCAAATCTGAATTGGTTGAAACGAAAGCCACATAAATATCAGCAGGCATTGTAGAGCTGCAAACAATAACAACACATACTCAAAATCATCATCATCGGCTCGACAACCGGGGTCCGGTCCTGGCCTCCCTAAACAAGTCTCTCCACCCATCCCGGTCTCTAGCCGCCGCCATCCAGTTGCGCACCCCAAGGCTCCGGGCGTCCTGGTCTACGCCATCTCTCCAGCGCAATCATGGTCTACCACGCTGTCGTCTACCATAGAATGTAATCAATACTCAAAATACTAACGCATAATCTGTCAAAATGTCAAAAAATTGCATCTACAGAGCTACACTTAAAGTGGCTGTAGAGTTGAATTACTAATATTCCCACACAAAATTTAATGTCAAAATAATTCATCAATAATGTACATATAAAGCTGAATAAATAGCAATCCTTTTTCAAGACAATTCTCCCAATCATATTATAGGGTATTAAAAACTAGAACAAAAATTATTTCAACCGGAAAACTTAAAACAGTTTAAAATAAATTGATTCCTTTCCCTTTATTAAGGCAATCTCAAGATTAAAATTAGACACGGAATTGACAATTTTTTTATTAAAATAAATTAACAATGCAGTAAGCTAAAAAAATAAAATCTTCTACTGAGTCACACAAGTACTTGCTCCTGTAATTTAAGGTGCTTATAGAACTGTATACACTTCAATGGCAAGTAGGTACCAACTCTTTGAATTAAAAATTATTTCTAAATACAATTTGAAATTACGTATTCACTTAACATTTTCTAGCTTTCAATTTTCAAAACACCGCTCTCAAAGCGATACACTTTATACACTTCAATGGCATGTAGGTACCAACATTTTGTCCATAAAAAAAAAAATGGCGACACATTGGAAGGCGCGTTATAATTTTGCGAAGTAGCTTCAAAACATTTATGAAAAAACTAAGAGCGCACTTAAAATTCATTGGCATTAACTCGAAAAATATTAGTTAGATACATTATTTTCTCTAGGAATAAATAATAACTAGCTTGTTTTGACATCACAATAAACCATTACACACATTTTGGACTTCACAAACTAATAAAAACAAAAATCTGTCAAAAGTGCTCCTTTTAGGATATCATATGATTATATTTAAGAGCTTCAAAGTCACTAGTCACTTATAAGAAGCTGATAACGAGCAAAAACGTGCTCTCAAACTCAATAAATTAGCTGTGAGAAAGCCCTACAATTGCTCTAAGCTGCATCTACAGCACTTTCTTAAATAGACGAGTTTTAAAATTTGCTCTGGAAGCGCTTTTAAAGCATTTAAGCAGCTAAAATGTTTCTTGGTCATGAAGTAAGGACAGAAAATATACGACTTTGTCTATTGTCATTGTAATATTATTGAAGGTGGATTAGGGAGAATATCGTAAGTAGAAAAAAAGTCTTCCTTTACGATTAGGAGTATCAATGAAAAACTTAAGTTGTTTGCAAAAGCATCACAAATTTCTGGGGCACTGTATTTAAGACATTATTGTTATAGGTAAAATTGACTAGGTAGCCATCAGATTTCTTTTTCAAATTTAATAAAACTTTTGGCGCCTAGCTTAAGGGAAATTTGTATATTATTGAGATAGTCAGTATATATAGTGGTAGATTCTACTACCACCGTATTAACAGCGTCCGAAGAAACACTAAATCGAGTAAACGATTATTAAAATATTTAATACAGCTTACTTGTTGTAAGTCCGTAGAGAAAATACGATCTAACAATTGTAGCCCATGTTGAGATGAAGTTAACCAACGATAATAGAATAGAAAGTTTTCTATTATCTTTGGGTTAACGGAGCTTCAAAGTAAGACTCGTCTTCTGATATAATCCAGTTAATATAAGGGAGATTAAAGTCGTCTAAGAGAATTATAGTACTTACTATCAAAACCAGCAATGCCAATAACATGATCCAGAACAAGCGATAGCCCAACAAAAACAGAAACGCTCTTAGGAGGAATGTAGACATTTAAAACAAACAAATCTTTCGGTTTTAAAGATATTTTGATGCAAATAAGTTATATTAATAGATCAAGAGGGAATGTTATAAAAATTGTATTGAAGTGATTTATAACAGCGATTAAGACACCACCTAGCACTAAATCGTTGTATTCCCGCCGGTAACACAGTTTTTCTCCGTTCTAAAGTTAAGCCCCGAGATTTCTGCGCACTTAGCTAATTGTAAGCCCGAAGGGGATCAGTTATTGTTGCATTTAACATATAAATTGCTTAGCCCCTTGACGTCGTTTTTTCGAATAATTTTTTCGGGACTCGCAAAAAACACGGCTATTGTTTTCTTTTAGGTAGTTAGTGCGGAGAGTTTTTATGACTGCAACGATATTCTAACACGTTTTGCTGTTTGAACTTAAAAAAAATTGATTTTCTGTTGAAAGCAAACAAAGGCAAGCAATAAATTAAATTTCGTTTATATAAAACAATTCAAAATCATATTAATTTAAAAAATTAAGTAAGTCTAAGAAACCATTACGAAATTGTTTTGAGCGTCCAGCTCAAGGTGCTCCAACTTGGAGGTATAATGATATACATAATGCTACTGAAAAGACGATAGGATCTTCCAATGTTTTTATTTTTATAATTTGCTGAATGGCAGTGCACAAAACTTACTCTAAATGGAGGGTGAAACGAACAAAAGTTTCCAATCTTTATAGTTCGTAATCTCTAGTTCATTCTAAAATATATACACATGTTAGGTTTTTGCTGTCTTTATGCATCAACTAACAGATTTATTCACTCTCAGATTTTATTACAAAACTAACCAAGTATCTATGTGTATCTAACAAAATTAACCCCATGTAAAAACTTAAATCATTTACTTTATTCATAAAAGGACTATCGTATAAAACACGACTATTTTACCTTAAACATAATATTCCCTCAAATAAGCGTTCAAAATAATCCTCACAGACAGAATCTAGAATATTAAGCTAACAAATTATCCTAATGGAGTCACTCTCGTAAAAGTCATTAGCCTGTAGGTTGTTAATGAGCTTGAGACTCTTGTTAAATTTTTTTTTGTTCATATAAAACTAAAGCCATTTTTATTCATAAAATATGAAAAGAATATTGTGTACCTATACTTGTGCCTAGTTGCTCCAAGCGTCACCAATTTCAGCAAAACAATTTATGTAATTGTCCTTTTATGCAGATAGTGTCTTTCCCTTATAGCTTTTTTGCTATGAAATAAAGTTTTGACTGAAAATACAAACAAAACGAAGAGATGAAAACTTCGTTACAACATTTGTTTTAAGTGTGTCAATACGATTCTATTTTTATGAGCAAAATTTTGTATGCAGAAATTTTTTTGTATAAAAGTTTTATTTAAAAGTTAAGACAAATTAATGGCATGAAAAGGAATAAAAATGTGCTGCTTAAAGGATAATAATAAATTCTTTTCTTTGTTTATTTAAAGCATAAACAAAATAAAAAAAAATATGTTAATGCCGGGATTCACGATTTATATTGTAAATATCAACGTCTATCCAAGCGCAGTTTTAAGCATCCATATTTGGATCCGTATGTGAAGTGGTCAATACGTTGTGGACTACGTGCACGGATCCAAAACGGACTAGTTTGCTTTGAGGGGATCTTCAGATTTTTGTCACTGAACGTACCCAATATCCTACTATGCAGATTTTCGTAACGTAACGTACTACATCGTTAAGTGTGACCTCGGAACGTCGCGCCGTAGATGTTAACACATCAAAAAAATGTATGCACAAATGAAAGCAAGCAAACAAAATATATCGTTTATATGCGACTTTCTAGGAGATTTGATGCGGTTTTCCAAAGTTCATAACAATTGACAAGAAGTAGGTAATAAATAATCACGACTGTGGAGCACTTTTTTTATAATATCATTTTAATGCTGTTAAAATCAACAGGGGGAGTCTCATGTATGCCGTTACCTCAGTTATAGTGCTATGCAAATCGACATGTAAAAGGTGAAATCTTATGATTACGATTATTTATTTAAGTATCTCCGATATTATATAAGAATCCACAGCTTCGATATTAGAGATACAAATACTTAATTACTAGAATTACATTTATGGTTTAAATAAGCCAACAGCAAATTGTTAAAGACATTTCTATGTATGCTTACATCTAGGTTATAATAAGCTTCGTTAAAATGTTTACAACATAGGCTTAAAAGCTCGCGTAATCCATAACAAGTTCTGTGCGAAACCTCAAATAGTAAAGGATTTGGTCTTAATGTTCTTGAAGGAGCATTTAAATTAATCAATGCAAGTTCATTTTCACAATCAAAACATTCCGAACAATCAACATATATACATTTCATTGCGTGAATGGAGAAATTGTATTCCTAATAACAGGCATTTAGATCGATATGAATAATGTACCTACGTTATTAATATTACCGAAGAAATTTCTTAAATTAAAGCGTAAGAACTTCTTTTGATCTCTTTCAATCCTGAATATATAATTTTGAGTTGTTGGATTGCAAACAACACAAGGATATTCCAACAATGGCCTTACAATACTACACTAAAGTGATTTTAGAGTATAAGAGTCTTTGAACTCTGATGAATTTCTTTTTAAAAATCCTTACATTGAATTAGCTTTTGAAATAACCGAGTTAATATGAAGTTTAAAAGTGAGCTTTCAATCAAATATAACATCAAAATCCGTAATATCATGAACAATTTTTAATGTAACATTACCCAAAGAATATAGAGGAACTATATGATAAAGGGATAGGTTGTAAGACATTGAAGCTCATTTATCGATATTTAATTTTAGATTATTTACGTTGCACCACCTACAAAATGCATCAAGATCGTTTTGTAAAAGCAAGCTATCATTTACACATGATATAACAACAAAAAGCTATATGTCATCTGCAAATATAAGGCATTTGCAAAATTTTAAAATATACAGCACATGCAACAAAAAGATATGGACCCAGATGGCTCCCTTCAGGAACTCCTAAAGTAACAAGGATTTCTTTGGAAGATAAGTCGTAAATAATCACAAATTGCTTACGACCATTCAAATAGGAGAAAAACCAACTCAGTAACGGTCCATGAATTCCGTACGACTCTAGCTTACTCTAATCTGCTGACAGTATTTGTAAAATCAGTATATACTGCATGAATTTGTTTATTTTCCTCTAAAGAGTTTATACAGAAATTCAACCCAATTAGAGACTGTAGACCTACCCTTCCAAAATCCGTGTTGAGAATTAGATACATACGTGTCCCGTTACTAAGTTGACAAAAAAATATATCCTTAACAAGACAATCTAATATCTTAGGAAAAGGAATGATGGAAACCTTAGTTATGGGCCTATATAATTAGTTTTATTATCTTATAATCTGACAGATTTGTATACATGCGTTATTACCGATATTTTCCACTCATCTAAGAAGACGTCAGAACATATTGATTAGTTGACGGAATGAAAGTGTATCTGCACAGTATAGTAAGGTATAAACCCTAAAATGGCAGGCTTATGATCAGGTTTCAGTATCAATTTTAAGGTTGTAACGTTCGATGAAAGACGGAATGGTTGTAAAATATAATCATCATCAATTCGGTTGGCTTTAAAAATTCTGATTAAAATGCATAGTTGATGGAAAGCCTACACTTTTGCGCTTTGAATTAATAAAATTCCAAAACTGATTTGAATTAGTTTTTAATTTAGGTTCAAAGTGACGAAATAAAGGAACAGAACTATTCAAAGCTATACGCTTACAAAAAGCACATCTAACTCATTACTTTTAAATTCATTTAACCAATTTATAAAACTTAACTGCGATATCAATATATCCAGATTATTAATATTGATTTTACGAAACAAAAAATTTAGATGATTACATTTATTATAATTATTGTTGTTATATAATCTGAAATATATAAAATAACAGCTATAATGGTGAATAGAGTTTGAAAGAAGTGGAATTGACTCAGAAGTATCCACATTCAAATCTTCTGAAATGAAAATTAACAGCCCGATTCTCCCCATAATAACTGATACCTCACAAGTCAAAAGAAGAGGTGAAATTAATATTGTGACTTTTTCGAATTCTCCCCCAGAGTCACAACTTATGAGAGTCACAAAATCAATCGAAATTGTGATCTCCTTCATAGCAGGTCACAACTCACAAATTACATGTGTTTTACAAATTTGAAATCATGATCTATTTAATTTTTAAACAACATTGAATTTTTTTAGATTAGGAGAGAGAAAATTAAAGTGGATATCGGTATATCTTTCATCCGAAATAAAAAAAAAACAAGATTTTAACAACAGCACAGAATTTTTCTTTAACGCAGGAAACAAATGGCTCATTCGCTATCGAAAACAACATTTTTAAATAGTTTTTTCACTTCTATTTTGCAAACATATATGTATATAAACAATTTTTTTTACTCACTTTATTGCTAAAAAATGGATGAAAACTTGATTAATTAAGTTTTGAATAAATATATTTGGCCCAATTGAAAATCTTTTTTTATGTTTTTAATAATCAGCTGTTGCAATTATGGCCTACAAAATTCACCTTTGCTATGTTGAGTTTAGTTGTGAGCTTTCTTGTGATGATTGGGGGAGAATTCCAAAAATGTTATCGAGTCACAACAATCCTCACAAGGAATAGTCATAAGAGCTTGTGACTTGTGACTCGTCACAAGGGGAGAATCGGGCTGTAAATCAAATAATTAATTTAAATAATTAACAACATTATTTATTTGATTCAAGCTTCAAGCAAAAAGAAAATCAATTAACAAAACATCATATTATGAATTAATCAAAACTGGCACTAGTTTTTGTTCATCTGTTTTAGACCAATTTAAATTTGTGAAATTAAAATCACCCATAACACAAATCTTACAATTTGTTGAACAGCAGACGCATGAGGTCTTCGGGACCTCAAACAATATAAATAAAACTCATGACTGGATCGCACGAACTTGATCTTGTAGTTCAAGTTGCTTGCAATTTCAAAGACTATTTTATTGATTAATTAATTTGATTCATATGTATGTATACATATGCATATGTATGCAATTAATAATAGCAATTATTATATTAATTTATTTAAATATTAAAAGTATTTATTATGAGAAAGTGGAATGAAGAAGCTTATATTAAACTCGTTCTTTAAAACAACTCTTAAAAAAGATTTTTTCACAATTTAAAATCTCTTTTTTTTCGTATTCAACCAAGAATTAATAGAAGTAGCGAAGGCTAAAAGCGAATTTAGAACTATATTTTTAAAATTGCGAAAAAAATCAGTATTCAATTTTTTGTTTTTACCATTTTTTTCGAAAATTATTAATACAAATAAATTGATTTCGAAATAATATAAAAAAAACAGACTTCTGGCTTTCAAAAAAGGTAAAACACTTTTAAGCAAGTGTTGCCATTTTTTTAATATTTTTTTTCTATTTTAAATACTTTTTTTTATAAAATGCGCCAAAACACCATTTTCGCTCTCGATTTCAATTAAGCTGCCATATAATGAAATTAAGTATATAACGGGTGTTTTTTACTTGCGAAAATAGGTACTATATGGCAAGTTATGTTTTCGTGCAAAAAATCGAACTCGAGATTTTGATCAAACTTGACATTACGATGATAGCGAAGACGAAAAAAGTGGGTCTCGCAAAAACGTCCGTCTGTCTGTCTGTCTGTCTGTCTGTCGGTTCGACTACAGCCTAAACGGATGGGTCGATTTTCTTTAAACTTGGTACCTAGCGTTTTTTGGACATTCCCCCACCCGTTTTTTTCTCTTTTTTTTAGGACCAAAATTAACAGTAGATGTCATACAAAATTTCTTGGCCAAAAAGTTAAAACTTATTTTTCTCAAATCCAGCGCTACCGAATTTGTTTTTAAGAACTCAATAAATTTAAATAGTTATAAGTTGCCGTTTAATAAAAAAAATGGTTCCGAAAAATAGTTATTAATGGTACCTCCCAAAGAACCATTTTTTTGATTTTCGCTTTTCTCGAAAACGGTTAAACTGATTCTGATCAATTTTTTATGAAGAATTATTGACACATTCTAAATAATATTGTGTACCAAAATTTTCAAAAAAATATTTTTTAGATTTTTGAAAAAAGTTTTAATTTTTTTTTTTGAAAACTCAATATTTCAAAAACGACTTGGTCGATTTTTATTAAACTTGGTAAATAGTAGTTTTTTAACTTTATCTAGAAGATTTTTGTCAAAAATTATTCTAATACCCAAAAATAAAGGTGCCTCCCATACAAATCTTAAAAAAAAAAACGTTAAGAAAAATATTTTTTTTCTCAAAAACGACTCCTACGATTTTCATAAAAGTTTTTTGTGTGTTAAAATTAGTACGATCTACCAGTTAAAATTTTTAAATTTTATACTTTACGTTTATTTACAGTACCTCTCATAGAACGGTTTCTTTGATTTTCGACTATCTCAACATCTGATCAATCGAATAAAATAAGATATTTTATACAGAAGTCTGTAACAAATATAAATAAAAGTGCGTATCAAAGTTTTCTAAAAAATTATTTTTTATTTTAAAAAAAAAAATCAAAATTATTTTATGAAAATTCGATATTTCGAAAACTGGTAGCAGATTTTTTTGTGAAGTTCTCAAAAATGTTAACGAAATTTTATATATAAAAAATTAATTATTTTAAAAACCGCTCCTACGATTTTCAAAATTTTGTTCTCATAAATAAAGATTTATATAAGAAATCAGATGGTATACATCGCGTTGGGTTAAAACGGATTCAAAGTATTTTAATCAATTTCTTTCTAATTTTGTTGATTTAAAACAATTTACCAGTTTAAATAATATAATTTCCTTTTATGCATATTGCATAATTATGTGCAACACAAGCCTATATTGTTAATTTTTGTATACTCACATAATACCACCTGCAACGAAACTAAGATTTGGCAAATGGATAAAATATATACTCCTATAGCTAATTTATTTCAGACTATAGAACCACAATGTGATCGCGCATAAGAGCAAGTTCGTGCGACCCAGTCGTGCATATTTTTTTTATAGGAAAAGAACTTTAAATTGGCAACACTATTTTAACATTTTGTCAGCTGTCAAGTGATTTATTTTTAGTTTCGTTTGGCATTTCAACATGAATAGACTGATGCCTGAACAATGCATTCAAATTGTGCAAAATGGGGTCGAAACGAGATCGTTGTTGACCCCGATTTTCACAAGAAATTTTGAAACCATTGACTACTTAGAGGACAACATTCACCGCGTTATTGCCGATATACGGCCACAAATGTTGGAAAAGGTCATCGAAAATTGGACCTTCAGATTAGACTACGTCCGATCTTAGCTGTGGCGATCATATGTAAGAAATCATATTTAAATTACAATGCCAGAAGATTATCTTTCGAATTAAGTAAATTTCATGTCAATTTAAAAAAATCATATTTGTTTTATTCCATACCAAATTTCTATACCTCTAAAAAAACACCCTTTAGATAATCAATATAAGCTTTCATATGACATAAGTTTCATCACTGTTGAGCAATATTGAAAAAGGGCCCAGAGTCCATACAATTTTGCCCATGGTCCTTTGCACGAAAAATGGTAGGAAAATACATGACGCGCTTACGAACACACCTAATTGGAATCAATTTAAAATGCTTTAAGATAAAAACAATAAAAATAAAAAAAAGCGACCAACATAAAATTCAAATTGAAATGAGCTGTCAAACTAAATCATCAAATTTGACATGAATGCACTTTTTTCCTAGTTTTTACTCCTATCTATGTACCTCATTTCAGATCTTATTAAAACGTTGTATAAAAACTATTAAGAACAAAATATTAATTTGAGCAATTGAACTGAACGTCCCATAGTAATTATTATCTGATGAATAGTGTTTTTTTAATAGTCAAAGTTGTACCTGTTGTTCAAAAAAATGTGGGCATTACAGTATATGTCAAATATGGTACCTTCTTGATACAAAGGTATTTATTAACGCTGAATCCAATAAAATTAAAACAAAGGCAATACAAGCAACTTTAAAAAAGAAATATGTAGTAATTTTACAAAAATGTATTCAATAACAAATAAATTTTAAAGCTTTCTCTTTCACATGTCATATGAATTGTATTTATAGACTAAGCAGCGAACGTCAGATCACTTAGCTCCTAAGCGAGTAAAAGGTTAAAACTAGTGTAAAATGAAAGATAACATCAAACCGAAAAGAATGAAGAATTTATTTATTTATGATTGGGTCAATAGAAAGGATTCTTGTTTTTATTAAAAGTGTTATTCGAATCTTTTAAGGCTGCAATCATTTTTGTTTTTTTAACCTTTCCAAAATTTTATTGTGAATAAAATAATTGTAAAAAATAACGCAACTTTTGACGTCATACACCCAAATTTAGCAACGCAACCCGTGGGTTAAGTTGCTTTTTGAAATATCTATCGATTAAGTGGTTCTACAATCTTTTACTTTATGAGCTAAGTGATCTGACGGTGGATCGGCTGTTCGCCTATTATCTATTACACTTTTTCCAAATCCAATCACAATCATAGAGCACCGAATATGTTTGTTCAAGAAAAATAGATGTGTAGGTACCTACTTATATTCAAGCATAATGAGACTAATTCCATCATCGATTGGTTTTGGTAATGTACCTACACTTTTACCAAAAGATTTTAAGGAAAATATGAATCTAAGAAGAAAATAACAAATTCGAGTTGGCACTTTAAAATATAGTAGGTAGGTACCCTGATGACTTGCACCTATTCCTATAGTACATCAAACAAAACCAGTTAAGGCATTTTTGAAATAAATGCTCATTTTTTCCAATTGGAAATAAGCTATTACGGTAGGTCATCCCATATTATACATGCCTTCATGGGCCATATTTCCCGCACTTTTAGTGCACAGTGTAGTGTAGTCTCATGAATCATTTTAATATCGTAAGTACTCAACATTTCCAATAAACTTCCACTCACTCTTCGAAGCACAACAATATTTATCAATGAAATTGAGTTAAAACTCAAAGCGTAAACATACGATACTTGTTAACTGTCAACTTCAGAAAATAAAACTTCCATTCATCATCGCTGCGCTTTCTATTTTCGTAAAATAAAGAGTTTTTTATACATATAAACCCTTAAGAGAACATGCCATTCTGAATCTCCCCCGCATAGTATAAATATTGCGTGCGCTTTCTTTTGCGTGAGTATGAGTACAATGAAATAACACATACACATTATACAAAAATAACCATCAACAGCTTGCACTTGATTACAAATATTGCGGCAGTGCAATCGTAGAAAATTGCGGTAGGACCACAAAGAATACACGGAGCAAACGCAAGTTAGGGCAGGGGCAATAGCCCAATGGGTACCAAAGACCTCTAAAGAGAACCAAAATCAAAATAGAGAAAGAAAAAGAACTCTGTTTCTTTTTCCTTGTGTCTGCTAACAGCTAGTGCTTCTGCTACAAGAGCATAAAAGAAAAAGATACATAAATATTTAAACTTCACCAACCATTTTCTCTCAAACTCAATGTGTCTCGGTGTTAAATTGCATGAGTCTGCCTCTGGCTTTGGTACTGCTCAACTCACTGCGTAGAGTAAGGGAAAACGATTTCCTAGTTTTCTACCCAATTTAAACGAAACGCGACCTAGAATCTCATTTCTGATAGAGGCTCTTGGATAAATTTTCCAGTTCACATTCGGTTATCGTACTGGTTGGTAGTACACGCGTAAAGACGAGTTAATTGAACAATTGTGCCCACTCAAAGGATTTTTCATTTTACCCTAAACGGATTATTTAATTTTGTCAAAAACCTGCATAAATTAAAAAAAAATATTTTTTTTTTATTAAAAAAAAAATCTGAGTCGACGGTTTGTTGAACAATTCTCGCACCGTTGGCAGAGTTGAACTATCTGTAATTTTACTCTACAAATACCTACCTATCCCAATTTATTTTTGTTTTGAGTTAAAAAGTGTCAGAAGTGGTTTAGGTCATGCAACAGTGTAAATAATAAGTAAAATTAAGGAGCAAAAGTGTCATCGAATTTTATTATTTATCGATAAAGCCAAAGGATTATGTTAAAAAAAAGAAAAATTATTGATACACATTAGTATCAATATTTTATGAATTTCTACTTATCTACCTATACATTGCTACTTGAACGAGTATGGATTAATTTATATTAATGGAATTTATCTTCCAACACTCAAAAAGTGTAAAGATTCTTCAAGGGGTGCTAAATCTGAATATAAACTTAACAATAATTTGTACATGGAAAAAGTTCTATGCATCTATTTAAAAAAAAAATTAAAAGAATATGTCCTTTAGAATTTAATTTAAAGTACCTAACTCAAGCGTGTCGGCTAAAATTCACTTAGTATCAAAAATAAAATATTTAAGAAATTGAGATTGAGGTTTTTGGAATCCAAAAGTCACACTTTACAGATATTGAAATACCCATGTATATTTATAGTGGTTACCTAAATATGAAGATATGTCTCAGTATCTGTAGATTTTCCAGCTAAAATTTAATTTTTTTATTTTACTTCTCTTGATAAAACGAGTTTGAGTTGTGAAATTTTTATTCTGAAAGTGCAATAGCGTTTTTTTTTTGGCATGGCTGTCTATCGATACGCATCATGGTTATAATTTTGAATGAAAGTTATTCAAACATTTTATGATCTTGTTCAAATAAACCGTTAAAATTTTAACTATATGGAATCATCTTGAGTTTTATAAATTTTAAGGATGCAGTCAATTACTTCGGTGAATGTGTATTATTTCTGCCGCTAAGACTGTACATACCTATACGAAAAAATTTTACCACTATGTAAATTTTTGAAAAATGTTCCAAAATTTGGAAAAAAATCTTTTGCAAAAATTCTTGAAAAATGTTCAATGTTACAATTTTTACTATAGGTATTCAATTTTTTTTTTTATTAAAACCAATATTAGAATGTACTGCACTGTTAATAAAGTTCAAGGTTTGCATCACGAAACTCTCTTGGGGTTCGAATGCCTGGCTCAGGACACCTAAAAACAAAAACGATTCCTCTGCCAGGAATTGGCAAATCCTCCTACATTATACCTTTTCATGAACATTACCACTTTAGCCATTCGCGGATACAGCAGAAAAGACCAATTACAAGCAGAGAGAAGGAAAGTTTTGTCCCGCCACAAAATTTAATTGATATTTTTGATTTCCTTGTCTACTTCGATCCCAAGACCTTCGGTGCACAGGTTGACAGTCCTACAGTCCTTAATTATTATTCACTATACATATATTTATAAAATAATTTATTTATCTTTACTCACCTCGTACTTTACGACCGCCACGGATTTATAAGCTAAGATAGAAAATATTTGAAAAAAAAAAACAAAAATAAATAAAAAAAAGAGATACTCTTAAGAATATTATGTATGTAATAACAAATGACTATTTGAAATCTGAAAGTTTTGTAAAGTGTCAATTTTTTTAGAAACTAACGTTTAAATTCATGCTATCATAAACTGAAACAACGATGTGCGTCTGAAAATCCTTCTATCTTTTATTATTTTATATCAGAAAATTCAATTTAGCACTCTATTACGAATTAAAAACAATGTCTGTCATTCTAATCATATGCAAAATATAATTTGTTGAACATAATACCTATATTTTACCTATACTGACATAAACTCTACTGACACTTTCTAATGAAATTCTGATCAAATAACTTGATTTTAATTAAAAAAAAAAAAAAAAATACAATTTACTAAATGCCATTTATACTTCTTTTGAAATGATCTAGTGTGGTAAAACCAAACTTTAAAAGTATCGTGCAACATTTACTGCAATAGAGGAGCGTTTTTGTCTTATACCTTTGAACAGAAATCGCACGAAGTATTTGAAAACCGTTGGTGGATATTTGTGGATTATGTATCTAAAATAATTGAACATTTTCAGTTTGATTAGAAATCATTCCATGGAAATTGTTTCATTAGCAGTAGAAAAAGAAAACTTCTTACTCTCATAAAAATAAATACCTAAAGTGTGGTAAGAAAAGCAAACAAGAATCGATTAAAAAACAAAAACAGTTTTGTTCCGGAATGTTGTGATCTATGTGCGTCTGTCGTGATTAAACATTTGTATTCATGCCCCTAGGATAACAGTGTTAAAAAAAATAATAATAATTGTTGTGAATTACACGGTTTTTATAATAAATTAAAATTGAGTTTTTATGGAAAAAAAATTAATTCAAAAGAAATAATGTCCCATCAACTTAAAAATAAAATATTACACGAAAAGTAATAAAGTTTTTTTTTAAATTAGAGTGCGCTTCAGGCACCAAATAAAAAAAGAAACGGATGAATTTAAGTGCACCACACTTGAGTGATTTTAATTGATTAAACTTATAAATGTATGTAGTTCACTCATTAGAGCGAGAATTGCGTGTACCCACTTGAAATGAAAATGTTTTAAAAAATATACTATACAAAGCCCAAAGTACATAGAACGTTAAACCTAATTGCAATTAATTGCAAAAAAAAATGAGTTATTTGAAAGAAAAGTGTGTCTAATAGCAACCAGCTTAATAGTGGTATACAATAAATATAAAGACAATCTAAAGGAATTTCTATCTAATCCAAAAATAACTTTAAACATATTCATATACCTATATACATACATATATGCTGATACAACAAAACGTAGGTGGCTTGGATCTTTCATAATGAGCTTCATGGTCTGATGGAAATAAACAGGTTGGTAGACTAAACTATATGGTTTTCACTTCTTTTGTTTATTTTTTAGCATTATTATATTATGTTCTATTATGCTATTCCTTCGTTACGTTCGTTGGCTGTGTTAAAAGGGGAAATATTTTGGTTTTTAGGAAAAAAGGGTGTTTGGGTTCAGCGATTTTAAGTAAATTTAAAGTCTGCAACAGGAAAAAGGAACTAAACTGACTTGTTGATTTAGACTCTAGAGGTTGATTAAAGTTCATTCAACTACAAATTATTCGAATTTATGTGTTATAAAAATCAGCGCTGTTTTACCTTACTTTATTATTTTCGGATAAGGAATAGAATAGATGGCAGCGACAAATTTTTTATCCAAAATGGAATGCATAAAGAAACAAAACTATAACAAACAAAATGGCAATCACTTGTTCGGTGATTATGTCAAAACAAATTGAATACACAATGACATTATATTTTTGTTTTGCTTAATTACCTATGTATTCCTGAAGTGTAAAATTACACATTAAATGGATTGGCACAAGCGTTGCCACACAGAACAAAATATTAAGGACCAATTTGGGGGACATTTAATAAAAGTGCGGGCAACAACTTGTCAGAGAAAATTTTTCAAAAAATTAAATTAACTATGAAAATGACAGTTTTATTTATATTTTGATACTAATTGTTTGATATAAAAAGTTTTTTTTTTTTTTTAATAAATACATTGCCTACCTATCACACTTCTTCAATTCAGTTGATACATATTTATGGCGGTCAAATACTAACAAAAAAAAAAACAAATGGTTAATGTTGAAAGGAACATATAGCTAAATAAATTTATTAACATAATATTTTAAGTTAATAAACTAAAACTTGAGTCATCTGTAAGACATACAAATTTTATTTTTAAATTGTTACGATTGTGACAGGTTACCTACGTTATGGATGTGATCATCAAATATGATTTTTATTTTACGCGATAATTAACTATAGCTTAATTTTTCACATGAAGTGGAATAGACTTTCTCTTGTAAAGTGAAGCTTTTCTTCCATAAAAGTTAATACACGTCTCACTCCAATCAAATTTTAGGAGTATATCCCTGCATAACTTAAGACTAATTTTATAAAATGACAACTTGAAACGGATGGGACACAACTTCGGGAAAAGCATAGGTACATTTTAAATGCAATGAAATTTCGACAAGCGATAGATCACTTTGCTACTACTTCTCAACTTCACAAAGTTTCATAAAAATTTTGGTTACAAATACAAAATATTTTTGTTAAAAGCGTCAGAATCAGCACAATCAACAAACAATAAAATTGAAAAAGCAAGGTTTTCAACGCATGCTAAAGAAAATTGACCTCTGGACCAGCGTTAGAACTTTACTCCAATCGGAGTACATTTACTCCAATTTTGAGAAAGAAAGTAAATCTCCACCACTTCGTTTTTTTTGAGATCTACTCCTTTTTCCCACACTAAAAAATCACAAATTCTTTAGCCAAACTGTGTGTGTTGTGTGTGTTGTTCAGTTTTCTAACCAACTCTGGCTCTGTCTGAACGTTTAAATTTAAAATTCTATTCAGTTCTGAAAGTGAATTTGTGTATGTGATTTATTTTGTTTTTGTTATAAATATACAATTTTTGAAGGTTTTTTCTTTCGTTTTCAAATCTACTCCAGAAATTTCCTTTTAACTCCCCTTTTTTACAAATCTGCTCCGAAATTTTACTACTGAGGTTCTAACCCTGCTCTGGACTGCAGCAATATAGCTATGCTTTTGAAATAAAACATTGAAGCTTTATCGCTTTTTTCAAATATTTAAATTCATACTTTGTGTTTTTAGTTGAGACCCCGTTTATATAGCATCAGTTCAGTGTATCACCTCTATATGTAGGTAATAGTAGGCATCACATTTGTTTTAATTCAGTTTTGTTTTTTTGTTTAAAGCCGTCAAATAGTATGTTATCTTGTTTAAGGTGAAACATTTTGCTTTGTGGAATATTATTTTAATAAATAGAAAAAAAAAAAAAAAGAAATTGCGGGCCATTATAAGATTCATTTTATCTTCACTGTACTATCAAAAGTGTAAACTTATTTGTACAGGAATAAATTATGTTAAATAAATTAATCTACTAATATTCCTGCAAACAAACAAAACGCACACAGGGTTGGTAGAGAGTAGTAACTAACTAGGCCCTGGCTCTCTAAGAGGTATCGCGCCACCAGTTTTTTTAATGACTAAAATATTGTTTTTGTTGTCAATTCAATAGTTTTTTTTCTTTTCAAAAAATAATTTATGAAATAATCCAATACTCTTCTAATATGAATTTGTGCTGTGTTTGTGTCTTAGGTAATAATTTTTACTTATTTTTCCCGATTTTCGTTCCTAAAAATATGGCCACCACTATTATGATAGGCATTTATAAAGAAATAAATTGATTTTACATTTGATAACTTGGAGTTAATATCTTATGTTTTTGTTAGTACTTAACTAAGAAATATTTTTTTTTTTTTTAATTTGACAGGTTTGGGTTTGTCTTTAATCTCGCACTGAAAAACTAGACTTACAAAAAATTTGTTTTTACGATTTGAATTTTAGGCAGGGTAAATACAAAATATGAATTAAGTAACTACATTATGGGTGTACTCAATGCTCATATATTTTCTAAAATATAAAAGTAATAATTAATGATAATAATAGGCGTGGTTTTTTTCTTGTCCTAGAAAACAGATACAAGAAATGTATTTACGAAAAACAAAAACTTTAAATCAGTCTCTAATTTCACTTGTTGATTTTTGGTTTATGTCTTAAGCCTGGGGGGTCATTCCGTAATTCGATTATCGCCACACGATATCGTTTTGACGACAGCTTTGAATCACGTAAAAGCAATAATCACTATCGACTGAAAGATATCGTCTTGACGGTCGAAAATTTGCTCTCCGTAACTCTAAAATCGTCAAAACGTGATCGTTAAATCGTTAGCATTTGAACGATACCTATTAAGCTATCGTCTTGTTTCGTTTTTTTGTTTTTGTAAGCAATTTATGCCTTTTATCATATGAAGGAACGAAATGTAGGGTTCTTCAATAAGGGCAGTTAGATGTTTTCGATAGATCCTGGGTTTCGTTGACGCAAAGGCGTTGGCTGATTGTCCACTGAATTGGTCGACTCAAATTTGGGCACCCAACTTTGGATAATAGACATGGAAGGACAACCATGTAAACCGTAAAATGGGCGCAACGCACGTATCGTTGCCTAAAAGATTTGTATATTAAAGTTCTTTTAATTGTACGTGTCGTTCATAATCGTATAACTTGCCATGGTGATTTGGCATCAGTAAATAATAAACAAAAGATTTAATAGATGTCACCGTCAAAATCTGCCCGCTGTAATTGAAAACCCTATAATTAATTATATGTAGTTTGCAGGATAGGTGGAAAACCGATTTGTTTAGGCGACTTCACGATTTGCCCGCACTTTTATTCACTTCTTCTAAATAAAAATTGGTATATTTTGTGAGTTACTGACAAAAATAAATTACAAAATTGTCATTTATGACAATGATTGAAAAGTCAATCCTTCTAAAAGTGTGATTTATAATAAACGATTGACGAGACGATAGTGATTGTGTTACGTGAAGCAAATTGATGACGATAAAGTGCACGATTATCGTTTAGAAGAATATCGTTTGAAAAATTACGGAATGACCCCCCTGTATAAAATATGGACATCAAGGCTTAAGTTCTTAACATTAATACATATTTTATCCAGTCCAATAAAATGTAAAGAAAATAAGACCTGAAACACATCTAGACTAACGATAAGGTTTAGTTTAGTTGCTATGGTATTTTATTAGTTTTTTTTACTTTAAATTCAATAGACAATACATTCAATATAGGTACGTAGTTCAGCTATTATTATTTTATATTAAGGAACAATATTTCAGGAACGAACCGATACAGAGTAAACTGCAGGAAGGCAATAATTTTTTGCAATAATATTGGATCGTGTAAGGGAGACGCATTTTCTCGCAAAATGTTTGGCCAATATCTTGCGCAATAATATTGCGTGATGTAAGGGCCGCATTAAACTGCATTAAAGTTCCATTTTAGTTTAATTTTATATACCTAAATAAATCTGATGAATAAATGCTTAAAACGCTTTAGGCAGTGCGCTCAGCACTTCAATGTAATATAAGATTTGTATGTACGTATACTTGGTTCAATTTCTAAAAAAGTAGAAACTTTTGTATTAATTTCTATCTAGCTTGCCAAAGAAAGCCAACCCTCATAGTTTTTATTTGCTCTAAAGGGCAAGTATTGATTTCGAGTAAAACAAAATTCGACGTTGTAATCAAAACTAACACTACGATGATGGAGAAGTCCAAAGTTTCGTCAAGTCGTCGGTCTGTGCGCTCACTGTAATTTGATCTAGAGCCTGAACGGGTGGTCCAATTTGCATGCAATTTGGTACAAAACATTTTTATGTGATAGTCTATAGAGGTAAAATTCGAATTTTTGTTTAAGCTCACCTAAGTAGAACGGGTAGCTGCCATATACAAACATTTTTTTTTTTAATTTTATCGAAAACGACTCTAACGATTTTGATTAAACTTCGTTCCTGAAAAGACGAAAGTATTTGTTACAAAACTGCTTTTCAGGTTTTTGGCAAAAAACGGCCTTTAGTCCATAAAAAAAAAACGGAAAAACGGCATTATACGTTTTTTTTGAGAAAATAGTTTTATTTTTGCGTTATTCACGTAAATTTTTTCCACGGCCATAGCTCCCGATTTTATTATAACTGTTCAATCTTTTCAATAGTTCAAACAAAATTGCATTTAAACATTTTCATATAAATAATTCGAACTGAAAAATAACAACCAAACAAAAAACTTCATTACTTATTATTCTGTTCATAAGCGGAGAGGCTTATCGCCATTAATTAAGCGGAATGGTGGATTTATTTTACATGCACTACAAAATACACCTATTTGAACCATTAACATTTATCTTTGCGGTGTGTCTGCGTTACAGTTGCAAACCACAAGAGCAAGTTATGGGTGATTTTTTAAGAGGCTTAGAACTTTTTTAAAAAAAAAAACACAAAAAATTCGAAAAAATGAATGAAATATTTATTTGAATCGATAGTTTGAACCTTGCAATTTAATGTTTAAAGATAATTTCATGCAAATGTTGACCGCGGCTGCGTCTCAGGTAGCCCATCCGCTGAGTCCAATTTTGGCATACTCTTTTACACATATCGGCCGGTATCTCACGAATGAATGCTTGGATGTTGGCTTCCAGTGCGTCAATCGAAGCGGGCTTTTCCCTATAGACATTAGCCTTGACATACCCCCACAAAAAATAATCTAATGGTGTCAAATCGCACGATCTAGGCGGCCAATTGACCGGCCCGAAACGTGAAATTAACTGTTCACCAAACTCGCCTCGCAATTGCGCCATTGTTTCGCGTGCTGTGTGGCATGTGGCACCGTCTTGTTGAAACCACATATCATGCAAGTCAAGAACTTCCATTTCGGGCAAAAAAAAGTTTGTTATCATCGCTCGGTAGCGTTCACCATTGACAGTAACGCTGCGATTCGCATCATCTTTGAAGAAATATGGCCCAATAATGCCGCCGGCCCATAAACCGCACCAAACAGTGGCTTTTTCGGGATGCATTGGTAGCTGTTGCAATGCTTCTGGCTGATCTTCACTCCAAATGCGGTAATTTTGCTTATTTACGTGGCCATTCAACCAAAAATGAGCCTCATCGCTGAACACAAGCAGCGCGCGATGAACATTTCGAACCGAGCACGAATTTTGATAGTAAAATTCAATAATTTGCAAGCGTTGTTCATTTGTAAGACGATCCATGGTTAAATTGCAAACCAAACTGAAGCTGTTTGACAGTGACACAAGGTACTAAACACACGTCAGCTGTCAAAACCATTGTTGCCAAAACCAAACCAGCTAAAAAATCACCCGTTATTATTATGTATATATGGAAGGTTGTTTTAAGTTCACTCGTTATATTTGGAGCGAAAGTGATAGAAACGCGTTTTAAATCATCTTTTTATCGTTTTGTATGTTCTGTTCAAACAGTGTTGATTGATTTGCGGTTGTCTGTTTGTGTGCATGTGCATGTTTCCGAAAGATGTTGTTGATTTTTTTTCAGTAAAAATTTATTTTGGGCTGTTTGTTGTATGTATTTGTGCTGCTTGATGTAATTTGGCAATGAAAGAGGAAGAGTTGTAAATAGCTATAGTCGTTATTATTCGATGGCCATTGGAAATTTAAAACTTATAAATACGTATAAATAGATGGCTTTCAAAGAGCTGTCGCACCACCAAATTTGTTTGCTTATTGTAAATATAGATGCTGTCTTTTGTAATAAATAACATTTTACACTTACATGCCAGAAACCTATACCTTCTCAGCCAAACATACCAACAAAAACTCCAATTACATAGTTTATTTAATGCAATTCATCGCGTGTGAGATAATTAATTGCACTCTCATAAAACAAAATTATGTTGTGCATATATTATACATTTTGTATTATTCCACTGACATTGTTCATACATAGGTATGTAGAGAGAGATTTTTATATCCAACCATGCAAGGGCAAAATTAATGTTATTAATTAAAAATTATTTGCAACTAACTATAACTACGACACCGTTATGACTCATATCTAGTTGCAACTTCGTTTTGAGAGCATTATAACATTCAGCAACGTTTATTATTGCTGTCGATCGACAAGTTTAATGAATGAAAGCTTTAGCCTGGTTTCACTTTCACATGCTACCATTAACTATCATGAGAAAATTTGAGAACTATTTTTTTATTGAAGTGATGAATTCACTATACTTTAATGCTGAAGCAGGCTGCTATTCTGTTTGAAGAACTTCGACACCTTCAATAATATTATTTAATGCTTTAGTACCTACTTTTGAAAAAATTAATTTTAAACTTTAAATCAAGTTGGCGGGCAATTTCGGGAAATAGTTAAAACTTATGTAGCAAAGTTGTGTTTATTTCAGTGTCTAAATTATTAAATCTCGGATAAAATTTATAAACCAAATCTTAATCCAGTTTGGACACTGCCTAAAGCCGAAAATTCTGAATAGTTGGTCCTAATAATAAGAGCGCTTAGGGTAAAACTATTTAACAGTGGATCACATTCTTACTCCCCGCCCTATTGCTTTTAAACAATTATTTTTTTTCGGTTTCACTTGCCAGTACCTCTTGTATATATTTTCTTTAGCTTGATCTATAAGAAAGATGTAAACAAAAATAATTTCACTGTAGCAGAGATGTCACACAGTGAATCACATAAATCAGTGAATTATATAGTGCATCAGAGTTCAGAAATCATTGATTCGAATAAAATCCTGTTTTTTCTTAAGTTGTCTGTTTTTATTAATAGTACAATAGGAGCTGAGTACAGTAAGAACAAATAAAAATTACAATTCGTTTGCGTTTAATTCTTATAGGTATTTAGCGAACATCCATGCTTGAAAAATTCACAATGAATGCGAAATTTGAGTTCTGGATTATTATCCACAAAAATTAAATATCTACTTAAATTACATTTGTATACCAAAATAAATTAATCCAACAAATGTTTAAGTTCAGTAAATCACTTGAACAAATGTAACACTTTTAATAAGATACGACAGATACTTTTTTACTAAAACAAAACAGATATGTAGACGTGTGGGTTTGTTGCTGTCGAAAAACGTATATTGTGCTTGCCGAGAAAGCTTTTTAAGCCAACAATAAGCTTCATAGCTCAAGCGGATCAAAAATTAGAGTAAGGGTTTGTTTCACAATTTCTCAGCAAAGTTCTTATTACTTACTTACTCGACTTTTAAATTATCCGAAAATAAATCTTTTCAGTAAAAAACGTTGCTTTTCACAATTTATCTTAATTACAAATATATGTGTCAATTAGCTTCTCAGTGTTCCAGACAAAATAGTTTTTAGTGAGGAAAAATTCAAAAAAAAATATTAATATTTTCGTTTCCACGTAAATTTGATAATTGATACTTCATCTGGCCATTAATATACTTACGGCCAATTTCTTCACAGAGTCCTAACGCGAGTCCGGTAATCGTCCTAAAATTAGTACTCAAATTGGTATCAACTCATTTCTTCCCAAACGTTCTTGGTCCTAGTCTTGTCAATTGGGTACGGAGCATTTTTAAGAACTCTGTACTGACTAGATCCTCAAAATCAGCTAGAATTTGGTTACTTTATCAGTTGGTAGTTCTCAAATCAGTACCAAATGATTTCTTCACATAAGTACTAAGCCCTAGTTCTGTCAATAAGTTGGTATCGTAGGTACAATTTAGGACTCGGTATTAAGAAGGACTTTAAAATCGGCGGTCTAGCGACGCTAATACCTGATTCAGAGTAATTTTTTCATTTTCTTCCATGAGTCCGTTGTTGAATTTCGATAGTTTCTTGGTTGTTGTTTTTAAATAGGTAATAAATTCGGATGATATTGATTACGTGAATTTTGAATTTTCTTTTTTTTTTTGTATGGTATCTACGTAATGTATGTAGGTGTTGGTGTACCTATTTTGCAAAGGCCTTATATTTAATGGTGACAATTTGAAATATTTGTTTGCAAGTAGACTTCGTACTGAACCCACCTTTACTTTAATACATTTTACTAGTTGGACCATAATGAATTATATTTTTTTCAACCCCAACTGCAATTATACGTACAGTTGCACATTGAAGAATAAGTGTTCCATTTATATAGAACTTGATGGGATAACATAAATGACAACGGATATATTATTGTTGACGTTAATGCTGCCGTAAAATCACATATTGCCGAGGTTTATGGACATTATATTGCGAAAACACGCCCCATCTGAAACTATCAATAGTGTTGTAGACAGTTTCAAAAACCTATCAGAAAGTCTATATCCACATATCCCAAACTTTTCAGATAATCGTTGTTGTTTGAAGGGATTAAAACAAACCCAAAACCTATCCTGATAGCTCTGGATAGTTCCCCTCTGAATAGTGAACCGAACATGAAATGCACACAATAAAGAGCATGTCACACACATTCCTACCCAGAAAAATATCAAAAACTCCACGCAAGAACTAACACACAATACAAATTTAATTGATTGTTGAACTGCGTGAAATCCTTAATCACCTTAATTTGATTAACACACGATGTTCTACTGAAATCAAATGCTTCACCTGGAAGGGAAGCTGATAAACCACTGAAATTGGTAGGATTGGAATTCTGCATCTTCTCACTGTTTTTATGGAGCAACGACGACCGTTTTGCTATATTAACTGCGTTAATTGAAGACCGGAAAATTGTTGATTACAGTGACAAATTTCATAGTTGACGCTGCTATCAGGAGAGACAGTCATAATGGAATGGATATTATATCCTCTTTTTGTTAAAATTGACATAATTTATTCGAAAATAGAATAAAATAAAAATCGCTCAGTCAAATACACATAAGTCGAAATCAGAATTAGACCAGTTCTAGACGTATTAATCCCTAGCACCGCTTGTAGGATTTAGATCGAATACTAGTGAAGTGAAGAATTTCTCAGGTACTTACTTTTCTTTAGGACCGAGCACCAGATCTAGTGGTCTATCTAGACTGGGTACTAGGCTGGATTAGTACTTCTGTGAGGAAATTGGGCGTTAGAACTTTACTTATAAGGTTGACTATTCAGATATTGTGAAACGTAAGTGAAGATTTTATAATTGTCTTATAAATTCCAAGTTGCTTAGTTTGAACTTTATCAGAAATTGTGAAACATAGCCTAAGAATAAGGGGGAAACGTTTCTTACATGTAAACCATGACTGACGTATTGATAATAACTTCATTTTTTTTGAAAATGGCGCAAAACATCGAGTGTAGCTTCGGCTGTGTGGCACCTAGCGCCGTCCTGTTGAAACCAAATGGTGACAATATCCTCCTCTTCAATTTTTGTGAACAAAAATTTGTTCAACATGGCCCGATAACGATCGCCATTGACTGTAACGGCCACTCCTTGCTCATTTTCGAAAAATGGCCCAATTATGCCTCTGGGCCAAAATCCGCACCAAACAGTTACTCGTTTTGGGTGTATCGGCTTTTCAATGTATGCGTGCGGGTTTTCTGTGCCCCAAATGCGACAATTTTGCTTGTTTACTACCCGCCAAGATCAAAATCATATTCGTTCAGCGGAAGGATAAAACTAATTATCTGTCAAATCAGACATGAGCTAAGTGTTACCATTCACGAAATAAGCACTAGTTGAAAAAAAAAAAAACGTTAGATGGCGGACCCTTTACTTGTCTTTGTGTACCTTTATCATTATTATATAACTTGTATAGTAAAAAAAACTTCAAAAAATTAGCATTTTTTTATTTTTTAACCTTTTGATAATTTATTATTTTTTTTGTGAGTCAATTCAGGACTAGCCTAACAAATATTTCTGTAGATTCGTGTTAATAATCTATCGAAATCGAATTACGATACTATATTATGTATATGTTCGTACTATAGGGCTGATTTCAACTAATTAGCAATCTCGATTTCGATATATGTTTGACATATCGGTTTGAAAAAAAATGGACACGAACCATTCATTTTGTCACCTACTCATCCACTTTGAATTATCGATACCTACTTGGGAAAACTGCTTAAGTGTCTTTGGATTACTTTCTTTTAGTTCATTTAAATTTAAAAAAACTTTGCCCTAGCAATTTCTACAGAACAAGTTTTTTTTTTAATGTGCTAGTATACTCAATTGTTTTACGGGATTGAAAGCTCCCATTTGGGCGCCATCTTAAAAAAAAGTGGTTTAAAATGTTTTTTTTTTTTTATATCTTGGGAATCACAGGTCTTACAAACATATTTTTAAGCAAGTTTTTTTTAGAGAATACAATCCGGGCGGATATTTTCAAGGATATTTTTATTTAAGGGTTTTTAACTTTATTTTTTTATATTCTTCTTGAAAATGAGAGCGTCTATTTTTAATTTAATTGTTATATTTTCGGTAAAAAGTATCTTAACCAAAACTGAAACTATAATTATTATTGTTCTCAAGATTTCACGAAAAAAAAAAACATTTTACACCATCTTTTCCAAAGACTGGATTTGTTGCTAAAACCTGGATAATAAGTGTTTTTTTTTTGTATTTGTTAAAAAGAAATAAGGACATGGGGTAAAATAAATGGTTTTAAATGCATATTTTTCAATTTTAGCAGCATATTTTAAACGCATATTTTCCTTTTTAAGTGAACATCCTAGTCCTAGTTATAACTAATATACACACACATTCACGAAACACAGTGTTTATTATATATATTCCGTTTAAGATACAATCACAGGCACGCGACACAATATTCAAAAATCGGGTTGTTTTTTTAATTTTTAGTTTAAATGGTAGTGGATATAATCTATTGTTTATGCATATGCAAGATGATTCCATTCGCGTGATACAACTGGCAGTTTAATTCGCTTTAAAAATCCTTACGAAGTTCCGATAGCTTTTAATATGTGTATTAATAATAATTGTTGCATTTTAAATGTAATTTTATTCACAAGTTTAAGTTATATTAAAATAAGCATTGAAAAATTGAGTTAAGTTTTATTTTTTAGAATGAAAATTGACAACAAAAGTTTTGTTAGGCAAAATAATATTTTTCGCTTGCTGTAAGGCTTATAGCTCAGGAGAAGTGAAGTTCTAATGGATCTTGTTTTTCCCGACTTGGAAAAAAGTAAGTTTTTAAATACAAATTTCACTTAGCTTGTATCTATAAAGTAGTTTTTAGTTTTTAAAGCTAAGAATTAAATGTTATTCATGTTGATTTTTATTGTTTTCTCTAAAGCTTAAAAAAAATCTATATTTCTAAGTATGTTTGGTTTAGTCCATTCTTTCTTGCCCCGTCAAAGTAATTGCATTTTTGAATTTATTTTTCACGTTTCGGAAAAGAGTAAATTTCTTATATGAAAATTTTACTTTACTTGGATGTGCATACATTATGTACACATTTAAATTAATTGAACATTTTGTATGAACATGACTCTGTAATGCATTATCTCTTAATCTTGTATTATGTACATATATAGGTATAGGTATTCAAAAATTCTGAAAATCAAAAACTCTACTGATATCCTGATGTAACAATTGAATGACTTTAATGTAATACCTACCTACTTTACAGTATTTATTCAAAAATGTGAGTGTGTCTTTTATTTAATCTTGACCACGCTGTAGCCTCAATTGTTTTGCTAAACGGTCCGAATTGCCTGAAATTTGGTACAGAGAATTCCCTAGAGCGGATATTCGAATTTAGTTTTAGCTCATCTAGAAGGGGTATAGCTTCCATACAAAATTTCAAATTGTCCTTAACGATTTTGATTAAACCTTGTGCCTCAAATGATCAAAGTAAATTGTAAAAAAATGCGTTGAGGTTTTTGGCAAAAAATTGACATAACGGAAATTGGCCTTACACGTTTTTTGAAAAAAAAAAATGCTCTTATTTTCGGTTTATTCGTGTATCTTTTCCGATTTTGTTATTATTTTGCAATCTGTTGCTTCTCAATAGTTCAAACAATATTGCAATAACAAATTTTGATAAGAAAAATGACAACATTTTTTGACTTTTTAACATTTTCTTGTTAAAGATATTTATCATCATATTAAGTGTGTTTTTGTAATCACTTGTTTGCTTTAAATAAAAATACACAAGAACACGCCATGTATAACAGTTTTCATACTTATTATTCTGTTTTTATATGCCCTTTTCATAAGCGGACATGTTTATCGCCATTATCTAAGCGGAATTGTTGTTGTATTTTACATGGAAATTACTTTTTAAGCAGGTATACCTACATGCACTAAAAACACACCTATTATTGAACCTAAATAATTATCTTCACGGTGTGCCTGCGTTACAGTTGTTAACCACAAGAGTAAGTTCCTGTGATCCAGTGGTGCGTATTTTTGTATTTAATTTTAACACTTCTATCCATATTCTTGGGATAGCATACAAGAATAACGTGAGGCCAATTTGTTGACAATGTTATAAACTCAATTTAAATCTCAATCAAATAACTCTCAATTTGGAAAATATTTTAGAAAATATTTGGAACTTGAGCATTTCCTGAGTAATATTTCCTCAGTCTAAGTTCTAATGGAATATTTAATTATTTTTGTAGCAACCGGTAGCCATTTTTGACACAAAATTCTGACATGCTAACAATAAATTTTAAAACATTTTTCAGTTTCGTTTTGGCGGTGTTTGCTTGTAGTTCATTTTATGTTAGACCGAAAAAAGTGATAATTTTAGCTTTTTACATGAGCAATTTAATGTTTAGCTTTGATGTAAGCTAATCGAGCAAAATAATCAAAATAAGAATTTAATATTCTTAGACAGGATAGTAAAAACAAATTGTTACAAAAATCCCATTTTGCTGGCTTCTGGCCGGGCGTTTAGCGTCACTCAAAATTTCTCAGCTGATACACGTTCGTCTTCTGGTTCTGGAGTTATGTTTGTGGCGTGCATGCAGACAAACAAGACTAAAATTACTGGCAACTTTATATCTTGATATTCCAATTCAAATGCTATAGATATCATTGAATTTATAAACACTGCACCACAGATTAGCCATATGAAGATGAGAATGTTTCGTACGTTTCAACCTCCAAAACCCATTTGTTTACATTGTTGTATTTGTAATTTCTTCCCGCGTCGATGAATAGATGTGAATTGCAACAACAATTTAACCGGTGTCTGAAGATCTCTACTGTCTATGTGTGAGGTTTTTATACACACATTCTCATTTTTTATCTGATATCTGACTGTTCAAGCTTGTAGGCAACTTAAAATTGCTGCCGGGGATTCTCATCTTCATGTGGCTAATCTGTGCATTGCACCATTCTATATAACCATTAAGTTTTTGGATAAATGTATATGTTATTAAATCGAGTTCTAAGTCCGTAGGGAACATCATCGCTAATAAACATTTTCGAATCTCTTATGGAGGATAGATTTTGATAATCACAATCGTGTTTTGCTCTCCCCCCTCTGGAATTTTACCATAAACAAAGAAACTTTTACTTTTCACAAGAACAAGCAAACAAACACATAGCGGCCCAAAAGTACGCGAGAAATTATTTTAATTGGCGACATTTTGAATTCAATAACGAAAAATCGATAGAAAATTGAAAATAAATGCAGAAAAATATTAAGCTTTGAAAGTGAAAGTAATTAGAGGCAGCTCGGAATAGGTTCCGTTTTAACGATATGTAATGCCGTGTAGTAACGGTTTGCTGAAATTGGTTTGGATAATATGACATATTTCAAAATTTGAATTGTATAATAACAAACGGATATTAAAATGTCTGTGTAAGATCGATGCGAATATTAACATTTTTTTACAAAAAAATACCAATTGATTTTTTAAAATATTCCTTGGCTTAAAATAATAATTAACATATATCTCAGCAAACCAAGCTTATTCATTATTCATTTCTACTATACTTATAAAGACGAACAAAATATTTATTTAGTTTGTCACGAGTAATCTCAGAAAGTATTTAACTGATTTCCTTGAAATTTTTTCATAATATTCGTTGTTTTTAAACGAATGCTTACGACAATTTTTTGGTGTGTTTAATATGTTTGTTGAATCATAAATCATTGTTAAATTATACATAGGAACTAGATATGAAAAATAAATTTATATGCAAAATTTAAAATTATAAACTATTATAGCTACATCGAAGCAAAACTTTCAAAAGTACAAAAGTGAAGAACAAAAACATTGTCTCTAAAGATGCCTGTGTGCGAAATAGTTGGGTTTGTTCTACGAAGTCGATCTGAAAATGACAGATCAAACATAATTTTGGTAAGATTTTTTGCACAGAGGCATCTCTAGCGCATAGTTTAGGCTTTATTTATTGGGCGAGACTAGAGACATGCCCATTTATAACAGTTATAACAGTTTTTCGCCATTAAAAGTTAGCGTGCGTTAACGCTCTTCACGCTACTTAAAAAAAAAAAAAAACTCTGGGTGCCTTAATTATGACCACCGGCGCCGGCGGAGGTCCCTGGCCCTGCGGGGCCGCATAAACAGTACTTTTTTAAACCAAAACTGTTATAATTGGCATGTCTTCCTTTTTTTTAGAATTCGCTAAACAGCTGAATAGATATGAAGTGCATAAATATTTATGTAGCCTCTTTTCAACGTTGCATAGATTCTTATTCATAAAACATTTCCTCATGCATTATATTTAGTTTCAAATAAAGTACCTAAAAGTTCAAATCTATTACGTTTTACTGCCACATCTGATTAAGAAAACTTAGCTGTCTGTGAAAACTCAATACAGGAATTCCCCTGCTCAGATTGAATTCGTAAAAAAAAGATAAAAACGCACTGTTTTAATTTAACCGAAAAATACTTCTTTTAAGAGAGAGTTTTATAGTCCTAATGTAGGTTTAAAGAAGAGTTTCAAATGATTCACTCTCAATTGGAATGGCAGTCTGTTTTTTTTTATAGGAATGTGTGATTTGGATCACCCCCCCCCCCCCCCCCCCCTTGACTCCCTTGTCCCCCCTTGACCATCCCTTGACATCGTTGAAAATGTTTTTGGAGATCTAGACAATAACCTACCAAGGGCACGCACATGAGGTCCATTACAATAATTCTAAGATACGCTGTATAAATATCCGATTACTGATTCCACATCCACAGCCACACTCAATTTACAAAATCTGTATGCACATGCACATTCCAATCTGGGTGCTGTTTCATTCAGCTAAAGTAGCGGTGTCGAATTGTTGTGCGGTCTTTTATTCATTCAATGCTGTTAATATCTTTGCTGCCTATTTTGTATTGTTCTTGTCTCCTCCAACTCCAAGAGCAGTCGGAAAACGCTTGTGTCAATAAAATGAGCCAAACCGTCTTATAATTTTATTTTTGTTTGTTATTTGCTGATGCTAAGTGAATTAATGAGAAGTGCCGGACAATGTGCGATGTATGAAAGGCTTTGTCTGCATAATGCCTCGTTCTTGCATTTTGAATGAAAGGAATGACGGACAGGGGTAAGTTGAAAGTATCACATTCGCTAGTTACATAAATATACATATATTATAATGGCTTTATGAACGGATGGATTAAAAAAGCGTACCTACCATGAAAAGCACAAGAACGGTATTGTTTCCCAACGAAACTGCAAATTGGAATAAATAAAAGGAATGTTGTGGGCGATTAACACAGAAATTGTTTCTTGTAACTTCTGAGAAAATATTATGATCACTTTAAAGTGTTAAATGAGATGCCAAAACCGAACAACAGTGGGGTTTGTTGCTAATATGAGATAAAGATAATTAAATCACTTTTTATGTAGTCAAAATCATAACGTTAACTGTTGTTTTTTTTTTTATTTGCTTAAAATGCTATGGAATTCTGTTTTGTGCTGCACTATTTTTGATGAAAAAAATTTACTGTTGAACACAGTCATACTTAATTCGACGATAGATATATATGTATAAACATTACAATTTTGTTAACGCAACAGCTCACAACCAGAGCACCCAACTAACAAACTCCCGGAGTCAAGCTCTTCAAATCTGAAAAAAGCTCCCATAAGATTCTTTTAAATCCTATTGCTATACTTAAGAATGAATCTCTTGTTATGAAACTCAAATTCGTCTCATAGCATTTTTATTGTAAGAGCTAAGCATTTTTTAAATTTGAAAGTACTCAAATCCTATATCTAAATCTATTTAAGTCTCATAAGTATCTTGTTATGAAATTAAAACTCTAAACGTCATTTTTAGTCTTTATAATCCCATAACAATACCTCAGTGAGACTATTCATAAATAAGTTTTTTTCAAGATTCTAATAGGAGCTACGACGCCAGCTTTGAATACCAAACGAACAGATGTTATAGTTGAATTGTACAGTGCGTTCTTTTTGTTCACAAAACTTGCTTCTGTTCATGTTTCTATCGGATTGGTTATTTGATTGGTGGTGGAAGATGTAATTTTAGATTTCAAAGAAAAGTTTGATTGTTTTCTTTGCGAGCAAGTTTCTTTGGTCGATTTTTTGTTCTGTTTGTTTATCTAATTTCGGGGTAGTAGTAAATTTGATTATAAATATTATAAGAACATCTTTTAGTACTGAAATATACTAAAAAAAAGCACAAATTTCAAACTTAAGGTAGTTAATATTACGTATATTAGTGTTATTAAAAAGAGGAAACAATCTGCCGAAAAATCGATCTCAAAAGCATTATTTTGATAGAATTGATCGAAACAACCTTATTAATTGTACAAATGGAAATCACCATGAGTATCCCATAATGTTTATGGTATATCTACTTATTCTGTTGTTGCATCGGCTGTCATCAGCTTTGGAATGATTTAAATAACACCAAGCTATATCCAGTTAACTTTGATTGTTACTTTATTCGAAAAATTATTAGGTTATAATTTTGTTCCATTGTTTCAAAATGTTAATCTAACACAATTATCGATTTTTTGCTTTCTCATTTAAATTTCTTAATAAAAGTTGGCAATTGCAATAAAAAGGAACGCCCCACAGACAAATGTGTTGCGTTTGAAAGTTAAATGTCAAATTTAAGTCCCATAAGAGATTTTAGCTCCCATAAGAAGTACTGTCTCTCAGAGAAAATTTATATTTACTGAGAGCGACACTTCTTACGGGAGCTCAAGCGTTGTAATGGGACTTCATCATCATCCAAAGATCTCATAGAGATGTTTAAACAAGAGTTAAAGTATCAATAAACAACAGCCATGTTGCAATATGAACAAAATGTTTTCATTATATTTTGAGGGTTACCGTAGCTTAAAAAAAAATATTCTTAATGAATTATCATATTTGGTTTTCCATTCTGACCAAACGTCATATTCATCTTGTTTTCTCTTATTTGCTTATGATATTAGTTGTATAAAAAATGGATTTGTATAACTTAGTATACAGCTACTATACCAGAGAAGACTGAGCGGGGACATTCTTTTTTGTGTTATGTCATTATTTAAAATTTGTGAGAGCAGTACATTAACAGGACACAAGTAAAATGGCATCTTTAAAAATCAGTTATTTTTGTCAGTTTTTAATGAAAAATATATTGGAAAATTTCAGAAAATCTTAATAATGAAATAGCGTCATATTTTGTACACCTCTAGATCCAATTTTTGTCATAAAAGCACGATAATGACGATAATTGGAAAAAATATGGTATGAATGATGGCATTTTGTGAATTGTATAAAAACATACTTTGGTGATTTTTGCACCTAAAAAAATATTAATGGTAACCCTATAATAAGATTATAATTAATAACAAAATATTTTAAATATGCATAATTTTGGAAGCGCGTTGTTATTTTTCGAAGCAAAATGTTTAAATTAGTAGATGCAATTTTAATTGCACCAAGAATTTAGCCTACATATGCCATGATTTTTACAAATATAATACGTCAATTAACTTGTGAGATAAATACTCGCACCAAAAAACACATTATTTTTTGACATGAGAGAATCACGAACACACATAAAAACTATTCGCCTACCTTCTTCAAAAAAAAGAAATTAAAAATGCGAAAGATATGTATATTATATTTTTTTAAGTTTACACACACTCGTTCTCTTTTTAACAACTTCTGTAGGAAGAGACGCACTCCCATAGGAAGAGTTCAGAGAGCTTTACTAGATTTACAAAGCGGCGTCTATAATCGCATAAGAAGAATAAAACTCTTCCTATAGGATCAAGAGGCTCCCATAACTAGGTAATTTAAGGCTTTTAACAATCTTATAAGAATCTAGAAGAACTCCTCAAGAGTGCATTTAGCTCCCCAAAATGAGTCTCGTAGCGGTCTCGGAGCGTCTTATGAGAGCAAAAATGTTACTTGGGCATGCATTCATTAACATCTTTCAACCATTCCTGTGTCCTAAGATGAGAGGCAGTTATTCATGGGAAGATAGGTACTCTATAAGGTCCAGTTTTTCAGTGGAGATAAATGTTAAACCCGAGTTACTCATGAAATTTGGTGAGTTAACTCAGGATTAACTGAACAGATACTTTTAATGTTTTATCCACCTTGTCGTTCTGCATGCATTCTCCATTGCTTACGCAGTTCATTATGGGTTAATTTACTTCTAGAGTTAGGAGTTATCTAACGCTGGTTTAACTCACCACTTAAAAACTGGACCTAAGAGGATTTGCACTTCCTCGCAAGAGGCAGTAGTCCTACAAAAAATAGTTACTCTTTATTATTTTTACTTAATATTGTTAATGTTTACTTCAAAAAATAAAGTATTCAACTAGACGCAAATTTTACTGATGATATACTAATACTATGTGTATATATTTATATGAAAGTTATTTTTCTTACTAACAATCCTTAGACGCTAGTTACAACAACAACAGTTGTAAATTGATTTTAAATTTACAAAATACCATGCAGAATTTGAGTTGTCTTTCGTAATTTTTCCAAGATTTTGAAAATTTTGCAAGAAGAAAGAGAAAATTTTGCTATTAATTCTAAAAATTTATAAGAGAAAGGAAATTTTGAGAAGGAAATCCTACGTATTAAAGTTCCTGTTGAAATTCGTGAAACTGAGAAGGATACAGAGGAAAAGGATAAAGAACATCAGGCAAAGGCAATTATGAATTGCAACTGAGCAACAGACTTGAACATTTAAAATAAAATGTGGACCTACAAAATGGCTGTTTAACTTCTGGTTGCTGGTTAATATACAGGGTGTCCGCCAGAAAGGTATACTACTTTGTTTGTTTATAATTTTTGATTAAATGAAATAGAATGGATCTTATATTGATAAATGCATTATTTAATGTCGGCAATTATGTATGGAATACAATATCATAGTTAAATGTACACCCCTGTTAGTCTCACAAATGCTAGCCCTTTTGAGCACATTTTTCATTACATTCTCACACATTTCACGCGGTATTCATTAATTTCATCACGAATATTTTGTTTGAGTTGCTCAAGCGTTTCTGGTTTGTTTTCATAAACCTTGCTTTTCAGATATCCCCACAAAAAGAAGTCCGGAGCAGTCAAATCAGGCGACCGTGGAAGCCAATCAACATCACCATTTATTGAAATAACTTGTTGTTCCTTTGTAATCCTGGCTGTATGCGATGTGGCACCGTCTTCTTGATACCACATGTTAATCAAGCCCGAAGCATGCAGTTGTGGCGTTTAAAAGTATTCAATCATATCACGATATCGCTCCCCATTCACAGTTACCGTTACGCCGCACAGTGGCCCGTATTGACTTTTTTGGTTGCAAAAATCATATCTCTTAAACGAATAAAGATATCGCCAATTTTATTTTTTTATCTTGAAGGAAATTTCCAAGGCTATAAAATTTCGGAATTTTAAGAAAAAAATATTTACAGGGTGTTTCAGAATCTGCTGCTGATATAAGAAGTTTTAGTTAAGGTGGTTAACATAATTGGTATTTGATTCTAAAAAAGTCGAAAGTCAATTTATGAAGTAATTTGAGTGTAACTTAAGTGAAACAGTGGGGAAAAAAGAAAACAAACCAATTTGAGTGAAACAGTGGGGTAAAAATCAGTTTTTTTTTTTTTTTAATAATTATTTTTTTAATTTTTTTTTATAAGAGAGTACATTTATAAAGTATTTATTGATAGATAACAATTCAAAAAGTAGAGAAACAAGATAAAAGGAACAAAAATCTACATACAAAAATTAAATTTCTTGGAAACTATGATCTAAGTCCAGGGTAATGCGTAATAAACTTATCATTTCCGGTGAGTATTGTGCTTTCAGATCTTTTTGGTTTCGTACATGCCTTAGGGAAGAAATAAGTGGATCGGATGAGATTGCTAGCATGTTAAATAGGTCTTCATTCTACCGAATTCTTGAAACTTTGCACGTATTTTGATATCTGTACTTCTTGTAGTCTTTCTTCTCTTCTTCTACTTCTTGTACTCTCCAAATTTAACTGTATTTACTTCTTCCCTGCAATTCAAAACATTAAGTATTATTTTGATCCTGGTTATAACCTGTTCATTGACTCCAGTTATTCGAGCGGTTGCCTTGAATGTTTCCATCATTGCTATTTCCAAATCCTTGGTTTGGTGTATCTACATCAAGTCCAAGCTCATTGTGAAAACGCCTTTGAATCTCTTGTTTTCTTCTCTTTTCTGCCTCTTTGATCCCAATAGATTCATCAAATTCCTCTCCCTCTTGTCAAAGTGTATAAGCCAGTTTCAAAATAAATTCCATGCACCTGATTCTAGCATGCAACGGAGAGATTCCATATTCGTAGTTATGTTCGTCGTTTTTTAACTCATCCTGGTTATTGAAGCTTTTTTGGGTCCTTTTACATATCGGACATGACCGCGTAGACTTTGTTTCAGTTAATTCGTTTAAAACTTTTCCGTCAATCATAGTTAAAAAGAACTCGTGATTCACAAATATAGTTATATCGTATTTTTTATATATTATTTGTTCCTCCGTTTTGCTTTCTAAAAGCCGCCTTGCAGTATGGTCCATCATGTCTTGAAGTTTGACTTTAGCTGATATTTCCGTGATTTCGCTGTTTTCTGGAACTGCTTCTTTTTTGATAACCGTTATTGTGTTGTAGGATGGCAGAACATCTATATTGTGTTTCCTCAACGATGTTCTCAGGATTTTATACTTTTCTCTTGATAGACCGCATTCTCATTAGTATATTTTATGGGATCCTTTTGTGGAGTAGGAATGCTTTCCTTGACTCTTTTGACTCGAAGTGGACTTGCAGTAGCAATTGCCTTGATCACATCACTCTTCGCCTTTTCATGATCTTTATGATATCCTATCACTAATGCATGAGAGAGATTTTCAGTACTTATCTCCTCTGTTGCGTTGATTAGCTTTTTTTTTGGTGAATGTTGCGCACTCATTGATTGACTTGCTTGGCCTTCCTCTTGATGGTCTTGATGTAGTTGGAAGATCACACATTACTTCTGTTTGTCCGGTTTTGATATGGAGAGAATGACATTTAATCTCGATCTATGGGATGCGACCCATTTTGTATTAATGTTGTAATAGAAACTTTTTAATTTTGCTTCATTTTCCGGTAAATTTTCACCGGATAGTTGGTATTCACTTATTACGGCAAAAAAGAACTCTTCAAGACTCTCAACTTTGACAAAAAGTTCAAACAAAATATTGTATGGTATATCCAATTTAAATAATTTTTCCTTATACAACTGCTCGATCGCTCTTTCAAGTTTTTAATGATAATTTCATAGCAATGTTTTATCTTTTTATACCATAAAACTAAATACCTGCACTTAAAATATTCAATTTTATGACATCCTAATAAGGTAATCTGTTTACATATAAGATTTAAATATTAAATGAAATTCTAATCCAGTTAAAAACTCTTACCCACCAAACTACCTGACAATATAATTAATCATACCCGAAATCAAAAACATTCATACTTAAAAGTTTTATCAGGGGGGGTCACAAGAAATAAACTTTAAAATCGTTTTAAGAACTCATGTAGTTTTTTTCCTTCTAAATTACAAAACAATTTTATTTCAAACCAACACTCATACCTGCAAAACAAAGAAGAAATATTTTTCATGATTTTTTTTCTGCACCTGACAAAAAAAAAACTCAGAAAAAATTACTGACTTCATCAAATCAAATCGCTCTAGCTCAGCTCTATGCAACTTTATGCAGCTGAGTTTTTGGTTTTATATGAAGAGATATATAAGGATTTACTATCCGTCAAGCTTGGCTTGATTATGTTTGAACCTTTTTTTTCTACTCAATGTTAAGTCGAAAAAGCGTGCAAAAATGGGTGTTTCAAAAAACATTAAATTTAGCAGTTTAAACAAATTTATATTTTTTTTTTTTTAACACATCTATCAAGTAAAAATAACAAAAAAAAGTTTTATTTTCACCTTTTTCCTAGTTTTTACACTCAAAATTAAAAAAAAAAATTAAAATAATTGTTTTTTTTTCTCATCATAAAAATTTATCAACTTTGACTCGCTCTACAAGCCAAACCATTCATACAAATGAAATAATTTTTTCGATTACTAGAGCTCCAAACATTTGTTAATTCAAAAAATGTAAAAGTTTTGCGTTATAAAACCACCCGAAAAATTAATTTCGCAAGTACTTTTGCCTAAACTAATATTAATAAAATATATTTATGTTTTCATTAGAAAAAAAAATCGTACAGTAGCCTTTCGATAATGTGAATTTCTCTAAAAGTGAACCGCCAAGACTTTACATTGTCATCTCTATAATGTGAACTTGTGAAGTTTTTGAACTCTAAAATCTGAATTTCTTTGTTAAAGGTTTTATATTTCTCTCTTTTCTTTCTTGTTAGTTTTGCGTGCGATATGAAGGACTAATTAACCGCTGTTTGTCTAGACATATTACAAGGCTTTTAATGCAACTGCAGGCCAGACAGTGTGTCCTATGAGTTGTGTAGAAACATTTTTCATTGCCATGCTTTTCTTATGATGTCTTATGATCAGTATTTTATTTTGTATTTTTTCTAAACTTAATAAATGTTGAAACTGTGCTTTAGGAAATTATTTTGTGTTGTTATAAATGAATGCCAAAGTTGTTTCTATCAGTTTGCAAGAACTGAAAAATGTTAGAGTAATGTGAATCCCTCTAAAATCCGAAAAAAAACATGTTTTAATTAGTTCGAATTATCGAGGGACTACTGTATTTTCATATTTGACTGTTTTTTTTACTTAAAAACAGATTTCCTTATGTTTGACTGTTTTTTTGACTGGATTCTGAAGAAACTAATCCAGTCAACAAATCAGCTTTGACTGGATTTGGAATTTTGAACTGGGAACCCAACTTCTTTTGATAAATATAATTTCATGTACTCAATAAATTCTTCTTTGTACTCCTATATTTAATCATTTAACCCACGTAAACTCAACTGATGTTTATTTACTGGTTTTATTTAATTTCCCTTAAACAGCCGGGAAAACAATTTTGCACCATTGCTGTCCGCTCAAGATAGATTTCACTTGTTACACTTTTTCGCGACGAACCGAACAAAATATTTATTTAAATTTAATTATCTATCGCGAAAACAAAATGCGACCGGCATTGACGATTTGACCACGACTTTTGGTTATAAGAATGTCAACCAAAAGGAAAGCAAAATAGAAAACGAAAACAAGTCCGAATTCGAAGAAGTGCAACAGGCAACAACAAAAGTGCTGCCACCACGGCTATGCTCAGCAAAGGGGTGGGTTCACTTTTTAACACTTTTATCGTGATAAAAAGTTAATTAAACTGATTGACGAAGTTAATCAAGAATTTATAATTATTGGATATGTAGATGGCCACAGGGGCGTCGCTGAAAAAGAAAATAAGGGCGCCAGTAATTTTTTTTTGAATAAGGAAATTACAAACCTCCGAAGCGGAACCGACGGTGAAAGTATTTGAAATGAAAGAAGTTATTTATGATTCCGAATGGGAATTTAACACTTTTTATTAAATTGCTTGGGAAACCTTGCAATTAAGTAGGGCTAAAACCCAAGATCTTTTAGACAAAGAGAACAACGAAATTCAATTTTAACTAACAAGATGGACCGTTAACACTTGGTCCCGAAAGAACAAACGGAAAATGGAAAACGGGTCGCGAGTTCCGCTTTATCGGAAAACTTACGGAACAAAAGCCAAACCGAAAATTAAAGATGAGTTCAACAAATGACTCTGGCAAACGAATTTATATGCAAAAGAAAACTAATTACAACACCACACTATACTTAGCTTTTCCAACTCCTGCTACTCTCCTCCCTGACGACAACTTATCTGGACTTTTTTTTCCACCAATTTTTCGCCAAAATTCCAAAAATTTGCCACTTGACTTTTAAGTCACTCCACAACAATTATCTGCCTTGCTAGATATCAAAAAAAATCGCAACCGAAAAATAATTGAATCTCTTTTTGGATTTTTAAAAACTTGCTTTTATTTTAATTTTTGCTTTTTTTTTTCTAAGAACCTCTGGTTCGTACTCTCTACGGGTAAGAAGTGCACATCCAGGCTTTCACCTTGCCTGGACGACCTCTTCTTTTTTCCAATGCCCCAGTGCTTTCGGCCAATCAGTGACGTGGGCTTCGATCGCGTCATCACTCAGCAACACTCAGCATATTCGCGTGAGTGAGCCAACGCAGTTGAAACCCAGCAGCCTTTCCTACTCGCACTTTACACCCCAGCTTCGTGCACCGTCACCATTGAATTCGCCGAACACTTGTACGACTTCCAGTGGGCGGCAATTCAATGGGTGCATTCAGCCACCTATTCTCACCCACTAAACTATTTTTAAAAGGAAGTTTCCAAAAACCAAAAAGAAACTCAACCTTATCCCGCGTGCATTTTTCCCCTTCCATTTACAAAAAAACTAGCAACTAGCAACAAATTGGTGGAAAGCAAAATTCGATTATACACATTTGTCAGGATAGGAGATGCAGGCAGTTATTCCCTATTTCGCGAAGTTACTCTACGTCGTTGGGCTTTTGCGCAGATTTGGGGGATGAGGACTAGTGGTTAACGTTCCATCTTTTACAAAAACAAATAAGTTACTGTTTACGTTGGGCAAGCAGCCATTCTCACAAGGAGTAACATCAGCATCGGAGACCAACTGTCGTCCGTGCTTTTGGTATGTACAGTTTGTACAGACCGCCCGTCTGTCAAGAATTATTAGCGTTCGGGGACCAACTGTCACCCGCGCTCGGAATTAGTGGTTCAGAACAGACCATCTGTCTGTCAAATATGATGCAGTGGATCAACCATCCACTTAAGTGTCAAAATTGACAACTTCGATAATTTGTTTCTTCAAGGTACTGAGAGAGTGAACCGATGGCTGATGGACCATGGCTGCCCTTCTCTCTCTCAGTAAGTTGAACGAAACACCTGTAAACGAAAGTTGGGAAGAAAGGAACATAGGATGGGGAAGCAAAAGAGTAATTCTTGTTACGGCATAATTTTACCGTAACAAATCCCACCCTTTCCTCCTCGGAAATGTGCTTGGTTTTCAAGAAAACCAAGCCATTTTCTACGGATTGACCAGGTACACAAACAACAAAGGTAAAAAAAACCATCAGACCAAATATGGTAGTCCATTTCAAAACCAAACAAAAAAAGTTAAAAAAAAGAGAAACAAAATATAAAAACCAATACCATCAAAAAGTTACAAAAAAAATGAATTACTCTTTACTTTAATAGGGACTTACGGACTCAATCATTTTCAGATAACGAAGTGAAAGGTTTTAGATCTTTAGTGTGCCAAGTGCCACGATCTTTACCATTTTCGTCTTGAAGGACATATGTCCAAGGAGACAATCTTTTGCGGATTCTAAACGGGCCCACAAATTTCGGTGCCAACTTAGCCGCATAATAATTTGCTGCGTCCGAAAGGACAAAATTTCTCCGCCATACAACGTCATTCGGGAGATATTGAACATCTCTCCTCCTGAGGTTGTATGCACCTGCTGATTTTTTACTTGCTGCCTTCAACTTGGCAGCAATATCAGCCCTTAGTTCTCTAAACCTATCTCCTATATTTCCTACCGATTGTTCACCATTTTCCTTATCCAAAACCTCATTACTAATTCCTAGTTTTTCCTGTCCACTAGTAGACATCTCCTTTCCAAAATTAGCGTAATATGGTGTAACTCCTAATACTTCATGTTGGGATGTGCGGATGGCACAAGCCACTTTAGCTAGCTGAGAATCCCAACTTCGGTGATTCTCCGAAACATATGCCCTCAAAGTTGTTTTAATGATCTGGTTAATCCTCTCCGCAGGATTAGCCTGTGGATGATAATGTGGAGTAAACCTAATCTTCGAAGAATATCCTTCACAGAGTGTCCTAAGTTCCCTACTCCTAAACTGAGGACCATTGTCGCAAATGACAATCTTTGGAACGCCAAACAAAAGAAAAACATTATCTTCTAACTCTTTGCACACTGCCTTTGCAGTTGCAGACCTTAATGCAAACAATAAAGGAAATTTCGTTAGATAATCTACTACTGTGAGGATATACATATAACCTTTACTAGACTTGGGCAGAGGACCCACTAAGTCCACACTTATCATCTCCCACGGAGAAGAAGCTCCTACTCTTTCAGTCATAAGACCGGCTGGCTTATCGTTTATCGGTTTCACTTGTTGACATACCCTACATTTCCTGACATATCTTGTTATATCTCCTCTCATTTTAGGCCAATAATACTTTGAACCTACTCTAGCGAATGTTTTCCTAACCCCCATATGTCCAGCTAATGGACTATCATGACATTCTTTAAGAACTCCTAACCTATCTTTCCTACTCACTACTAATTTCCATTCGTCGTTACCTTCATGAACCACCACATGATTCGATTTTATAAATTTAAACAAACGGCCATTATCAACTCTCCAGGCCGGAAAAGCTAACGGGTTTGACTCAACTTTCGAAATCATTTTTAACACCCAAGGGTCAGAATCCTCATCCGAAATCCCAGCCACTACTGGAACTCCCCGAGATAACATGTCCGGAACGACATGATCTTTACCCTTTCGGTGAATGATCTGAAAATCAAACTGCTGGAGCCTAACTGCCCAGCGCGCAAGTCTACCCTGTGGGTCCTTGAGATTACTCAACCAAATCAATGAGTAATGATCAGTTACGACCGTGAAGCGAACTCCTTCGATGTACGGCCGCAACTTCTCAACTGCCCACAAAACTGCTAAACACTCCTTTTCAGTAGTGGAGTAGTTCCTTTCGTTCCTATTAAGAGACCTACTCAAGTAACATATTACTTTTTCCCCCTCCTCAAAAGTCTGTGTGAGTACGGCCCCGATACCGTAATCAGATGCGTCTGTTTGAACCACGAATGGAAGATTAAAGTCGGGACATGTTAAAATCGGAGCCGTGATTAAACATTCCTTAGCTTTTCTAAAGCAATCTTCGCATTCCTGTGTCCAGACGAATTTTTTGCTTTTCTTAAGCAAATCTGTCAATGGCCTAACTAATGTAGCAAAATTTGGTACGAAGCGCCTGTACCACGAAACAGTCCCTACCAAACTCCTAACTTCTTTAACGTTCTTGGGTGCAGGTATTTTTACCATGCTATCCACTTTTTCCGGGTCAACATGTAACCCGTTCCGATCAACCACGTAACCTAAAAATTTTAGAGAGGGTCTGCAAAAGTTGCATTTCTCCCTACCTACTTTCAAACCTGCCTGATGCAATCTCCTAAAAACTTCGTTAAGAATTTCGAGATGTTTCTCGAATGTATCTGTAACGATAATAATATCGTCCAGATATACAAAAACATATGGCTCCAACTCCGGCCCTAAAACACTATCTATGAATCTCTGCCACGTAGCAGGGGCGTTGTGCAACCCGAATGGCATTCTTTTAAAATGAAAAAGTCCCCTACCCGGTACCGTAAAGGCCGTAAGCTTGCGAGATTCCTCCGCCATCGGAATCTGCCAATACGCTGACTTAATGTCCAGTGATGTTAAAAATTTCGCGTTCCTAAGCTTGTCTAAAATGGCTGAAATAATCGGAAGTGGATATGCATCTCTCTCTGTAACTTGATTAAGTTTCCTATAGTCGACACAAAACCTAAAGGTACCATCTTTCTTTTTAATTAAAACGATTGGAGAAGCCCAAGGACTATTTGACTTCTCAATCACCCCCTCTTCTACAATCTCGTTAAGAGCCTTATCGATATGCACCTGCATTGCTGGTGATACCGGATAGTACCTCTGCTTAATAGGTTCTGTCGACGTCCTAATAATATGCTCTACCATTGTTGTCACTCCTAACCCTTCTGGCATGTCCCTAAACAAATCTTCAATTAAAGTATTCAGTTTGCCCCTTTCATCCTCATCTAACTCAGACTCATCTGTGATAGACGTTGTTTCTATCGAAGCCACCATCTCCTGGCTCGAAAAACTCCACATGCGTGATCGAAGATCCGGGACGATTCCCGATAGTGCCCAAAAGTCTGCACCGAGTATCATCGCATGTGGGAGGGAGGGTATAACCAAACACTCTACCAACACTGATTTGCCTTCGACAACAATGGGTAGATTTACAACTCCTAAAACTCCTACCCCTGCACCATCAGCTAAATGTACCTGCCTAACATTTGTTTTGTCTAACTGTAACCCTAAATCTTTCAAAACTCTCCAAACGTCCCTACAAATTATAGTTCGAGATGCCCCCGAATCTAGTAGGCCTAAAAACCTAATACCGTAAATGTTAACTCCTAAATATGGACGTCTATCGTCCCCACTACTATCTAACGTGAAACCTAATCTAACTTGAACTGCCAGCTGGTCGTCAGCAGGCGACCTAACTAATTGCGACGGCGCTCTTGACCTGCTGGCCCAAGAGTCCGTTGCCCGTTTCCCGAACAACGCCTACAATTCCGATGTGTAGTACCTACAGTACCACACCCAAAACAACGCCTAGGAGCGGAACAATGATTAGAAAAATGACCTTCCCTATTGCAGTTGAAACAACGAATGGTCCTATTGGGGGGTGGTGGGTTCCGATCAACTACAATTGTTGCTTCCTGAACGGAAGCAACATACGCAACATCAGGCTCCAAAGCCTGCCTGTTACGACCAGAAGAAGGAGGGACAAAAGACTCCACATTTGACCTAATTGTCTCTAACTTCCTACCCAACGCAACCAGTTCATTGACTGACTTGATATCAGCCAAGCCCAATTGCGTTTGGTAGAAAGGAGCTATGTTTCTCATGAGAATAGATAATTTTCTATTCTCACTCAACGGCTCAGAGAATCTTTTGAAAAGGGTTTGCATGAGAGCAATGTTCATTCCCATTGTCTCATCCCTACCCTGGGTACGCCGCCTGACCTCGTCCAACAAGAGGTCGTCATAGTTGGAGGGCAAAAACTCCAACTTCAACTCCCTAACCAACTCTTTCCATGTTGTGATGGAATCCCTAACCGCCCTAAACCAGAGAAGTGCCTTCCCAGTAAAAAGATCAACAGCCGACCTGAAAACCCTAGCCTCTGAAACTCCACGAGATTCCCTTAGTTCCTCAACTCTTTCAATAAATGAATTCACTGATGAGCCGCACTGCTCACCAGAGAATTTTATATTCCACTTTTCAATACGCTCAGGATTTCGGTCACAGGGTTCCCCCTGTAGTTGAAATCCTGAACTCGCACGTTGGTCGACATGTGCAGTTGGCAACGCATCCATGCCTGCTGTCGACGTGTTGTCCTTGCCGTTGTTTTTATCTTGAGGTACTTCCTCACCCGCTTCCGTTAAGGTTGCCATCAGCAACAATAACTCCCCCCGAATATCGGCCACCTGATTGACCTCCTCAGACGACTCCGCTTTGGCCCTACTAATCCTACCTAGAGACCATTCAATTTTGGTCTGAATTTTCAAATACTCCGACGACTTCGGATTCTTCGGAGGAGTTTTCAACAAGTCCCTAACTTCTATAATTTTAGCTCGAACCGCTTTCGAATCATCCTCAAACGAAAAAGGGTAGTGAGGGCTGTCACTTGAAATGGAACCCGACCGTTCCAGTGTACGGGATGCTCTAAGTGTCATCCTCATGTTGTCTACCGTACCCTCCTTAAGACCACGCGCCTGTAACTCATAAAGGAGTTCCTCTTTATTTAACCTATTCACGTCCATCTTGAAAAAAAAACTTAACGTCCAAAGGTAAAATTAAATAACCAAACCGTATGAAATGTACAACCGCCTTATTAAACCAAAAATTGGATCAAATCAACACCCAGTTGATGATTGTACCAATTTAAAAGTAAACACGCAATAAATTAAAAAAAATGCAAAAAAAAATATTACAAAAAGCTAACAAAATCAACACCCAGCTGATTTGTTCTAAAAGTGAAAAAAAATATATGAGCTTAAACGCACAAAAAAGAAAAATCGTCAAAAAAAATGGCTTAATTAATTTTCCACTAAATCCACCCAGTTGATGGTTATACAAATTCAACAAAAAGATGCCGAAATACTAAACAAAAATTGGACCAATTCAACACCCGGTTGATTGTTATACCAATTCAAAGAAAACACGCGTTAAATAAATCCAAAAACAAAATGTTGCAAAATTAAACAAAAAAAATATTCCAAAAGAAATTACTACTGCACTCGACTAACGCACAAAAAAAAGAATCACCATAAAAAAAATTTGCTTAATAAATTTTCCTACCTGTAAGAAATTTTTACACGACACTGTAGGTAAGTAAAATATAATAACTTCTAGCACTAGCACTTCTAGCAAAATGTAAACAAAACGTTTTTTTTTTTTTTAACGAAATCAACACAATAAAACTCAGAAAAAGAACTCAATCACGATCAACTATGTAAACAATTCAAACGGGCTTCGTAGGTATGTATAAGGTAGATAAGCACCGTAAGTAAGATATAAAAACCTGCGACACTTAAAGGTTATGCGAAAAAAAAAGCATATACATGTATGTAGGTAGGTATATGTAAATTTAAACTAATGAAGGGATTAATTTAGAATTTTATCAAAAATGTAAATGAAAAGAATATTAAATAGGTACTCACTCTTTAGAAAACAAAAATAAAAAAAAACCGTAGTAGGTATACTATGCACTATACACTATTGAGTGCTAAATTCCAGCTTAGGTATGTAGGTACTGCGTATGTTTTGTTTTTCACAAGATTCTAAAAGATTTCCACCACTTTTCACAACAGAATGTTTCCTGGGGGAAGAGACAAAAAATAGGAAAAGTAAATTGCACAAAACAAGATAAACGAAAACTTCCCTAAAAAAAAAACTGCACAACAAAAAAAAACTTTTCAAGAATGTTCTTCTTTTTGGAGAACTTTCACCGCGGTTTTTGGAATGTTTTTTTTTTTAATCAAAAAGCCCCACGTTCGGGTGCCAATTGTTACACTTTTTCGCGACGAACCGAACAAAATATTTATTTAAATTTAATTATCTATCGCGAAAACAAAATGCGACCGGCATTGACGATTTGACCACGACTTTTGGTTATAAGAATGTCAACCAAAAGGAAAGCAAAATAGAAAACGAAAACAAGTCCGAATTCGAAGAAGTGCAACAGGCAACAACAAAAGTGCTGCCACCACGGCTATGCTCAGCAAAGGGGTGGGTTCACTTTTTAACACTTTTATCGTGATAAAAAGTTAATTAAACTGATTGACGAAGTTAATCAAGAATTTATAATTATTGGATATGTAGATGGCCACAGGGGCGTCGCTGAAAAAGAAAATAAGGGCGCCAGTAATTTTTTTTTGAATAAGGAAATTACAAACCTCCGAAGCGGAACCGACGGTGAAAGTATTTGAAATGAAAGAAGTTATTTATGATTCCGAATGGGAATTTAACACTTTTTATTAAATTGCTTGGGAAACCTTGCAATTAAGTAGGGCTAAAACCCAAGATCTTTTAGACAAAGAGAACAACGAAATTCAATTTTAACTAACAAGATGGACCGTTAACACTTGGTCCCGAAAGAACAAACGGAAAATGGAAAACGGGTCGCGAGTTCCGCTTTATCGGAAAACTTACGGAACAAAAGCCAAACCGAAAATTAAAGATGAGTTCAACAAATGACTCTGGCAAACGAATTTATATGCAAAAGAAAACTAATTACAACACCACACTATACTTAGCTTTTCCAACTCCTGCTACTCTCCTCCCTGACGACAACTTATCTGGACTTTTTTTTCCACCAATTTTTCGCCAAAATTCCAAAAATTTGCCACTTGACTTTTAAGTCACTCCACAACAATTATCTGCCTTGCTAGATATCAAAAAAAATCGCAACCGAAAAATAATTGAATCTCTTTTTGGATTTTTAAAAACTTGCTTTTATTTTAATTTTTGCTTTTTTTTTTCTAAGAACCTCTGGTTCGTACTCTCTACGGGTAAGAAGTGCACATCCAGGCTTTCACCTTGCCTGGACGACCTCTTCTTTTTTCCAATGCCCCAGTGCTTTCGGCCAATCAGTGACGTGGGCTTCGATCGCGTCATCACTCAGCAACACTCAGCATATTCGCGTGAGTGAGCCAACGCAGTTGAAACCCAGCAGCCTTTCCTACTCGCACTTTACACCCCAGCTTCGTGCACCGTCACCATTGAATTCGCCGAACACTTGTACGACTTCCAGTGGGCGGCAATTCAATGGGTGCATTCAGCCACCTATTCTCACCCACTAAACTATTTTTAAAAGGAAGTTTCCAAAAACCAAAAAGAAACTCAACCTTATCCCGCGTGCATTTTTCCCCTTCCATTTACAAAAAAACTAGCAACTAGCAACAAATTGGTGGAAAGCAAAATTCGATTATACACATTTGTCAGGATAGGAGATGCAGGCAGTTATTCCCTATTTCGCGAAGTTACTCTACGTCGTTGGGCTTTTGCGCAGATTTGGGGGATGAGGACTAGTGGTTAACGTTCCATCTTTTACAAAAACAAATAAGTTACTGTTTACGTTGGGCAAGCAGCCATTCTCACAAGGAGTAACATCAGCATCGGAGACCAACTGTCGTCCGTGCTTTTGGTATGTACAGTTTGTACAGACCGCCCGTCTGTCAAGAATTATTAGCGTTCGGGGACCAACTGTCACCCGCGCTCGGAATTAGTGGTTCAGAACAGACCATCTGTCTGTCAAATATGATGCAGTGGATCAACCATCCACTTAAGTGTCAAAATTGACAACTTCGATAATTTGTTTCTTCAAGGTACTGAGAGAGTGAACCGATGGCTGATGGACCATGGCTGCCCTTCTCTCTCTCAGTAAGTTGAACGAAACACCTGTAAACGAAAGTTGGGAAGAAAGGAACATAGGATGGGGAAGCAAAAGAGTAATTCTTGTTACGGCATAATTTTACCGTAACACACTGTATATTAATTTTAGGTTATACACAAATTTTTATGAAAATGGTGTTAGCCGTTTTCAAGAAAAATAAAATATTTATATTTTATAGTATATATTTTATGATATTTATTATTTTCTTAACATCAGTTGTGTCTTGTATGGTAGGTAGCGTAATTTTTGGTTATAAGACCAATTTTTGTTTTCAATCTTCTAAATTGCTTTTAAAACGGCTACGCTACCAAGTTTAAAAAAAAGTCAAACCCATGGGTTTTTTTCAAATACCTACACAGGTACAATCTACAGTAAGTTCTCAATTAACCCAACTCTCGACTGGCGCAACTGCTCTGTTATCGGAACACCTAAATGTTCATCATTGCTAACGTGATAATTGCAACTTTTCAAAAATTCTGATTCAGTAGGTAAGTGCAATTGTTATTTCATCTCCACTTTGTTGGGGCAGTTATTTCTCCACTAGGTGTTTGAGTATTCGTTTTTGTGAACAAATGAATGTATGATTTTAGCTTCAAAAAGTTTTTGACTCGGTTGTATAGCAACAATATAACAATTTAAAACTACCATGCGCCGATTTATATTAGTTGCGATTGCGATAATTTTTTTTTTTCAAAATAAATGATTATATGGACGTGGTCAAAGCACAGAATTAATGCCATAAATCAAAAGCATAATCGGTTGAACCGTTTTCGATAAAAGCGAGAGTAAAAAAGTGGTTCCGTGATGGGAGGTGCGATTAATAATCTATATTTTAAAAGACTACTCAACCTTAAAATGACGTCTTTTGCTCTCTCAAAGTGCTTCAAAATTTAACAAGCTTTTAAACAACCAATAAACGAAATGCTCGTTTTCGTCTCATACATTTACAAAAGTGTATTTTTACTGCCATCCGAATAAGTAGCAATATACGCACCAAGTACCAATAAATAGCAGGGATAGTTACTGATTTTGTGGGTCACATTTTATATATTTATTGCAAATAAAAATCATAAATATTTAATTTACTTCTGGAAAAAAATACGTATCGTTTTCCATTTTGTATAGGTATTTCTTTGCGTTTCTTGCTTGACATTTTTCTATTTACAAATAATGTTTAATGTATTTTTCACTTGTTTCAATTCATTTCGCATTTTTTGTAACCACTGATGTGACGCAAACTTAAACTACATAAAATTTACCTGTTTTACTTTGTTGAAAATATTAAATTGACCAATTTATTTTAATATTGAATATTTGAAAATTACTCTATCTTGCTGTGGATTTTCCCAACTTCTTAAGGTATTTATATTTAATTAAACAAATGAAATATTAAGAATGTATATTGAATAGGAAATATGCTTACGGCCAATTTCTTCACAGAGTCCTAATGCCAGTACCGGTACAAGTCCTAAAATTAGTACTCAAATCGGTATCAACTCATTTCTTCACACAAGTTCTAGGTCGTAGTCCTGTCAATTTGGTACCGAGTATCAGTTAGGACTCGAGTATCAGTTAGGACTCGGTACTAGCTGGCTCCTCAAGATCAGCTAGTACCTGGTTATTATACCAGTTGTTAGGACTCAAATCGGTACCAAATGATTTCTTTACATAAGTACTAAGCCCAAGTTCTGTCAAGTTGGTACCGATTACTATTTAGGACTCGATATTAGCTAGGACTTTAAAATCGGCAGTCTAGTGGCGCTTATACCTGATATAGAGTAATTTTTTTCATTTTCTTCAATGAATCCGTTGGATGGACTTGTGTTAATGCAGTCGTAAAAATACTTATTGCCACTGTTTATGAACATTATATCGATAAACAACGTCACATGAAATGCACACAATAAAGGCCATTTCTCCAAGCTGTCACACACATAACACCATAGAAAATTGTCCAAAACTCCAAGCAAAAATAACATACAATGCTCTACTCAAATCAAATGCTTCATCTGGATGCTGATTTAAAACAGAGTAGCACTATTTACTCCTGTAAATATCGGTAGGACTTTATGTGCATTCTTCATCTTACCACTCTCTATAGGTTTGTAGCAATGACGACGACCATTTTGCTACTAACTGCGTAAATTGAAGACCGGAAAATTCTAGATCACAGTGACAAATTTCATAGTTGATGCTTGATGAGAATTTAATTCTAAGTCCATACCATAAATTACTTATGCATCATTATAAAATAAATTAATGCCAATAAAAAGGCATACTAATTCACTGTTGGTAATAAATGGATGTATGTAGTGTAACATTATTTCAAATTTATTTAAAAAAAAAAAATCTATTCTGATCTCTATCTCCAGCTGTTGAATAAACAAAGTCACCAAAAACTGTGTGTGGATGGTTGTAACACAATTAATTATGTATTAATTTGTGCTTATATTATGTTACAAACGTCCACACAGAAATTGTTACAACAGTCCACACCACGCTTTTTTAAAATAAAAATCATATTAAGACGAAAACAATATTGGAGCACGGACGAACTCAAGACCAAAAAAAATTACGTTTTCACTAAAATTTAACATTATTGGCTTTTGTTTGTACATTCGGCTCTACTGACTTTTGGATTTTTGTGGATGCATTCAGTACCTAATTGCAAAGAATTGTGCATTAAAAATGAAAGCACACAGTTCTAGCTTTTCGTAAAAATTGAATGTTACAACCGACCCACCGTTACGTTCGTACCCACTGCCCCCTATTGTTTTGCTCATAAAACCATTCATATGTAAACAAATATGTATATGTGCCTCTATGTACCAAGGTCACTCTTGGTTTCTGGTGCCTATATGACTGTTAATTGAAATGAAAATGGTATTATGCATGTTCATTGAACATATACAAATATCCTTTAAGTATGTTAACAAAGCGATAAAACAACCAATTAGTTGTTGTTATCGTGTTCAACAATTTAACTTCCTTTCATTCGCCCACCTTCTTTCTGTATTACCATGTACGTATCTACATATGTATGTATATTCACAAATTTAACACAACCTCTGTGCTCTGATGGCAAACCCTTCTTCTAGGGGGCGGCTGGTAAGGAATTTGTAGAATTAATTTGTAATAATTTAATTTGTTTGCCATTAGTTGCAATCCGAAAGTTTTACATTATTGTCATCAACCACAGAAATTGCATTATTATTGTGTATTGCTCTGTCTATATTCGTTATTCTCAGCCTTTCTTTAGACATATCTAATTCAAGTTTCTTTAAGAGAAGTTAAGCAGTCATTTAACTATCAGTGGAATAAATAGGAACAAATGTTTGATTTATCTGAAGAATAAGTTCAATCTGAAACTGTATTTGTATCATAAATTATGAAAGTTTGAATATTTAAATGACAAATTTATGATGTTAATATAATTTAGTTTTTTGCATCTCAATTTTGTTTAGTTTTGCTCAAATTGTGATTTTTTTACCAAAATTAAAATAAAGTTGTTCAAATTCGAGGGCGCAACCAGTTCGCTATCGAGCATAAGACCTTTCAGAAAAAAAAATATAAAAAAAAAATTTTCCATGTAGCCTCTATGTTATGACGTTTTTCAAAAATGTTTAAAAAATTACGACTTTACTCAAATATCTGAACACTGCGACCACTAGTGAATGATTCTCATTGTTTTTTTTTATTTTTATAATATTCTAGAAAAATTTTCGCCAAACATTTTGGTGTTTAAACTTTTTCAATATCATTGATACTTATCGAAGTATCCTCTCCTAAAAGAAAATAAAACTTTGGATGCAGCGATCTTCAGATTCATTCAATTTTTGGCCCCCTCGGCTACGGCTTCGATCGAGTAGACAAATCTAAGCTTCACATACATACAAATTCCAAAAGAAAATATAAATAAATGTTTAAACTATTTTGTAATCGTATACTACTTTATGGGTTTTAACATACATACGTCGCGCCATAAATGGCTAAATATGTAAAAAGATAATCCCCCAAGTACGATCTTTATTACTTCCTGAACTGAAAATCAAGGAGCAGGTGGCCAGAGGAGGGCCCTGGCCCTGGGGGGTCGCATAAACAGTACTTTTATAAACCAAAACTGTTATAATTGGAATTAATAGAATCACTTCCATTATAAATTTGAAAAGAAATTAATTCAAGTGCTGAAGTTTGTTTTTACAGACACAAACAAAAATAACAAATTAATTTAATTCTAATTTATAACAAACAAATTTTTTTAGTGGAGTACCTATAATTTTTATGATCTGTTTTTTTTATTTATGAATAATCAAGTTTATTTTATTGTTTTTAATGTTATGAAATGTTTGTTTAACCGTATTAAAACATTACACCGGGCAATTTGAATCAAATTCTACTTTGGAAAACCTTTTTGACTTCTCTCTCGAAATAAGGAACAATATCGCTATGGTAAATATGCTTGCTTTTCTTTGCTTCACTATATCGACCGTCTACTGTATCGCAATTTCTGGTTTTCACGATTTTCCAACTTTTTCGGTAAAAAATGTAAATTTATTTAAAACAATAAATAACTAAATAATATTTATAAGGACATACACTTTAACAACAACAAACAATACATTGTCTTCCTAATGAAAGCTTTTAAAAGTATACGTATAATTCCAAAATGATTCAATTAATATTATATCACCAGATCAGAATGCCTATTCATTGCATTAAAATTTCAAATTCAATATATTTACATATATGAAGCAATGGAAAGGTTTATAAAAATGGATATATTTAACACAGTTACATGCATTACATACTTTAAATCAACCATCAGGGGTTAAACAAAAATTAAAAACATAATGAAAAAGCCGTGCTCCTCTTAAAAAATACTCGAACATTAAACTTCACAAAATTTATAAAAATTCCTCAACCTTAAACGAATTATATTCGCTTAGTTACGTTTGTCGCAATAAATTAAACTACACATTTCCTGGATTACACGTCATGCTGGGCTTGCAATTACGATGGATACAATTTAAGTCAATAAATTGTATCCTTCTTTCAAATTTATTTTCATTTTAAATACAACTTTTACTTTTGATATCCCCAATGGATTTAATGGATCTTCTTTTAATGGGCCTTTACTGAAATCAAAAAATTAATGTAGCATACAGAAATGGAGATAGGTCTTCTTTCCCTATAAATGGTTTCAACTGTCATTTCTATATTATATAAAACCTAAAATAACTGTATCTGTTTTATACTTTTGGCCATCTTTTTCACTAAAGCACTGAATTTTCGGTTTTTGCTAAAAAAATTTAAGTAGGTATAGACTGGCAGCTTTTTTATCTTTTCGTTTTTTCTAAGTGCTATCATCGTTCTATGTTTTTATATAAATAAACTTGTCATTTCAAAACATATTCCAACCGCTTGTTTCAAAAGTTAAGACAAAGTAAAAAGTATGAGTGGGAATATATAATATATGTATATGTATGCCTAAACAAATTGAAGTATTTCCGCAGCACTTGAAAGAAAACTAACCAAACGAAAATAAAAACTTTCCCTAACATTGATTTCCCTTGGTCATTTTGTGCAGAAAGTGTGTCTTTGGGCTTTCTGAATACTTGAAGTAGAGGTCTTTAAATTGTTAATTTAAGTATTTATTGAAATTCCACAAGGATAAAACATTCCTTATATCCTTTTCCTGTAGGGATTTGCAAGGATTTTTCATCAATCTTCTGTTAAATAATTATGTAAAGAACAATTGTTTATCTTTAACTGTATTTTATTATTGCCAATTAACTGCTCTAAAAGAAGGTGACACAATGAGAAAAAGAAGGAATCGGTATATCCTATGAGCAGATAGACAAAGCGACACTGAGATAAATTAAATGTTGTATCTGTGTGTCTTATTTTGTTGTATGTCTTATTTCGTTGTTGTTTCGAGTTCAAATAAAAAAAAAATGCACGACTGGGTCGCACGAACTTGCTCTTATGTGCGATCACACTGTGGTTATAAAGTCTGAAATAAATTTGCTATGGGAGTCTGCATTTTATCCATTTGCCAAAACATAGTTTTGTTGCAGGTGGTAATATGTAAAAATTTTATACAAAAATTAACAATACAGCCTAGTGTTGCACATATACATGAAAGGAAATTATATTATTTAAACTGGAAAATTGTTTTAAATTAACAAAATTAGAAAGAAATTGATTAAAATACTTTGAATCTGTTTTAACCCAACGCGATGTGCACCAGCTGATATCTTATATAAATTTTAACTTATGAGAAAAAATGTTTGAAAATCGTAGGAGCGGTTTTAAAAATAATTAATTTTTTATACATAAAATTTCGTTAACATTTTTGAGAAAAAAAAATTGGTACTCTAATTTAAAGTATTTATTAATGTTGAGTTAAAAATTGAACTTCACAAAAAAAGTCTGCTATCCGTTTTTAAAATATCGAATTTTCAAAACATAATTTTGAACTGTTTTTTAAAATCCAAAACTTTTTTTTTTAGAAAAATTTTATACCCACTTTTATTTTTACTTGTTACAAGCTTCTGTATAAAAAATCTAGTTTTATTGGTTAAACAGATATTGAGATAGTCGAAAATCAAAGAAACCGTTCTATGAGAGATACCTACTGTTAATAAACGTAAAATGTAAAATTTAAAAATTTCAAATAGTAGATCGTACTAATTTCAACACACAGAAAATTTTTTTTATCATAATCGTAGCAGCCGCTTTTGAGAAAAAAAATATTTTTCTTAACGGTTTTTAAACATTTGTATGGGAGGCATCGTCATTTTTGGGTATTAGGATAATTTTTGTCAAAAATCTTCTAGATGAAGTTTAAAACCCGCTTTTTAAGTTTAATAAATATCGACAGAGTCGTTTTTGAAATATTGATTTTTCAAAAAAAAAAATTCAAACTTTTTTTTAAAATCCAAAAAATATCTTTTTGAAAATTTTGGTAAATAATATTATTGAGAATGTGTCAATGATTCTTCATAAAAAAATTACCCAGAATCAGTTCAACTGTTTTTGAGAAAAGCGAAAATATAAAAAAATGCTTTTTTGGGAGGTACCATTAATAATTTCTTTTCAGAACCATTTTTTGTATTAAACGGCAACCTTTAACTATTTAAATTAATTGATTTAAAAAAAAAAATTTTTGGAAAAATTTTGAGAAAAATAAGTATGTATTTCCTTTTTGGGCAGCAAATTTTGTATGACAGCTACTGTTTGTTTTGGTCATAAAAAAAATGGGTGGGTGAATGTCCAAAAAACGCTAGGTAACTAGTTTAAGGAAAATCGACCCATCCGTTTAGGCTGTAGTCGAACAGACAGACGGACGTTTTTGCGAGACCTACTTTTTTCGTCTTCCCTATCATCGTAATGTCAAGTTTGATCAAAATCTTGATTTCGATTTTTTGTACGAATTCATAACTTGAACCTACATTCGCAAGTAAAAAAGAATGATGATGTATTTATATACGGTGACCATATTTCTGGGAGCGAAACCCGGGACAAAAATTAAAAAATTTTATAATGTGAAAATATTAGCCGTTTCTTTAATTTGTATATATAAATTCTTAAAAAAAGATTAACAAGACAATTGATTTTAATGTAACATAACAAAATTATAGCTAAAATAACAACTTAAAACTTAACATTTTTAATTTCATTATTAAAATAATTCTGTCTTCTTTAAGAAAGCACATAAACCTTTAAATAATATAAGTTAAACAGTACATACATTATGTAAAGCTACAAGCTACAACATAGTATTTCGAAATGCACACTAAGCCAAGTTTAAAACGTACCATTTTTTTTCTTTTCCTTTAATACTTCTTGGCAGAAAGAATTTGTTTTAAGATTTTGTTGTTTTCCTTTAAATAATTTTTAAATTCATATCAGCTAAATTGTAATTATATTTAACAATTAACACTGCTTTTAGAGTTTTTACATTTAGCTAGATTTTTTTGCTCGTCCACATATTGTTCGCAATTGAGAAAAAAACCCTTTCTGTGCGAGCATTAAAACCTATCAAACAAAAGCTGAACTCTACAATTTTTAAAACGTTGGCACAACCAATGCTTTTATCTGAGAAATGCGTAAAAATATCTACCCATTTTTCAACTACTGTCTTTTTGTTTTCCGTCCCACATTATCTAATAATTTCTAAACTTAAAAAAAATATCTATATCTAACTAATAAAATAAATGTTCACCTTTTTTATTTCGAAGACAGTAGTTGTTATTAATAAGCAGATTTTGTTTTCATAAGTGATTTTCGGTAAAGCAAATCGTTGACAGACAGGTGAAGTTTGACAATGCGTTCAGTGGGCATGAATATATAATTGTAATATATGTGTTCGACTCTGTGTGAGTTGATAAGTTATATTTATAACTCAAGAACGGTTGGACCGATTTTAATGATCACTGATTCGTTGGATTCTTCTCCGCCCTGAATAGCAGAATAACTATTAAAATATCGGAAAAATTCACTTTGTAGAGTGAAATGTGGTAAAATTAAAAAGACGTATTGTTAGATTAAAAAAAACTCTACCTGCGTTTGAAAGGTTATTCAAAGATATTATTTTTTTAATTTACAATTTGTAGGGTGAAATGAGGTTAAAATTAAAAAAAAACGTCCGATTTAAGATATTCTTTTTTTAAAGGTTTTTCTTTGTGCTGGACTGGTAAAAATGAAAAGTATCCGATTTCAAAAATTATGTTTCACTTTACTATGTTATTTTTAGTGTCTGGCTGCAGGGAAATTTTTTTCAATTAATTGTAATTTCAAGGGTGAATTGGGGTAAACACAAAAAAGAGATATCCGACTTAAAAAATTCTGTTTGTGTTAGAAAGTTTATTTAAAAATATGGAGCGAAATGGGATAAAAATAAAACAGTGGTTTCTAAATACAAAAATTCTTTCTGTTTTGGACTTAGAGGATCGTATTTTACAAATCTGGGATGCATAACGTGAAGTGGGATCAAATGCAGAAAGTTGTATATTCGATTACAAAAAGTAGTTTAAATATTTATTTATATATATGTATATGAGAAAAAAAAACTTACCTCAATTTTTTTTCTTTGCACTATAAATTACAAAAAAGACATGCACGTCCGCACACACCAACAAGTAGCACCAAACGAAGATTTCCACTGACATTTTTGCAAAAGGCGCATACAATTAAGTGAAGTTTACACTGATGCAATTGTCGGTATGTTAGATATCGCCGTGGTGCATGGTGAACCACTGTTGCAATGTCGACCACGTCACCCTACCTATTTCTTTTGTAATTTTTATAAGAGGCTTAGGTTTGTTTACCTGTGCGAAGTCAGACGGGTCATCTAGTTTTTAATAAACGAAAAAACATGAGTTTTGCGCAATTCTATATTTTATATTGTTTTTAGAAATCTTTTAAGATTTGGGTATCAAATGAGCAGCCAAATTTTATGTCGAAGTCATTTCTAACAGCGATTAAGACTCCACCTCCTACTAAATCTGAGTTATCGATGACGGTCTTTCCTAAAAACTTGGATCTCTTGATCACATATAGTTCCGTGTCCACTTTGATTCATGGTTACTCGTCATACAGACAAATCTGTTGTATTTTCAATAAATTTTAAACGGATAACTGAGCCTTGAAATCCCTTAAAAGTATAAAACAACATAACTCAAAAAACTTCAAGACTTAAGATAAAAGTGTCTCTTGCGTAAAATGAGAAACTTTATTTACTATTTTACCAAGAAAAACACACTTTTCACGCCCATCCATGGAACACAAAAAAATAAACGGATGGCATACAAATCTAAGAAAATTGCTATTTCATTCGCATTTCCCTTGAGGGATCGTTCTGGCAAGTACTGAACTCTGTTCTTTTCTGCAGACTCATTCAGAGAAAGAGGGCCAACTCATTCTACAACAATCACTCTTCTCTGTCTAAGCCAATGTAATGACAAATGATTCATCATCCATCAAGGGACAACCAACAAAAATAGAAAAAAGTGGCAACACACAAAAACTAAATCCTTTCGCTGTGGCTCGTGTTCCACATCTATTCACAATAAAATACCAACATATATGAGATACGACACTCAGTTGAATGGTAAACTGCCATAGTCTACCTATTTCTCCCCAAGGATCCATTTTTCATATAGAAACCAAAATCCCTAACAACAGGCTTTTTACGAGGCATGTCAAGGGTTTTTTTGTTGGAAAATAGGACAACAATTTTACTTCCGCTTGAAGGGACACTGCTCTACATAGCCTATACTTTATACCTAATCTATACACTATACCCAAATGGAAGTATATTAAAGAATGCAAAAGCATTGAAGTAAAAGTTCGAAACTAACTATTTGGCAGCTGTTATTCGCACAAAACGACAATGTCAAATCAAAATCCTCCACGGGAGACTAATTTTATGAATGGTGGTTGGTGAACTTAGGTACCTATGTATATGTGTTCTTTGGAAATATAATGTTTAAGTTTAAAAAGTTCAATAGGTAATATTTGTATGTATATTCACTAAAGCAGGTTAAAAGTTGTTGAAAACAGAAAAAACTTAGTCTACTTTAATAAGTCTGGGGCCTACTGTTGAATCAACCTCTTTAAATGGCTCAATGGCTATGAAGATGTTCACAGAATTATTTTTGAAACGCACCTACTTGCTATTATGTAAAATAAATGTTTTGTTACGAGCCACGACTTAAAAAAAAAAACACAAATACAGTTCTATTATATTTATGGAAGTAATCTCGAAGACAGTTGTATCTTAACTAAACTTAAAGTGATAACATAACATTTTTATTTGCTTAGGTTATTAGTGAAGTGCAAGCTCAACATTAATAATTCTATGGGAACAGAATTTGTGGGGGTTTATGGTTTTAAATAATATTTCATGAAATTGTGAGACTATACAAAAAATATGGATGAAAACTAAAGGATATACTGATAAGGATTTGTGGATGTGAATATAGATCCACAAGGTACGCTATCAGTACTGCTTAATGCAAGCATTTTGTAACAATATCTCTTTTCTCTTCGGGCTTTTTCGCCTTTAGATACTGGGAAAAACAACTTGTCACAGTCATCACTTAGCGCGGTGTTAGTTGTTAGTAGGTAGATAAATTACATAAGTCTAACACACTACAAGACAACTGGACATATTACATTAAGAAAAATAAAAATTTACAAAACATTGAGAAACAAATACTTATACATACAAATAAAATGAAGACGAGAAATGAAATGGCAAGAATTAAAACTACATAACACAAACATTAAGAGCGTGGAACACTGGTCTTTAATGTATTTTTAAGACTACTCTTACTTACATTAAAGTCAAAAATATTTGAGTTCAAATTCAAAAGTTTGCCCATGCGAGTAAATGGTTCATGCATGCCATAATTAGTACGGTGGTAAGGTAGATGCATTAAATCAAAACTACGAATATCGTGTTTTTTTCCTTCACGATAATTGAAATTAATACAACTTAATAAATCGGGTGCATCAATGACGCCAGTTATTAGTTGATGAGAAAAAACTATATCATTATTGATCCTCCTTTGTGACAGGGGCTGAATTTGAAGAAGTTTAATCCTATGTTCATAAGGAGGAAGATTGTAGGGATCGGACCACGGTAGGCCTTTTAAAGCGAAACGAATAAATTTACGCTGTACCGCTTCTAATCTATTTTTATGGATCTCATAAAAAGGAGTCCATACCTGGGACGCGTATTCAAGATGGGGGCGAACTAAGCAGTTGTAAAGAGCGAGAGTAACATGCGGGTCCTGAAATTCCTTGGACCATCTCTTAATAAAGCCTAGCATTGAATTGGCCTTGTTGACGATTAAGTTTATATGCTCCGAAAAATCAAGATTAGAGGTAAAATAAACTCCAAGGTCTTTGAAACCATGGACTCGACGTAAAGTGTGCTGCGATATAATATAGTCAATTGACCCAGGAGTTCGTTTTTTAGAAAAAAGTCATTGCCTGACATTTAATAGGGTTAAGATTCAAACCATTTTTATTACACCAAGTAACAAATCTGGTAATATGGGATGGTGTGGGATATGCAACCTGTGCGATTATTTTAAAGAACGGTTGGCAGTCTGAATGTAAATAGGTAGGTATTCAATTTAATATCCACGACTACTGGATCGCAGCTGTAACTAACAGCTGTGGCTAACAGCTGTAATGTAGACATACATTTAAGGGGATATATTTAAAGAAATAAAAACGCCGAAAGTTTATATCTACTCCAAAAATTATTTTTTGTTTGATTTTTCTGATGTTTAAAAATATGTTTATTTTTTAAATGTAATATTATTTGAACTGTCTGGGAACTCCAGATTAGTTATAGCAAGATCAATCCAGCAATTGAAAAGATATACGCTACCCGAATAGCAAATTTGGGTTTTCATTGGGTAAATATAACTCCAATGCAACAATCAAATTGTTGTCCAGGTATTTCGGGAACATTGTTTAATACCACATTGTAACTCAAATAGCCGCAATTCTCCACTTTATTTGTAACAAGTTCATAGCATTTGGGTTCTATTTAGGTTGTATTTTACTTAATATTAGTTTTGAAGATGTTGTTTGAACAAAAATTATGTTAATCGTAACTTAAACTACGACCTACAACGAGTTCGATTAATGTTTTAGAAATATAACCATTCCCAACTGTTGAGTTGTTGTGTTGTTTAAACAACGATTCATGTTGTCTGTAACATGTTTGAAATAATTTTGAAATAAAATATGTAACAAAAACAAAATTATATCAATGTTTTCACAACAAGTTCATAGATTCTATTGAATTGTTACAAAATTATAATAATATTTCTTTACAAATTAAAAAGTTTTTTACTAATTGCTCAAACATGTTTCAATGTTGCTGTGAAGTTTTCATTATTGTGTGTTCCATATATAATGGGTGATTTTTTAAGAGGTTTAGAACTTTTTAAAAAAAAAAAACACAAAAAATTCGAAAAAATGAATGAAATATTTATTTGAATCGATAGTTTGAACCTTGCAATTTAATGTTTAAAGATAATTTCATGCAAATGTTGGCCGCGGCTGCGTCTCAGGTAGCCCATTCGCTGAGTTCAATTTTGGCATACTCTTTCACACATATCGGCCGGTATCTCACGAATGAATGCATGGATGTTGGCTTCCAGTGCGTCAATCGAAGCGGGCTTGTCCCTATAGACATTAGCCTTGACATACCCCCACAAAAAATAATCTAATGGTGTCAAATCGCACGATCTAGGCGGCCAATTGACCGGCCCGAAACGTGAAATTAACTGTTCACCAAACTCGCCTCGCAATTGCGCCATTGTTTCGCGTGCTGTGTGGCATGTGGCACCGTCTTGTTGAAACCACATATCATGCAAGTCAAGAACTTCCATTTCGGGCAAAAAAAAGTTTGTTATCATCGCTCGGTAGCGTTCACCATTGACAGTAACGCTGCGATTCGCATCATCTTTGAAGAAATAGGCCCAATAATGCCGCCGGCCCATAAACCGCACCAAACAGTGGCTTTTTCGGGATGCATTGGTAGCTGTTGCAATGCTTCTGGCTGATCTTCACTCCAAATGCGGCAATTTTGCTTATTTGCGTACCCATTCAACCAAAAATGAGCCTCATCGCTGAACACAAGCAGCGCGCGATGAACATTTCGAACCGAGCACGAATTTTGATAGTAAAATTCAATAATTTGCAAGCGTTGTTCATTTGTAAGACGATCCATGGTTAAATTGCAAACCAAACTGAAGCTGTTTGACAGTGACACAAGGTACTAAACACACGTCAGCTGTCAAAACCAGTGTTGCCAAAACCAAACCAGCTTAAAAATCACCCGTTATAATGTGTTTATACATAAAATAATATTATATATGAGCAATAATATGTTTCTGTTAACATTTAAAAAGTTCCAATAAAGTTATTATTTAATGTTATTTAAATGTCTGTCTTTTTATGTTACAAAGAAATTTCATTTGAAATAAATAAAAGGTAATATTGGTAAACTACATTTTTAAATCGATTTTTTTGTTATTTCTAAACTGAAATATTTCAACGAAGACTGTTTTTCACATAAAGATTAATGTTTTGCCTCCGGAAAATTCACGCGCCACCTAAAAAATGGAAAACAGAAAAAAAGTTTGAAAATTTAACAAAAATCAAATTTGTAGCTTAGCGTCAAAGTAAAAAAACTTATCGTTTCCTATTTGGGAGGGTAATATTCATCAATTTGCACCAAAAAATAGGAGTTGGAAATGTCTTAAACATTGGTAAAATTGAATTAAAAATTTCGCATCTTAAACCATTTTTGCAAACAGTGATATAAAATTACTTAAATATGGCGCTTGTTACATGAAACCTCACTTAAACTTAAATTTTGGTATTATAACTTACATTATTATTAAATATACTGCTGAAACGTAGCATGGACAAAATAATAACTGATTATTATAAAAAAGTTATATATCAACAATTATTCACTATTTCAATAATAGGGAAATATTACTTTACATCTTATTTCAGTCTGGTTATTGAAACAAAATAGTTTTGTTACCTAAATGCGAAGGCATTGAAAAACATAATTTAAGCAACGCAATCATTTGTTTTGGTTATTGAAACAAAGTTCTTAAGCAAACTAAAAAGTAAAATAACATCTAATTTCATTATAAAATAGAATTACCTATTTACATATAACAGGAATATATAGGTAGTACTCGATAATAAACCCAGCCCTCTGTTGCCGTTGTGCTAAATTGTTTCATGTTTTCGAGTATTCCAAAGAAGGTTAATTAGGTGTTGCGTTAAAAAAAAAAATGAGTCAGTGCCGGGACTCACGGTTAATATGTGTAAACATCAATTTGCGCGGATCCAAAATGGACTTGGAAGGGGATCTTAAGATTTTTTTCACTGAACGCACCCATCCTACTATGCAGATCGTAACTTTGCACACCGTAACGTTGCACACGAACGTTAACGTTTAATTGTACAAAAATTGAATTTTTATCCAAATTTATCAAAACACCGATTTTGACATTTTTGGACTTTGTTTTTTCTAACACCATTATCCACATGTACAATTGACAACCATCAGTTTTACACCTATCAGCTACAAAGACACGAATCAATCTGAACTCGTAATCCATCCACCACAACTTAACACAGTAAAACTTCATAAGATAAACAAAAATTGACTGAAAGAGGTACTCATAAACTTTAAATAATTAATCACAGTGTCACATACATAATGTACGTTTAATATTACATATTTTTAATATGTATCTATACAAAAGAAAGAAAACTATTTTTTTTAATTCGTATTTTTTGAAAACTTTTTTAATTCCTCGGCGGCAACACTACTACGTACCTACTATTTTGGAACAATTTTCATTATTTTTTTTTCAGACACCAGATAAACTTTATTATAACATCACTGATAGCAATATAACTGATATATCAAAAACATGAACAAAAACGTTAACATAATTGAAGTTATACATAAATTGCAATAATGTGTGTTTTCTTTAAAATATAACACCAAACATTTTTATAACATTTTTAAATATCTTTTTCATTGAAATAAAATTAAATGTCATTGCAACTTTGTTATAACTTAAGTTGTTTTCGGCAAAAGTTTCCCATTACATTACTGTTATTTTGTGTAATGAAGATATTTGCACAAAGTTACAAAGTTGTACCTAATACTAAAGTTACGTTTTGAAGTCTGTCATATAATTTTGGGATTGCAACGAGTCGGTTTATTTCTAGTGTTTTGATTAAAAAATTGCAAATAATGCCTTATTTAGTGTTAGAAGCAAAAAAAAAAGGAACTCAGCACGGAAGAGAGTTCAGTTTTGCTCCAAATGGTTGGGTAGACCAATTTAATGGAGTGGTTTACTGGCCAAGATCGGGAATGATCTCTAAAAGAAAGAATGAGGAATACTCAGTATTTGCGACAAATTGGATCCCACAACCTATTGTAAAGATTAGACACAAGGAGCTGTCTTTCGACGAGGCGGATGAGTTGGCTGAACACTATTTCCATAAAGCATCAGAAACAGAAACTGATGATTCCGAATGGGAAAGGACCAAAATATCTCGGTCGGATAGAGCAAAAAAACGACTTGCACCTCAATTGGCGTCATTGCCAAAAACAACAATGTATTCACTATCCATAAAGGACTCTTTACCAGTAAGCTCTTATATACATGTTTTTTTAATACGTGCATAGTAATAGTACATGTGTTTTTTTTTTTAGGAAAGTATCCTCAAAAGCCCTGACAACAACGCCACAAAACTGAAGGAGTCTCCATACGAAAAGAACATCGCAGTTCGTGACGTGAATGGTGAAATGTTTCCTGATGGTGGACTGCAAACTTATTCCATTATTAAGCAAGCAAATGGAGATACCTTATTTGTGTCACCAGAAACTTATGCTGCAACAGCTGATGATCAGATTGTAGAAGTTCAAAACATACAAAGTGAACAAACAACATATGAAGTCGAACATGAGCCATCAAATCAGCTTATCTCCAGTTACAATTTTGATGTTCTTTGTCAAAATGTTAACCACATGCGCAACGATATTGAAGAGTCAAAGATAATAACAAAAGGGTTCGCTGAAATTTTAGCTCAAATTTTGTCAAAAACAAGCAGTGTCGACAAATATATTTCCGAATATTTAAAAAAAACTAGTGACTCCAATGACCATGAGAAATTTTTAAAGGAACTGACTGATGAAGAAGACTTCACGGACCTGGAATCAAGAGAAACAATGAAATCCACCCAAGATTTGGAAAATTTTGAACAACTTCTGATGGAAATATCTTTCCAACAACGGTTCATTCGCTTCCTAAAAACTAAATTCAGAATGAATTCCCATGAAAATGGTCAAACATTTTTTACTATGGTTATCCGGCTTTTAACGGAACCATCTTTATTTCTTCCATATTCATGGAAAGGTTTAAATCGAAAAAAATCTCAAAACATTAGTTTTGAAGGGCGAAACATAAGGTATTCACCGCCTTCATGTTTCGAATTGTTCGGTTGTCTGATCATACTAAAGTTCAAACCGATGTTGATAAAATGTTTGAAAATTTACTACGTTTCAAAAAAGTAAACAATAATCGAACAAAACCTTATAAAAAACCGTCTTCACGCTGTCGCCCAAAAGCAATAAGATGCAAAGAAGAAAATGAAGCTGACGAAACCCAAAACGAAGATCCTGAAGAAGAAAAAAAATGATTAAAACTATTTGAAATAGTTTTACAAATAAAATTTTTGTTTTTTAACTTTATTTAAAAGAATTGATGTTTATTTAAAAATTGATTAAGACATACATAAGTATTTATTTGAAAAATGCTTTCTATTGTTTTTCTATAATGGTATGGAGCAAAGGAATGAAAACTGATTTTTCTGCATTGTATTCCACTTTTACAATTTTGCAATAAATATCTGATAGTGAAAAGAATATAGGTGGTTCCATTTGGCAATCAGATTCATAAATATTTAGTTCAGAAGAACGAATCGGATATTCGAAATAATCACTTATCTTTGATAACACTGAACCATACAAATGCAGTCCAGGATTTCCAGCAAATGTTTTTATGATGTACTTCTCACATACTATTTTGAAAGATTTACTCAAAAACCATCTATTTTCGTTTTGTTTAGTATTCAATCTAAATTTTGGTATTTGAACTTGGTTATATATAGTTGCTTTTCGTGCTAGTTAAAACGAAACTAGCGAATTATCTCTGCTATTAAAGTCTTGTATAGCATATTTTACTTCAAAAGGAACTTGTAACTTTGAGGTCATGTTATTTAGTATACCGGAACTCTGACGTTCTGAAATTCTACGGGCTACTTGACTTAAAGGTGTTCTTCCGATTCGGAGCAATCTCTTAATATAGAACAATTTTGACTCAAATGCGTACGCAGAAAATGTGTCAAGTGGTCCAAATTTCGTCATTTACAACATGACAAAGATTATGCAAATTACTTGAAAAATGGTCTATTCCATACAATGCTTTGAAATTAATCAAAAAATCTTTAATCATGGATTCAGCTACGTTTAAATTATCTTCGCATTGATCGTGTCTCGTACAAATAACAACCGCGCAATAAAAAAGCAGGAAATGTTGACTTATTTTCGGATCAAGAAAAAATTTTTTAACCACAACGATGCTCATATTATAACAAAAAAGTTCGATATTCCGTCCCCTTCCAGTGAGGTAAATCACTCAAACTACGAACTGGTCTATCCAACTCCTTTGGCAACTTGCATCGCTCAAGGAAGTATGTAACTTCATTACATTGATGAACACTCCAACGCGCTTTATTGTTGTTTAAATTTCCAGTTTTCCATCCATTTAAAAAACGTTTCATGATGCCTATAAAGTATAAACAAAATAAATGTAAGGTATATACAATACTGAATATTTTAAATTCATTACCCAAGTCTAATAAATGGAGACTATCTGCGATAGGAAAGTCCTGAATCATATCAATAGGCAGTTCCTTTACAACAGTACTCAATTTACAATGATCAGTGTATGCTCCAGAACGAAACTTTTCATCTGTTCTCAGCTCGGCGTTCATATCAGTATATATCATTGTTTTCGCAGTATGGGAATATTTGCCTTTTGTTTCACATTTTAAGCATCCAAAATAACCATTGCTACCTATTACACCTTGAATAATAACAAAATACATAAAATTATGTATATAATACAAATAACTTAAAGACATACATAATATAAATTTACCTTTCAGGTAATGACGAGCTGGTGTATCGCATATAAAGCAACGAATTTCTACTGCAACTTTCTTTTCATTTATTTTCAGGCCTCCATTTTCTTTAATCGAAATGAATTCATTCACAAATGGTTTCAGAAACCAATTAATATCCTTGGGTTTGCCTAAAATTGTTTACATGAATTAAAACTTATTTTAATCTCTGAAAAAAATTGTATAAAACGTTACCTTTCCCATAATAAATTCCAACAACCATGGGCGCAATATCTGTGTGTTTATGAATATTCACCAGAATTGGCCAGAACTCGAATCTAGAACTCCTAAAAAGTGGCAATCCATCGACGTTAATGTTGATTTGTATCTTTGTGTCTTGTTGCACATGTCCTAGGCAATTTTGTAGTGCATTTTCCAACCCATAGTGCCAATAGGATCCACCAAATCCATCTTCGTCAATCTCGCACTTGCTTCTTGGTGTAACCATTACTGTTCTTGAGTCCTTTGGCAATGCAAGCTCTGGTATATTCTTGTTAATTAAAGCAAGGAGAGCGTTTAATGCATTTTGCTTTATTAAAAATTGAGCACTCCATTGTCTTAGATCTTGAATTATCTCTGACCTCTTTTCTTCTGCGTTTATTTCTTGATTAATTTCGGGGAAGTTGGTGTCGTCTAATTCTGCGTCCCAATTTTCACTCGGATACTCAAGTTCAGAAAGAATACAGGTTTCCAATTCCTGATTGTTATAATTTTCGGTGTTTTCTTGAATATTATTGTGGCATGAAACATTTTGTTCACAATTTATTTGACTGGAATGAACCAAAGGTTTGTTGCAAGGAATTACTAAACATGGAGTCATGGAGATAACATGGTGTTCACAGGTTCTCTCCTTTTCTTTCTTTCATTTCCATTTGATTTTATTTTCTTCCACAAAGAAAGATTTAGTAAATTAATTTGGTTTTTTTTCTTTTCCATATTTAGATATTCAGGACGTAAATAATTTATGAACAATTAAATCACTGACTGACATCTGACAAAATCAATATAAGTATAGGCATACATATACGTTACGTATCTGACGTATAATTCATAGTGTGCTGGTTACAGTGTTGTAGAAACTCAATTAAATCATAAATAAAGAACATTTGTTACTGAATTTTAACAATTTCGTTACATTTATGTTTTTATTTTGCGACTGACAAAAACTTATAACTGCGTGATTTGAAATGCTGTAATAAGGTTTCTTAAAAGTTTTATCTTGTTCCAAAAAAAGGCAGATGATGTTTTCTTATGATGTTATACCAGTCTCTAAGTTGAATGTTGGCAAAAAGTTTTAGTTACTTTATTAAAATTTTTATTTTTGGCATCTTCTAACTTAAATGTTAACAAAACTTTTGTGCAGTTTTATATCAATTGGGTACTTTAATTACAACATAAAATTATATTGTTTTTAAGAAATAACAAAAACATTTTAACAAAGCAATACAACAAAAGAAAATAAACTCAGTATAAGCAATTTGTAATATGTTTTCACATTACCTACATACATATATACATATTTACATTATATATAGGTATTAAACAAATATTTGATGTTATACTAAATAGAAAAACGTTGTGAGAAACATTATTTCAGAAAGGTTGCTGAGATATATACATTAATTCTGAAATATGATGTCCTTTTTCATTTGTTATATATCCATAAATATGAAACTATCGAAAACTGTAATATAACAATACATAAAAAATATACAAAATTATGTTACATTTATGTTGTAACGTAAAAAAAAAAATGTTTCTTGCTTTATTATAATTTTAACATAAAACTATAAAAAAACAAGACATAATAAACACATCAGACACGAAAATAATAAGTATATTCGTGTATAGAGCGAATTAACAGAACGATGTAATGATGTCTTCTAATAAGGACACCATAATTCAGAATTAGTATACATATATCAACAAGCAACTTTTATGAAATAATTTTTCTCATTTCACACACAAAGTTTTTCTGTTAAGTATAGCATCAAATGTTCTTAATACAATGTTATATATATAATTCAAAAACATTTTAAAAATCGTTTATTTAATTTATTATACTTCGTCAAATAACGTTGTTAAAATGATTTTGTTGTAGATTAAATACAATATATAATTTATATTGTAATTAAACTACTCAACTGATATAAAACTTGCTGCACAAATGTTGTGTTGACATTTAAATTAGAAGACACCAAAATAAAAAATTTAATTAAGTAACTAAAACGTTTTACCAACATTCAATTTAGCGACTGATATAAAACCATTTCAGAACATCTTCCCTTTTTTTTGAACAAGTTAAAACTTTTAAGAAACCTGTTTACAGCATTTCGAATGACAAAGTTTCAAATAGTTTCCCATGTACGAAAATACACCTGAATTATAACCGTTTTTGTTACAGAATACTTAAATAAAACAGAAAAACAACAGACAATTTGTTACAAATCGCATTTTGTGCTATTCGGGATACTATACCTAAAACATGATCATTTTCTCAAAAAACTTGGAATGGGTTTTTTCCGCCTAAGACTTTTAATGCCTATAACCTGAAACATTTACTTAGATATACAAATACATGCCGAAACAAATCTTCGTAGTACATTTTACTAAATATGGCAGTCAAATTTACAATTACAAACATTCGTATTTGTGTATTTAACAGCAAATTTGCTCAAATTCACAGTTCATTGGAAATATATAAAAACGTTTGCTTTAATTTTGACAATAATATTGTAAATATGATCACAATTTCATGTTGTAAAATTAACAGTATATTAATGTTGTTAAATGTATAGATATAAATTAGTAAAAGCGACAGGGAAAAATTGTGAAACAGGCTTTACAAACTACAGAAAGTTCTTCAAGCCCTTCAACCGTGTTAAAATTGTTGATGAATCTTATGCAAATCAGCCTGTATAATATAAAAACAAATATTTTATACCACAAAATTCTACATACATTGGAACTCCACTTCAAAAGAGCAAAGTAAAACTCGACTTAACATACATATATTCGTAGCAATAGTGGATTTTTTACAATTTATATTATTTAAATAAAAAGAGTTTAAAACGTTTTTTTTTATTTTTGAGCATAAATTGGTCTCACAAAAATTGTGTATATGAGAGCAAGGAAATGTAAAGTTATACCAAATGGTTGTAGTTTTTTACAAATTGAGCAATTGTGAATAATACAACAAAATCTTTAGTTTCTATACGGGTACATATAAAATATAAGTATTGTTTATTTAAGAAATCGCGCTCTATAAATTCAACAATGAATGTTATTGTATCAATAATTTTTCTAGTTGTTAAGTCTACAACAGTGACTGTTATTTTCACAATTTGGTTTTGAAATCCACCACCCATACGTCTTTGTTAAATTGAAAACAATTTGTTTTCGGGTCGATCATGACAATTAATGCAGTAGAATCAACAACGGTTTTCAACATTTCTACGAGATACTTATTTGTTTGGTTTGGGTCTTAAGTTTCAGCAAAATCGTTAAGAATCGTTTTTGAGAAATTTAAAAAAAAAATCTGAATTGTTGTATGATATCTACCTGTTGTAGATAAGTAATCCGAATTTCCCCTCGAGGGAATAACATAAAAATGCTCTGTCCGTTTACCCATTTAGGACCTACGGACGTATAGTATGCATAAACCCACTTTTCGAAGTTCTCAATCACCGGATATTGGATACTGTTTACAAGCTCAAAATTTCATTAAACAAATGTTTCCCAATCGTTGTAGCGTGTTTGAGGCGGAACTTTTGGTGATTAAAAAAATCTGTCTTGGCTATGAACTCAATAGGTATTATGTAAAAAAAGGACACTGTTTTATATGCAAGGGTGCAAAGAGGCTTGGAGTATTTTGAAACGATTTCTGCAGAAGCTGTATGGAAGAGGAAGATGAAAAATCAATTTCTCAACTTCTAAGTACAACTACATATACTGCTTTATACCAAAGACTCTATCTTGAAAATTTCTACTACAATAATTATCCTGGTACTTTCTGGCAAATAGATAGATAACTATGTATTAGTAGTCTCGCACGCGTCATAATAGCTGCAAATGGTTCAACGAGTAGGGAGAAAGTCTCGCCTCATATAGATTGTTGTGAACTTATTTTTATCTAGGCATACAAAAGTGGATTGTCATGTCGCGATAGCGAGCTCCATTAACAAGCCACATTTTCGAAAAAGAGTAGGCATAAGATGCCAGTCCAAAAACCACACAAAACAGTGACAACGACAAATAACACCCCCTTGGATAACATGTGCATTATATAATTGTGTCATCGCTTCCAATTTTATAAAAAAAAGTCTATCAGTTTTGTACTTACGATTTTGGCTTTTCCGCCTATCTACAACTTTGTCCAAATTGTCCTTTGAAATCATTCCAACGCCTTGAAGAGTCGCTAAACCAATTGCAGCTTCTGCCCTGTCTGAAATCCAAAATCTGTCAAGAATTTTCCCAACAGTAGATAAGTTTTCAATTTTCCGTGTCGTTAAATGTAGTTTCAGATATTTTAAAAAAAGAGTCCTAAACTAAAACTGTTATAATTGGCATGTCTAAAGTCACTTCCTTCAAAAAAAAAAGGAAGTGGCTCTAGATACCTATGCCAATTCATAGCAGTTTTGTTCATAACTGTTCTATAGTCTCGTATAGAATAAGATATCTGATGTGGCTCTAGATACCTATATGTATGCCAATTCATAACAGTTTTGTTCATACAAAATATTGTTTATGCGGCCCCGCTGGGACATGGTCTTCTGCCGATGGGCATACTTCTAGAAAATACTAAATACTATATTGTCATTCTGCGTAGGTATATATAGTTCCTATTCAAGGAAAAATGTTGATCTTTTGATCAATCTTGCATTTTAAAATGTTACTTTTGTTTTCCTTTTTTTAGGTTTAACTATATAATCCATAGCTAGTTTAGTATAGGTACTGCAAATATTTTTCCAAAAAACATACATAATTTCTTCATAGAGTACCTACTTACGCTAGTACCGGTCCTAGTGCCAAACTAAACACCCCAATCGATATGAGCTGAAGCTCACCTAGAACGTGTAGCTGTCATAGAAAAATTAGTTTTTCCATTATTTCTGAAAAATGGCTCTAACGATTTTGATTAGGCTTCGTATCTGGAAGGACCAAATTAATTGTAAGAAGACTGCGTTTCAGGTTTTTGGAGAAAAATTCACATAATGCAAATAGGCATTACACGTTTTTTGAGAAATTATGGTCTTATTTTTGGGTTATTCTTATATATAGTAATAAATAAATTGTAAAGAAGCATGAAACTCGTTCTTTGAATTGCTAAAACATCTTTCAAAAAAGTTCTAATCTCAAAATAAAGATTTTGTCTGAATTCCGCTGAAAAAATGTCGATGAATGCAAACACATTTTTTTTTAAAATAATTTCTTATAGAACCTATTTATAAAATATACAAAAGTATATACAATTCCTTTAACATTTTTTTATTTTAAATTGGTACCTATTCAATTTTTAAGTATTTAGTACTTACTATAAATATTCTTATTTGAAAATTTTAATAGGTAGATGCCTACCTACTTATGCAATAATAATTATTAAGACTTAAAAGGACCTTATGTATAATTATAAAATTTTGATAGAAGTTGGTTAAGGAGTTAACGAGAAATTAAAAAAAACAACTATGGCAGGTACCGTTAATACGTAACTGTTTTCGATTTTCGCCATCATGTCATATGGCATTTAAGATCACAGTGGCTGCCAGTCATCAGCTTCACCATACTTGTATTCAAAGACGTAAAAAACAACATCCTAATAGTCAAAAGCATACTCCCACGTGTATGATACATTGGCAACCCACCAACCTTCATTTTTTTCCTTGACCTATAACCGGCACTAAGTTGGATTCACTGAAAGATGTGGACAAATCCTCCAAGAGAAACTCTCTGTACTAGGACAGATTCATCTCACAACCACCCAACATTACCTTCACAGTCACGAACGTTGGCCGCCTAGTGCCGACAGACCTGACATTGACAAATTAGTTCGTAGGAAAGTGTGTACGTTATTCATCAGAAGAAAAACCTATACATACGAGTGTATATAAACTGCTATGTTTGTATAGTTTCCAAATATGCCAGTCATAAAGATTGAAAAAGTTTGTTTATTTTGTTGTTGTTTTCTAGTACCTTTGCTGCTCCCTGGGGGATTATGTTATATGCGTTATAGTAGATACATATGTGTTTCATCACAGTTCACATAAAAAAAATCCTATGGAGGGACATGAAAGTTGTTTACGGCATCCACGTAACAAACCGCCTTGGAAATCCTTGCATTTGATTAACCTAGATGCGCTGAAAAAGGCAAGAATATGACAGAAACGAATTTTTCGTTTTACTAGCGATAATAGGTCAACAAAACTATGTGCCTTGGAAAATATATAGATCAGTATGGTTGGAAAAGTATTAGGAAGTTTTTAAAAGCTAAAAGTAACAATAAAAACAAAATTATAAAAGTAAAAAGTTGAGATAATTAATTAACGAAAAGAAAAATAGGTATGAATTAATCTTTGCAATTAAAATCTTTGTGGCTTTAAAATTTTCAAAAAAGAGAAAAGTTGTAGTAATTGAGCTTGCTTTATAAATGGTGGGGAGTTGGGTTAAAATAAAAATTATTTGTCCTGGTAAGAGAAGAACAGCCTTAAATCGTTCCTCAAGTTGCGCGAAAGTTTATTCCAAAGGCGAATAGCAGATATATAAATTGTTTTTGGGATGTTGGGCAGGTGAGCTGTGCTAAAATCAAACAAGCAGATATGTCGTTAAGATGTGTTGCTTGCTTCGTTTTAATAATTATGATGTGAATAATAAAAACAGGATATGAAACTTTATTTTATTAAAAAAAAGACAAATTCAATAAACTGTTTTCGAAATGTGAAATATGGTCAAATTTCTTAGATTATAAATATAGCGAAGAGTATAATATTGAATGCTACTTGCAGCTTTCTTTTGGATATCTATTACATTATTATTATTACAGTTATAAAATATTTCACAACCATTTATACAAGTACTGGAACAACCAAAGCCTTAGCAAGAATTAATCTCGTTTTTGGTGGTGTAAACAGCAGTCTATAAAGTTCGCAGAAAACCATAACGTCTTCCCACAATCTCATTTATGTGATAATTCCATGTAAGTGTTCTGTTGAAAATGCCAATTCCAAGTTCTTCGAGTTATCTACAAATTCAATTGATGAGCAATCAATCATACCAAATTGATGGGAAATAAGAAAGATCTTGCTTCTTTTTAGAGATAACCAACTTCATTTTTTCGGAATGCGTGAGAAATCATTGTTTAACAACCACTTCAAAATCCTTTTGAGATCTGCCTAAAAATCATCGTTTTGTCATTGGCACAGTTTTCTATAAGAACATAAAATAATATTGTGTTTATCGTTGATGTGCAGCGAGAATAAAAGGGGACCCAAAATTGACCCTTATGGAACGCCCTTTACTAAAGGAAGAAATTCGGATGCAATAGGACACAACCTGTTTCCTTTCTCTAAGATACGACGAGAGTAAATTTACAACCGAGGGAGACATATTAGACATAGCGTCGGCGTAACTTATTAATGAGGATAGAGTGATCAACAATATCAAATGCCTTTGAGAAGTCCAGTTAGACAAGAAAAGTAAAATTATCTTCGTCTAATTGCGATCGTATTCTACACCGTTCAAAAGTGCGCTGGTACAACTATGTTTGGCACGAAATCCAGACTGAACGAAAACCAGTAGGTTATTATTATTACCAAACTTATTCGTGACGCGACGGATTAAAAGTTAAATTTATTCCTTTGTTTCTTCCTAAAATTTTGTCCTTGGTATTACTTCCTTAAAATTACACTATTTTCAGTTAAACAAATATTTGGGATTCAATAAAAAATTTAAATATTTGAGGCTTAAGCAACTTAATTTGGCTTATATTTACCTATACCTACAGCCTTCATTCACATACAATATAAGGCTGTTTAAACAAATGTTTTTATTGAATTATTTTATAAAAAGTTGTGAAGCAATTCCTTTGAGCTTTTTGTATTTGTTAAACCAATAGGATAAAGTTAAAAAAAATCCCATGAATCCTAATAGATTCTATACTTTATTTTTCCAATTTTTCAAAACGAAACAAATCCTCTTATATCAAACACATAGTTATATACGTACCTATATTCTTACACATTTTCACAGAGATATCAAACAAATAAGTTATACGATACACATACCTATACATAATCCTTTTCAAGGAAGAACTTTGTGTGTATTTTTAGTACAGCATGAGCTTAAATAAATCATATACTCCAGCAAGTTCAAATAATGTACAAAGGCTATTTAAAGCCACATCGGAGTCTGACAGTCTCAAAATAAACTCTTGAGCACAAGCATTTTATTTTCCACCCTCAAATAAAATCATACATTTTCTGCGTGACTGCATTTTGTTGTCGTGCGTGTATGCTTTAATAAGTTTAAATGCTTTTCTAATACTGGAACTAATTCCATATTTATGTATGCCTATGTGTGGTGTAAAAATTCGTTCAACCGCAAATGATTATAAAATACAAAATATATTATTTGCTAAATTATGTTTTTTTTTTACTAGCGGTATACTTTTAAGTAGGTACAACAGGGCAAATTTTGGATTTGTTAAAAAAAATTACCTCAATTTAACATCACATTACGTTGATAGAGAACATGAAAAATTCCGTACCTCTATCTATATGTGCCTGTCTGTACCTCGACGTACAGCTGCCAGCCTAAACAATTGAAGCGATTTTTATGTGCTCTAAAGGGCAATTATTGGTTTCGTGTGAAAAAAAAATTGAGGTTGCAATCAAAACTAGCACTAGGATGATCGAGAAGTTCGAAAAAGTACGTTTCGTCATGCCGTCCGTCGGCTTGTGCGTCGCGTAGGTGCGTCCACTGTAATTTGAGCTAGAACCTAAACCGGTGGACCGATTTGCTTCAAATTAGGTATACAGAGCATTTTTATGTGACTCTTCAACAGCGAAATTCGAATTTTTGTTTTAGCTCACGCAGAAGGGGTAGCTGCCATACAAAAATTTATTTTTTTTTTCAAATTTTCTTAAAAACGACCTTAACGATTTTGATTAAACTTCGTTCCTGGAATGACCAAAGTATTTGTAAGAAAAATGCGTTACAGGTTTTTGACCAAAATTGAACGGAAATAGACATTACAGGTTTTTTATAAAATGGTCAGACTTATTTTGTTATAACTATGCAATCTGGTGCTTCTCAATATATGTATGTATATAAACATATATATGTATGTGCATAGCTTGTAGTGAAATAATATTAAAATTCAACTAAAAAAGTGTTGGAATTCATGAATGTTTTAAAAATCGGGAATCAGGATTATTCCTATGGCTTTTTAGATTCGGATTTCGTTATTCGAGATTATGGCTGTTCGTTTTCCAATTATAAGACAAATATATTTAATATGTGAAAATAAAAATCTCTAATTGGAGTTTAGATGTCTAGTTTTCGATTGGTTTGCTTCATATTTATCGGAAAGATAAGGCATCACAAAGTAAAAATAATTAGAGAATTAAGCGATGTGCCGGAGCAAATAACCGGTACACCTTAAGGTTCTGTATTTGGCTCAATATTGTTTTTAATATAAATAAAATATATGAACTCTGTCTTCAAACAATGATCAAATATCGACACAACAGCTTTCGCTGACGGCGGCGTGGCATTGTCAAACGAATTGAATTTGTCATTATGCTACAAAAAGATTTATATGCGTTAAGTCAATATTCTGCATTATTATATCAAGAATGCAATAATTGTTCATAATTTCAAAAAAATGTTAAATGCTCAAAATTTGTTTGTCAGAAGAATTTTAGTCTTAAAATTACTCAACAATATTATTAACATTACAACAATTTTTTTTCTCTGAGTGTATGGGTATTTTTTTTTGGAAATCACTGTGTGAAGATGCGTTCCTGGCTGAACATGGCGTGCTTCCTTACTTAGCAAAGTTAAAATGCCAAAAATTTCGTTAAAACTAATATAAGGTCATTCATTTTTCGGTTTCGAGAGTAAAGCCAAATAAAACACACACAGCGATACATTTTTGATGAACATTTTATTTCATTATAAAGTTTGAACTTTCCCACAAAGTGTGAAATACAATATCATTGAAATGGCCGCCTCGGGAAGATTCGCAGCATGCGATTCTTTTGAGGTAATTTTTAACAACTTTTTCGGACATTTCGGGCGGTATTTCGGCCATAACTAGAGCAATGTTGGTTGCGTCTAGAGGTCGGGGATTATTCGCGTAAACATTGTCTTTTGCGTAGTTCCACAGAAAAAAAATTAACGGTATCAAACCGCATGATCTTGGTGGCCAATTAACGTCGCTGAAACGTGAAATTACGCGACCAGAAAACTTCTCACGCAATAAAGCCATAATTGGTCGTGTTGTTTGGCTTGTTGCCCCGTCTTGTTGGAGTCAAGTCATGATTTTTAATCACCGGCCAAAAAGAAATCGGTTATCATTCGACCAATTGCTGCGAACGCCGGGAAATCGATAAATTCGGATGATCAGCAATACTTGCACTTGCAGCTTCCGTCGATTATGACGACCATAATCATCGCGTTATGTGCCAAAAGTGGCTACGTTTGAATCACCACTTTTGTGTAGTAAGTTTTAATAATAAATTTTAATGCATTGTTCGATTGTTAAGCTATCAATTATCGTAAATGACAAACATTTAACTTATATTATGACACTTCATATTACAGCTGAGTTTGACAGGTGTCAAATGCCAGCGCTAACAACTTGAAACCACGAAATGAATGACCCTGTACAATAGAGCTACAGCCGCGAACGCTACTCTGAAAGTAAAATAAATTTTAATATTCGCACGCGTGAGTTACTACTGATACTCGATCACTGATACTCGATCACTTTTATTAGAATATTTTATTTAATTCACGGAAAGGAACAATAAACACGCCCGACTTCATCAGATGACTCGAATCAACTTGGCTTAAGACACTTCTCAAGATACCCATCACATTGTATGTTTTATTGTTTTATGTTTGGTCAGCAAAATGGCTATTCCAAACATTGAAGTGAAAATCAAGTTACAATGTCTGCTCCGTGAAGGAATGTGCAAATTGTAACAGATTATATGGGAAGAGAAGAATTCCCATATAAAGAATTAAATGTATCCACTAACCGGATATCTAATATTGATGGGGAGAATGTAAGTTAAAAACATGACAGAGTGAAGACGTGTTGCTTGTATTCTCCGGTTAATCACCCATTTAAAGTTGATCTTTCGAAACAAACTTAAAGATAAAAATAATAAAAAGTGTACAAAACCCTTGCATTACTTTGTGCATACATAATAAAAAAAAAAAAAATAAATAACAAAATATTAATTTATCAAACGATAAATAGCTTCTCAGTGAACTTTTTCTTTTGGTTTATTCTTTTTGTTCTTGTTCTCTCCGACCTTATTTTACGGTAAACATGAGTTCTGCTTCTCTTGAGTTAAAAGTCACTCGATCAGTTACGAAAAAAACTGGAAATACACCGACTTCTAATACTTCAGCTTCGGCGCTAAAGGGCAAGGTTTCAGCCAAAAATGGAACAGAAGGTTCCCCAACTTCGACGCCAAAGCAATCAAAAGATAAACCAACAACTCAAAGTTTCGGTAATTTCCTCACCGCTAATGATCTGGAGGAACGATTTAGGATTCTTACCGAGGAAATAATCACTCGGTTCACAACAGAACTAAGCAAACTGCGGAATGATCTCATGGAACATATTTCTAATATGGAACAGAACTGGACTACTCAACTAAAAAAATATGAGCAGTCACTCAACGATCTGGAAAAGCGCTTAGAAATAATCGAAGAGCACAAACATGAAATAACCATTGCCACCTACAACCAAAATCAAAATAAAGAGCACCTTGCTGATCTTACAAAACGGTGTAATGAACTTGAGAGAAGAGATCTTGCTGCGGATGCTATTCTCTTTGGAGTACCAGTGCTGAATAACGAGAACATCAAATCAATTTTCAACCACCTGTGTCATGAAATTGACTGCCAGCCTCCAATATTACGATCGATTTTTCGATCCCATAAAAGTGATGGTTGCAATGACCCACCTATCATCGTGAAGTTTAGCTGCTCATATGATAAGAACTTTATCCTAAAATCAATATCCGAGTTCCAGAAAAAAAGAGAAAAAAACGATCTCTCTTCGCAACATCGGTTTGGATTCTGATAAAAATATTTATTTGAATGAGAGCCTTACCAACAAAAATCGATCTCTTCTTAAACATGCCGTGCAATTAAAGCGCCAAAAGAAAATTTATTCCGCTTTCACACGAAATGGAACCGTCCTGGTTAAAGAGAGGAAAAATGGAAGCAATATCATCATTGACGACAAAGAAATTTTGAATGGGATTGCCATGAGATGTCAAGTAGCAGATGCAGTGAATGATGATGAAATTTAATCTCCAAAAAATGCAATTAGTTAATTGTTTTATTTTTTATAATTTTTTTTTTCTCATGTATTCTTTTCTACTTAAAATTTCTTCTTTTTTTTTAAATAATTATGTTTATTTTTCAAACTTATATCTATCTTATTCTGAGCTTTTTGAAAGTGTTGGTGTTTGTTTGGTTCTTTTTGCTAAATGCCCTTTCTCGCTTTAGTATCGGGGAGGGGGGTTCCACAGTTGAATGCAAAGTGCTGGTTGATATTTTATGTAAACAGAAAAAAGGTATTAATGTTTGCCACTTAAATGCACAAAGTATAAAAAATAAAATAGATGATTTGCGTGTTCTTTTTGATAGTAGTGAAGTAGATATAATATGTATTTCCGAAACTTGGTTGAAGCCTGAAATGTGTGATAATCTTTTCAAATTAAATAATTATAATTTTGTTCGTGCGGATAGATGTAATAAATTGGGTGGAGGCGTAGCTATTTTTATCAGAAACTCGTATAAATTTAATATAAAAAAAATTTCCTCATTGAATGAATCAATAGAATATTTTTTTCTTGAAATAACGGGAGTGTGTGGAAAAATGTTGATTGGTTGCGTATATATGGCACCTGATGTAGCGCATTTTACTCTAATACGAAATTTGTTAGAGGAGTTAGCTCCTCTATACACAGATATTGTGATATGCGGTGACCTTAATCTTAATTTATTAGATGGTAAAAATAGGAATTTAATTGAAATGGTGGATTCCTTCGCTTTAAGTTTCGTTAACTCTAAGCAACCAACACACTTCAAAACAAATTGTGCACCTACTTTGTTAGATGTTTTTTGGTATCAAATAGTAATTTGGTATTGCATTATGACCAACTGTTCGCATCTGCCTTCTCAAATCACGATTTGATATTTCTGTCTCTAAACGCGCTTTTTATCCATGAAGAAGAGACCACTTCTATATACTACGACTACTCAAATATAAACCTTGAGAATCTGTTCAATGACAGTCGAAATGTTGACTGGTCACCTATCTACACAACAAATGACGTCCATAAGCAGATTAAATATTTCAATAAAAAGATATATTACCTCTTTGACAATCACGTAAAAATAAAAACTAGAACAATTAAGCAAGACAATTTTCCGTGGATTACACAAGAAGTTAAAAACAGTATTAATGCTCGTGATAAATCGTATGCTAGATGGAGAAGATACACCGAAAAAAAAACGTTGGTAAAATCAACCAATATCCTTAGTTGATTTTGCGTCAACCAAGATACGTTGTTGATTTCACAATGTTCGCGTGATCAATATTTTTATCAAAACTTTACAACGTACGGTGTTGATTTCTTGGTTGACTTATCACTCGTCATTGTTACTCGACAATTTTCGTGCTAGATTAAGTATGTTCGTAGTCAAACGATCACGTTTGTTGTTCTTCTGAAAAATATTTTTTGACCACAAACATTGTCAATAAACAACACTTGTGGTTGCTTGACAACGTATTTCATTATCAAATGACCACGTTCGTGATCAAAATTTAAATTTTTGCCAGTGTTCTTTGACTACGTTCGTTGTTCACCAAGCACAACTATGGTTGCTTGACAACGTATTTCATTATCAAATGACCACGTTCGTGATCAAATTAAAATTTTTCCGTTGTTCTTTAACTACGTTCGTTGTACACCAAGCACAACTGTGGTTGCTTGACAACGTATTTCATTATCAAATGACCACGTTCGTGATCAAATTAAAATGTTTCCGTTGTTCTTTAACTACGTTCGTTGTACACCAAGCACAACTGTGGTTGCTTGACAACGAATATCGTTATCAAATGACCACGTTCGTGATCAAATTAAAATTTTTCCGTTGTTCTTTAACTACGTTCGTTGTACACCAAGCACAACTGTGGTTGCTTGACAACGTATTTCATTATCAAATGACCACGTTCGTGATCAAATTAAAATCTTTCCGTTGTTCTTTAACTACGTTCGTTGTACACCAAGCACAACTGTGGTTGCTTGACAACGTATTTCATTATCAAATGACCACGTTCGTGATCAAATTGAAATGTTTCCGTTGTTCTTTAACTACGTTCGTTGTACACCAAGCACAACTGTGGTTGCATGACAACGTATTTCATTGTCAAATGACAATGTTCGTGTTCAAATTATAATGCTTCCGTTGTTCTTTAACTACGTTCGTTGTTCATGAAGCACAGCTGTGGTTACTTGACAACGTTTCATCTTCAGTAGTTTTTATACTTACTTTAAAATCTGTGAACTCTAAAAAGGTCAAATAAAAAGATAGTTTTTTTTTTTAAATTGAATTTTTTTTATTGAAATGTAGTGTTTTTTTTTTATTTGAATTTTAAACAATAATGTTCTTAAGAATAAAATAAACTTAAATGAAGCATATTTCAGAAAAACTTTAAAAATATAAAATTTTTACCACAGGGGTTTGAAAGCAATCCCACTGGCGGTCCATCAAACTCAATAATAACATAAATATAGTAACTTTGCGTATCTTTTAAAACTTCAAATGGGTTAAAATGATCAATGTAATTGGAAGTTATTATTTTTTCACAAATTATGTATGGAATATTTTTCAACAAAATTAAACATTCAATTTTATAAACATTTTTAGAAATACTAATGTAATCATTGCTTTTATAAGAAATTTTGTGGAACGTAAGAGAACTGTAACTTATTACGTCATTAAAATGCATTTTGTATGAAGAAGCGTTTTGTAATTTAGAAAAACATAAACGATTTTTCAATAAAATGCCATTTTTTGGTATATTTGAAATGTCCGGAGAGATTCCTACGCTACAAGTTATTCTTTTACAGAACATTAATGAGGTTTTAATCCCTAAAGACAACGGCAGATTTCTACGAGAAGTTATGCTATTACAATAGTTTTTAAGTACTTTATGTTTCGATTCAAACCGGAATGACCAAAAATGTTTTAACGGACCAAGCATCCGCATTACATAAGGATAGTGAATCATAAAATGAAATTTAGGTTTCAAATTTTCTTTGAAAAGCTCAATATACGTCGACTGATGCGTTGAAATGAGGGATTGCAGATTGCAAAGATCAACTTGTTAAAAATTTGATTTTAAAGCAATATCAATGATTTTGTTGAGAAGTATTAATAATTTCCAGTGTTTGTTTTTTTCAGGAACGAGATCGCCAATAATAATTGGTAAAAATCGACAAAATGTCCACATTTCTTTCGCTGACATATTTAATTTAACCCTCTTTATATGCTCGGATTTGATTACTGGAGGAATATTTCCAATTTCAGATTCACTATATTTAAAAAGTTGTGTTCTATTATTTAAAACGTCTAAAGTAAAAAAATCGTCAATAACTATAAATTGATTAATAAGCTTACACAAATCGTAATGGCAGACACCCTCAAATAAATCATGCATTATATCTACAGCTATATTTTGGACTACATGAAATGATGGAATATTGTTGAAAACTGATTCTTCTCTAATTCCAGTATTCATCATTCTATCACTTAGTTTTGAGAACCTAGATATATCAAGATTATAACCATTTATAGTTCTGTGGTTGCTACTATTATCAGAACAAGTTGTATAGTTTTTAGTTTTAGAACAACTGCAAATACGGCAATAGTATTGAGAATTAAAACTTTTACAGTAACCAAGAATGGTATTTAGCCCAAGATTATCTCCTGTTATTAATCCCAATACAAAGTAAAGATGTTTTATCTCACCGGATCTTAATTTAAGTGAAACTCCGTTTTTTTCAAGCAATTTTATTTCTTCAACAAGGTGGTAGAAAATGGAGTTTTCACCAAAGCATTTATATTTGGAATAAAACAACATTGCAACAAAAATGTTGTCTAATTCCGAATTAATATGCTGTGGAAGACTTGGAAAATTGTAGTATACGGCTCCAATTGAATGACTTCCGCCGTGTGACCCTAATGGATTGTTTGATTCAAAATCATCGAAATATAAGTTAAATGGGATGACTTTGGAACGCTTATCTACTGGAAATTTACTAATTCTTTCTTTCCAAATTTCAGTTGTTATCAAATGAGGTATATTTTTAAGTGTAAGATTTTCCATATTTTCTATTGCAGATTTATAAACTCCAGGTAATTCAAAGAACTTTTGAAACTGAAATTGTAAAGGTAATATAATACCATCAGATTCAACAACATCAACAGTGGGTGCACTTCCACTTTAAACACAAACCTCGTTATTGATGACATAACTAGAAGGTTCTCGATATAAATTATTATTTTTTGTTATCTGAACAAATCTGTAAAATGTTTTAACTTTTTCGAAAGGATTCTGTAGGAAAATGAGAGTTTGTTTAAATTTGTCTTGCTTTTCCATTTTAATATGTTCGAAAAAGTCTTGGTGTAGTTTTTTGAACATAACTGAAAAAAGTCCCTCTGTTAAATCTGCAATTATATCTTCTACAATTTTACGTGGTAAATTAGAGTTTCCATACAAGTTACAAAGAAAACTTATTGCAGAAGATTCAATAGCTTTAAAGAAATTACATTCTTCAGATGTACTCTGCCTTTCATCTTCTAGGTTTTCACTTTGGAAAACTTTTTCAAAAAATTTAGGGTTCTCTAAACGCAAAGAAGCTGGAGAATTAGGTGAGATAGAATTTAGGGATTTACATGACCGTTCAAAATGTCTCTTAAAACTTTTAAGATTATTAATTTGCTTACAGTTAAAACATTGATAATCATCTGTTTGGTTAAAGTAATGTATTGTTTTATAATGAGTGACAAGCCCTCTTACATCCGAGAACGGTAATAAGCATAAGTGACATTTATACATTTTAAGTTTTTAAGGATTCAATTAAAATAAGTATATCTGGTGAAACTCTTTCCGAGGTTTCAATTTAAAAAAAAAATGTTTGTATAAAAATCCAAACAGATTTGCATGGCAATGGATACTTGAGGTTAAGCACAAAGAATATTTTAAAGCAAGTATCCAATGCGGGTAGTAAATTTTGAAATTTGTACTTTACTTCATTAAAATACACAATAAAAGTACTATCAAACAAGCATTTGAATATAATTGGCTGCAAATTCTGTCCTTGCTCTCTCACCTTTGTGGCAATTTGGTCAATGATGGGGTTGAAATTGTTGACCTCTCCTACTTCCATAATCAGAGATTGTTGGGAATCCTTTATAGTTGGCTTGACATATTTCTTTTTCTTAATTTCATTAGAAATTGCTGCTTGTCGTGACGATGGGGGAAGGATGGCGTGTAGGAGATTGACGATCAAAACGTCTTCTGGATCTGAAAAAAAAATTGAAAATAGCAATTAAAATTAAATCTTGGAATTAATCGTCCTTAACAATAAAAAATAAGTATCTAATAGGAATCTCTCAATACAAAAAAATCATCCTAGTTTTGCAGTTATTCGAAAGACGATGATTTCTATCCGAAAAAAACAAGCCCTTAATATTTTTTAATATTCTTTTTTCTAGTCCGGATAATATTTTAATGTTTTTGCGGATTTCTGCTAGGAAAGATTATGGCGCATAATTTTTAGCAGCATGATCTTACATGAGCCTACTATAGTCTGTCAAAGCTCTTCAAATCCAGAAATCTCACCATAACTTCAAAACTGCTGCTGTACAGGACCATGGTCCTGCCAGTACTCACATATGGATCCGAGACTTGGGTGCTTAGCAAAAGGCACTCCGACCTCTTAGCCGCGTTCGAGAGAAAAGTCTTAAGGAGAATTGTTGGCCCCATATGTGAGGAAGGACGATTCCGGAGACGGTACAATCATGAATTGTACGCAATCTACCTTGAAGCAGATATCGTGACAAAAATTAAGCTCGGTAGACTCCGGTGGGCAGGGCACCTAGCTCGCATGAGCGAAGAGGAACCTGCTCGGAAAGTCCTTTGTGGTACATTCTATGGTAGACGACAGCGTGGTAGACCATGCTTGCGCTGGAGAGATGGCGTAGACCAGGACGCCCGGAGCCTTGGGGTGCGCAACTGGATGGCGGCGGCTCGAGACCGGGATGGGTGGAGAGACTTGTTGAAGGAGGCCAGGACCGGACCCCGGTTGTCGAGCCGACGATGATGATGATGATGATGATCTTACTTAACAATTTTATATCTTTAAGGCGTTTTACTCAAATTTTCATATTTTAAAACAATTTTTAACTAGTATCATACTAAGCCTGTTTTCTTAATTAACTCCTGCTGAACACACCTAAAACAGTGACAGCTCGTAGAAAGATACCCTATTCACATTATTTGTAAATGTCAAAGTGGCATAAGGAGTTAGTATGATACTAGAAAAATGAAATATGTAGGCATTTGGTGATTTGAACTTTAATAAAATTTCAAATAGATAGATATGAAATACGATGCTAAACTCGGTTAAAATTTGTAATATCTTTTTTTGAACCTGGTATTATACTAAAAATTCTTTAACATCGTACTAAATCGACTAAAATTTTGCGACACTATAAAATAAATTGAAAATATACGTAGATATACATAGGTTAAAGAAGAAATTTATTATTGTACAAACCTTTAACAAAATTTTTTTTATTTAACTGACAGAGAAGGTCCTGGCAGTTTTTGTCCTTTATCTTGTCATTTAAAACGGGAAGAATTGTTGTTTTAAAACTGTCCCATTTTTCAATGAGAAGATCTTGTTTTCCCGGAAACAAAAGTTGAAAATCAATATTGATCTAGAATTATAAAGCAATACAAGAAAAATGAAAAATTAGATGAGGCAATTAATTAGTTTTATTAAATTATGACTATGTTTCTATTTCAACAAATTTTATGATGTAAAATTTTGTCAAAAGCTGATGAAATAAAATTAACTCATCATTATGTAGATAATTTCCGACAATTTATTTTAGTCCTGTGAAGTTAGCAAAAAAATTGTTTAAAATTGAAAAAAAAGTTCCCGGTAGCAAACAGAGTTCTGAACATTTTCCAAATAACTTTTTTTTCTAAAACTAATTTTTCAAAAGTTATTCGCAAATTTAGGTGCTCATGGACTTAGAACCAAAAATTTTCAAAATCCAAAAAAATCAAAAAAAAGAAGTTCTGATTAGAGTTCCCGATAGCAAACAAAGAGTTCTGAACATTTTCAAAATAACTTATTTCTCTAAAACTAATTTTTCAAAAGTTATTCGCAAATTTAAGTGCTCATGGACTTAGAACCAAAAATTTTCAAAATCCAAAAAAATCAAAAAAAAGAAGTTCTGATTAGAGTTCCCGATAGCAAACAAAAAGTTCTGAACATTTTCCAAATAAATTTTTTTTCTAAAACTAATTTTTCAAAAGTTATTCGCAAATTTAGGTGCTCATGGACTTAGAACCAAAAATTTTCAAAATCCAAAAAAATCAAAAAAAAGAAGTTCTGATTAGAGTTCCCGATAGCAAACAAAGAGTTCTGAACATTTTCCGAATAACTTTTTTTTCTAAAACTAATTTTTCAAAAGTTATTCGCAAATTTAGGTGCTCATGGACTTAGAACCAAAAATTTTCAAAATCCAAAAAAATCAAAAAAAAGAAGTTTTGATTAGAGTTCCCGATAGCAAACAAAGAGTTCTGAACATTTTCCAAATAACTTTTTTTTTCTAAAACTAATTTTTCAAAAGTTATTCGCAAATTTAGGTGCTCATGGACTTAGAACCAAAAATTTTCAAAATCCAAAAAAAATAAAAAAAAGAAGTTCTGATTAGAGTTCCCGATAGCAAACAAAGAGTTCTGAACATTTTCCAAATAACTTTTTTTTCTAAAACTAATTTTTCAAAAGTTATTCGCAAATTTAGGTGCTCATGGACTTAGAACCAAAAATTTTCAAAATCCAAAAAAATTAAAAAAAAAGAAGTTCTGATTAGAGTTCCCGATAGCAAACAAAGAGTTCTGAACATTTTCCAAATAAATTTTTTTTTCTAAAACTAATTTTTCAAAAGTTATTCGCAAATTTAGGTGCTCATGGACTTAAAACCAAAAATTTTCAAAATCCAAAAAAATCAAAAAAAAGAAGTTCTGATTAGAGTTCCCGATAGCAAACAAAGAGTTCTGAACATTTTCCATATAACTTTTTTTTCTAAAACTAATTTTTCAAAAGTTATTCGCAAATTTAGGTGCTCATGGACTTAGAACCAAAAATTTTCAAAATCCAAAAAAATTAAAAAAAAGAAGTTCTGATTAGAGTTCCCGATAGCAAACAAAGAGTTCTGAACATTTTCCAAATAACTTTTTTTTCTAAAACTAATTTTTCAAAAGTTATTCGCTAATTTAGGTGCTCATGGACTTAGAACCAAAAATTTTCGAAATCCAAAAAAATCAAAAAAAAGAAGTTCTGATTAGAGTTCCCGATAGCAAACAAAGAGTTCTGAACATTTTCCAAATAACTTTTTTTTTCTAAAACTAATTTTTCAAAAGTTATTCGCAAATTTAGGTGCTCATGGACTTAGAACCAAAAATTTTCAAAATCCAAAAAAAAATAAAAAAAAGAAGTTCTGATTAGAGTTCTCGATAGCAAACAAAGAGTTCTGAACATTTTCCAAATAACTTTTTTTTCTAAAACTAATTTTTCAAAAGTTATTCGCAAATTTAGGTGCTCATGGACTTAGAACCAAAAATTTTCAAAATCCAAAAAAATTAAAAAAAAAGAAGTTCTGATTAGAGTTCCCGATAGCAAACAAAGAGTTCTGAACATTTTCCAAATAAATTTTTTTTTCTAAAACTAATTTTTCAAAAGTTATTCGCAAATTTAGGTGCTCATGGACTTAAAACCAAAAATTTTCAAAATCCAAAAAAATCAAAAAAAAGAAGTTCTGATTAGAGTTCCCGATAGCAAACAAAGAGTTCTGAACATTTTCCAAATAACTTTTTTTTCTAAAACTAATTTTTCAAAAGTTATTCGCAAATTTAGGTGCTCATGGACTTAGAACCAAAAATTTTCAAAATCCAAAAAAATTAAAAAAAAGAAGTTCTGATTAGAGTTCCCGATAGCAAACAAAGAGTTCTGAACATTTTCCAAATAACTTTTTTTTCTAAAACTAATTTTTCAAAAGTTATTCGCTAATTTAGGTGCTCATGGACTTAGAACCAAAAATTTTCGAAATCCAAAAAAATCAAAAAAAAGAAGTTCTGATTAGAGTTCCCGATTACAAACAAAGAGTTCTGAACATTTTCTAATAACGGTAAAACGGTCTCCCCTTGTCATTTTACTAAGGACCGGAATAAGTGGTATTTAAGTTTCCCATACTGGTACTTAAGGCTCACTTTCGTAAAGCAGGTGGGACTTAAGTGGATTTTGGCACTAAGTCCGATCGTGCAACCGGGCCTTAAATGCCTGCTTTTGTTTGTTGGCCATGTGGTTTTCTCAACAAGATAATTTTATCTCTATTGCGATTCTTAGAGAACATAATGTTAACATAATATACATATACCAAAAAGTAGAAAATTCATGTTTTAGAAAATTAACTATCGTAAAAACAAGGGTGTATATAATATTTACCAATGTCACTCCGGCCGAGTGCTTGAGCAGAGGCCAAATATTTAAAATATCAGGAAAACTTTGTTTTGCAATGTCCTGTTGTCTCGCCTTATGAGTTGTTCGCCATTTGGATTTGACCTCCTCCCAAGGGTCTTTATGAATCTGGAGCCACTTTACATCCGCAAAAGAGTCATCTTTATCAAAAAATTATAATTAAAAAGAAAATAAAATTAAAACCAAAATTGTTTACTGTTAAAACCTTTAAAGAGATATACCATTTAAAAGTCTATTTCTTCCTCGTCTAAAAGATTTACAAAAATTGAGCTAGAACTGCAGCCAGGTTCCTTTTCGAATGCATCGAAACCTATTTTTCTATGACGTCGCTTTAAGTTATAATATCGGCAATATAATCGTCCTGAAGGATTTTCCTTTGACCCTTTCTTAGGTGGTGTGAAATAAATGTTCTGCAAGTTATTGATTTTGTGATTATAACTCATTTTATTATTATTGCGTGCTAGAGCAAGGTAACTTGATTTTTTAATTTTGGATACAGATCGATGAAACTTTTGATTGTTTTTTATGATCTTAACGAATGATCCAATACTTTGCTATGTCAGAACTATACTGAATGAAAAGTAGTATAATATTTTTGAGAATCCTTAATAAATAAATGCCGAGATATTTTAAAAGTAGAAAATCTAGTTACCTAGTTCTTGCATTAAGGTGGCGATACGTCTTTTCATAATAAATTTTACTATTATTCTAAATATTAAAAACTTAAAATTTCCTTACAGTTTAATAATTGATAACCATCTAAAGTAATAAATGATTAGATAAACTCCTTTACATACGCTAACGATGTTGAGTATAAATGAAATTCATACGTTATTAAATTTTTAAGATTCAATTGAATGCTAAAGTTAACACACTTGCAGAGGTTTCAATTAAAAAAAAATGTTTGTATAAAAATCCAAACAGATTTGCATGGCAATGGATACTTGAGGTTAAGCACAAAGAATATTTTAAAGCAAGTATCCAATGCGGGTAGTAAATTTTGAAATTTGTACTTTACTTCATTAAAATACACAATAAAAGTACTATCAAATAAGCATTTGAATATAATTGGCTGCAAATTCTGTCCTTGCTCTCTCACCTTTGTGGCAATTTGGTCAATGATAGGGTCGAAATTGTTTACCTCTGTTACTTAAAAAATCAGAGATTGTTGGGAATCTTTTATAGTTGGCTTGACATATTTCTTTTTCTTAATGTCATTAAAAATTGCTGCGATCAAAACGTCGTTGTTTTGCATTTGCTAAGAGAACAACAATCGAATGAGATCTTTATTTTCAAATTGGTCTTACTTCCTTTAAAAAAAATGATTGAGTTGATGATAAAATTCATTTTTTTTCACCGATATCTCTTCCTTTGGGAGAAAAATTTAAACCAATAGACATTTTCATATTCATTTCAAAAAAGAGATACCGTTGAAGTAGAATTATTATTAGTCAGAATTTTTTGAAAAAAAAAACGTTGAAATGGGCTTAGCACTTTCAAAAAAGACGGCTCAAATATTTCTGGGAAACCACTTATCCCATCATAAAATAGTTTTGTATCGCAATTTATACTTGTTGTTGAGAATGAAAAATTCTGTGACGAGAGTATCCAATGCGTGCAATATGTACATATTTCGAAACTAGGAATATAGTTATAATAGAAAGAGAAAAAGATACCAAGTGTGTATATATTTTCACCTACTTCCCTCACCTTTGTCACAATTAAGTCAATGATGGGATTAAAATTATTTGCATTTTCTACTTCAACTATCAAGGATTGTAGGATAAAATTACTGATTTTCGTTTTTGTATAAGTTTTTGAATCCGTTTAATCATTTTGTTTGCTTGTCAAACACTATAATCTTATGAATGTTTTCCTTTTTCACTAGTAGTTTTAATAAGCACTTAAAATTCAAAACTGATAATCAAAATAACAAACTTTAGGTGAACACAATAGCCCAAAATTATAGTCGACTTAGTACGATTTTTAGTATGATACTAGGTTAAAAAGATTTTGCTCGTTAAACGAGTTAAGCATATTTTTTTATTTTTTTTTTTTTTACATTTTATTTCGGTTAAAATCACTATTAAAGGTACAAACCCCAAATGCCACTTTGATATTAACAAATGTCAACAGTTTCATGTTTGGCTAGTTTCTTCCATGAACTATCACTGTTAAAGGCGTGTTCACCTAGAGTTTATTAAAAAAATATGTTCAGTATAATTTACTAGAAAAAAAAATGTTAAAAACTAACAAAATTTAGTACAAAGCTTTAAAGTTAGGAAATTGTTCAGTAGTATCATGCTAAAACGTTAATATCAACCTGTTTGAATTTGCGAAAGTGTTATCGAAACCATATTCCTCGAATCCGAATGGAATTAAGTTTAGCAATAATTTGTATTATTGAATACTATAAAACAAGTATAAATTTAGCTTGCAAATAAAAAACTTACTGGGTCTTCGTTAAAACGATCGTGTATTTTTGTTGAAATATATTGAAAATCCTTGCGAGATACTGATTCATGGTTTCTCAGAAGCCAATTTGTCATGCAGTCTATTAAAATCGCTCATGAGGAATCTCCAATTGTGTTAAACTTTTTAAACTCATTTATGACAAAATTTCCGGATGGAAACATTTGAAGTATCACATCGATTTCCTTTAAATGGTTATCAAATATGAAAAATATATGAGCACAATGGTTTCAAAGAAATTTCAAATATGATCTAAGAAAAATAATTTACGAGGCTTCCAAAGTTGACACTTGGTGATGCAGGATTCGAAATATGTGAGGCATTCGATGAGGGAGATGTTGACGTTGAAGTACCTAAAGAATCACGATGCAATTCTGAACAGCTATGCTCTGCTAAACGTTTTTTTACTTCTTCTTCTATTAAATATTTGATATTATTAAAAATGTCTATCGATGGGTCTAAATCAGTCCAAATTCCCTGAAAAGATTCATATCAGCGTAATACTAAAATAGATTTGATTCAAGTGTAATCACATTTTCTTTCCGCCATTCATGAAGCTTTTGTTTAAATTCAACTCTTATTCTAAACGATTTATTTGCAAAAACTTCTTTCAAATCTTCATTACTAATGTACTTTAAAATGTTTATGGTTAATTTAAGACTTGAAAAATGATCATATAATTCAACAAATCCCCAAGAAGAAAGTAATTGATACATTTCGTAATCAACTGTATGAGCTTCAAAATTGTTATCGATATTACCTTTAGCAGTTGAACCAATATCAGATCTGTTACTAAGCGTAGTATACGTTGTTTGGTATTGAGAATTTTGAATTTCTTCATAACTCGTTTCTTGAGGATCCGCATTGTACTCCAGGCGTGTTGGTATACTGTAGTTTTCATCATCACTGAGTATGTTTCTTATTTCTTCCATGTTCAGTTCTCAATAACACTAGGAAAATGGAATTGAAATATTAAAATTTACTGGAGTAATATTAATACACGTATAATTGCAAAACTGTGTTCTGCACTGAATTTTGAATAAACGCATATGCTTTAAAGTAATGAAAAATATAGATAAAATGTATTTTGTTGATGATTTATATTCTGAAAAAAATTGCGATTTGTTGCATTTTTCAGTTAATACAAATTCAAATTCGAATATTTTTGCAGTTACTTCATATTTAATCATGTAACGACTGATGAATATTTTTTTTCGCAATATGGCTTGAAATCGAAAATGATTAATATTAAACGTGAGTAGGTCGAAAAGAATCTAAAATGTAACCACAATCCTTATTAAACTTTAACTTTAGTTTAAGCGCAAAAGGTGGTATATTTACCACTTTTTCGTCATTTAGTTAAAATTTTTTTTCAACTTTTTGCTATTGCGCTTCATCGCCGGCTTAGAATGAAAAACAGATTAATCGATATTTTTAACTTGAAAAAGAGTTGTTTGTAATATTTACATAAATAAATGCAAACATTAGAAAGTTTATTTTAAGTAAATATATACTACTCCTTATTTTTCGATTCAACCCAAGTAACATCGTTGGAGCTATTAGAATCAAAACTGTTCTTCTACAGCTCCTAGATAGTGAAATCCAAAGCTACAGCTTTGTTGGAGATTATTTCACAGCTCCCTACATTAAATTTTTAAATAATGTTCTATATTCGAAGTTTTAGAACACATTTAGCTCTATTAACTTTACAACGCTTCCATATTTAAATATATGCTCTCTAACACAGTTCACGATATCTTGCAACGAGCAAACTCTAAATATCAGCATACATAGAGGCATTGTAGAGCTGCTAACAACACATGCGCAAAACACTAACGCATAATCTGTCAAAATATCAAAAAATTGCTTTTACAGAGCTACACTGAAAGCGGCTGTAGAGTTGGATTACTAATATTCTCACACAAAATTTGGTGTCAAAATAATTCATCAATAGAGCTACAATAATGCACATATAAAGCTAAATAAATACTAATCCTCTTTCAAGACAATTCTCCCAATCATATAATAGATTTATAGGGTGTTATAAACTAGAACAAAAATTATTTCAACTGGAAAACTTGAAACAGTGGAAAATAAATTAATTAATTTCACTTTATAAGGGAAATCTTAAGATTAAAATTAGACACGGACTTGACAATTTTTTATTAAAATAAATTAACTATGCAGTTTCCTAAAAAAATTAAAAAGTACTTGCTCCTGTAATTTAAGGTGCTTATAAAACTTTATATACTTCAATGGAAAGTAGGTACCTAGTCTTCGAATTAAAAATTATTTCTACAATTTAAAATTACTTTCAATTGTCAAAACACCCTATTTTCTAAAAAGCCCTGAACGACGAACTGACACATTGCTCTCAGAGCGATATTGCAGCTCTATTAAAGAGACATTTTGTCCATAAAACAAAAATGGCGACACTAATGAAAATTATTTGAAATATTTGTTTCCATTCATTTAAAAACATTTAAAATCTTCACTTTAAATAGAAAACACAATATGCATTGCAATGTAAAAAGCTTTTTATTTCATGCTTCGATAAATTTATTTGCCCAATTTTTATATTGTTCAACTTAATGTTTTTCACATTTCATTGCTTAATATACACAATTTGGAAGGCGCGTTATAATTTTGCGAAGTACCTTCAAAACATTTATGAAAAAACTAAGCGCGCACTTAAAATTCACTGGCATTAACTCGAAAAATATTGATTAGATACATTATTTTCTCTAGGAATAAATAATAACTAGCTTGTTGACATCAAAATAAATGAAGTTTACGCTTCCTACCATTACACACATGAATTATAGTGTGCTACTATTATATTTATTTATCATTTGGATTTCACAAACTAATACAAACAAAAATCTGTCAAAAGTGCTCCTTTTAGGATGTCATATGATTATATTAAAGAGCTTCAAAGTCACTAGTCACTGATAACAAGCTGATAACGAGCAAAAATGTGCTCTCAAACTCAATGAATTAGCTGTGAGAAAGCTCTACAATTGCTCTAAGGGTGCATCTAGAGCTCTTTCTTAAATAAACGAGCTTTAAGATTAGCTCTGGAAGCGCTTTTAAAGCATTTAAGCAGCTAAAAATGTTTCTTGGGAAGAGAATTGAATAGATTTAATAGTTTTTGTTTTTATAACTAATATTTTAAATAATTTATAATGATAAAAATAAAGATAGATTAAGTCAGTTTATACTCGAAGCCGACGATATGTTGGTTATAAAACTCAACTTTCAGAATATTATCTTGTTTTCAACGTTTGACTTGTTGATTCAAAGTAAACTTTCGAGACATTATTTGTAAAAGTGTTTATAAAACCAGAAATATACATATGTGTTTGTGCAAAAAACAAAATGATTTATAATTCTGTACAAGCATAATAGGTAATCAAAGACGCATGTGCTCCTTACAAAAAGCAAGACATGCACTTGAAAATATAGGTTCCGATTGGCGATATAAAATTTTGTAACATTGTTATTCATAGCAACTTCTCCCAGCATTAGCTCTATTTGATTTATAACACCCAAATAGAAATTCACTTTCCCTTTTAACGATTATAATAGGTAAATACCTAATTTATAATAGAGTTATTTTTCGTAGGTACTTTATATTCGATGTTCAGATTAAAAAATAATTGTTCCTTATATCCACATATCGCATTTAAATTAAGATATATTGGATGTGAGAACGAATTTTCTGCTTTCTATTAATAAGTAAATTATAACTTACTACATGACTCACCTTTAACTTGGACGAATTTTCATCCTTTTTTTTGTAATAAAAAGTTGTTTCTTGCTTATTTTTCCTTCCCACGAGAATTTGTTTGTAATTTGCTAAAGTGCTATTACTGTTTCTAAAAGTCTAATTTCCGAATAGTATCTAAAACAAAAACTATAAATGCAGATTTTAAGATGATTCTATTTTGAAACGCAAAATGTAACTATTATCCCTTTAAGACTTTTACCTCAGCCACAAGGGAGTGCTATGAAAACCTGTGCTTTATAATCGATGTTCAGGTAAAAGAATTATTGTTTCTTTTATCGGAATATCCCATTTACATATACGTATAAAGAAACATCGGATCTGAGAACAATTTTCCCTGCATTCCTTTAAAACACATACATATTATATATTATATCACTAAGCTTTAACTTGGACTGTTTTTTATTCTTTGTTTTATTTTTTTTTGTTCTTCTGTTCTTTTTTATATATTTTTTGGCGATTACTGACGACACGACGAATTTTATTGACACTAAATCTAAAATCTAAGACTATAAATGCAGATCTTAAGCTGATTGTATTTAGAAACAGAAAACATAACTACTATCCCTGTAAGACTTTAACCTTAGCCACAAGGGGGTGGTATGAAAACCTCCTTTTCGAATTTTGACTGAAATGCTATAAATAAACTAATTCCAAAAGTCAACTTTCCAAATAATATCTAAAATCAAAAACTATAAATGCAGATCTTAAGCTGATTATATTTAGAAACAGAAAACATAACTACTATCCCTGTAAGACTTTAACCTTAGCCACAAGGGGGTGGTATGAAAACCTCCTTTTCGAATTTTGACTGAAATGCTATAAATAAACTGATTCCAAAAGTCAACTTTCCAAATAATATCTAAAATCAAAAACTATAAATGCAGATCTTAAGCTGATTGTATTTAGAAACAGAAAACATAACTACTATCCCTGTAAGACTTTAACCTTAGCCACAAGGGGGTGGTATGAAAACCTCCTTTTCGAATTTTGACTGAAATGCTATAAATAAACTGATTCCAAAAGTCAACTTTCCAAATAATATCTAAAATCAAAAACAAAAAATGCAGATCTTAAGCTGATTGTATTTAGGATACAGAAAATATAACTATTATCACTGAAAGACTTTTACCTGAGCTACAGGAGGGTGGTACGAAAACCTTCTTTTTCGAATTTGGACTCAAGTGCTATACCAATAGTGATTAAAAAAAAGTTAAATTTCAAAATTGTATTTAAAATCAAAATCTATAAATGCGGATTTTGAGTAGATTGTATTTGAAAACTGGATACGTTGTCCTCATCCTTTTAAGGCTTTTACCTGAGCTAGAAAGGAGTTGTATGTTTTTTTTTTTCAATTTTCGGTTGTTGATTCTTAAAGTTAACTTTGGAGACATCCCATATAGAAGTAGGTATGTATAAAACGAAAAAAATAATGGTACAAAGAACGAAATGATTTATCATTTGAAAGAAAAAGTCTCCTTTTCTGATGTACCTACATACATATATGTTTTTGTATACAGAAAATGAAGACGCACGTGCTCCATTTAAGAAGCTCGGTAGATGCTAATGCTATTGGAAGTATAATTGATCAGCGTTTTAAGCATAGTACTTTCCCAGAGCACGTGCTCCTTTAACTCATATGGATCACCTTTCTAACGTAGAAGAAAAAGGTACTTTCAGGCAGTAATAAAATATTCTTAGAAAAAGTCTATGAATCTTTTCGAATCATGGCATTTTATGTACAAAGGTATATATATGGAACAAAAACTAAAATGTGAAATGCAGGTTATTTTGTTGTTTTTTTTAAGTTGTAATTAATTTAGAACATAATGTTATTTAATATTCGATTTTCAGGTAAAAAGTTATATTTAGTTTCTTATATCGGAATATTGCATTTACATATATATGTATAAAATTCAAAATTTCCTGCATTTTCCGATTAAAATACGTACATATTATAATTATATTATATGACTCACCTTTTACTTTGACGATTTTTTATTACTTTGTATTCCTTTTTTTATTCTTTGTTTTATTCTTTTGTGCTTTTGTTTTTCTGTTCTTTTTTATGTTTTAATTATTTTTGCCGACACGACACAATCAACGCCGATGGAGACGAACGCCACAAACTCACAAACTGTACTAAATTTCTTTAGCCTTTTAACTTTGCACACTGGAATGCGCATTGCACAAAAATAATCCCGTTTTCAATTCAGCGCGTCTTATTGATCACGAACGTTGTTGACCATACTGGAATAGTTGTCAATTCAACTACGTTCGTGATGGAATTCAAATGTTCGTGTTCACTGCATGGCACGGAAGTATAAAGCTGCGTTAACACTTCAACAAATGATTGCATGAACACAATTTAGTTTATCATTTAAAAAAATGAAGGTAGTTACAAATATTATTAAAACACTGTCAAGATTTTTAGATTAAGATTTTTATCTTACGACGCGTAAAAAAGGGGGCAAGGAAAGGGAAATAGAACGTTCGAACGAGTTTTGTATAAATGCGTTGCATTTGTTTTATTCTGAGATGAACTCATTCAACATTTAATAAATTCAGTGTGATCTACTGAAACCAAAAAAAGATGTGTTCCTTTGTAAATTTTTGTTGAATTGGACGCGGTTTTACGCATATGTCAAGTAGTGACGTAATTCACTTCACATTATTTGTTTTTGTTTCTCTTTTTTTCTGTTCGTGGTTTTGTCATCAAGTAGATGCGCAGAACGAAATATTCAACGTTGAAAATCATACTATGTAAAAAATCGTCTAGGTATTAAAGTATGAAAACAGAATTAAAATTTCATCCACACAATTTCACATGTGTTAATACATGAACATTTTTAAGATTGATTCGAAAACCATTCACACATTCTATCCCACTGAAAAAACTTCTTTGGATGCAAGTGTGGAAGCATTCTATGAAAATCATGTTAAACATAATTTCGGAAATCGTATATAATTCTATACAACTTTTTTCATATGTGTTAATACTATAATTGACACTGTGTGTAAGTACTTAAAAAGAGAAAAAAATCAAAGTGTCGCAAGTTGAAAATCAGAAGGTATGTCCCTTTTCACACGAATAAACTAAATCCTAAGTCCCCTTTCACATGAGGAAACTGAGTTTCCAGCAACTTTCAATTTGTAGGAAAGAAAGGCACGACGTAAATTGGGTGAACAAAATCTCCCCAGTCAACAATTGAAGAGATTTTTTTGACATTCATTCTCACATTTTTGGTAGTGTGCTTATATTTTATATGGAAACTAGAGAAAATCTTCTACGTGTGAAAAGTACAAGAGATTTCAGAAGAAATTAAAAGCAAACGTCAAAAAATCTCCAGCATATTGTTTCTTCTTGTATAAGGGGACTAAAAGATTTTCTGTTGTTTCCCTTTGTTGAACGCACTCTACGTAAAGTGTGAGAAGGAATGTAAAAAAAAATCTCCTCAATCGTTTACCGGGGAGATTCCCTACTTCGTGCCCTTCTCTTTTACAAACTGAAAGTTGCTCAAAACTCAGTTTCCTCGTGTAAAAGGTGAACAATGAAATTTAATAATGTTTTAAAGTTTAAGGTAAGACCGCACTCGACGGCGAAATATTATTTGTATAAGCTATATCTTACACCCCATCTGTGATGTTGGGCATCCAGATGCCCAACATCACAACCACAATCCAATCAACAATCGGCGAATTTTTTTCTGCTAAACATACAGAAATTCATTTCACCACTACTTCTACCTTTTTCCTTCAAAATTTACCACCCCATTCAGCGACAACCACAAAAAAACTCTCACACACATGAAACGTCAAATCTCATGCCCAAGCTTTGAACAGCGGCCATGTCGTGTTCAAAAAGTAGTTTTCGTCGACATGTTGCTGCACGGACATAGATTTTTGTGACTCCATTGGATTTTTTCTAGACAGGTTCATAGAGCATCGTTCATGCCGAGTGGAGGCGGCATGTTACTAAGCGAAAACGGACCTGCAAGACGCGACACTAACAACGTTGATAATCTAAGCCAATTTGTCGCGTCTGTGCAGTTAAGTTGCTGTGTAGTTTCGTTACTACTAGTGCGATATACCAAGTGGCGCGACACGGCGGCGGCGGCGCATCATAAGCTATTTAAAGTTTTGTTTGATGTGCCGCATACTGTCGCAGCGCTACAGTTCAAGTGCAGTATATCAAAAAATTTTCGCGGAGTATTTTGTATTTTTTGTGTTTACAAAAATATTTTTCTGAATACGTTGATATTTTTGTAAGCAACAAAATAACATCAATAATTTGAGATGCTATAGTTTTTACGCAGGATTTTATTTTTCGCATGTGAACAAGACTTATTTTGTTTTTCATTGAAGAAAAGATTTGATCTTTCTCCAAAAGATTTGATCCTTTTCCATTTGTTCAACTTTTATTCAAGAGAGACCCATTCTTCAATTAGATCTTTACACAAAATATGCACTCATTTAAATTTGGGAGATTTCATCTGCATTCAATCACGCATGTAAACAGACTCTGCTGTCAAATGGAAAATATCTTTGCTCAGTGGTGTTCTAAAATGTTCTGTTTATTGTTCAATGTGTATGTATGTCTCGAACAGTTAAGAAGAGATTTTCTATCCTATTTTGACTGAAAACACTGATAATAACTAGCGTTATTAGTTTTGTTTGATAACGTGAGAAAGGTTTTACATGCGTAATGAAGCGAAGGGAAGATTTCATCCAAAATCCAACGATGCGCTAGCTTTTTATAAATGTGTGAGTGAGATACATATGGATTTTTAGGGCGTGAGATAGACTGATTTTTCTGCATCGTGTAGTCACGTCACGTGGTCAGTAAAATGACCATTTAATTAGGTACTTCGAGTACTTATACAGGCGTACGTGTTGTGAGTATGGCAGGTATTTTTGTGTTTAGGTGAAAGACTGACTGACGTTAGTCATGCGAATTTTTTTGTTTTTGCATTCAAAGGTGAATTTTTGACATCGTTCTCATCAAATTAGCTTAATGCATTTTTTGACGTAGTTAACACACGGCTTTAATTTGTTTTAATTACCAAACAAACGCCATTGATCACGAACGTTGTCGCCCAAACACAAAAATTGTTTATTTGAGCACGTTTATTGTCGTCTTACAATGTTCGTGATCATTTGACAATATTTATGGTTGATTAGCCCAAAATGTAGTCAAATTAACGCGAAATTGATCACGAACGTTGTTGACCATACTGAAATAGTTGTCAATTCAACTACGTTTGTGATGGCATAACAATGTTCGGGTTCACTGCACTGGCATGGAAGTTTAAAGCTGCGTTAAAACTTCAACAAATGATTGCATGAACACTTATTAGGTTTTCATTTAAAAAAATTAAGGTAATTAAGGTGTCAAGGAAAGGGAATTAGAACATTCGAACGCGTTTTGCACAATTGCGTTTGTTTTATTCTTTGATCAATTCATTCAACATTTAATGAATTCAGTGTGATCTACTGAAACCAAAAATAGGTGTGTTCCTTTCAACATATCGTAAATTTTTGTTGATCTGGACGCGGCTTTACGGTATTTTTTTTGTTTACGTGAAAGACTGACTGACGTTAGCCATGCGAAATTTTTTTTGTTGCATTCAAAGGTGAATTTTTGACATCGTTCTCATCAAATTAGCTTAATGCATTTTTTGACGTAGTTAACACACGGCTTTAATTTGTTTTAATTACCAAACAAACGCCATTGATCACGAACGTTGTCGCCCAAACACAAAAATTGTTTATTTGAGCACGTTTATTGTCGTCTTACAATGTTCGTGATCATTTGACAATATTTATGGTTGATTAGCCCAAAATGTAGTCAAATTAACGCGAAATTGATCACGAACGTTGTTGACCATACTGAAATAGTTGTCAATTCAACTACGTTTGTGATGGAATAACAATGTTCGGGTTCACTGCACTGGCATGGAAGTTTAAAGCTGCGTTAAAACTTCAACAAATGATTGCATGAACACTTATTAGGTTTTCATTTAAAAAAATTAAGGTAATTAAGGTGTCAAGGAAAGGGAATTAGAACATTCGAACGCGTTTTGCACAATTGCGTTTGTTTTATTCTTTGATCAATTCATTCAACATTTAATGAATTCAGTGTGATCTACTGAAACCAAAAATAGGTGTGTTCCTTTCAACATATCGTAAATTTTTGTTGATCTGGACGCGGCTTTACGGTATTTTTTTTGTTTACGTGAAAGACTGACTGACGTTAGCCATGCGAAATTTTTTTTGTTGCATTCAAAGGTGAATTTTTGACAACGTTCTCATCAAATTAGCTTAATGCATTTTTTGACGTAGTTAACACACGGCTTTAATTTGTTTTAATTACCAAACAAACGCCATTGATCACGAACGTTGTCGCCCAAACACATAAATTGTTTATTTGAGCACGTTTATTGTAGTCTTACAATGTTCGTGTTCATTTGACAACATTTATGGTTGATTAATCCAAAATGTAGTCAAATTAACGCAACTTTAACATTTTTGTGATTCTTCTATAATGGTGTGCAACCTATACAGTCTGTTTTGCATCCTATACGCAAATTCGCCCAAATTTGTTTTTTGACAATGAATAACGTAAGCGAAACTTTCAACCGTGATCGAAAATGCGTACCATGGTTTTTTGAATTTCTTTATAGAAGCGGCTACAGCTGCGTATTTACTATAAAGAGATTGTTTGTGCATTTTAACTTTGACATACTCAATGAAAAAGTGATACAATTTCTGGTGGCCACGATTGCTTTTATGGACTTCAATACAAAAAGAAGTTAAATAAATAATTTAGTTTGCGATACTTAATAACCGCAAATATCAACCATGTCTGCTCTGTTGATTCAAGCATGAAACCTTGGTTGTTTCATCACAAACGTATTCAATTTCACAATTTTTTTAAGAAACAAAAATGTTTAATGAACTATGAACGTGGTTGAATAACTATTTTTGATATACCTTACAAACGCAAATATCAACCACGTCTGCTTTGTTGATTCAAGCATGAAACCTTGGTTGTTGCATCACAAACGTATTCAATTTCACAATTTTTTTAGAAAGAAAAATTTTTAATGAACTATGAACGTGGTTGAATAACTATTTTTGAGATACCTTACAAACGCAAATATCAACCACGTCTGCTTTGTTGATTCAAGCATGAAACCTTGGTTGTTGCATCACAAACGTATTCAATTTCACAATTTTTTTAGAAAGAAAAATGTTTAATGAACTATGAACGTGGTTGAATAACTATTTTTGAGATACCTTACAAACGCAAATATCAACCACGTCTGCTTTGTTGATTCAAGCATGAAACCTTGGTTGTTGCATCACAAACGTATTCAATTTCACAATTTTTTTAGAAAGAAAAATTTTTAATGAACTATGAACGTGGTTGAATAACTATTTTTGAGATACCTTACAAACGCAAATATCAACCACGTCTGCTTTGTTGATTCAAGCATGAAACCTTGGTTGTTGCATCACAAACGTATTCAATTTCACAATTTTTTTTTAAACAAAATTTAAAATGAACTATGAACGTGATTGAATAACTATTTTTAAGTAATTTCACTAGAAACAAATATCAACAACGCGGGATTTGTTGATTTAAACATGAAAACCTTGGTTGTTTTATCACAAACGTGATCAATTTATTAGTTTTCAAAGAATTTCATGGTTTACAATGTTCGTGGTTAAGTAACAATGAAATCAACAATGTCATTTTCGTTTTACAATGAAATCATACTTGAATCAACTACGAACGTGCTTGATATCAACATTTTCGTGATCATTTGCAAATAAAAATATCAACAATGCTCCATTAGTTGATTTGATCACGATGCCTTGGTTGATTTCACCACAAACGTAGTGATTTTCACAATTTTTGACGCATTGTTGGCCAACAATGAAACATGCTTGAATCAACCACGGTTTTTTCTTTCGGTGTATAAATGTTCGGTTATTTATGGTGAGTTCAATGCCCGTAATGCAGTAACGTATCTTATTCGAAGAAACAAAAAGAATTTCTTTAAAAATCAATTTAATGCGAATGATTCTAGTTCAAAATTCTGGAAAAATGTTCGGCATGCTGGAATCACAAGTAAGAAATCTGTCTCAGATAAAATAGATGTTGAGGAACTGAATCAAAAATTTGTTCAATCTGATCTAAACCATAATAGTATTTCTTTCGATTCCCACTTTTTTTCGAACTCGGGGCCTACTCTTTCGCTTTCTGGGGTTGACGAATCTATTGTTGGCCTAGAAATTTTAAAAATTAAATCAAAAGCTGTTGGCTCGGATAACATCCAACCAGATTTTATAAAGATTTTACTTCCCACTTTGCTTCACCAAATAACACACATTTTCAATACAATTTCGACCACTTCCGTATTTCCTGATATCTGGAAAATTGCTAAGATTTTGCCATTGCCAAAATCGTCACAAGCTAGCAAAACTGAGTACAGACCTATTGCAATTTTACCGTTCTTAAGCAAAGTTCTCGAAAAAATTATGAGTAATCAGATCAAGTTCTTTCTGGATGAACAAAAACTGATTTCTTACCACCAGTCTGGTTTTCGCGCTAAGCATAACTGCACCACTGCTCTTATCAAAGTGTGTGAAGATATACGATCTGGCTTTGATTGTGGTATGATGGGATTAGTTGTGTTTTTGGATTTTTCCAAGGCATTTGACAGTGTCAATCATTTTATTTTGTTGAATAAACTTAAAACAAAATTTTCTTTTCAGAACTCCCTATGCAACTTAATTAAATCATATCTTTCAAACAGGTCGCAATATGTGTTTCACAAAAATAAGTGCTCATCTTGCCTTAGAGTCAGTTTGGGTGTTCCGCAAGGCTCAGTGCTAGGACCATTACTTTTTTCCTGTTTTATAAATGATATAACGGAATGTTTTTCCGACTGCGAATATCATATCTATGCGGATGATGTCCAAATTTACAAAATGTTTCCAAAATCGAATTTAATTCCAAGCACAGAAAAAGTGAATCAAGAGTTATGTAAAATCTCTGCCTGGACGGTTGAGAACAAACTAAATCTCAATCCTGCGAAAACAAAAGCCATGATCTTAACCAGAAGTAAATGTAATGAACAATTTCCTATTCTTTTTCTCAATCAGACTCCTATAGACTATGTTGAAAATATAAAGAATCTTGGAGTTTATTTCAATAATAACTTGGATTGGAATGTACATATCAACAAGACAATTTCGAAAATATATGGCACACTTCGCGGTTTAAGTCCTACTTCCAAATATTTACCAACTAACGTTAAGCTTAATTTAGTAAAATCTTTTATTTTGCCTTTATTTTTGTACAGTTGTCAACTTTTTTCTAATATGGACTACGAATCTAATAGAAAACTTAATGTAGCATATAATAGTTGTGCGAGGTATGTTTTTAATTTGAGAAGATATGATCATATTTCCGGCTTCACCAAACAAATAACAGGCTGTTCTTTAACAGCCCTTTTGAAATATCATACGTTGATATTATTGCATAAAGTCATACAATCAGGAAGACCAAAGTATCTATTTGATCAAATCAATTTTGCTAGAAGTGGCCGAACATTGCAAATAATTCTGCCCAAGCATAAATTTGTGGTGACCTCAAGGCAATTTTTTGTTCACGCCATTCATCTTTGGAACCAAATTCCCCCCAGTATAAGGTGTATAACTAACACGAGCACTTTCGCAAAAAAAGCTTTTCAATATTTTGCTGTAAACTTCTAATACTTCCTTTATTATTACTTTTTTTTTTCTTTTCCCCCTTTTCTTCTTTTTACTTATTTTTTTTTTTTTTTTTTCTCTTTGAATTACAAATACTATATTGGATTTTTCTGATTTTAATTGAAATTTATATTTAAACTCTGAACAATGATTTAAGCATGTACAACTTAAAAGATGTAAAATTTATATCTTATATGTATCATGAATAATTGTTAATAAATACAAAATAAATACAAAAATGTGTCTTATACATAACTCGTGCGAAAGCCCTTCCGAGTGCACAGTACAGTCTACAGTACACATGTGACATGTGCAGTTTTCGTGGGCATTCTAGCCGCCATGTTTAATTTCTGAATGAGCAATATATTTATTACCTTAGATTTGTGTACTATGTTTCGAATGTGCGTCTATTGTTTTCACCCAGTTAAGCGAACTACACAATAGCAGTTATTTCTTGTCATTGTCCTCACACTTCTTTTAGCACAGGATACTGTTTATATATACCTACATAGAATAGAAGTTTAAGATGGAGAAACATGAGCCGCATTTTTCCGTGTGCCAATCTCAAACCCGCTCCAAAAGGAAATATTTAATTTTGTTAATTAATGTGCCGCCAGAGTCATTTCATAGTCCCCTACTCCCATTGAAATTCTTACGCTAGGTACATATACCTACCTACCTTTTCTGTTTGTGTATACAAATGAATGTTGCCGCTTTATAATGACAGGATAATTGGATTTCTGTGCCTTCTTGAATGGATATTGGTATAGGAGAGTCAAAATGTAGATGACATGAAAAAAGAATGTGATATTCCAAAAAGAGTGGAATTTAAATGTATCATGTTTTAGGGTGTGATGATGGTGGTAATTAAGAATATTTCCATGTAACATTCCTGTGTGTGTTAAAATGAAAAGGACAACAATCGTCCTTGATAATTTCTTCCTCATATTATTTTCATATACAATAAATGTAATGATTCATTGTGGACCGATTGGAGAAAATTTTTAACTCAATAAATGTATCTGTTCCTACCTATCTATTTATAAATAACACTAATTCTAGTTGTTGGGTTTTAACGGGTGATTTTTTAAGAGGTTTAGAACTTTTTAAAAAAAAAAAAACACAAAAAAATCGAAAAAATGAATGAAATATTTATTTGAATCGATAGTTTGAACCTTGCAATTTAATGTTTAAAGATAATTTCATGCAAATGTTGACCGCGGCTGCGTCTCAGGTAGCCCATCCGCTGAGTCCAATTTTGGCATACTCTTTCACACATATCGGCCGGTATCTCACGAATGAATGCATGGATGTTGGCTTCCAGTGCGTCAATCGAAGCGGGCTTGTCCCTATAAACATTAGCCTTGACATACCCCCACAAAAAATAATCTAATGGTGTCAAATCGCACGATCTAGGCGGCCAATTGACCGGCCCGAAACGTGAAATTAACTGTTCACCAAACTCGCCTCGCAATTGCGCCATTGTTTCGCGTGCTGTGTGGCATGTGGCACCGTCTTGTTGAAACCACATATCATGCAAGTCAAGAACTTCCATTTCGGGCAAAAAAAAGTTTGTTATCATCGCTCGGTAGCGTTCACCATTGACAGTAACGCTGCGATTCGCATCATCTTTGAAGAAATAGGCCCAATAATGCCGCAGGCCTATAAACCGCACCAAACAGTGGCTTTTTCGGGATGCATTGGTAGCTGTTGCAATGCTTCTGGCTGATCTTCACTCCAAATGCGGCAATTTTGCTTATTTACGTACTCATTCAACCAAAAATGAGCCTCATCGCTGAACACAAGCAGCGCGCGATGAACATTTCGAACCGAGCACGAATTTTGATAGTAAAATTCAATAATTTGCAAGCGTTGTTCATTTGTAAGACGATGCATGGTTAAATTGCAAACCAAACTGAAGCTGTTTGACAGTGACACAAGGTACTAAACACACGTCAGCTGTCAAAACCAGTGTTGACAAAACCAAACCAGCTTAAAAATCACCCGTTATATATAGGGGCGGGTAGATGTTGAAATGGAACAGTGTGACGTTTGCTGTGTGCCACGTAGCCCCGTTTTGTTAGAACCACATGTCGTTCGCATCCATATTATCCAATTGAAGCCACCATTCTATGAAAGAAGTATGTAAAATGGAAAAACAAAATTATTAAAAAAAATGGCAACACTTAATGAAAAGTCTTTTATATAAGAGATATGACCACCTGGTTTTAAGTGTTCGAACAAGAATTAAAATACGTAGTGAATACTAAAACCGAAATAAAATAGGGTGTCAACCCAGCCCATCCCAAGACAACTGGTCGCAAGACAACCCGTCCCCGACCATTCATCCCAAGACCTAACTCGTACCAGGACAACCCATACCAGAAATAAGAACTCATACCAAGGAAAGTCATACCGGAAGCAAAAAAACTGGTCGGAAATGGTTCGTGTATTTAATTAATTCATTAAAAGGGGAATTTTTTGCGGAGGGAGTTTCTTGGGAAGTTTCTATGAGATGGGTAGATTGATCATTTCATTATTAATGCGAGGAAGCAGGAAGTAAGTAGACTCCTATGTTTATGATTGTGTGAGGGATGTTTTGTGCGAGAAACAGATGTTTAGGATAAATTCCTTAAATGTAAAAGAAACTGTGCATACATCCAACCTCGCACCTACCCCAAATGCTATAGTGAGCCCAAGCAGGGGGGTTGCAGGGGGGGCAGCATGTCCCCCCCCATACATACCTCATACTTTCCTTGGGAAGAGTTCATATTTCCGGGGCGAGTTTCCCCGGGATGAGCTATCCTGGGACCACTCGAGTTCTGGTATGAGTCGTCGGGGATGAGTTGTCTTGGGACCAGTGGTTCTGGGATGGGCTACACCCAACCCTGACATAAGTTTCATCACTATTGAGCATATGGAAATACAAATTTGTTAATTGCCTCATGCACACCATACCAGTCTGTGTCTTCACGGATGTATTGAATCAAGAAATCCATTCCGCAACACCTAGTACATATAGCGACACCGACAAAAAAAAACTAAGAATTTCGACAGAAATTGGTGCAGACGCTTCACTGATACAAGTTTGGTGTCTGTGTAAGAAGTTATACTGTAAACAATTGTGTGCTGTGGATGTGTGTATGGATCTGAAAATAAAGTTTTCATTGGTGGAAGTGTGAGTTCTAAATTGTTATGCCTTCTACTCTTTGGTATGCATGTATGTTTATGTATGTAGATATATGTATGTATTGTGTATAGCCTAAGCCTATACAACAATAAAATTTCTTACCAGCAAGTCTTTCGATAATTATAAATATATATTTCAACACGCAAACGAATTCGATTGAATATTATGTTTTTACTTATTTGAAGTAAAACAGTTTGAAATACAAATTTCCGAAAATTTTATCGGGCATTGTTTTTTGTCATAGAACTCCATGAATGAAGTTTTCATTGATGCATTTAAGAAAATGAAAGAAGTAGACTGAGTCCTTACAGATTTAAGTAAGGCATTTGATAAATTCTCGCATAATATCTTGCTAAAAAAATTGAGTAATCTGGGTTTAAATGAACATTTTATTTTGTGGCTTCAATCTTATTTATTGAACACATCTTACTCAGTGTTACTTACTTACGATTGTGCATCAAATTACCTTACTGTAATTTCTGAAATACCACAGGGCAGCCATTTAGCTCCTCTTTTATTTATTTTATTTATTAATGACCTACCATCTGTCTTAAAGCATTCTAACTGTCTCATTTATGCGGACGATGTTACAAATTTAAAAACTTTTCCCAATATTCGTGTTCCAGGACTAGGCGAGACCCAGAAATTATAATAAAGATGCTTAGATGAAACTGATGCAAATTCGTATGAACGTTACAAATTATATTTTTATTTTATTTTTAATGAAGTTGTACAATTGAATATTTTCTTTATAATGATAAATATTTTCTGTTAAAACAACAATTATATCTTTGTTGCCTATATGTTTCTTTTTATATATATTTTTTATAAGTTTATTAACTAAGTATTTATGTTGAGAGTCAACATGCTCCCCCACCAAAACAAAAAAGAAAATGTTGGTTGTAGCGATGTATATACGTAGATGCTGGTTGTTTAATATTGCATCTCCTTGCTTAAAGTTTCATCACATGAAGGAAAGCTTCTGTAAGTTTTTTTTTTTTTATTTTGGATTGTAGTGGATCTCGGATAATTTTTGCCATGTCCGTATTTAAGGTGAATGCAGACATGAAATATAAAATATCAAAGCGTGATTCTTTTTCAAAATACAAAAATAATTTTTAAAATGCAGATAAGTTCAATTATTCAGGGCAACTGTGTGTATTCCTATAGGTACATATGTAGGAGACCGGGCATTTGCCCCGGTCGGCAAAATTTGAGTGCGGCAAGATTTGAAACTTGAGGTCGGTTGGTGGCTATTAAAAATAAAACTTTACGTATATATTTAAAAGAAATTTTTATTTGCTTCCTTCTAATAAACAACATCAGGGCGAAAATATTGAAATTTATTAAGTACGAGTATAATCTCAAAAACTTAACTTCTAAAACACCTTCTGGAAATAATATTCTAATCACTACACACGAAACTTGTGTGCATTCAAGTTCTTAAAGATGCCATAACCTTAGCCTTAGCTACTCAAATCGACAGTGAAGTGTTAGATTTTGAAAATGTGCGTAAGCATCGCGTTCGCTCCAAAAGGAGGCAGTTTGGTTACGAGTGTGATGATGAATCAATCATTGATCCCCTTCAAATATATAAAGTTGAAGTATTTTTCCACATAATAGATAGAGCTATAAGCTCCTTGGAGCCTAGGTTTTCCCAAATTGTAATAATAATGAGGATAAATTTACCATTTTTGTATAACATATATGCACTAAGAGAATAATTGACGAAAGATGAACTGTAAACAAAATGTAAGAAGCTCGAGACTATTTTAACCCATGAGGATTCATCTGACATAAATGGACTAGAAATTTCAGAACTGTGTCCTCAAGACATTTTAAAATTTATTACAGAATTAAGATTTTGTCCAAAGACCAATATTGTTCTTAGAATTCTTTTGACTTTACCAGTTAAAGTTGCAAGTGGTGGCTTTTCTAAATTAAAAATAATAACAAAATATTTTCGGTCTACCATGACACAGCAAAGATTATCTGGTTTGGCTATGTTTTCTATAGAACACAAAGCTTGCAACGATATGAATTTATTGGAAATTACTAAAAACATTGCAGAACAGAACGTTCCAAGAAAATCATTTAAGTAAAATATTGTCAAAAAAATTTAATTTATCTATTTTTTTTTTGTTTTTATTTATTTTGAAAGGCCGAACATTAATATATATTATTTATCATTTAAGAGAGCAATGAAAAATTTTAATGAAATGAATTAATTAAATAATATATATTCCTAATTCATTTATTTTTTTTAAATGACTAACTTATGGCTTTACATAATTTTAATTACTGTGTATTTTTTTTTTGAATAAAATAAGAGCAAAATATTATTTCTTGTGTTTTTTTTTTCAGTGATTAAAACTAAAGACAAAAAAAATGCACGACTTGATCGCTTGCTCTTGTGGTAAACAACTATGTGTAACCACACTTGAAGATGATTGATGTATATGTTTAATGAGAAAATATTAAAATAGTCAGAAGCACTAAAAAATTGATTTTTTGTTTGATTTTTTTTTGTTTATAAAAAATGTTTTTCAAAATTTTGTTATTGTTTAAACTGTTGAGAAGCATCGCATTGCGAAATTATAACAAAATCGGTTTAACCATGGCAAAGATATACGGGAATAACTCAAAAAATAAGCCCATTCCTTATTCCGTTATGTGATTTTCTTGAGATAAACCTGAAACGCAGTTTTTTTTTAAATTGACTTTGTTTTTGCAGGTACGAAATTTAATCAATCCATTTTTGAGAAAATTTGAAAAAGAGCAAAATATTTGTACGGCAGCCAAAATAAAAATTCGAAGTTTCCCTCTAAAGAATCACATAAAAATGCTCTTTACAAAATTTGAAGCAAATCGGTCTACCCGTTTAGGCTCTAGCTCAGACCGACGGACGGCATGAGGAAACACACTTTTTTGAACTTATCGATTATCGTAGTGTTAGTTTTGATTAAAACCTCAATTTTTTTTCTGCACGAAACCAATATTTGCCCTATAGAGCAAGTAAAAATATATCAAGTAAGCCGATGTAACAAAATATACCTAAATAAATATGAAATTATTTAATAAAACATTTTGGTGTATATCTTTTAAACTACTGAACCGATTTTGATTAATTTTGTATTTCAATGAAGCCCTATCAGACTAACATATGGATGTGAATATAATACAACTCCAAAAATATTACATACAAAAGGGTCGAAATGATAACCTCCATTTTTAAAAATCCGTTAAAAATCACACCATCTCTGCAAAAACATTTTTATAACTTAAACGTTGTTATTGCAAAGGGTGGCAAATTAAAGTTTTGCCCAGGGCGGCGAAAAAGCCGGATCGGGCAATGTGAAGCAGGGTTCGGACTTCAGAAATCGCATTTCGAAGTAGATTGAAACAAAAATCGCAGTGAAACCAAAACTTTCGAAGTAGTATTTTAATTTCATATTAAAGGCTACTCCAACCAACACTTTTTGCAAAAGAGTGGCAAAAAGTGGAGAAATGAAAAACAAAAACATGCTCTTGAGATGCCTGTTTTCGAACAAATTGTGCTTAATCTGTCAAATTAATCTGAAATGACAGATCAGAAACGCTTTTACACACACAGGCATCTCTAACTGTTGTTTTTGTTCTTTACTTTCCCTCTTTCGAGCAAAAAGTCTCGAATGTAGTTTGTTACAAACCAAATTTATTCACAATTGAATCAAAACCGAAAATAGAAGTAGATTGTAAGCAAAGCGCAGTGGGGCAGTAGATTTGATAATGTATGAAAAAGCCAAGTAAATCTACTGCTTTCGAAGTAAAGTCCGAACGCTGATGTGAAGATCTATGATTCGTCCCAGTAACCATTCGGAAAGGTAGTTTGTGTTCCATTGCTTCCAAAACTCTTGTGTGAGTCGTTGTAGGTATCTCCATCTATCTGAGCTATTTACATTTTTGTCTGTCAAATTCCTTTCGGGGAGCGAATTTAATGGTGCTCCTATTAAAAAATGGCCCGGTGTTAAAACAGCAAAATCGTCGGAGTCTGACGTCATTGGACATAATGGGAGTGAATTAAGACATCCCTCGATTTGTATGAGTAGTAATTTCGAAACTCCAATCACTCTTTTCAAATGCTGTTTTATAGATTTGACACCTGCCTCCCACAAACCTCCAAAATGGGGTGAGGATAGAGGGTTGAAGTGCCACGTTGTTTTGATAAGATGCAAGGTTTGTTGCAACTTCATTTGACAATTCAGATGTTATGAATTTACTGTCCACAATCGCTAAAAATACCACAATCGCTAAAAATGTTAAGGAAAATTCCTCTTCTGGCCACAAATCGTTTGAATGCTGCGATAAATGCTGCTGCACTTAAGTCACTCACTAGCTCAATGTGGATTGCCTTTGTAGCAAGACAAATAAAAATAGCAATATATCCTTTGCTCATTTTATTACATCTTCCTTTCCATGCTTTTATTTCTACTGGTCCAGAGTAATCAACGCCGGTGTTCGAAAATGGCCTAGATATAGTCACTCGCTGGAATGGAAGATTTCCCATTAGTTGCTCCTGCATTTTGTCGTTATATCGATGACACCTGACGCATTTGTATATTGTTAGCTTTACAAGCCTTTTTAAATTTGTTATCCAATATTTGTGTCGTATTTCGGCCATCATCATCTGCTGACCACCGAGAAAAGTTCGCTCATGAGTATCTTTTGCCAACAATTTTGAAAATTGGTGCGATTCATTAAGTATTACTGGATGTCGCTGATGGAATAGAAGTGGTGAATTGTTCAATCTACCTCCTACCCGAAGAATTTGGTCTTCATCGAGGAAAGGGATAGTCCTCGAGAACCAATATCCGCTGGATTGTCTTTGGTACCTACATATCGCCAAATATCCTTGTTTGTGAGGCTTTGAATTTCCGTTATTCTATTGGCTACAAATGTAGTGCAACTGGATGGAGAACCTTTTATCCATGCTAAAGTGATCGTAGAGTCACACCATGCAAATAAATATTTCTAGCTGTTTGAACTGCATTGCTGTTGACATTTTATGTAGAAGTTTTTCTAGTAATAATGCCGCGCATAGTTCCAATCGTGGTAATGATATGTTTTTTAATGGGGCTACTCTGGTTTTCGATGCCAACAGTTGAATTTTTTCTTGGCCATCTGAAATCACTCGAGAGTATATGACTGTTGCATATGCTTTCTCAGAGGCATCACTAAAACCATGCAACTGGACCTGCGATGATTGGTTGCTTGATAACCAACGTGGGATTTCTATTCTTTCCAATGTAGGCAACCCAGCTCTAAGTTCAACCCATGATTATTCTATTTCTGGTGGCAAAGTGATATCCCACGGTATATCTTCTCCCCAAAGTTGTTGCAAAATTAATTTTGCCTTGATTACACATGGTGATATCCATCCTAAAGGATCAAAAAAGCGTGCGATGTCGGCAAGTACTGATCTTTTTGTGTGGTTTTCAGTTTCCGATATTTTTGTTTTAAATGTAAACGTATCTTTTGCTGGATGCCATTGGATCTCTAACATTTTAATTGCATTCTTTGTTTCTAATTTCAATGGAAGCTGTACTTCAAGTTCATTTTTTGGTAATCTTTCTAAGAGTTTTGTTGAATTACTGGCCCACTTACGCAATGGTAATCCAGCTGAGTTCAAAGTCGATATAACGTCGGTTTGTAAAGGGTCCGCCAAATAACTTTTTTTTTCGAAATGGCGCAAAACATAGAGTGTAGCTTCGGCTGTGTGGCACGTAGCGCCGTCCTGTTGAAACCAAATGTTGCCGATATCCTCCTCTTCAATTTTTGTGAACAAAAATTTGTTCAACATGGCCCGATAACGATCGCCATTGACTGTAACGGCCACTCCTTGCCAAAATCCGCATCAAACAGTGACTCGTTTTGGGTGTATCGGCTTTTCAATATATTAGTGTGGGTTTTCTGTGCCCCAAATGCGACAATTTTGCCTGTTTACTACCCGCCAAGATCAAAATGAGCTTCATCTGAAACGATGATTTTTTTTGGCAAAATCGGAATCTTCTCTAAGTCGATCGCAGGCCCACTTAGCGAAGCGTATACACAACCTTATTCGTTCAGCGGAAGGATAAAACTAATTATCTGTCAAATCAGACATGAGCTAAGTGTTATCATTCACGAAATAAGCACTAGTTGAAAAAAAACGTTAGATGGCGGACCCTTTAGTTTTATGGCATCTTCTTCGTTATCAGCTCCATAAATGAAGTCATCTACTTAGAACCCTTCAATGATTGCTGTAATTGTTCGTGATTACTGTAAAGTTCGTATGGCTAAATAAGGGGCTGATGCAGTTCTAAGTGTGACGTCATAATAGGTTCATCATATCTTTCTCTCCATAAAATGAGTTGATATGGGGTGTCTTCTTCTGCCATCCATATCTGTCGATACATTTTACAAATATCCGCTGCAAATGCTACCTTAAACTTCCTCCACTGTGCTACCAGATCAATTATATCCATTTGAAGACGTGGGCCAATCATCAGGTGATCATTCAATGAAGTTCCGTTGGAAGTCTTACAAGAAGCATCAAAAACGACTCGTAGTTTGGTTGTCGAGCTTGATTCCTTAAACACCGCGTGATGAGGAAGGAAATAATGGTTTCCATTTTCCAATTTAGCACAGTTTTCAACTTCTTTCATGTGACCTAGGCTAGAATATTCGTTAATACAAGTCGTATACGCTTCTCTCAATTTCTCATTTGAATTAAGTCGTTTTTCGATTTGAAAAAACCTTGCCATTGCTGCGCTTTTGGAATTGCCAAAATTAGGTCATATTATTTTCTTTGAATGGTAATTTAACTTCATATCTACCATCTTCTCTTCGCCTTGTTGATTTTTTGTAGTAGAGTTGACATTTTTGTTCTTGTGTAAGTTTCCGTGTTTCAAAGTCCTCTTCAATTTCCCAAAATGTCCTGAGCTGGGCGTCCAGTGTGGTATGATGGCTTTGAATAGTTGTCGAGATAACTGGAAGGTTGTTGCTTGTTGTTCCGGTTAAAATCCATCCCAGTTCTGTGTTTTGTGCGACTGGATACCCATTTTTTCCTGGAATCAGTCCTTTAAGAATTATTGCCGCATAAACATCGGCACCTTAAAGCATGCCAATTTTCGCAGGATTAAAATAGGTTGGGTCGGCCAGTGGTAGAATTGACAAATGTTTCCAAGAAGCAGTATATATTTGATGTGCTGGTAACATAGATGTTAAATTTTGTAAAACAAATGATTAAACATCAAAACTGCAAGAAGGATTTGTAAATGAAAATATGGTTATGTTGACCATGGAAGTAGAGGTGCCCGTTGCGACGTTTGTCCTAATCCTTTAACACTCGCTAATGCCTTTTGCTTCTTAATGTTCAGAAGTTGTGCAATGTTTTCGGTTAAAAATGATGCCTCTGACCCTGGATCTATCAACGCTATAACAATATGTTGAGTTCCATCAGCAGCTAAAACCTTTGTCAATGCTGTTGCTAGCAAAACTTTGTTTTGTGTTTGATTATGAAATGCGTTATAATTATTAGATGATGTTGGCGTATTATTATTAACTATTATTGTCCCCATTTACATTTTGGAAACAACTTTGATTGGAGTTATGATAAGTGTTAGTTGAATACGAATAAGTTAAAAAATTATTTTGTCTGTTGATATCACTTTATTCATTTGTTGCAGGAAATTGGCATGAGTTAAGAATTCGGTTGAATGTCGTCGTGTAAGCCTGTCCATTTGGAGGAATGACCTGATTTTCATCTTGAGCGAAATAAGTGTTATAATCTGTTTGATTTTCCCGTTGAAAAGATGTATGAGGGAAATTTTGATGACTACGATAATTGTTTTGACCTTCAAAATGTAAAAGCGTCTGATGTGTTTGTCCACATTTTTGGCAGAAATTAGCACTCTTACAATTTGACTTATGGTGGTCGTATCCTAAACAGTTTGAGCAAATAGAATGAGTTTTAACCACTTCAATCCTGGCTTTCACATCCATTTTTAAGAAAAGAAATTTTTCGTCTCATATGGAGTTTTTAAATTGTACTTAATATTTGCAATTGTTTTATGCGAGTTTGTATTGAATGGGATAGTTGTGCTCTGATTTGACTCCATGATATTTTCCAATGAACTGATTCTTCCTTCAATAAAATTTGCAAATGATTTCCAATCGGGAAGAAGTTTTGAGTTACCAAGTTTTTCTTCCCAATCCTTTTGTGTTTGAAATGGATGTTTTTGATATATTGCATAAATAAGAATTACATCCCACGTTTAAATAGTAATTCCCATATTGGAAAGTGCATGAATACAGTTTACACTTGTATCGTGCAAAGATTTCAAAGCGTCTGCTGACTCATGAGTAAGTTTTTACTGCTCCATTAGGACTTTTAGTTGCTTGTTTACCAATTTACGTTTATTTTGATAACGGTCATTTAATATTTCCCATACCGCAATATATTTTTTTCCATCAGCTTCGAATGATAAATGCTGAATCAATAACGCAGCATCATCTGTTACATGAGTTTTCAAAAATTGAAGTTTCTGTTTGTCAGATAAATCACCATTCTGATCAACCATGCTTTCGAACAAATTATGAAATTCTGACTATTCATTTGATGACCCTGAAATTTTTTTAATTTGAATTGGTGGTAAACGAATGTCACACACTGAAGTTCTTGCGGTGTTTGTCCGCAAATTTTCTAAACTTCCATTGTTTTCTCTTCCAACTTTGTCCAGAATATCGTTCAAAAATCCCGTGAATGAAAAATAGAGAAGTTTAATTTTTCCAAAAGTTTCTGCTTCAAAGTATGCATCTTTAGAAGGATCAGTTGAGCTGTTTACGATTGACTAGTGTTCTTTTCTTGCGCGTTTGAAGCATTCTTCAATATCTGCTAGACATGCTTTTACGTGACCTGTTGATTTTTGGGCCTCATTTTCTTTTTTAAATTCTTGAAAATCAGATTCAATTTCCTTTAAAATGAGGTCTTGGCGTTCAATAAGCTTGAGAAGTTTCTGAGTTGCCATATTTTCTTCACCAGATGTGAGATTTAAAGGTTATTGGGACTCAGAAATGTATGTCTTTATGTGCAATAAAAAGGCGAATAAAAGAGCAATATATTGTTACCTAAGTTTTCTTTTGCAACTGCAACTTTAGAATATAGGTAAAGTTCACAGTTCCTTGCTGTGATTGTTGACTGCTTAAAATATGTTGGATATTTTGTCGTTTTCTTCGGATAATTTGATTTAATGAAAGGCTCGAAGGACCATGTTTCAGGACTAGGCTAGACCCAGAAATTATAATTATATTTTTATTTTATTCTCAATGACAAATATTTTCGGAAAAAACAATAATTACATATGTCTTTGTTGCCTATGTTTTTTTTTTTTTATAAGTTTAATCACTAAGTATTTATGTTGAGAGTCAACAATTCGTGATTGTGAAATGTTACAATGTGACCTGAATTCATTTTTTGACTGGTGTGTACGTACATAACTGTTTGTCTCTTAATATCAGTCAATGTTGTTTTATGGGTTTTACAAGAACACTTGCCATGTTGGAAAACGTATCTGTCCTTGGCATCTTATTTGATCGTAAGCTTGAATTCGTTCAACACATCAAATTAGATTAGAAAGTTTTCAAAAAAGATTTTTTCGGTTTGCCTTAAGAAGCTTAGGCTGACATAATCCCTACGAGCTTCCCGCATACATCAATAGACTGAAACTCATTGACTTACCTAGTCTTGAGAACAGATGCTCTTATTTAAGTTTTATTGTTAAATATTTAATGGAAATATTGACTCTTTTTACCTTTTGTCCCGAATAAATTTTAATATTCCTCAAAGAAACTTAAGAAATATACCCAACTGCATACATATATATATTTCAATCTGTCGTACTAATTATGAACGATATTTCCCTTGAATAAAATGTTTAAATTATTTAGTCTTCTTAGGGCGACTTGCACGAAACCAAAGGATAAATTTCTAAAATTGGAGATAGCTATCCTTGGATATAAAAATAAGTTTATTATTTTTGTTGTGACGTTGCACAAATGAAAAAACTAACTTGGATAAGTAACTATAGGATACTTATTTAATTACAGAAAGAGCAACATTAGAAAAAAAAACAATGAAACTTAAGTCATAAATGTCATGTTTTTTCTGATTTTTTTTTTAAATAGTTTTATTCTCTATCGGTTTTGCGATGTCTAATTCACTATAAAAGCGTTCAAGAGCTCCAAATTTTACCACTTTGTAGATTCTCTTTTTGAGCTTAGCAATTCAGCAATTGGCCAAAGGAATTGTTGTTTTGTATATTTTGTTGTGACGTTCTTACATAATTATGTGCATACATCTGTTGAAATCTTAATAGATAAGTACAACTAAAAATAAATAACATGATTTTGGCAAATAGAAGAAGACCTTAACAAAAGACATCAGTGACGTCCTCTTTCATTAATTATAGCAAACGAAAATTGGAACTTGTAGATATGTACATACATACATACATACATACATATGTAGACAAACTTAAACATCATGAGCATAATAATAATGTTTTCTCGCTTTTTGTAATCAGTTTTGAAAGTTTTCCCTTCCTTTTAAATTAATATTGACAGTTAATAAGAGTTATCCAGAGAAATGAGACTGGATAACTATTTTAAATATTTATCTATGGATAGGTTGATAAATGTAATGGTGCAACCAGTTTTTTTTTAAATTAGATAAATTAGCTTATCTCAGGATAAATCAGTAGTTACTGCTGTCAGATAACTTTGGTGCAAGTGGCCCTTAATAATAGATGTAATTACTTATTTGATCAATCAGTAAATTATTCAACTAAGTTCAAATCAAATTTTTATTCAATTATTTAATTTTGAATTATAGACCTAAGCATTTATGTATATGTTTGAGCTAGTCTTTAGCTATGTGAATAATTAAATGAAATACTACAAAACTCGTACGGCAAGAGGTAAAGGTTAACGAAACTCATTAAGATCCTTTCCTAGTATTTACCGTTGTAAATTAGGTTCATTTTAAACACGTTCTACATACAGAAGATGAAGAATGAATCGTCTTACCTTTGTATGTAATGTAGGTATTTCATGAAGTTATGTAAATACATGAAAATACATATGTAGGTACTAGATATGAAATAATCTTTTCTCACATTGATGTTATTTTGGTTGTTTTGTTTAATTAAAGGTTACTTGAATTTTTCATTTGATACCGAATGTGAGTTCTTTTTTTTAGTTAGGTATAATTTGATTACCGGAAGAAAAAGCACCAAACAATTTCTTTTCTTCATTGATATTCGGATGTGTATACCAATATACCTAGATATTTGTTTTTTGATGTGTAAACATCTATGTTGGCGGTAGAGTGAAAAAAAAGTGAACGTTCGTGTGCAACGTTACGGTGTGCAACGTTACGATCTGCATACTAGGATGGGTGTGTTCAGTGAAAAAAATCTTAAGATCCCACGTTGATGTTTACACATATTAATCGTGAGTCCCGGCACTCACACAATTTTTTTTTTTAATGTGGGGGTATAGAGGATAGAAAAATGTATTTATTTATTATATGAAGGACTTAAAACCTAAGAAACGGAATTCATTTCTGTGTTTAACAAAAAATAGTTTTTCAGGGATCTCGGCACTGGTGACTGGTCCCGAAATAAGACAACTCTTGTGTTATAATTGTTACTTTATTCACCGCATGTTGAATGAGGACAGCAACCTGTGCTTCCGTTGGTGTCATCGACCCCTGAGGTAGATCTTGGTTCTGGGATTGGTTTTCGACGGAAGGATAGGCGGAGTTCGGGTACGTTGACTCTCCCATAGATTTTTCTATTTGTCCGTTGACCTCCCTTCTATGGGATGGCGTGCGGTAAAGTTTAATTCCAAAATTTTTAATCATATTAAGGACAATAGGACTCAGAAACTCTTTCTCATTGTCGGTCACAAGGGTAAGAGGGGCTGTAAGAATGGGTAGTATTTAAACTATTTTTGACCTAATACTAATAGTAGACCTACCTGTAAGGTGGAAAAATTTCGAAAATTTTGAAAATTTGTCTAACACAGTCATAAACTTCTCGTTCTGGATTTCCATTATATCCATGTGGATTATTTCGCATGGATATCTTGGAACAGGTGTTGCTTGCAGTTCGGGGTAATTTGAATGTCTGTCGTTACAAATGTCACAGGACGCAGCATACTTCCTTATATTCGCCATCATTTGAGGGAAATAATACTTTTCGAGTATTTGTTCTTTAGTTTCCCTTGGGGCTCGGTGAGCCCTTCGCTGCTCATTTTCAATTATTGAAAACTTTCGCTCCTCATTGGCGACATCCTCGAAAAGCCTTTGTGTCACTCTTATCTTGTATTTTTCGAAATGTTCAAGATATACGTTCTGTAACATCCAAAAATATTCTTCTGGAATTTTAATACCGTTTACTACGTTTGGATTAAGTTTTTCTCTCAACTCTTCCCTTAGCCTTGTCTGATCTAAATTTTTGGAGGAAACAACATAACGATGGGAGCCAGGGTGTGGCTCTTCATGGAAATATATGTCAAAGCGGTCCGTTTTGAAAACCAATTGGTTTCTAAGGACATTCAGTGGAACTTCAACATGCGGTATTTAGTCTGTACTATCCTGGTTAGCACTATGCATGGTACGAGATCCCTCGCTGTCAAGTGATAATTCACGCAACCCTTCTTTAGCACTACATGTCAGTAAATTGTCCGTCATGTCAGTCGGTCTGTCATCCACCACCACCGTATCGGTGTGGCTGTTGTCCGCCGTTTCTGTTTGACTCTCATCCGCCGTTTCTGTACGGGGGTCATGTTTGTAAGTGGTTTCGCATAATCCTTGATAAACCGTCTGTAATATGATGTAAGGCCAAGGAAACTCTTCAGTTCCTTCAAGGTATTTGGCGGAAGGATGGTTTCGATAGCCTTGACTTTGTCTGGGTTAGGGAAAATGCCATATGAGGTCACCAAAAATCCTAATAATTCAACGCTAGTGTCTAAGAAGTGGTTTTTTTGAGGTTAACTTTCAGACCGGCTTCGTGGAGTTTCGAGAAGATCCAATATACCTTAGATGGTCTTCCACTGTTTTACTATAGATGATGATGTCGTCAATGTAGACGTAGCAGATCTTTCCGATCAATTCCTTCAGAACATCATCATTCGCTGGAAGATGGCTGGGGCATTTTTCAGCCCAAAAGGTAGCCTTAGGAATTCGAACTTCCCATTCATTGTAGAGAAGGCGGTTTTTGGGATATCTCCTCGCTCATAGGAATCTGATGGAATCCTGAAGTTAGATCTAACGTTGTAAAGAACCTAGCATCACCGAGACTGGCAAGTGTGTTATTTACGTCAGGGATGGGATAAGTATCCGAGATCGTAAAAGTCATAACATCGTATAATTTTTTCCAAAAAGAGTTCATTTACCTGCCTCATATTGACTGAGAAAGGGTAGCTTTTAGTATAGATTGGTTCATTTATGTTAGTCAATATTTCGGCTCTAACATTAGTTCTTACCTTTTCGTTGTCCACGACCGAAAAGGCTTTCGAATTTCTTGCACAGAGATTCTAGTTCTATATTAGAGGATTTGGGGTATTTTTGTCATGGTATAATTTAGTTGTTGACCACTTCTGAAGTTTTATTTTTTAACGGTATTTTTATCTTTGAATTGATTATCAATTCAGTTTTATCTCTATCTATGATTGCTCGAAGAGTTTTAAGTGCGTCGTCACCGATTATACCATCGAATGTTTGTAGACTTGGGAGAATAAAAAAGATTATATCTAAATCGCAGCCAACAAATGCGAAGAATCTCTTGCAGACCTTGTTTTTTACCAAAATCTTCCCTGCGGGACTACTAATATGGAAGGGATTTTCAACAGGATGAGATACAGGTGCTAAAGTTGGCCTAGTAAAATTCTTATTTGCACCCGTATCGACAAGGAAGTGCAATATTTTCCCGTCTCGCGTACCATACTCTATGTATGGTACGCTTGAAACGAGGCACCTGCCATAAAATTTTCCTCCCCTGGGGTTGTAGGATTTGAACAACTTGGTTAATCTGTAGCTTCAGGAACAACCGTAACCATATGATTCAGACGTTGTTGCTTCCTACGGTACTTGTCGGAACTGTATCCTCGTTTAAATGGATTATTGGGACGGTTTCTGTAATGCACATCTCCGTTTGTTCTGACCCCAGTTCCATCTTGATTGGGGGTTTCGGGCCTGTTGGGGGTTGATAATATTTGGAGTTGTAGCTGGAACCCAATGTATTTTGCCATTGCCAGGATTGAGTAGATCCGCCTCTGTCATTAACAAATTTATTAGGATACTTATTGAAATTTCTCATTGGCAGAAGAGGTTTCCTGCCTACACCAAAATCATAGGATACTGGCGCACAAACTGTGTTAGGTGCCTGTACAGTGTACATGCACCGAACTTTTTCGAAGATTAATATTCTGCATGTCCATGCACGTAGTGTATGCTTCTGGGAGAGATTTCGGCTACTGTATCAACAGAAGCCGTGGCAAATTTCCACCCAGACCAATGCCTTGTCGCGGTACGTTCCTATGAGAGCATCAGCAGTTTCTGCCGAATAGGTCTCACTGCGGTCCTTATTAATTATTAAGGAGAATTGGTGGTTTACGTATGCGTAAAAATCATCGACTCTCTGGCTGCCTTGTTTCAGCTGGTTTAGCTGATGTTCAAGAGTACGAATGTTCCTTTTATCCGCGTAGTTCAGAGACAGAATTTTCTTAATTTCAGCCCGATTGTTATCGAAAATGTTGTACAATACAAGGGCCGAGTCAGCCTTCCCGGAAATTTTTGTCGTATGTGTTGAAGGATCGCCCTGTGTTTCGTGCGAACTATCTCGTAGTCCTTCAACACGGTTTCCACGCAATGGACCCCTGACGCGTATTGGACGGGGTTTCTGTCAAAAACCTGAATTTCCTTAAAAGGATCAGGGAGCTTAGAGATTTCTCTAAGCTCGATTTCATTACTTGGTCCTCGGGGTGGCTTAACAGGCAATGAGGATTGAGTATTGCTAGCGCTGCTAGCTCTATTTTCTTGAACCGATTTTATTTCATCTTTAATGGAACCTAACTGTTCTAAAATTGATTTTATTGATTCTTGCGTGCCCCCTGTTCCTCTCAGTTGGTCGAGGATGGAGTTCATTGCCGCTGTGAGATGGGTGACTGATACTTTAAGTTCTTCCATGATTTGTTTTATACTTTTTTTTTAATTCTAAAGAGTGATTCCCCAGAAGAAAGGTCTCTAGATATCGTAAATTTTGAATCTGTTTTTTTTTTGAAAATTTCTTATTTTCAAATCTTCTCTTTCCCCTTGTACAATGGGAGTTCAAATTATTATATTTTGAGAAATTTTGTAAAATTATAAGTAAATTATTTCAATAAATATATAAATATATTTTCTGTAAAAAATCTATTAATTATTCTTACAGTAAAAGTAACAGCATCTTTTCCATGGTTCTTTAAGATTTGATATTCTTCGCTTTTAGCTTCAGCTCTGCACGGCACACTCGTTCAAACCTTTCCAAATCTTTGTCAAATCACGCTGATGAAGTCAATTTATTCCCACGAAGAATATTAATTTCTTAATAATTTTATTTTTCAGTCTTCTTTCATTAAGTGTTTTATTCTTGGGTTAATTTAACACAGAAGGATAGCGAGTTTATATGGTAACGCTTGTTCTTAATCAATGCTTAAAATTAAGTTACAGAAAGTTACGTTTAATTTTTTTTAATTTCTTAATATTTTTGTTTTCTTAAATATCTTAACATCAGGATAATTGTATCGAATTATTTCAGTTTAAATAATTTGTCAGTTGCTCATATTGCATTTAGTTTTCCTTTTAAGATAATAGTTTCGAGTTATTTTTTCAATTTAATCAACAGTCAGGTACCTGCTCGGGCGCCAGAAACGGAATTCAATTCCGTGGTCTGGTCCCGAAATAAAACAACTCTTTAACGTTATAATTGTTACTTTATTCACCGGCGTCGGAATAAGAATGCCCAACAATATCAAATACATTTATTATTCAAGCTTAAGCTAAATGGCTATAACTGCTTTGATTGTAGTTCCCATGCATATGATCGCCTCAAATTCTCCTGTGGGAACAATCGCCGATTTCCGTCGCTCGTGTGCAGCGTATGCAATTTTTTTCTATCAGGCATTGACCTGACCGTGATAACTCCTATAATATTAAATATAAAAAGTTTTGATTACAAACAAAACATTTGTTTATTTCTTAATCAAAATTAATATTGATTTTAAATCAATTTTTTTAAACGCATGGCAAAACATACCGCAGAAGCACATCTAAAATGTTTAAAATATTTGTAATTTTTCTCATATATGATAATAAATAAAATGGTTAATGTTACTATCTTCAAGACAAAAAGTTATTCAAACTGTTGCCACAAAAAGGGAACTCCGAAAAATCTTCATATTTTTCTTGTTTGAAAAGAAAAAAATTTTGTAGTATGAGCAAAACAATTTATAAAGTTTAAAACATGTAGTTTAGTATTATAAAACAATATGTCTATACTATCAATATAGGTTATTTATTATTACTTTCTTAAAATATTTTTTCTGATAGTTTTCAGCATAAATATATATTATTTTTAAGAAAAACTCTATTATTTTTTAAATTTTAAGCAAATTGGTATTTGCATTGTACTCTCGATTTCTATAAATATCATTGAAGAAATCGGAACGTCAGACTCACTGTATTCGGATCAGCGATCCATTTATCGATACCACTTGCATTTTTAAATTGTTCACTATCTTCCTGTAAATTTCTGACATTTGGAAACATTCTTTTATAACGGAAGAAAAGATAAAATCACTCTTCGAAGCAATATTTTGCAAATTATTCCTCACCAACATGGGTTTTCTAAGGCCTTTTCGACTGTATCTAACTTTTTTAATGGAGCTAGTGGAATTTTTATCGATTCTTTTCAAAATAAAAAAACAGATGGATTGTGGTATTACAGATTTTTGAAAGGCATTGGACAAAAGCTTGGCTCAAATCTTATTTGCTTGAATTTGAATGGCTATCATTCAATAAGTTTATTTTGAATTCTAGAGTACCACATGGCAACCAATTGGGTCAAATTTCTATATAATTCGTAAATGATTTCCCCTCAGTATTAAAGTATGTACTTAGTCAAATTATCTTATCTCTTATCTTAGGGCGGCTTGATTTTATTTTAACTGTAATAAAACATGAATTTAGCGAACCACTATGAATACGCTGCAATAAAAATACGTAATAAAGAATTTCCTTTGAAAAATCGTACTTAATTTTTTTTTTTCATTGTAATAACTACTGTTTGCGGTACTTTAAATCTATATACATAAAAATGAATCGTGGTGGGTTTGGATGCTTAAAACTTGAGAACGACTGCACCAAATTGGGTAGTTCCTTTTACTGGTTTGTTTGTAATTGTACTGCGAAGGTTTAGGAAAAAGAAAAGTCGAAAAAGTCTCAACAGGTGGCGCTGTAAGCGAGAATTTCGTTTTTCAGTTCAATTCAATTACCGTTCAACAAATGGCGCTGTAGGCGGTAAGGAAATGGCTTTTGGGATATTCTTCTTCAACTTTTCTTATTTGTAGGGTGAAATGGGGTAAAAATAAAATAATTGTCCGATTTAAGAATTTTTTTTTTTTTGTGTTTGAAAGGTTTTTCTTAGGAAATGACTTAAAGGGTATATTTTTTTTATTTTTTTTTATTTATAGGGTGAAATGGAGTAAACATAAAAAGTGTCCGATTGAACAAATTCGTTTTTGTTTGAAGAGTTTTTCTTAGGAAATGGTTTGGAGATATTTTATTTCAAATTTTATTAATTGTGGGATGAAATGAGGTAAAAATAAAAAATTGTCCGTTTCGAGAAATTTTTTTTTGATGTGTATCTGAAAATAATTAAAGATGATTTTCATTGGCTTTGTTGGTCGGGTCACAAATCGGACATTCTTTCGAAAAATTATAAAAAGATGGCGGTGTCACGTTGGGAAAAATTTCACTAAAAAATATTAAAAAATTAAATTCTTTTTTGTTTTAAAGTCTTTTCTTAGGAAAAGGCTTTCGAGATATTCTTTTTTAAAATGTTAAAAATTGACAATTGTAGGGTGAAATGGGGTAAAAATAAAAAAATTCTCCGATTTAGAAAATTCTTTTTTGTAAAAAGTTTTTCTAAGGAAATAGCTTTCGGGATATTCTTTTTTAAATTTTATGTAGATAGTAAAAATAAAATAAAATCGGGCTTAAGAAATTCTTTTTGTAATTGAAATGTTGTTTATTAGTGGATGGCCTCAAAGAGTTTTTTCAGAATTGATAGAGTGAAATGGAGTAAAAATGAAGAGTGGCGTGTGATTTCAAAAATTCTGTTTGTGTTGGAAAGGTTATTTTTAAAAATTATATATGTATAGAGTGAAATGGAATAAACACAAAAAAAAGGTTTTCGATTAGAAAAATTCTTCCTGCGTTGGGAAAGAAATAAAGGTTGGACGTAGGTGATCATATTTTAACGAATTTCGCCATTCATAACGTGAAGCGGGTCAAAACTCAGTAAGTAGTTTTCAATTACAAAATTTGTAACTTTATGCGAAGCTTAGGTTTGTCTGCCCGAGCGAAGCCGGGCGGGTCAGCTAGTTATATTGTATTATAAGAGAAAAACGAAAATCCCATAAATATATTTAAATTTTAAAAATATACGTTGTTAAAATCGAGTCGATGAAAGTCTATTTATTTCATTTAAGAATATTTTAAAAATAAAGTTTTATTCATCAAAAACAGCTGTGGTAAGCGTTTAGATACCATCGGCAAAAGGGGTTATTTAACACGCATTGTTTTCAAAAACAATTTTTATTCAAATATTAAGATAGGGAAACAAATGTGGAAGGATGAAAGATGAAACCAAAATAACGTGGAGTTATTATTAGAAGGGTATTATTATATTATAAGAAGGGTACTACTTCATCATTGATTGATGGGAACCTAGGTTCGGGACGTCGTTGTTGGGTTCTCATCCTTTCATCAATTGATTATGGTGGTTGGACGATTCCGGAGACAGTACAATCATGAATTGTACGCAATCTACCTTGAAGCAGATATCGTGACAAAAATTAAGTTCGGTAGACTCCGGTGGGCAGGGCACCTAGCTCGCATGAGCGAAGAGGAACCTGCTCGGAAAGTTCTTTGTGTTACCATTCTATGGCAGACAGCGTATTAGACCATGCTTGCGCTGGAGAGATGGCGTAGACCAGGACGCCCGGAGCCTTGGGGTGCGCAACTGGATGGCGGCGGCTCGAGACCGGTATGGGTGGAGAGACTTGTTGAAGGAGGCCAGGACCGGACCTCGGTTGTCAAGCCGATGATGATGATGGTTGGTGATGTTTCTAACTAACTTCTTTGCAGATAGCATTAGGTACTTGTCCAGGGGGATTACCTTGGGCTTTAGAGTAGAGTTGCTCGTTCTAGAAGTGCATTCCGTTTGACAGATCAAGCATATTTTTAACTTTGATCGTAAATATAAAGCTACCCCACGTAACTATTTAACTAAACCATAGTTTACTTTAGTTAGTAAAAGTAGGCGCCACTGGTGAATCAATTCACAAGTAAAAAAAACATTAAACTTTATTTTTTTACCCAAATTTTACTCCCTAAATTTGTTTTTTTTCAAACTAAAATTCTCAGAATGTACCTATGTTTTCATTTTAATGTTAAACTTACTCTCAGTTATAGGTATCTATGATTAGAACCTTTTGTCTCACGTTCATTTTAATGTTCCAAAACAAAGTATTTAGGTTTCCTTCGTCGATGCAATCATTTTTTCTCCCCCTCTGATCTGGCTGTGATCTACAAAGCCTTTATTCATACAAAACTTGAGTACAACTCCCGTACTACTAATTTCTAATGCAACGAAGAAGAGATTCATCGATAACAAATGCACGCATTTGCGATAAGAGAGCTTGATGCCAAACTCTATCAAATGCTTTTGAAATATCAAGTGCAATAATCTTACTTTCGCCAAAACGATGTAAAGATTTGTGCCGCTGTTCGGTGAGATATACCGTCCGATCACCAGTAGACCTATTGCTACGAAAGGTATACTGCCGGTCATTTAGAAGCTTTCGTTCTTCAAGATATTTCTTAAGCTTATGATAAATCAGCGTTTCCATGACCTTGGAAAGAAGGGACGTAAGTTTAATTTGTCGATAGTTAGAGGGAGAAGAAGACACGCCCTTTTTAGGGACAGGCTGGACAAATGCTGTTTTCCATCCACTCGGAAAGAGACCAGTAGAGTAGGACAGATGGAAAAGCTTACGCAGTGGTTTTGCCAGAGTTGAAGAACACCTCTTCAGACCAGTGGGAGGGATACCATCCGGGCCAGCGGATTTGTGAATGTCGAGATATTTCAGAACTCTAGCAACTGCACGAGTGCGATAGAAGATTTGTCCCATAAAATCGTTTACGCTCTCAAGTACAGCTGGAGTTATATCTTCTTCTGGCAGTGTCGAATTAACAGCAAACTGTGCTGCAAGCAAATTGGCTTTATCGAGTGAACTGACAAAAGGAGTATCGTTGAAGACGAGCGTTGCAACCGAGGACGAGGTGGTATTTCGTATATTTTTTACAAATTACCTTTGGGACATTGTAGTATTTTTTGCCATGATTTTTGATCATGTAAAAATTTGGTTCGACGAATGTGTCAGTAGGGTTGGCTTTATAGCAATGGAAGCTTACTTCTCTCACCCTAATAACCTCTTTACAGATCGAATCAAACCATGAGTTTACTTTGGGTTTGATAGATTTTACCCTATTCGGGATAAAATTTCTCATTCCACAAATAATTAAGTTTGTAACCATATCTGCGCTGGAATCTACGTCCCTATCGAGGAAGCATAGTGACCAGTTAATGTTCCTGAATAAAACTTTGTGACCGTCCCAGTTGGCTTTCTCTTTAACTAGGTTTTGTTGACACGAGAGATTAGCAGATAGTCTGATGTGCCTAGAGGCGATAATACACTAATAGTGTATTTATCAGGGCTCAGAAGCAAGGAACAGGTCCAGAGTGTTGGCGGATTGGCCTGCAACGTCAGGATCCGAGTGGGCTCGTCAACAAGCTGAGTCATTTTGTTTAACTCAGCAAAAATCTCGGCATTCCTTCCTCCGGGTGTTGTCTGACCCGAGTAGCGTAGCCACGAAGAAATATGTACATTGAAATCGTCCGTAACAACGATTTCACTGTGCGGAAAATGGGAAATAATTCTCCAGATGGAGTCGGATAGTGCATCTAATTCGTTAGAAGTCGAATTACTATCCAAACTATGACTACGATAAATAAAACAATTTAAACGACATGAAATTAAAGTTGGTATTCCAACATGAACCAAATTGTGGGTGAAGCTGATAAGCAACATCATTTCGAACATACACGGCGAGACCATTATCTGGAAAAAATAGAGGCACTAAGCTATAACCATGTAGGCTGAATTCCGAGTGATCAGTATTTTCCTCTACCTGGGTGTCGCTTAGTGCCAAAACAGCTGGCCTGTTTTTTGTAGAATGGACATATGCATACCTATATGTTTTTCGTAGTATGGACTTATGGATATATTCTGCCTTATTCCCAGAATGTTGCTGTAGTCAACCCTAAATTCAGCTACCATTACGAAAAAAACAGATATAAAAAAACAAATCAGACAATTTACTAGGCTGATATCAACTTTGGGCCCCAAAATGACTTCACAGCACAAATAGTCAAATACTACTACTCGTGTTATGCCTTTATAGCAAATATACTGATCCGCTCCTGGATACCCAAAATCAATTACAACTATTTATGACATGATAGGTTGAGTTAAAAGATAGATAAAAATAATTTAATTTTCTTAAAAGGTAGTTATAAAAACAAGATTATGCTGGTTTCTAAAATTACATAGGACAATATCTTATTATGAAGTTGTCTGTCAGGTCAAAATTATGACAGTTTAAATTTTTGGCTTAGCTTGAATTTAGGTTAATTATATTCATTTACAATTAAATTTCGGTAGTTAATAGCATATTTTAAGAATTTATACAGATTGAAGTAACATTCGCCGTTCAATATGTTGAGAAATTTTTTGCGATCAATCGTTTCAGCTCCTAGAAATATTCTCCGGTAGAATTTAAAAATAAAACATGTTCCGACGAAGTGGTAGGTGTTCTCAGTTGCATCCAGATTACATAACGTGTTTCGGGACTGAAAAGAATTCCAGTCTCTTGGAAAAGGCCTGACCATTCCTGGGCCCAATAAAAATTTGTTTGCAATACTGCCACTGAAAGAATACGAGGCAGTCTGTTGTTGGGTAAACTAAAAACCTTGCGAATATATGTAAAATATACGTTGAGTGTCATTAGAAACGCCTTCGAGAGGCCAGTTTCAATATGTACTACATAGTTTGGTGTGTTGTCGGGCAGATTGAAACATCTTTGGACAAAATACCGTTGCAGCTTTTCAATTTGTGTGTACTCGTTGTACCCCCATACCTGTGCACAATAATGCATTATTGACCTAGCTGCTGCGTCGTTCACTTCAAACTTTGCTGAGTGGGGAACATATGGATCAATAGGTATCCATTTTTGCTATGTTATTAAGGCACTTTCTTCGCGTTCTCTCTTAATTCTTTAAGAATGTACTTACTAAGTAGGTAGGTAGATTTAGGTAGTATAGGTATTTACCTACTTGTACATACATATGTACATACCAGTGGCGTTTCTTGGATTATTTAAACGGTTGTGCGATTCTAGAAAATATTTTTTTTTAATATCAGTAAATTGGGATTTTGCAATGAATTTCCTGAAAAAATCCTATTTACTGTTATCTCTATAGAAATTAAATCAAAATTAAAACACAAACAGTGTCATGAAATTCATTTTTATATTTAATTTTTATTAACGGACTTACCACGTTTAATAACTTTATTCAATTAATTGAATATTTCACCCGACGTTTCGACAAAGTTATATTTGTCGTGACCATTAATTATTAGTTATTAAACGCGGTAAGTCCATTAATAAAAATTAAATATAAAAATGAATTATAATCGCGAATATAAAAGTTTAAAATCTAAAAAAGTGTCATAAAATTGTTTAAGACTCCAATAAAAACTGTGTGAAATGGAAAATTCATGCTTTGGGATCTTCTCATGCAAATGGTTTAGATCCGTGTAACCAAAGTGCTCCACACTTTTTCTTTTTCATTACTTTGACTTCTAAAAATTTAACACGGCCAAAAAAAAGTTTATTTCGCTTAACAGACCCCGTCAACCATTCATGTTGCTTATACAAATTAATATTAAAATTTCGCGCATATTCTTTGTCTTTTTTTTGTACGTTGATTTTAAGTTTTTTAAGTTTGGTTAAGGTCTGCCCGCATCAATAATTGTTTTTTTTCGTCATACTTATAAGAACTGAACGATTTTTCCAATAACTCATTCACGCGATCTTCGAGACTTACCTTTCACTCATTTTTCTAATGTTATGAGTAATTCTTTTTTTCTTCAAAATTGAATTAAAAAAAAACTAATGCATTAAAAACCAAAACCACAGCACGAAACTGTAACCCCTTAAAAACTAATACACGAAAAGCAAAGTAATTTACTTTTTTTAACGAAACTTGGTGCATTGGGCGGATACAACAAAAAACAGAATAGCAGCTCAGACTCAAGTGCGAAGATATATTTCGCACGAGTTCACGTAAACTTCATTAAATTAATAGTCGTAAGAGTGACAAAGACAGTGCGAAGATCGTCGATGTAATGTTCATTGAATTTTTGACCTTCTTTGATGCTTTAAGGAAACGGAACAGATACAAAAGAAAATAGAATAGAATAAGAGCAAAGACTGATGTGCACGCAAAACTTTCGCACGAGTTCACTACAAATTCATCAAAATATATATCATTATTATGTGTGTATGTAGAGCGGGCGATGAATAAAGATGGGGATGGCTACTGGGGAAATCTAGTAGGCGTAGTTGGAAGTTTGAAAATCTTGGATGAGTTTATGTGACGAATACAAGAATACAACAGAATAAGTGCACAGTGTGGTTTCGTACGAGTTTACTTTATTTTTTTCTCTAATTTCACTAAACGGTGAAGGAATTTTGGAAGGGCAATTATGAAAGATGAATATTATGTAATTGTGTAGGCTGTGTCTCAAGCGGTATTATGGTGTATGTTTGTGTGTGTTATGAGGGATTCGATGAGGAATTTTTCGCCGTTTGATCAGGGTTTGCAATGCACACCTTGCACACCCTGACGAGACGCCACTGGTACATACCCATAATTCATCGTTTTTTCCTTTTAAGGCTGGCAAAGCACACGGGATATAAGTTTACCTAATGTGGTTTTCCTTTCTACCAAAAAATCGAATTTTTGTCGATCTCAAGTCGATTTTGCAGATCTCGATTTTAAGCAAGATTTACACAGATTTTCACACGCACTTGCACACACATCAAAGAAAAGTGACTTTTACCAGTGTGTTTTTAAAAAAGGCACTCATAAAATCATAAAACAAAATAAAATCCCGTTTTGTGTTCGTTTTGCCAGTAAGATTTAAGATCTGACAGCTGACACCCAAATCTGAATTGGTTGAAACGAAAGCCACATGAAAAATAAAACTAAAAGTTAAAAGCTCATTTAGGATCATTCCAACCGTTATAAACAGTAGGTATAAAGGTATAATATATTATTTTTTTATTTCTCACTTCTCCAACTAGGTGGGTAGGCATATATTATAGACGAAAATGCAGAAAATACGCATAGGAAGGTACTGATCCATTTCCAGCTATACCATAATTTGAAAAAATCTCGTTTTGTCTTACCAATATTATTCACTCTTCGCATACCTTGTCTAAGAATCATCCATGTTATGCTTTATATTCCTGCTAATAACAAGAAAACGGATTTCCGTTTGTATTAAGTGTTACCGTTATTCTTCAGCCAAAAAAATGATTTCAAGAAGAAGGAAATCCAGCCACCCATCCAGCCTCCCAAACGATACGAAAAAGTTTGGAAATTTTGTACTGTATGTCGGGTGGATGTTACTTGCTCTACATTCTATCAAAATTAGATATATGTTAAAAGATGTGTGTATGCTTGTGTGTGTGTTTAAAAAAGAGCATCCATCTTCATACTAAAACACCCTCATTGTTACACACTGAATAACTTCATGAGATTTCCTTTCTAACGTGCACGTCCTGGAATCGTATCTTTTTACTTTTTTAATGTGTTTTTTCGTTCTAGGTACCTACTTCCAAAACAAAAAAACAAATGATAATTGTTGGTAGGAGAAATGGAACATAAATTAAACCCTCTAGAAAAACACGCATTTCAGAAATACACGACATTACCTCAAACGATTCTTTAGAATGCATAGATAATAATAAAAACAAAAACACACAATACATATTAACAAAAAAACAGGTAAAACACAAAAGACACAAAAAACCCATTAAAACGGATCCACAGCGGAAAATTATCGCACACAAACAAACCACAAGGACATTTAGTCAGTGGCATATAGCATATATATACTGCCTAGTAAGTATATATGCTATACCTGAATCCTGGTTAAATGTTTTTCTTTTAAAACTCAAAAGAGTTGAAATTTTACTACTTCCAACAGTAGGTATAATTGAAGTTTTTTATGTGTTGAATGTTTATTGTTTACCCTGATTGCCAGAACTAGAATCAGTCTCAGTCGTGCAAAACAACTTGTTGAATTAATGAGAATCGTGCATTGGCCGGCTCATAAATTCAATCATTGAACTTCAAAACTTGAACTTGTTTGTCGCCGCAGCGACACACGCTTCTGTTCTAAGTACATAAACCTTCCTTAACTTATAGTCTAGCCTAAATAGTCAACAAAAATGTGCAAACCTAGACAAAATTAGCATAGCTCTGAAAATTTTTACAAACCTTTTTAGTTTAGTTTATTATTTAAAAGTTCTTATTATATTTACTTTTATCTATACATTTCTATTTGAAAAGTGTAGAAGTAAGGAGAATTATTTTAAAGAGTCCCCACGAATCCGTCGACTGCAAAAAATGTTATCCAAGTTTAAATGTTGAAAATATCGCTATTTCGTATGTAATGGGTGATTTTTTAAGAGGTTTAGAACTTTTTTTAAAAAAAAAAACACAAAAAATTCGAAAAAATGAATGAAATATTTATTTGAATCGATAGTTTGAACCTTGCAATTTAATGTTTAAAGATAATTTCATGCAAATGTTGACCGCGGCTGGGTCACAGGTAGCCCATCCGCTGAGTCCAATTTTGGCATACTCTTTCACACATATCGGCCGGTATCTCACGAATGAATGCATGGATGTTGGCTTCCAGTGCGTCAATCGAAGCGGGCTTGTCCCTATAGACATTAGCCTTGACATACCCCCACAAAAAATAATCTAATGGTGTCAAATCGCACGATCTAGGCGGCCAATTGACCGGCCCGAAACGTGAAATTAACTGTTCACCAAACTCGCCTCGCAATTGCGCCATTGTTTCGCGTGCTGTGTGGCATGTGGCACCGTCTTGTTGAAACCACATATCATGCAAGTCAAGAACTTCCATTTCGGGCAAAAAAAAGTTTGTTATCATCGCTCGGTAGCGTTCACCATTGACAGTAACGCTGCGATTCGCATCATCTTTGAAGAAATAGGCCCAATAATGCCGCCGGCCCATAAACCGCACCAAACAGTGGCTTTTTCGGGATGCATTGGTAGCTGTTGCAATGCTTCTGGCTGATCTTCACTCCAAATGCGGCAATTTTGCTTATTTACGTACCCATTCAACCAAAAATGAGCCTCATCGCTGAACACAAGCAGCGCGCGATGAACATTTCGAACCGAGCACGAATTTTGATAGTAAAATTCAATAATTTGCAAGCGTTGTTCATTTGTAAGACGATCCATGGTTAAATTGCAAACCAAACTGAAGCTGTTTGACAGTGACACAAGGTACTAAACACACGTCAGCTGTCAAAACCAGTGTTGCCAAAACCAAACCAGCCAAAAAATCACCCGTTACATAGTAGTGGAAGCTATTATAAATAAAGAAGTTTGTGAAAATTTTGTAGATAATGTATTTCGGTACAAAAAAAGGCGATGCTATTTTTTCCTAACTCCTAACGGTTGGTGCTATCAAAAAGTCGTTTTCTAAAAATTCGTGGATTGTGTGCCCCTCTAAAAAATTTTGACTGGACTATTTGTGTCTCACTGGCTGAATACAATGGAGACGGAGCTGCAAACGGAGCCGCAGCCGCAGCGGCAAGAGTTCACCAACTTTTAACTTTTGCGTGCAGCATTTTTGACATTTCAAAATTGATAGAGGTGAACAAGGCCATTTCAAGTCTGTTAGTGTTTATATGGGGTTGAAATAAGTTTCAAGCTGTATTCAATCCTTCATGTTAGAGATATCAGTGCTTCTGCTGTCAGAATGTCAGAAAGGCGTACAGCCGCATTGTGGACACGTACAAAAAAGTACGTACTACACTTTTTGACAACTATTGCAGCTGCAGCTCCAGTTCCAGTTGCAGCAATGTGTTGTGTTCAAGCAGTTATGAAAGGTACACGGTTAAAAATCTTGGCCAAATTTTCAGTACTACTAAAGTATTACAGCATTATTTTCAATGATTTAATAATTCGCAAAATATTACACATTTTCTTAATACATTTTGTATTGTATATTCAAAGAAGTAATATATGTATTTTGAATTAAATGGTTAATATTTCCCTGATTTATGACAAAAAAGAATAAAATACAATACATCGATATTATAATTGAAGAGAGTGTCTCATAAAAAGTATTAGTGACAGGATGACTTGAAATTAAATTTCCCAAAAGTAATGCTATTGGCGCAAAATTTTAAACAACCTCATGTTGAGGTTTTAGCATGATACTAGTTAACACTTTACTAACTTTAAGGCTCTTAACTAAAATGTTCTTATTTGTAAACACTTCTTAACTAGTATCATACTAAACCTATTTTCTTACGAAACTCAAACTGAACGCGTCTAAAACAGTGACATTTCGTGCAAAAAAGTAAGCAAACATACCGTATTAAAGTTTTTCTATGTCGAAGTGACATATGAATTTAGTAATATGTTAAAAAGATAAAACAAAAATCTGGCGATTTTAACTTTAGTAAAATGTTAAGAGATAGTATCATGTAAAAATCGTTTAAGATAAGCTAAATCCTCTTTTTAACCTAGTATCATATTAAAAATGATCTTACACTTTACTAAATCGTCCTAAATTTTGCGTCATTGATTTTAAATCTTATTATAAAGAAGAAATATTTTCAAAGCAATACAAGTATTGGTTAAAATTTAAATACTGGTCTGCTTTTTTTAAATCTGAAATGAAACCAAGTTTAAATTGGTGTAGTTTCATGAGATAAATTCATGAAGATGACTCATAAAAAGCATCATTAAGAAAATAATTCCCTAAAAGTAATACAACAAATTTTAAATTTTAATAAAGTCCTTATTTAAAAAGGAAAATATTTCCAATTCAATACAAAATAGTATTAACTGCTGGTTTAAATTTGAATACCGAACGATTTATTCCATGCCAACAAATTAAACTAAGTCTAAAATGATAATCAATTATACATATTTTGGGTTATACTACAGCACAAATTGGTAAAAATTGTACTATAGCCCCAGTTAAAGAAATGTGATATATGCACAACGTTTAACATTTTGGGATAATTTTTGTTCATGTCCTTCGTATTACAGCAGTGTGTAACACATAAGGCATTACTTTTTAATGTTCCGTAAACATTAAGTTTTTTTTGTAATAATTTTATAGTACATTCTAATAGTTTTGTATTAAAATTATTATTTGTAACAACGAAAGGATTAGAATTTAATGAATAGAATTATAATATGTATACCTCAAAGGACTAGAATGTAATCCAAAGGATTCAAATGTAATCCTGGAATATTAGAATGCTTTACCTGAAAATTAGAATCTAACTTTATAAACTTTTATTTTAATAATACGGATTTTTTTCAACTCATAAAAGTAGTAAATTTTAATTGTTTGGATTTGATTAAAATAGGAAGCGTCCCTTTTTAGTCCAAGAATTTTAAAATGCAATTCAAATTGTATCAAAAGAGCAAGGAAGCAAAATCAGCCATATTTAAATATGAACAAAATGTTTTCTGTATATTTAAGGGTTACCATAAGCTAAAAAAATATGATCTTGACTAAATAACTAACTTGTGTTTTCTATTGAGACCACGACTTTAAAAATCTGTACCTTTAATAATAAATTCATATTTTGGTTTTTATTTTTGATGAGATGACACTATTTCTTGTTTTCAAAGGAAGTATTTACTCACATAAAAATGTAGGCTGATTCTGAAAGAAACGATTTCAACTTTTTTAAAGAATTTTTTTCTTCAGTTGTATGAGCTGTTAATCATGTTTAACTATACAAAATTCATTTGGCACTTCAAATTCAAATGTTACTACCTTAGCATTCCAAACTTGATTGTACTTACTTACGTCGAACTGCAAAACAAAAAGGAGAACGATATTTTTCGTTTATGTCTGATTTTTGTATAGAATTGTTCGCTTTGCATCAGCAGCATAGTAGGCTTTAACTTGAAAAACAGTAGATACACCAGGACGATACATCGTGACATATAATATTAATTTTATGGCAATGTTACCATAACATTAACTCCGCACTATAACGGCAGTTTGCATTTATTAGTGTTTATGTTTATATATGTGTTCCCAATTAAAGAAAAAAAATTATCGCTTTAAAATGGATTTTCAATATTTATTTGGACCCAAAAACATTTAGCATGGTAACCACATTCCTAATTAAAAATCGGAAATAAAACATTTAAATATGCATTATTTTGAAGGCGCTTTGCATTTTCTTGAGGTAAAATGTGAAAATCAGTAGATAAAACTTCAATCGCAATAATATTTTAGTTTCCTTAGGCGCATAGTTGCCAGTTTAGGGGTTTTCCCCCTAGATTAAGGGGTTTTTTTTTTGTTATTGGGGGGTTATCTGGGTTGACGAGATGTTTGGGGGGAAATCTGGGGGGATTAATTCAGAGCTAAAAGGTTGTGAGATTGTTTAGGTATTGAAACAGCTGTCAGTATTCTACGAGTTAGATATTCCTTACATTCTGGGTGTCAGAATTTTACACCAACAGAAGAAATGCTGAAAACTTTAATAAGTGAGACAATGTATCAAACCGACGTGACAGCCAAAACGAAGATGACGTTTATGTATTAGAACTTTTTTAAAGAAGTGCAAACAAAAAAAATTTTAATTCCCTTATATTTTTATTTTCATATTTATTTCTGGTGAGTTAAACCAGAGTTAGCTAACTCAAGAACTAAAATAACCCACAATAAATTGCGGGAGAAGTTTTTCGGTGAAGAATGTATGCGAAAAGCATCTGTTCAGTTAATCCTGAGTTTACCCAACAAATATAATGATTTAAGTCGTGTTTTACTTTAATCGCGCACTGAAAAACTGGACCTAAGGGCTTGTTTCACAATGTCTGATTAAAGTTCTAAATAAGCAATTTGGAACTTTTTAGTCAATTATCTACCTCCCTTATGTACAATATCTGAATAGTATATAGAAAACTGTAAACAGATTGCTTCTTTTATTACTTAGTACCTTTTTTACAAATGTTTTTTCTTTTTACTGTAACTGTGTGAATTAATTAAGTTTTAAAATAAAAACAAATTTAGGAGCTGTGAAAAAGTTGAATTTAGGGGTTTTTGTTGATAAAATGTGGTAATCTGGGAAGTTTTTAAATTTCTAGGGAGAGATTTTTGATGTGTAAACATCTATTCTGGCGGTAGAGTGAAAAAAACGTAAACGTTCGTGTGCAACGTTACGTCGTGCAACGTTACGGTGTGCAACGTTACGATCTGCATACTAGGATGGGTGCCTTCAGTGAAAAAAATCTTAAGATCCCCTTCAAGCAAAAACAAGTCCGGTTTGGATCCGCGCACGTTGATGTTTACACATCTTAACTGTGAGTCCCGGCACTCACACAATTTTTTTTTTCATCTGGCAACACTGCTTATGCGAAAAACAATAAAGAAAACAATGTCACCATTGTAATTCAGATAATAACTTAGTGATGGACTTATTATATAAATATACTCTGACAAAAATAATCATTCATTATACGTTTTTGTAAACTAATATATTTTTGGATTCATTTTAAATAATCTGATTTAAATTTATTGCATAAAAATAAATCTGTATTAATATTCTTATAAAAATTTATTTAAATTTAATACAGGGACATTATAAATTAATATATTCTGCATTTTAACTCAGAAATGAAGATTGCATTTAAATTTTCATGTGCTTAGAATTCATTCAATGAAATTACAAGTTATATCCCTTTGTATTATATTCAATACCAACAAAACAATTCGAATTGAGTTTGTCTTAAATTCTTTTAAAATTAGATTAAATAATAATATAAACGCGATTGGAACTCAACAAAACAGTATAGAATTTCAGTATAATTTGTATTCAATTACAAAAATAAAATTGATAAATTTTAAACCAAATGTATTTTCTTGAGGGAACAATTTCGCCAGCTATTGGGAAATTTTTTCTATTCATAATATTGATTACATTTTAATATTGAAAAATATTGATTAACCAAGTTTTTAAACCGTTGGCATGTATTTAATTCTAATAAAATTTTGGTGTGGTCCGAAATACAATACAGATTTTACTGAAAAATAGTCCAATATTTGTAAAATAAGAGAATAAAATGTTTTGTCTTATACGTATGCTTTCATAAAACAAAATATGAGTTGCACAAGAAGTGTCTTCAAGTACCTCACCCATAGATACCTATATTTATAAGAATAATAATAATTTATTCTTTCTTCATTTCAACTTCCTTAAACAAAGTGCAATATATCTTTGCTTACGTCTCCATATCGCTTTGCTGAGTAGAATACAATATAAGGGTTTTCTATCCAACATGCATGCAGAGATAACTTTGGTGGTTTGTGTTTATGTACCTATACGTATACGAATAACGAATATGTAAAAGGGGAATGGACAAAGTCAGCATTGAATTATTGGTTTTGGATTGCATTCAACTAAAAGATGGTCCGAATGCCAAAAGGAATGAGTTAAGTGGGTGTCACTTATGGAAGCTTCTTGTTGGGGTTTATGAAAATACAAAAATAGAAAAGATAAAATATCAGAAAGAACACTTCAGTAACTGGTAGTATTTCAGTTAGTATCTACGTTGAATGTAGATATTCTATATATCACAATGAAAATGATTGTATACTTTTGAATGTTTGTACATACATATCTATAGGTAAATATAAATATTGTGGGAATCTTCGATATTTTTCTGAAAAATTGCCAAAGCATACAGCTGTTCTTGAATTAAGAGCAATTGAAGATGATGGATGTACCTACTTTTTTTTGATACTTTTAACTTCAAAGATATTGCTATATTGATTTTTTTTTTCAAGAATCGAATTTAGATTTGTTTTTTTTGCAACTTTTTTGTTTCGAATGCAGCAAATCGATTATTTAAAAACTTTAACTTTTGGGTTATTTTAGGATATATTTTTGAATGAAGTGACTCTAGACATTCCAATTATGACAGTTTTGGTTTATAAAAGGACATAGTTCAGGCACTCAGAGTTTTTTTTTCAAGTCGCGCGAAGAGCGTTAACGCACACCCACTTTTAATGGCCAAAAACTGATATAAATGTAATAAATTGGAATGTCTCTAGTCTCGTGTCTCTAGTCTCGACCATTTTTGAAAGCCCTCTTGAGAACCAATACCATACCTAAATAGACTTTTCCTATACCTATAGTAGGTAAGTTATTTTGGTTCCAGATGTTGAATAGAAATTCACATCAGGCCCTAATATTTCAAAGATAATTGAACTTAATACAGGTTCTGATATTTATTTACCAAACAATATGGTTTTGGGATAAAGGATTTTCAGATGTCGTTTATATGGCAGACAAATAAGTTAGGGTGAAGGCCAACCCATCTTAAAGGAGTTTTAAATTTTATCAGAATCAGAACCGCTTAAGATAGGTTCAAGCAGATGTTATAAACGTAAAAGTATGTATGGGGTAGGCGCGTGTTCTAGGAATGGCGATTATTTTGAGGAATGGGTCATACGTTACTTTTTATAGAGCAAGAAGGTAGCGAGAGCCTATTGATGTAGGCATACTGTAGCTCTACTACAATATGCCTACTTTAAATTTTTTCCCTTATTTACTCTAGGATTGCATGCCTACAGGTAGTAGTATAGAAGATTATACATATTTATAAATTGAAACAATTTTTTTTGTAGAAGTCCAAAGTGATTTTCTTGAAGACTCTCAGATTATTTCAGGAAAAAATTGAGATGTGAATGAAACTTAAAATAAGAAGAAAACAATCCAATTACATTCCCAGAAAAAGAACAACTTTGTCAAAATAAAGTCAACGAACCCCCTTAGACCGTACCAAATTCGTCCGTCCTGTCTTCATCTGCTGACGTCAACTTTTAAATCCAATGACAAACAAAGTCATAAAAATTATGCACAGAATATCCCAGCCAAAAAGAAAAGTAAGTTTGTAAAAGGAAAACAAAATAATAAAAAAAACACTTAATCATGATGTACAAGATGTCAACTCAAAATAACAGCTCGATTGAGCCAGAAAGAATAAAAAAGGAGAGGAATAATAATTCTAATGGTAACATCACGCTAACTTTAAACCTCATTAAGGTGGGTTTGGTTTGCCTGAAATAAAGAAGAATATCCGCCCAATGGCGTCAAATCAAAAATAGGTTTAAGTTTGTAAAGAGGGGCCGTTTTTCTTCACTTCACTTACGTCAACAAACTATTCCTTCATCTTCTCTTTCCTATACCTATCTACTTAACAAAAAAACCCTCAAATTATCTTAGAACTGTCCTAGCTTGAAAGGGCTAGGAGGGATTGGAGCTGTACAAAGTATATACATATCTAATCTACCTAGTAATATTCTAACATTTTATGTAGGTGGGTATGTGTATGTAAACATCGATTTTCACACGTATATACATTGGTAGATACCTAATTAAAATGAACAAGATAACCACGATTACAACTCAACCAAAAGGTTAAGAAATGTCAGTGCTGCGAAAGTATGGGTAAAGTTAAGAAATGGCTTGGTTACCCTATTAACCATACCTTACCGTATTTTTGGGGAATGCGAATGAGCATAAAATGAAAGTGCTTGTAATATCTAATGTTAACATATCTACATATTACCGTTTTCCTACTGCGTTAATATGTTTGGATGGTAGGTCTGGCCTATAGAGTGATGAAATCTAACGAAATAGTATTTCAGTTCATTTCGAAATAACTGTTTATACATAATTATATTGCTATATAAAGCAAGTAGGAAAATGATTTTTGGTATTGAATCTTATCTTTTAAATATTAGCAATATTGTTTTTCCACAGTAAGGACCTGTTTCACAATGTATCATTAAAGTTCTAAGTAAGCAACTTGGAACTTTTTAGTCAATTATACACTTCACAAGGTCTGAATAGTTAATCTTATAAGTAAAGTTCAATGTTTTTTAATGGCCATCAGATGAAGTGTCGATTATCAAATTTACATCGCAACGAAAATATTATTTATTTTTTTGAAATTGTCTGAAAGGATTTAATTTTCGAATAATTTAAATGTCGAGTAAGTAATCAGAACTTTACTGAGAAACTAGCCCTGAGAAACAAGCCCTAAATATACATATTTTGAGATAATTAGTTTAAACTTCCTGAAAGACAACTGTTTTTGCGTTGCCTTTTGAACGACTGCCGATATTTATATATATAAATAAACATTAGACCTTGTTCCTTGTATCATGAATTTATTCTTGGTTATTTTTTTCGAACGTTCGTCGAGTCATTTTTTCCTGGGTTCTAAACGATAACCGTGGCGTGAACTTGAATTTGGGTTTTGGGACGCTTTTTCTCATTCTCTTGTCCCCTAAGGTGGGATGTGTAAATTCATTCATTGAAAAAGAGAATCAAGTCTGATTTAAGGAAAGTTCGTGATGCAGTTGTGGAGATCATTAACTTCGTTAAAAGTCAAGCAGGGTTTTCAGCTTAAACTTACACAAAAATTGAATTTAGATCACGATAGGCATATAGTATAGATACAACTGTCAGACAAAAAACGGGATCTTAAAACTATCATGGTCATTCTTCACATTGACCTAGTTTTCTCTTGTGTTTTACTCTTCATTTAAATTTAAGTCTTTCATTTGTTGTCAATAAATGCGGGGATCCGCGATATAAAAGGGGTTTGTTGTGTGTTACTGGCCCTTAAAGGGAACCGCTGGCTTACAGCATTAGCGTTTCTGATTGAGTTTTCGTCAATAGCTCGTGATGAAAAACCATTTCTTGTTAAAATAGGCATATTTTTTTAAAGAAAATGTTTCAAAACCGTAAATTAAAATCTTATTTTACTCAAAAACTATTTCTCAGATTTTGATTAAATTTTGTATAATCCAAAATTGTAATAATTGGCATGTCGAGAGGCACTTGCATTGAAGATATATATAATTTGCGTGTTATTTATGATAACTTTTAAGGCATCATCAACCTACCCCGGAGCTTGAACAGACGCATCACGCATACGTAACACTGCTTTCTTTTCCTTTTTGCTGGTGGTCTTTCGCAGTTCAAAATCTTAGCAAGGGGTTAGCGGCTTCAGTTAACTTGTGTATGTTGAGCACCCTGTTACCTTGAAATTGAACTACCAACAAAAACAAAAGCGGATATCGATGAGTCGAAATCTCGTTGTGTGCCTCCAATTTACTTGCTGCTTCTATTACTCTTTCCGTCAAGATGTTAACATGGTCGCCAGTTTTGAATGTCAATGGTTTGAAGGCTCGCATAGCTTTTGGAGGTAGAAAAAGTTCTTCTCAGAATTTCCAGGATGTCCGAGTAATTAACTAGTGGCTGCTTATATTCTTATTTGTAGAGGAAACTGCTCCGGTAGAGAATTTTCATCTTTTTCGTTTTGGTCTCCCATATAATTGTAACATTTTAAAAATTACAGTGCCAGGAATGCTTGGTAACGTTCCCATAGCAGTATTTTTTAAACTGTAAAACCATTTTTATCATGATGGCATCGTTTGCTGGAAACTCGTTGAAACTCGAGATACGAAGTTCAGAATACGTTTCATCGTCTGACACGGGAATGCATTTTCCGAAGTCCTCAGCCCAAAGAAAGCATAGCTCTCGAATTCAGCAATGAACCCATAGCTGCTGTCTGTTAAAAAGTGCTAGTCCTCGTTGAAGAGCAAGGATACGGGATAGGCATTTTGAAGATCTGAACGGAGTATTTCTGGTAATGGATTCGTCACTTTAACTAATATATATATACTGGCCTGATGTAAAATGAATGAGTCAACAAAGATGACCCTACTTTTTGAGGCTGTCTTCTGCAGAATTTCACTGATGTACTTAGCATTAAAAACAAATGGAAGCAACCCCTATTTTCATCGAGTTCGTCTAAAATTGAAAGTTCTTTTTTTTTTTGTCGGTGTTACAACTCCATTACCAACCTTCGACGTTAGCAAAGACACGATATCAGTGTATCATTTATCTCAGCTATAGTCTGTAAATAAAAGTAGCTGGTTAGGTTGCTCAGCGTTTTCCAATGGAATCGCTTAACCATTTTAAAAATCGTTTTTTTTCCGGTTGTATTTAACAAATCCTGAAACCTTTACATAGCTTATTAAAAATGACAAACTAACTGACGTCATCAATTCTGTAACCAATTCAATTCAATCCAATTCAATTTATTACCAATTCAAAATATATACATGAGTACATTCTGTTTGATATACAAAAAGTGGAAATTACTAATTAAACTTAAATTTATACATATGTACATAATTATCAAAAGATCTTTCAAAATATTTTATATATATATATATATATATATATATATATATATATATATATATATATATATATATATGTTTATATCATAAATAAATATCAGTAGCAAGTGTTTATAGGTTTTTATTAAATTTAATTATTAATTCTTATTTCTGAGCCACAATAAGGAGTGTAGACTAGAAGTTGTTATGATTGGGAGGGAAGATGAGAAGCTAATAAGCAATCCAAGAAATGCAAAGGATACAAAAATAAAACAAAAAGGAAGATGATGAACGGAAAATGGAAGTTCGTATTATGATGAGAAGATTTTATTTCTTATTTTATAGCAATGAAAATTTAAATTTTAAGGTTTTGTATGTCATAACATGCAGGAGACTTTCCACTTCTGATCTTGCCATTAAACAATTTTTGAGACTTTTTAGGAATCTTGGAAGAGTGTCTGCCTCGCAACGAATACTCTCGAGAAGTCTATTCAAGATATAGGGAGTAAAAACTGCTGAAAAGCGTCTATAATGTTCTTTGTTTACTGTTTTTACTGGTAAGTTAGTTCTGGGTCTCAGTGAAGAGATTTCATGTCATCTTATATTTGAAAAAACCACTTCGCTGATAGAAAAATTTCAATACTTTATGTATAGGTACATACATATATCGCAGAGTCATTATGCTATAAGCCCTGAACAGTGGTAGTGATGGTTCCCACCTCGGTTTAAATTTCATAATTCTTTTGATCTTCTTTTGAGCAATAATTAGGGGTTGCAGGTTGGTTACGTAAGAACTACCCCAACAATAGATACCATATTCAAGTCGAGAGCTCACTAGCGCATACTAGATTGTGGTAAGCAGTTTCGAGGGAACTAATTTTCTTAAATGATAAAACTTGCTCATAATTGTGTATAGTTATGCAATTTATGGAAGAGGAGCCATTTATTCATCAATGTCAAGTCTTCATTTATCTGCTCTGATAGCATATTAATATTTGAAGATGTGTAACACAGTGCTAAATCATCTGCAAATGCAACTAAATTACCCTTTAACGAGAGTTGGAAAATCGAGTTAACATATATGAGAAATAGAGTTGGCCCGAGGACCGATCCCTGTGGAACGCCAACACTTGCTGCCGGTAATATGTCACCAAAAACATCATTTATTTTAACAAGCTATTTCCTGGTTAGTAGATAAGAACTGAACAAATTCAGGATATTTCCTCTGAAACCCAACCTCTGCATTTTATTTAAAAGAAGTTTGTGGCACACCATATAAAAAGCTTTTGTCAAGTCAAGGCAGTTTTCTTATTCTGCTCCAGTCCTTCATTTTTTTTTCCATAAAACCAATAAGGGCACTCTCAGTTGATTTACCTGCTTGAAAGCCATATTGGTAATCACTTAATAGCTTGTACTTCCGTAAAAAGCTTGTCATTCTCTTAGCAATTATTTTTTCTAAAATCTTAGAGAAAATAGAGAGCAAAGAAATCGGCCTATAGTTGTTCGGATCATGTGGGTCACCCTTTTATAAATTGGAATTACTATGGAAATTTTAAGGAACAACTGGTTCTAAATGTTCAAGCAAAACCGGCGAAGTTCCTGGGTTTTGAGCGGCAATAATTTTCTTACGTCAGGTTCTGGGATAAGGTTCGATGCTGCACTCAGCATTTTTGATTATTTTTGACACTTTTGATTATGTAATTTAATTAATCAAATGAAAACATTCATTTTAATAGTTTTTCTTATTTGAATAAAAAAAGATTCGAAATGATATTAAACGAAATGCTAAAAGTTTTTAAACTAATTCATTTTGTTCCTATTTGTATACCTATACATAACATGCATAAATATATTATACAAACGAGTATAAGTAGTTAATATTATGCATATATTCATATTTTTATTTTATGTTTGCTCTAGTATTCAATGTTGTTTTTATAACTTTCGACGTCCTGAAAAGAGAAAAAATATTTTTGTATTAACCGAACAAATAATGAGAAAACGATGTTTATGTATCTATAAATAAGACATCAGGCTTACTGCCTTGATATGGGCTCCACCCACATTGTTCACTATTTCGAGATTGTTTTTTTTACTATTTAGAGTAATCTATATAAAATTTTGTGTGTTTACTATATTGGATAGTTCACTCACTAAAGCGCCTACTGTAAATGATTTTTTAAGAAAAAATATTTGTCTTAAGGAAACTTAATAAGAAATATGCCATTTTTTAACTTTTCTGCTGCACAATTTTGATTTTTAAGAAAATCGTAATTTGGCAAAAAATTTCATCCGTAAAATTTGAAAGTGATTGTTGTGGTAGGGTGGGTGCAAGTGCAGATGAATATCTGTTTAACAGGCTGTTACCAAGTATATGGCCTGTTGGTTATAGGCAGAGCTTTACATAGTATTCTGTATGGACGAGACTAGAGACATGCCAATTTATAACAATTATAACAGTTTTTCGCCATTAAAAGTGGGCGTGCATTAACGCGGGACTGGAAAAAAAACTCTGAATGCCTGAAGTATGCCCACCGGCGGAGGGCCCTGGCCCTGGCCCTGAGGGGCCGCATAAACAGTATTTTTTTAAACGAAAACTGTTATAATTGACATGTCTAGAGTCACTTCCATTCTGTATGCATAGAACTATTGATATTACCTAACGGAAATTGTACATTGTGCAGTATAGCAGGCCCCACATATTAAAAGTAATATCATTTTTGTTCAGTTCTGCTCATCTGTGAAAATGGCGGATCCAGTGTCTCTTGTCAAAATGCTAATATTTGTTTTTGTTTCTAGTAATGCCATTGCCATGTGCAGTTTTTGGTGGCACTCCAGCCGCCATGTTTAATTTCTGACTAGATTTGTGTACTGTGACCGAGTCGCATATGTTTGCAATGATGTTCAGTATTCAGTTGGATTAGCAGTGAAGTTTTTCGATCTTCTTCCGCTATGAACTTCCAAATCCTATTTCTAAAGCTATTTTATAAACTTTTGCAACTTCCTTTTTAAGACCACCTAATTCGTTTCTCTGATACCTAGTGTCGATTATTTCAATCGCTGTAGGAAAAGTCTGCCTAACCGCCTCGCCTGGCAATTTTTTTGACGTCTTACCATATCAGTTAGTGAGATTGATTCAATTTGTTCATCACAGCTTTATCTAGCACTTAATAACTGTTATTTTTGTTATGGTTTTGAATTTGTTTTTTTTTTCAAAAATACATATAAACGATCCGGAAGTGGATATTTGTTGAAAATGATTTAATTATTTCTCGGAATTCAACAGATTGATTAATTTTGTTTTGCGTATCTAATCAAAAACTATATAGCAGCTTATTACTATACATACTTTTTATTCCGAATTATGAAAAGTGTCCTACTAAGTTTATACACCTCCTTTTTCTTTATTGATTCTTTTTTTTAAGTTCAATTTTGTTATTAAGTTTTTCTATTTCAGCTTTTTGTTCAATAATTTATTTTCAATAATAATTAATACTTCTTCCCCTTTTAAAAGTCGCCGGATGTTTTAAGTTCTTCTAATTCAACTACACTGACTCTATTAATGGTTTAATTCTATCATACAGTTTGCTTTATCTTCTTTTGGTGGTTTTGAATTTATTAAAAGTTATTTTCTGCTCACTGCTTCCAAACTGGTAATCATCCCTCCTATCCTTTCATATATTTCTTGTAGGTACCTACTGCTCTAACTTCCCTGAGTTCCCTAACTTAACTTTCCGTTTCCGTATATAACTGTATAGATACCTGGCCATAAATCATTTTAAATTATATAAAATCATTTCAACACATGGGAGGAAATGTTTTCTTTCTGCCATTAACTATTGATTTAATAACGTAGAGGTAAAATCTTGAACTTTCTTAACACGCATAAGAACATTCAGTTTTTCTCAAAAAATAAATTATATCAATTTTTAACAAAAATAAATTAAAAGAAAAGTAATTCAATATATCCACCAACACCACAGAACACCGTGCAATGGTCTGAGTGCGGGTTCAACCAAAGTTGTGTCGCAAGTCCCGACCTAAATGCAGGGCATAACCCTTTAGGTCAGTATTAAAAAATATATGTTTTATAATAGTGGCGTGACAGCTTTTGTAAACTTCAAATTTCAACCATTACTTTGTGCGTGTGTGTGTTTGCGGAAATGGAGGGGGCCTACAATATGGGTGTCCCCAAATTCGTCAAGAATAATTTGGGAAATGAGTCTTTAGTAAATTCATAGAAAAACAAATCGTTTTACAGTAAAGGTACATACACCTCCAATGTTGACATCATTTATCGATGATTTAGAAAAGGCTTACTTTGGTGTACCCTGAACCATGTTAAAGGAAATTGCTCTGTTTATACCGATGGTAGAAACTTTGCTTAGGATCTTAAAGTTAAGAACTGCGTCTAAATAAAGTTTATATCTTGTTTAAATCTGCTCCATTTTTCTTGTCCATGATAATTTTCAGCTTTCAGGTCAATTTCATCCAGAAAATGCGGAAGTTATAAACACTTCTTACTATTTTACTTCTTTTGAAAAAAAACAACAACAACAAGTTAGCATCAGGTAAAATTTTATATTTAATTTTTCTATCGTAATCAGTTTAATATGAACAGGAATTCGAATTAAAACTTTAAGGATTTTGAACTTTTGTTCTTTAAACTCTGCATCATAATTTTCTTCGTTGAGTTTATTTAAATTAAATTCAGCATTCATTTTTGCTGGCTGGGGTATAGGAGAATAGCCATAAATATCGTGCTTCTTTGATCTCATCAAAGTTAGTGCCGGAGACCATTTATGATAAAAAAGAAATAGGAGAAGGAGGAAAGATTTTCACCATTTTCTGTGAAAACTTTCTGATTCTTGACGAAAAGTTTCGAAAATAACTTCCCTCCTGATCATCCTGTTCCCAGGAACGTATGTCAGAAACTCGTACGTCAACTTCTTTCACAAGTGCCAACATCAACACTTCACACAGCTGCTAAAGAATTCTTTTTCCACCCCTTCCCCATATGCCAAAAGGCTTGAAGAACAAGTCTCGTCACTTCAACTTAACATCAACACATTTTTATTTCTCTCGCTCCAGCCTTCCTGTCTAAGGCATTAAGGACTTACTTAATTCAGGCCCAATGGTTTTGAAGTGAACCTTTGTACACAATACACATATGTGCCTATGCCTATTTATAAAGCCCAGTTGTATTCATCATCATAACGTAGCAATTCACATAAACCATGACGTGTTTTTGAAGGAAGCAAGGCGAGCACATATATATAGGTACATTAAAACCCAATCCTTGGGGCAGGCGACTAAAGCACATTTATGTCAGGATTCATAGCAGCCGAAGAGCTAGAGGCGTTTCTTCCGAAACTTCATGAGGGCGCGATATTGCTGTTTTATGCCTTCAACAAGAGAGTGAACCGCTAAATTTTGTGTTGACACGCTACGCAATTTGCAAAGTGTAAATATTATGTTAACCGCGTTAGCAGTCAGTCTTCCTACCCTTGAGTATGCATATATTGCATATACGGTTCGATGGTTAAAGAGGGTGTGAAATCAAAGTTTTTCCTTTATATTTTCTTTCACCCGGGCTGATTATATGATGAAGATTTACTTTTGGCTGCAAGTTCGTGAAAGTATGGTTAGTGCCTTTGGAAGCAATAATGAGTGTGCTTTTTAAGCTCACGAAGAATAAGCGTGCATTACTCATGAGTTTCTGTGATTTTTCTGGGAGTTTTTGCCGTATAAGATTACTCCACCAAATAGTACAGACTTCTAGGGCATTTTCTTCCCAATAAGAACAATAGCTACAGGTGCAAAACATTAAATTGATTTTTTTTCAAGTTTTTGCTAGCAAAAGAAAATTATAATAATTGATCGTTATTTGGGCTTTTATAATCATTTAAATAAATGTAATTGATACGTAAAAGACTAATTCTTATTTTGTTACCCTACCTTTCGCTGGATTTTTTATTTTTTTTGTATGAAAAAATTAACTACAATTCCTTCCTACTTACATATATGTATATGAATATTTCTTTACATTTTTTTTAAATAAACTGACGTTAAAAACAATTCAATCAGTTAACATTTAACCCTATTGGAGCAACAAAAGTTAAAACTAGTATCACATCAAATCAGTTATATCTAGGTACCATCATTTTTGATTTTCGTAAAAAAAAATATTGTGTTGCAGCGTGCGCAACTTATGCTGCCGTATGCTGTATTTAAAAAAAATGCATATCTACTAAGCATTATGCTTTGAGAGACTATCCATTTTTTAGGGTAACGTTATAATTAGTATCGCCATTTTCGATTTTCCAAAAAATATACCGAAATATTCTCAACTTGTGGTCCTTGTGCCACACATTGAATATACATTATTTTACAAAATCTTTCATGAGAATTTTTTTTTTGTAGATGCAATACTGTTAAAACTATTGATATTTGAGAAGCACCAGATAGCAACATTTTAACGAAATCAGTGAAATCATAAAAGAGATATAAATACATGAATAACTCAAAAACATGACCATCATACTCTTAAATAAAAACGTGGAATGCTTTTTACCGTTATGTGAATTTTAGCAAAAAACCATATTACTTTGGTCATTACAGGTACGATGATAAATCAAAATCGTTAGAGCGAGGGAAAATTAAAAAAAAAAAAACAACACTGTTGTATGGCAGGGGCACAAAAAAATGCTTTGTAGTCTGAACCAAATTTGAAGCAAATCGGTTCACCCGTTTAGGCTTTTTTTGGACTTCTCGATAATCTTAGTGTTAAGTTTTCATTACGACCTCGTTTTTTCACACGAAACCAATACTTCTATAGAGCAAGTAAGAATAACCTATAGAGCAAGTAAGAATGTATTCTGATTGGACAGCTTTGATAAAAAGTTAGATGACCTTAAGTCCAGTTTCATCTGAATTTTAAGAAAAAAATTTAATTATATTTTCCTTATAGAAATTCTACATGCTAATTTATCTATATATTAGTACTATAAGAGATATTAATCTTAATGTAATTTTTTTTTATTTTAACAATAAATTGAATTGAATTGAAAATTCTCATCTGAATATTCAAACTAGAGTGATTGTCGTGGAGGAAATGTTGAAGTGCCTAACCTACTATACATAGGAGTTGAACTTTATCATTTTCGCTCTGGTGGGTGTTAGATTTTGTGTTGATTAATTTTCATCACGTTAAAATTAAACAATACATATTTACATAAAACAACTTATTGTTTATTGTTAAGTGAGTTTTCAATCAAAAGATTGTCTACGTTCATAGAATTTCCCATCCGAATATAGTGGAATAATTTTTTCATTGAACCTTACATAATTTTTCTGTGTTTAACAGGCCATAAATCTCGATAAAAAAAAAACAAAAAAAATAATTTTGTGCATAAAAGCAAGCACTCTAATAAAATTTAGTAAACCTCACAAGAAAATGTTGAACTGAATTTTTAATTAACGAAAATAATTAAAGTTGTATTTTATTTCGTTTTAATGTAAATCCTATAGGTGAATTCAAGAATTTTACTCAACAACTTTCGATTGAAATTTCAGATTTTTTGGTTCAACATAACATAATTAGATCTAAATTTTCAGATTTTGTAGCACCGCTATTTGGAATTTGGTGTGGCCAACTTGTGGCTTCCTTAACTGCACCTAAATATGTGTATGAAAAATACAAAATTTGAAATTTTTAGGGATAAAATTTGTATCCATAGTTTCAATCAGAGATTCTCCACATTAAGGTTAGAATTCTCAGCAGCCGTTTCAATTTGCCTACAAAGCTTGAAACGTCAGTTTGCAGATAAAAAATGAGAATGTATGTTCAAAATCCTCACACATAGACAGTATAAGTATAACATACCTACCTCATTAAATTGTTAAATGTAAAATAATATTCGTGAAACTTTCAGTTATGTGAATGTATTATACATGAACATACAGATCCTACAAATTAGTACGGGAGAGATTTGTATTCTCTATCTGTCAAACATAAGAAAAAAATATGCAAGACTGGGTAGCACGAACTTGCTTTTATGCGCGATCACATTGTGGTTCTATAGTCTGAAATAAATTAGCTTTGGGAGTCTATATTTTTTATCCATTTGCCAAAACATAGTTTAGTTGCAGGTGGTATAATGTGAGTATACAAAAATTAACAATAAAGCCTAGTGTTGCACATAGATAATATGCATGAAAGGAAATTATATTATTTAAACTGCTAAATTGTTTTAAATCAACAAAATTAGAAAGAAATTGATTAAAATACTTTCAATCTGTTTTAACCCAACGCAATGTACACCATCTGATTTCTTAATACAAATCTTAATTTATGAGAAAAAAATTTTTAAAATCGTAGGAGTGGTTTTAAAAATAATTAATTTTGAATGTATAAAATTTCGTTAACATTTTTGAGCCATAAAATTGGTACGCCAATCTGTTACCCGGTTTCGAAATAGCGAATTTTCAGAAAATAATTTTGATTTTTTTTTAAATCCAAACATCATTTTTTAGAAAATTTTGATACGCACTTTCAATTATATTTATTACAACCATCTGCATACAAAATCTAGTTTTTTTCCGTTTATCGAAAATTGAGATAGTCGAAAATCAAAAAAACCATTCTATGAGAGGTACTGTTAATAAACCTAAAATATAGAATTTAAAACATTTAAATGGTAGACTAATTTCAACACACAAAAAACTTTTATCAAAATCGTAGGAGTTGTTTTTGAGAAAAAAAAATTTTTCTTAACGGTTTTTAAACATTTGTATGGGAGGCACCGTAGTTTTTGGGTATTAGGATAATTTTTGTCAAAAATCTTCTAGATAAAGTTAAAAAAATGCTGATTACCAAGTTTAATAAAAATCGACACAGTCGTTTTTGAAATATTGAGTTTTCAAAAAAAAAATTAAAAACTTTTTTTAAAAATACAAAAAAATATTTTTTGAAAATTTTGGTACCCAATATTATTTAGAATGTGTCAATAATTCTTCATAAAAAAATTGATCAGAATCAGTTGAACCGTTCTCGAGAAAAGCGAAAGGCGGAGGTACCATTAATAACCATTTTTCGGAACCATTTTTTTTTTTATTAAACGGAAACTTATAATTATTTAATTTAATTGAGTTCTTAAAAAAAAATCTGTAGGGACAATTTTGAGAAAAATTAGTTTTTCCTTTTTGGCCAAGAAATTTTGTATGACAGTTACTGTTAGTTTTGGTCCTAAAAAAAAAGAGAAAAAAACTAGGTACCAAATTTAAAGAAAACCGACGAAATCAAGTTTTCATTCATTTTTTCTTCATAAATCTAAAAAAAAAAAAAGAAATATATAAAGAAGCTTTATATATGTACGTTCATTTAAATAAAGAATTTTTGGATTATAAATGAGTTACTAAAATTGTAAAAGGATTCAAATTGAAACATAAGTGAATTCTTTTTCGGTCGATTTATTCGCTTGTGTGATCCACATCTGAATGAAAATTTTTGTTCGGGTTAAACTGGACCACCACTGTATTTGTATTAAATCGTTTAGTCTTGACCTCAATTTGTTTCCAATTCCCTTCGGCCTGTTTTTTTGACCTGTTGCCCTTGTACCCTAGTTTTTTTTATGAGCATAGCCTGCAGGGAATAAGTTTTTGTTGCATTTAAAAAATCTGGAATATTTGCATGGAATCTCTATAGCCCCCACCTCGATCTTGTGTTCAGTTTCCTTCGGGCTTTAGCCCAACCGACTTCATTTGTACCTACGTCCTATTGCCTTCGGAATTAAAAGTTTAACCCATATAGCCTGGATGTGCGGTGGGCAACAGGGTTCTATGCAATTTCCTACATACATGCTTCATTTTTATTCAGATCATAAATAGTTTATACAAATACCTTCCTAGATATTCTCCAGTAACTGGATTTTTTTGGATATGTTTTGTGCACTTCTCCCTTACCACCAAATGTTCATTGGGTTTAAGAATAACATTAAACAATTCCAAACATGAGCTTGGAGTGGTTTCTGTAGAACTAAATATCCACCTCAAATCGGTTCCTTCAAGTATTCAAAAACGTGCAAGTGTAGATACGTAAAATGAACAAAAACTGTTTTTGTTTGAAACAAAAAGGAAAATACTGCAATACAGTTTTGTTCTCCACATTATAAAGGCGAGGAATCTTAATCAAGTGGAATGACCCGTATTTTATGGCCTGATGATTTCCGTTTCTTCTTGCATTTTGTTCCCTCACCCCTACAAAATTAAACCAACAAAAATGATGATATCCTTGTTGCTAATAGGAATGTTAACATTAACGTCTGGGTTGCATGTTTTTGATGTGTTATTCAACAGTATATACCCTTTTTGTATACCTACCTACTATTGAAAGAACCGAAAATTTCACAGCTCTTGTCGGTTTGTATCATGGACTAAATGTTCACTACGAAGCTTAAGTAACATGACAAATTATATCCAAATCAAGTTCGGCGTCATAACGATACTTCGGCTCTTTACTGACAAGTTTTGCATGTGGATACATGCCGTTTTAAACAAACTCCAGTATCGTTCAAAACTGACCTTTTTACTTACTCTGTAGGGCAAGTTTTAATCAAAACTAACACTATGATGATCGAGAAGTTTGGAAAAGTGAGTTTCGTCATACATATCCTAGGTATCTTAGCGTCCACTGTAATTTGAGCTATGGACTAAACGGATAAGCCAATTTGGTTCAAACTTGGTATAGAACATTTTTATGTGGTTTCCTTGAGGAAAAATTCAAATTTTTGTTTTGGCTTATCTAAAACGGATAGCGATTTTGGTTTTTCCAAATTTTGAAAATAACTTTTATAATTTTGATTAAACTTTCTGCCTGTAATGAACACTGTAATTGTAATAAAATTCTTGGAAAAACAAAATTCACACAGCAGATATACCTAGACTTTTTCCACGTTTTTTTTTTTTTTTGAGAAAATGGTGTATATTGTATATAGTATATAAATAGTTGGACCGATTTGTTCATAATTTTGCAAGCTGGTGGTTCTAAATAGTTCAATTGATATTGCATTCGTATTTAAAAAAAAAATGTTTGAACACAAAAAAAATTTATCAAAAAATCCATTCCTTTTAGTAGGTACTTTTAACATTTTTTTAAACATATTCTCGTTAAAGATATCTATTCATCTTCAAAGTGTGGATATAGGTTCCATTATCTACAGTAGTTGTTTATCATAAGAGTTTGTGCTATCCAGTCGTGCATTTTTTTTAGTAATAACGTTCTTATTCTCCATGTGTGATATCTTCGCTATAAGTTAGTTATTTTCCAACATTTCTATACACTAGATTTTATAAAATATAAAAGCACGGTAGTTTCCTGCAATTTTTATTTTGCTGAACGACGCCAATAATTGCCCTTTTCAAAAAAGGAATCCAAAGAAATAGCTATGTATAGGTACAACGTTCTAAAGCCAATGTCAGTTGGCGAAAGAATCTTGGGCTTCTCCGTTTAGACTGTGGGTGGCTGAATATAAAAATCGATAAGAATGTTGGGGTAGTATCTAAACGACTATATAATATGTGTATGAAGATCCTAGATACATATAAAACATAGAAAAAACATGACGACTTTTCTGAGGTTGAAGGTAATCGATGATATGGAAGTCATTCCGAAGGTTTCGGATTAACAAAAACTTAAATTTGGCTTTCCAGTTAATCCAATTATGGAATTATAGGTAACAATTTATTGAAGATAAATTTTTACAATTGATTTTTAATTCAATGTTGCATAACATAATATTTCATTTTGATATTTAGTTTGACAGTTGTTTTGGCACATAATTGCATGCATTGTTTTTTTTTTATAAATATTATTTAAAAAAAATGTTTCATTATTTGGATTATACTTTTGACATGGGTTCTCTCGATTTGTGCAAATTCAGTTGTCATTGTATAGCTTCTAGCTACGATGGTAAACTAACGCTGCATCCTCTTAGGAACGTACTTCTTCCAAGTAGTGCCGTTCCATCTAGGTATCGTGGCTCGGGATGTCTCTCTTCGCTGATGATAAACGAATAATAGGTATACCTACTACTAGACTTACTATTATGTTGGAGTGTTTATTTACGAGAATAAAATGTCTAATAGTGAAGTGAACAAATTAATTACTCTAAGGCTCCGCGATTTTTCCAATTTATATAATACGTATAAATTATTTTATATATTATATTGGAGTTGATAAAATAATTCAATAGTATTATCAAATAAATAAATAAATTATTGAAAAGGCAACGAAGTCTGTAATTTATTAAGTCATTCATAATATCATACTTTTACTAGTGAAAAACTTTGGTATCCAGAATTTTCGAAAACTTAATTTTGAAAAGCAGATTCTTTTCCAAGATCTTTTTTTTAAAAATTGGGTCTTTGAACAATTTGTGGATTTATGTCCCATTATAGAGTCAAATAAAATCTATTAATGACTTATGTCCTATGGTGTAATATGTCCCTGCTCCTTTTCTATATAGTCTGCAATAGGCTGGGGTATCAATAGCCTGGGAAGCGAGCGAAAGATAACCTACCTAATTATGGTTGTTGAAAAAGAGGATTTCAACCATAGGTTAATTCCAAACATTAAAAAAAAACGCTGGTCGGATAAGCTTTTCATGGTTGCTCGTTTGCGTTTTGGGCTAAGTATTGTATTGTTTTACCCACACAGAGCAAAAGTACATAGATACCACATTTTTTTTTGTTTTGGTCTAAGAAGAAAGTATTACTAAAGCCATAGAGACAGTCTTACTGACCATTTTTATATGGTAACGACTTATTTTTAAGAAGATTATCTTCTTGAATTTACCTACAGAAAAACAAAATTGAGTGAGGAACTGCATGTTGAAAATTCATCATCAAATTTTTCACGTTTTAATAGGTTGACATCTTACAAATATGAATGATGAGAACTTCTTTTTATTTATTTGTATCATTTAATACGATATTTCTTATTATTTTGTATATTTAGTTTTATTGTATATTCTATACAAAAATAATAAGAAAACTCTTAAGCCCAGTTTTTCAATCTTGCACTGAAAAACTGGACCTTAGAAACTTTAATAAGTTTCTCTTCATGAAATTAATCTGATTGCTCCATGGAAATATCTTATATTAATTTTGGCTTTTAAAAAGATTTTATAGTAAAGTGGCTCAGTAAGGAAATCTTATTGTTTTTTAATATTTTTGTTTGTTCTTTGTGCAGGTTCGTTAATATAACTTACTCCATTTCTTTTTAAAGTTCTTTAATAATAAACACATTCTTTTTTTCACTTCAAATCGTTTTCATTATTTCAATCTCAATAGGAGGTACGCAATTTAAAATTCACTTCTAGATTTACCTTTTTACATCGAACTTTGTTCTTTCACTTTCAAAATTAAACTCTGTCGATTCACTCGAAAACATCGCCTTTTATAGTGCGTTATATGGTTTTAGCTTCCACTTGAATATTTTGGTATCTTGTTTGTTCTAGTAGTTTCTTTTCCAGTTGTTGACAGATGGTGAACTGGCAATTCGTGTTCAGCTATATCCCAAAGATGGCGTTGTAAAAAGTCTACACTCGGGATTTTTACTATAGCACGTTAACTTGTAAGATCTATTTTTAGGACTTTGTGTATAGTCGTCACATTATTTGCTGTCTCGTTGATTAATATCACAGATTAGCCACATGAAGATGAGAATCCCCGGCAGCCATTTTAATTTGCCTACAATCTTGAACTGGCAGTTATCAGATAAAAAATGAGAATGTGTGTATAAAAATCTCACACATAGACAGTAGGGATCTTCACACACCTGGTTAAATTGTTGTTGCAATTCACATCTATTCATCGACGCGGGAAAAAATTACAAATACAACAATGTAAACAAATGGGTTTTGGAGGGTGAAACGTACGAAACATTCTCATCTTCATATGGCTAATCTGTGATTAATATATGCTGCTGATGCGAAACGAAATTTTTCGGTGGTCTCCAACTTTCAGTAAACAAAATCATTCAATGATTTAACTGATGAAAAGTAATGCATAGCTTCATGAGTTCGTGAACTAAGTTGTATCCTCTGTGTTGTTCACACTTCTTCCCGCGAAAGAGAATAAATAAAGAATATAAAATTGCCTTGTCTACCTGCCCCGACAAATGCGAGGATTTCAATGATGAGGAGTAATGTACAGATTCATAAGTTTTCTTTGTTTTTTTAATCCTTATTACTCACATTCAGTCTCAACACAATTGGTTACAAGTAATAGTATGAAAATCATGTATGCATATTCTTTTTACTGGTTTCTATAATCAGTAAAAAGAATAATATTTTTGAAATAAAACATTTCAATAAATTTTTGAAAAATTTATGTTTTGAACATAATATAAAATGAAAAAAAAAATTAAATTAATTTATGAGAATACAAAAGTTCTATTTACGAAGTGATTTCGTTGGTGAACATTCATGACATTTTTCAGCTAAGCATAACGGTCTAGTGAATAAAAGACTCCCGCTTATCCAGTGATATCATAGTAAAGGGTTTTATAATAAGAGGTGTTATTTTGAATAGCCCGCTATTTCGGTAGCTGTCACTTTTGAAGCTGTCATTTTTAGACATTTGACAAGTAGAAACTACGCCATTAATAAAAATGGAACTATACACGCTTCAACAACGCATTGAAACTATTAAAATTCACTATAAAAATGGTGAAAATTTGGCAGAGACGGTTCGTAAAACTAAAACATTTTTGGGTCGTCGTGAAGCACCTTGTCGGACCGCAATACAGAAATTGGTGGACAAATTCGAGCTGTTGGGACAAGTTAGTGATGTGAAGAATAAAACCCGTGCACGTCGCTCAAGAACAACTGAGAATATTGCTGTTGTAGCCCAAAGTGTTGAAGAAAACCCAGGTTTGTCCATTCCTCGTCGTTCTTTGGAATTAGGCATTCCACAAACGTCATTACACCGTATTTTGCATAAAGACTCAGGTCTTAAGGCTTATAAAGTTCAGTTAACACAAGAACTCAAGCCGGCTGATCATCAACAACGTCGTGTCTTTGCTGATTGGGTCCTTGAAATGCATGAAAATGATCCGGAATTTCATCGAAAAATCATCTTGACTGATGAGGCCCATTTCCACCTCGGAGGCTACGTCAACAAGCAAAACTGTCGCATCTGGGGCTCGGAAAACCCAAGAGTTATTGTTGAAAAGCCTCTCCAACCTCAACGCGTGACTTTTTGGTGCGGTTTATGGTCCGGCGGGGTCATTGGACCTTACTTTTTCGAAAATGAGGCTGGAGCAACAGTTACGGTCAATGGATTGCGCTATCGAGAGATGATTAATGATTTTTTATGGCCGGAATTGGATGGTATTGATATGGACAACGTTTGCTTTCAACAAGACGGCGCTACGTGCCACACAAGCAATGAAACCATCGATCTTTTACGGGAAAAGTTTCCGGACCGTGTTATCTCTCGAAGAGGTGATCACAATTGGCCACCGAGATCTTGTGATTTAACACCTTGCGACTTCTTCCTTTGGAGCCACGTGAAAGATAAGGTCTACGCCAACAGCCCAGCGTCGATTCAAGACCTCAAAGATGGAATTCGTGAGGCTATCGAGGACATAGGGCAGCCACTTTGCGATTTGGTTATGGAAAATTTCATGAAAAGGATATGGTCCTGTAAGCGTGGTCGTGGCGGCCATGTGGCTGATGTTGTGTTCCGTTATTAACGGCATACCTTCTTCTTTATAATGAAATAAACATCCGATCATTTATCTCAAAAAATGCCATTTTTCTTTGAATATCAAAATAACATGTCTTATTGGAAAACCCTTTATTTTTCATCAGACATATGTAAGTCATTTATGAATAACTAAGTTACACCTACTTAGTGATTTCATTGTTGAATATTCACCTAGAAAATCACTTGGTGAACGCCAATGACATCCCCATGTTAATTTCATCGATGGATTCACGTCAAATTCCTCGGGTGTAGCTTCCATTCCTTGATGAAAGAGGTGAGGATTCCTCGTTGAATTTTTCGAAATTTCCTACTGGGAAACAACAAATAATACAAACACGACCAAAACCAAAACTCTAATGTAACTTTTCCGCACACAATTAATGGTCCTGGCAATTAATTCAGTGAGAAAAAAAACAGAGACTTCTCCAAATAATCTGCTTAAATTATCAATTTCGCTTATGATTTCGATGTGTTATTTTTGTATGGAAGTTTTTGTTTCGCATCAGGCCATTAGTACTAGGCTTTAGAAAGAGCATAGTTACACTTAAGATTTTCTTACAGGATATGCCAAAAGTCCCTTTTCTATGTAAAAAACTTGTATCTTAATATTTAAAACAAAGTCGGTTAAGCTATACCATTTGTAATTTAAGAACGGCTGAACCGATTTTAACGAAATAGGGTAAGATGTTGAAGACGTATTCGTTTAAAAAAACTATACCTGCGTGTAAAAGGTCATTCTTAAAAAATGGCTTAAAGCAATTTTTTTTTAATTTGCTCTTTGTACGGTGAAATGGGGTAAAAATAAAAAAAATTGTCCGATTTAAGAAATAAAGGACTTAGAGGATCATATTTTTACAAATTTAGCCTTTGATTACATGAAGAGGGTTAAAACTTAAAACCCAAAAAGTAGTATTCGATTACAGAAAGTCAAAAAATAATATTTTCTTTTGAAATTTGTATGCTAAGCCTAGGTTTGCCTACCCGTGCAAAGCCGGGCGAGCCAATTAGTTTATAGATAATTTCGAATTATTTTGTATTATGTTTTAGACATAAATATTGGGAGATTTAATAATGGAATATTGCACGATCGCCCAGCGAACAAAAACTGCCCAATTTGGAAACTGGTCGTTCAATAATTTACACAAATTATTGTAGCTGGTCCTGAAAATTTTGTAGCTGGTCCTGAAACATCGACACGATGACGTTCAACACAGTTGGTTACACCGCGTGAACAATTTCGAAGAATGATCTGCACCAGTCCCCTTACAAAATTCCAGTTGGTCCAAATCTCAACTCTGGGTACCCAGAATAACGTTTAGATTACTTCAGAGCTGTTAACATTTACGTAGGATCGTAGGAAGGTCTTATTTGGCCCATCCTGCAGTTAGGTAATATTTAAATCGCTATACAGTATACATAATCTTATTAGGCATTTCTGTGATTGGAATATCAAATGAAAGCTAAGACTGCCCTCTTTTCGAATCCAGTGCTGTGATCGGACATACTTTATTAGTTGTTGAAGCGAGTGTTTCCAAAATTGTTTGAATTAGTTATGTGTTCAGTTCAATTATGTACTTTATGGTTATGTCAATAAAAAGTCAAAGTTAATTGGAAGATCTTGAACATCTGTTATATATATTTACTGATTTATATAAGGATTTTGACCAGAGGTGTCATAAGACGTTTCTTGAGAATTGAAATATACAAAGGATATTTAATGATTTAATTTAATGCACACAATGCGTCAGTTTTAACTTTTGATTTGTATAAGTGTACATAAAAATAATTAAGCGATAACTAAAACCAATATATATGAAAGTTTTATAATACAAATTCTATATTTTTGTATAATATAATAGAAGTACCTACATTTTATGTTTTGTTAAATATATAAATAGCTCTTCTTGTGTGATGATACCGGCCAGGCAAGGTGGATGACAAAGTAGGTTTTGGAATTTGGAAAACCTCCGGGTTTCGGCTTTGTCGTAGTTGGCAAACAATGTAAACATGTTTTTATGTATAGGTATATAGGATTGATTTATCATCCTTCGCTGAACGATGTGAGAAGAAGAAGAAATAATTTTAAATTATATTATGTACAATCATATATCTACATTTTGTTATTTTTTTTTAATTAACTATATCAATTTCTTTTTCTCTTTCCAGTGAAATTTGCAGAAAACTATTTCCTTCCAGATTGTGCATTAATTATCAGAACCATCAGCAAACAAAAAGCCCTAAGCTATGTATTTTACCACCATCATATAAATTTCTGGCAAAGGATATTTTCGTTAGTCCGTCTTTGATTTGAAATCATATAGAAATGAGAGATTAATTCGCGCAAGTGAATTTTCTAATTTTTTCGTTTAATTTTGCATCTCGTTTTTAGTTTATTTTGTTGTTTTGTCTTAAGAGTATAAGACAAATAATAACTATCTGAACGGCATGGCGCGAGCTTTTTTTTCTTTAATAAGTCGTTCCTGATGAAAATTAGAATATCAAATATTCATTTTTCGTTTGTACGCGCTTCTAAAGTTGAAACTCCATTTAATACAAAATTAAAATTATTAATAAATTGCGACAAAGTATTACACCATTAAGATGGAAAGGATAATTCTGAGAATGCAAAACCTCGGATACATAATAGCATTGATGTACTTAACTGGAAATGGTAAGTTTATCAATCTATGCTTTATAGTATAATTTTTAGAAATATGTAGTTTATAAATTAAATGAGAATGGTAAATTTTGAATGATGGACAGACAAGAATGATTTATGTATATATTTATAATAGTTTTACTGAGTGTTCAGGATTATGGCAAGTGAAATGGGAATTGAAATAACAAATATAATCAATCTCAGAGATACAAATTATATATCGAGGTTAGGTCAGGTATGCATATAACACTAATTCCTACTTCTATATATAATCGAACTCAATTCTTCAAATGTCATCTAAAGTCCGATTGAAAAAAATCTTGCGAAACACCTTAAAGTCACAATTGAATCGACCATTTATTCCTTTATTATCCAGATACTTTATTTGTTGACCATATTCTTACTTTCAGACAAATACCATAAGCTGAGTAATTTGATTGTGTAATATGGGGACCGACGCGACGGTCTAGAATAAAAATATCACCATGCCGAAAGAACCAAAGCACACTCGCATGGTATTTTTACTAGTGTCATGGGAATGAGACGTTTTGAAGTTAAGATAAAACATTAAACACGCTAATGTTATACGATATTATTTCTCTATACAATAAAATTATTAATAAATATCTTTTATTTTCTAATAAGTGGCAACATTTGTGGTCCATTATATTTGACAAGTTTTTTCGCTCCTTCTGAACTGAACTATTTTTCTAATTATTGACATAGATAAACATTAAAAATCACTGGCGCAAAACATTAAACAACCTGATGTTAAGGTGTTACCATGATACTTTAATTAACAATTTACTAACTTTAAAGCTCTCTACTAAAACGATCTTAGTTTTACACACTTCTTAACTAGTATCATCCTAAACCTATTTTCTTACGAAACTCAAACTGAATATAAAACAGTGACATTTCGTGCAAAATAGCAGGCAAACATACCTTTTTCACATTTGTCAAAGTGACAGTGTTAGTATGATACTAGCATGATAAAACAGCCATTTGGTGATTTTAATAAAATGTTAAAAAGAGAGTACGATACTAACTCGTTTGAAATTTGGAAAATTCTCATTTACCCTAGCTTTAACATCGTACTTAATCCCCTAAGATTTTGCGCCTCTGTTTTCATGATTTTTGATTGAACTCCGTAAACTAGGTACTGATCTTTTGAGAAATTACCATAAAATAATCTGTGTTTTATTTTTTGTGAAATGATATTTGTACTCCGTTCTTGATTCAGTGTAATATATTTACTTAAGTGGAGAATTAAACTATAGTGTAGTGGGTGCCCGAAGTATGCACGCTGGCGCTGGCGGAGGGCCTTGGCCTTGCTAGCCGCATAACCTTTTATAAACGAAACTGTTTTAAATGAGCATTTTTAGAGTCACTTCCAGCCAGTTATATAGCTTTCATTAAAAACCATCAGTGGAAATTTTAATGACTTATTTTGAGAATTTTAAAAATTTAAATTTAAAGATATGCTACAAATAGTGTACAATTTGACTACCTACCTATTAGAACAGATATTCTAGAATATAATAAAAATAATTAAACAATAACAATCATTCACTCGTGATCGCAGTGCTCAGATATTTGAGTGAAGTCGTATTTTTTTAATTTTTTTTTGAAAAAAGCCATAATATACCTAGAGGCCACATGGCGGGCAATATTTTTTTATATTTTTTTTCTGAAAGGTCTTAAGTGCAGGTTTACCAGTTGCAAGGTTATCCATTATTTACGGGTTACCCTGTATAAAAAGAAAAACGGAGACAAAACCAAGCAATAACACATACATAACTGCAAATATCATAAAACTGACAGCGGATTTGGGCGCTTTTAAAATAGTTGCAGTAGTCGTGTTTTTTTCGGAAAGTTGTTCAGAGTACCGTAGGATTTTAAACGAGTTAAAAACACAACATCCACAGTAGTATTACTGCCAATAAGCAGAAGTTCGGATGGGTTTGTGACGTTTTTTCGAGTATCGAATGGAAGTGTCGATTTATGTCACTATACATACAATTCATTTTTGGTTTGGATTTTTGAATTTGTTTATAACTTTTTTTTTTGTGTTTTTTTTTTCAAATCGTTATGACAACATTACTGTTGGATAGTACCAAATTAAATTAAACTATATCGATTGTTTTTGGGATTTGTATAAAATAATAGAACGCTCCCCACTGAACATCCTCGTTGCCAAACAACGTAGTTGTTTCCCAAATTAAAAAAAAAAAACAGTCGTTACTCGAAAACCGTAATTATTCGGTCATGAAGTGGCCTAACACTAGTTTCAGTTTGGACGCCATTATTATGGAACACCCGGTATATGTAAGTATTCAAATTTATTATGTTGTTATAAAATTATTACTGGGGTGCATTGCAGTTTGTTATTAGTGTGTGCAAAAAAAAACAAATTTTACGACCTTTTAAAATATTTAAGATTTCTTTTAACAATATAATTAAAAATAGTTGCAGTTTGCAACCAGTATACTCTAAATTTGCAATATTTAGCCACATTATAGGTTTGAAACAAAATATACATTTCATTCGATACATTTGATTAATACAATTATTACATTTTTAAATATTACTTTCTATTATTTTTCAATAAACCCACCGCACAGTTTCTGAACGTCGAAATATCGAAAGACGTCTTACTTAAAATTAGTTGAAGACTGCAGTCAGTAAAATTGTTAATAATTGACTAAAACATGTGAATAACAGATTTAACTTTTAAAATAAAGTCAGCAGCCACTTATTATTCTGGCAGTTTACTAGAGCCATCAATTGACTAACAGTTAAGTGAATGCAGTTCTTTGAATTTTTCCAGTCTTTGTTTAAAAGTTAACTTTAAATCTTCGTCAATTTTAAAAATTTCAAATTTTAAAAATGGATCTATTTTTCGTGGACTTACATATACATAAATCCTCTGAAAAACATATTTTTTAATAGGGAAGATAATTAAAAAAGAATATTAAGTTTAATTTAGAAATCAACAACATAATTATAATAAATATGTAGATACGTTTTTGAATTAAATTGAATTCTAAGCTAAAAATTTAATATAAATAGCTAATTTCCTTGAAGCTTTGAAATCAGCAGTTAGATATAACCATATCAGATTTAATTAAAACTCCCAATAATATTGCATTCTTTATCAAACCATCCAACATGATGATGGTTAACCGATTTTACCCATTTCGACCTCGGTATATTGCAAAAATGTTCCCCCAAATCCTATGAAATTCAATTGAAAATAGTTTCCAAGGATTAAACAAGTCCGCAACTAGAAATGGTTTTGGCTATGATGCTATGAATTATGTTACCTATGTCTGCATCATGAATGCAAAGCCAGATGCAATCAAAACTGGCCATTACGAATATAACCAATTTAATTATTTGTTGTTTAGAATAAAAATCTGCGGTTTCTGGGTGTTTGGATTTTTTGAAGCACCACATTCAAAAATTCATTAAAGTCCTCTAATACTATACCTAAATATCCTTTAATTCAAAGATCTCTTTATTATTATTTATAGTACTATTGTTACTAGAATGTCAGTTTATTAGACTTGACCATTCTTTATTCCTTCAATTTCATTGAATTTTTGAATAAAAACTTCAACTTAAATGGGCTACCACCAATATTTGGCTAGAGATATAGCTATTTCAAGGGATGCCAAGCCGCCTTTCATCAGTCTCCTTATTAGTGGTGCTCAGCTTTAATCCAATTTTATTATGAAAAACTTTCTACATGTCCACCATAGGATTCGAACAAACGCATATCAGATTTGCTCAGTCTTAGAAGTCGCATGCATTACGCACTCCACCGCTCCCTTGTCTCTTGTTTTTCTACCGCTGATGCATGAATTAATGGAAAAATAGTATTTTAAAAGTAAAGTATGCATAATGTTAGTACAATACTCAGCAATAGACCCAAAATCAAAAAGTTTTTTCAAAATCAAATTCATGAATACAAATTTTCTTTTTTAGAATATGCATTTATGTACTTACTTAACTTTGTGGTTTTTGTCAAATTATTTGTGACACCAATTTATGTTTCAGTGTACCTACATATAACTAGTATGTCATAAGTCTACTTGCCTTAAGTCTACAATTGACTATACTTAACCACCTGCATACAGACCTTGTATACTATATATTTGACTGTGTTTTAATTTTTTTTTTGAATATTTAATTCAAATAGAGGGTGTCCCGTAATTAATGGATAACCTTGCAAATGGGTAAAATTGGACTTAAGACCTTTCAGAAAAATAAAGGGTGTTTTTTAGACGTGTAGTTTAAAAGAAGAAATAAAACGCATATAATTTAATGTCATGGCCAAGAATTTAGCTTTATTATAAAGGTAAGGGTTTGGCATTTTGCTTTAAAAATGATTTCGGGAAAGTGGCTGGCTCGAATAAAAAATAAATTCCAGCTGAGAGGCCCAATTTTCGACACCTCCAATCGTTGCGCGCGATGGCGGATTCGGGTCTTCTTCGATACTCTGCTCCACAGCGCATCCTCAGAGACGCCGTACAGTGTGCACCGAAGACGCTATTCTTCTGTGCACACTGTACGGCGTCTCTGAGGATGCGCATTATCCACTCTAGTAAACGTGGTGCGAAACCGATCCATGGTTGCTCGAATTTATGTGATTATTTTTACTCAAATATCTGAACACGAGTGAATGATTCTTATTATTTATTAATTTTCTCTTAAGCCCATCTTTACACAGTTACAGGTTATCCATTATTTACGGGACACCCTGTAAATAAATGGTTGAAAATGCTTGTACTCGATTAATCAAAAAAGTTACCTAATTACCTACTACATTTTTAATCTTTAAGGTTTTTAATAAAAAATCAATTTGATTCATCAGATCCATGTGTTACAATTTAATTTCAAGGATTTCTTGGTCTTGCCTTATAATTTTTTTCTAAAAATAATATAATTGATTCAACAATGCAATTTTTTTAAATAAATAAACCCATTTTCCGAAATTCTATACTCCATTTAGAAGAAGAAGTGAATAAAAATGTCAGAATACATTTCAGTTTGCAACATTTTACTAAGCTTTTGTTCAAAAACCCAGAACTAAGTTCACGAAAAATTAATTCTAATCAAATTCAATTCAGCAACATCCCTGCGTCACAAGGAAGGTATGTGGTGGTAAAAGAAACACCATTGTTCCACTAAAAAGATGAAATCGGCCTTCGGTTTTTATATGTATTCTTTGTTAAGCATTCCATACAAACTTGTAGAGGAGGTTTTCTATCTTCTATAGATGTATGTATACATATTATTTAGAGGACATTGACGGTTTCCACTTTATCTTATCAAGCAATATATAGTCTCTACTCTACCTATACGATCTTAAAAACTTCACCCGCATATTGAAATAATAATTAAATCGAACTTTTGGATTATTGATCACGTTGTTGTCCACATAATGGTGTAGGTAAGGTTGCTATGTAGCTATGTTTAGGTATAGGTATAGGTATTCCTTAACTCTGACAAGCTTAAAATCATTTATTTTCTCACCTTCTGTGGAAACTCTTACCTTGGGTTCGCTTTTCATCAAACTGATTGCTTGTATCTGGTGTGTTTTATCTTCATTTTGCAAACTTACTGTGCTTTACCATCGCTATAAAGTCAATCAATCGATGATGAGACATCGAAAAGTTTCTATCCGTTGATTAAAGTTGAACGTTTCTTTGGGAATGCGAAGGAGACAAGTTTTGTTTTGTTTTCAAAGAGCTCCTGTATCTTGTAGAAATAGGTATACTTTGGTGCCATGTCTTCCTATCTGTTTATGACAAAAACGAAACCAAAACTTTCCCGCAAATCATCGATAAATTGTACGAATTATTAAATACCTTTTCTGATGGATGAAATATTTACGATAAATGGGTTGAAATCAATAAGATTGTTTGAAATGTTTTTTATTGCTATTTTTATTGTTAAAAGGGAACTTATTGGAGGTTGTGATGAATATAATGCTTATTGTGAAAATCTAAAAAAAAAAACATAAAACTTAAAATTTTTTCAGTAAAATTGGTAGAAGTCCGAAACCGAACATACTCTAAGCGGAGCAACGGAGTTGCGGGGTATTGACTCCTGAGCGAAGCAGACCACTTAGAGCACTATTCTCCAAGATAACCGCAATGAATGTTGAAAACAAAAAAAATCGGATATTTCCCAATGTTGCTAAAAAACTTCTTAGCTTCGCCGATAAATTGTAAAACTTCCACATTTCTGAGTTTTACAGGAACACATACAATTTAGCTATTCGTTTATGTTATATAAAAACTCAAAAACTAACCATCCCATTTAGCTTCTACTTTTACAGTATATTTCTTCAAATAAAATAAAAGTTGTATTTTTGTCTTCTTTTTTTGAACTGCAAACAAGCTTTCCCGGTTTTTGAAAAAACAATGTGTCATGCTAACAACAGTGAAATTAGCAATATACACAAGATCATAACCATTAAGTATATATGAGGTACTATAATTTTGGAATAGAAATGCAATTAAAATGGAAAAAAAACTACAAGTACCTGCCTGTTGTTGTCCCATTAGTCTACATGGAAATTGTTATGCTAACAGGGCGGAGAGGGATAACTCCACAGGACACATATTTTGTCCTAGTCCATGTCGATTATGGACGTTTCTCACACCCAAGTGAGTTCTAAGTTCGTGTTCCACCGAGGTGAGCTGCATTTGTGTTGTTATTGTTATGATCATGACTGTCTCCTGCTGTTTGAATTGTCTGTATTTTATGTACGAAGATTGTGAAAAATTGTGATCCCATCTCTTGTAAATTGTGATTCGTCTGTTCAAAGGATCCTGTTAATAAACTTTATGTTATCCAAGATCCTTTCCAGACAATTTTCTCAAAAAACGTGGAATGCCTATTTCTTAAAATAAAACAAAAATTCGAATTTCTTTTCCAGGTATGTAATCATATAAAAATGGTCAGTACTTAATTTGAAGCAAATCTGCTTATAAATATTATTAGGCTCCAGCTCAAATTACAGTCGACCGACGATGGACGGTATGACACGTTATGACGAAACCCACTTTTTGGATATCCCGATCATAGTAGTGCTAGTTTTGATTATAGGCTAGAAATTTTTTAAACTTTTTTTAAAGGATGATTTCCATGGTTTCACGGTCATCCATAAGGCTTTTCTTAGAACTTACATATAATAAAATAATATTACAAATCGCTAAAGTTATTTTATTAGATTTAAACGTTTTTTTTTCGAAATTTTTTGACTCCTTCACTTTCCCTGCAAAAGAGCTAGTAAAAATATATAAACTATAAGTTTATCGCACTTGAGAAAAGTACAAGTCAAAAACTAGCATGGGCAAGAAAAATGGAAGAGGCTTAACTCCAAACTCCAATATCTTGAAAAAGTTCTAAAATCAATCGAAACTTGATATATACTCTGTCCAACAAAAATAGGCAGTACACGTCTTATGGGAAAGCTTTTTAAAAGTCAGTAGCGTGCCATATTTTTGCACCATATCAAATTGAAATAACTCCTCCACAAAAAGTGTTTGCCCTCCCGTGAATTTCCAATAGCATCTGACACAATCCCAACGTCCTATTCAAGGCACATCTGAGTGTGCAGTGTGCACTGAATAACTGAATTGCTGTGGCCAATGGAGATTGGCTGCTGCTTGGTGTACCTTTAGAGTTACCCGTGTCCACAGATTAGCCATATGAAGATGAGAATGTTTCGTACGTTCCACCCTCCAAAACCCATTTGTTTACATTGTGGTATTTGTAATTTTTTCCGGCGTCGATGAATAGATGTGAATTGCAACAACAATTTAAATGGGTGTGTGAAGATCCCTACTGTCTATGTGTGAGATTTTTATACACACATTCTCATTTTTTATCTGATAACTGCCAGTTCAAGCTTTTAGGCAAATTAAAATGGCTGCCGGGGATTCTCATCTTCATGTGGCTAATCTGTGCCCGTGTCCATTTGGTAATTCGTTCAGCTTTTTTTCCTTGAGTTAGGTGCTTTTGATTTTCGAGCTTTAAGAAAAAGCTTTTAATGATGGGTGTTATCGTGTACACTACGACAACCCTGTGAAAGCTTTAATGAAGGGAAGATTTATGCAATCTACTGTAGCCAGAATGAGAGGCAAACGTCCTATCTTGCCTACACTGACAATTTTTGTTGGACAGAGTATAGTAACTCTCGGCTTATCTTTTGAACTTAGTTTTATAGATATTAAAACTAGAGAATTTCTGAACTTCATATCCCTTGGACTCGGTCTTACATCATTTTTGAGTTTTAAAGTAATTTAGATCTCGGTTTAGTAATACGAAGTTCTAACCGTTATCTTTTTATATCTATCAGTTTAACTTTGCCGTACATTTTCCTTGTTACTTTTTTGTCCATTAATTTCAAATAAATTGTTTATTTTTGTTTATTGTAAATATATTGGCGCAAATTTTTAAACAGTCCTCGTTTAAGGAATAAAACCGACTCTAGTAAACGCAGTCGTTAAGTTGCGAGCCCTTGTCTAACCTTTTCTTAATTTTAAACACTTTAAGCAAATCTTCTAACTAATGAAGTGTTTTAAGCGCTTTTGTAGGGTTTTAAGCTCATTTGTAGTTTTTTAGCGCATTTGTAAGTTTTTTTTATGATTTGTCGTAGAGCATTCGACTGCAGATCGAGAGGTCCCCGGTTCAAATCCGGGTGTCCCCTTCGAAAATTAAATGTTTTTGAAATTTTTTTCTTTTTTTTTACTCCCCTTTAGCTATCTCACCTTTTCAGCTAAGATGACGGGCGATTTTGTGAGCAGAAAATGATATGCCGCGATATGGTAGTCCAACACTATGTACCACATTTTTGGTTTGTTTTTGTTGGGGCGGTCGACCGAATACAAGTTTGTATTGTATATTGTTTGGTGTCGTAGTCTATTCAATCGGGGGGTGGAGATGGTGTTGTTTTGTCGTGGTAATGGTTACTGGGTGCATGCGGCAGAAATTAAAGCTAAGACATTTTTCGTGATTGTTGATTTACATGCTTAAAATCTTCATCAAACATTTTTCTTTAAATTTTTCTTATGAAATTACAAACGTTGAATGGATAAAGTATACTTTAAAAAAAGATAGAGAAGCATTTTGCTGCTTTTAAAGTTAGACGAGTGCTTTAGCGTTAAAGAATACTTTATATCGTTTAAAATTATCAAAGAGTCGACTCTCATTCTAAAACTCATTTTTAGAGTCGGCGTCCAATTTAAAAATGATGTAGAGTAGGTTTTAAATGTTAAAAAATTTTCGCCATTGTGTTCTTTCTTATTTCATTTTTCATTATTCTTTTTTTGTGGGATTTTGCGTGTATCGACTTCGGTGTTTGAATGTTAATATGAAACTTCAATAAATACATATATACATATGTAGTTAACAACAGACTTAAAACGTGAAAGGAGTTCCATTTTTGAAATGAAATTGATAAGGGTACCTAACAATTTTAACGCCTTGAATACTTGATTATGGATATCTACCTATATGAGTGTGACAGATTGTTATCAAAAAAAGGTACTTTTCATGAGTTTTGAACATGCATTTCGCACTTCATAATTTTTTTTTTGTTTTCATTCATGTCAAAAATCAATTGGGAGCTCAAAAATTAAATAAACTACAATACATATATATTATGTTTATATGTATCTATAATATACAAATTTGAAACACCGCGAGGAAAACTCTTAAGACAAACATGTATGTATACCTACACCAACGAAATTGTAAGTAACAAAATTCATATTTTCTTAAATTAATAGAAAAAATAACAGAAACATAAACCTACCTACATGCCAAAAAGGGAATTCTAAAAAGGCCGTTTTTGGTGCCTTCTGTTAGGATCTTAGGGTGGCAAATGATGCACTTTTGAGTGTCGCGATGCACCGATCGCAAGTGAATGATTTCTGATTTATTGAAGTGTTTTCTAAAAAGGCAAGACCCATCACCCCAACCCGTCGAACTGAATCGTGCAATAGCCGCTTTTTATTATCGCTGATAATATTTAAATCATCTCATTACAATAAAACGATACGTATCTTATTGACTACTGTGTTGTAGGCAAGGTTGTCAGTTTAGATTTAGGGGCTTTTTTTGTAGTTGGTGGTTATCTGGGGGGACGAGATGTTTGGGGGGAAATCTGGATGGATTCATCTAGAACTAAAAGGTTGAGGAATCGTTTGTGTATTGAAACAGCTGACAGTATTCTACGAGTGAGATATTCCTTACATTCTGGGTGTCAGAATTTTACACCAACAGAAAAAATGCTAAAAACTTTCACAAGTGAGAAAATGTATCAAACTGACGCGACAGCCAAAACGAAGATGACGATAATGTATTAGAACTTTTTTAAAACGCAAGAAAAAAAAAATTAATTCCTTTATATTTTAATTTTCATATTTATTTCTGGTAATTTAAGCCAGAGTCATAGCTAACTCTTGAACTAAATTAACCCACAGTGAACTGAGAAAGAAGAATGTATGCGGAATGACTAAACAAACTCGTTGCATAAAACATGAAAAGCAACTTTTCAGTTAATCCTGAGTTAACCCACAAAATATGATGATTTAACTGGGGTTTAACTTTAAGAGCGCACTGAAAAACTGGACCTAAGGGCTTGTTTCACAATGTATGATTAAAGTTCTAAATAAACGTTTGAAACTTCTTAGTTAATTATCAGCCTCAGTTATGTTTCACAACATCTGAATAGTATCACTTATAATTATTAAAGTTCAAAGTATTTTAATGGACCGATGAAGTGTTGATTAGCAAATTTACTTTGCAATTTAAATATTATTAATTATTTTTTTCTAGTTTTCATCAGTCAAAACTATTTCTTCTGGAAAACTGGAACATCTAATTGACACTAACATTTATTAATTCGAAAAAATGTGAAACGCTAAGCCTTTACTTTTTTAATTTGCGGATAATCTAAATGTCTAGTAAATAATCAGAACTTTACTCAGAAATTGTGAAGAAAACCCAAAACAAATTTTCATTTATTACTCAGTACCTTTTTTACAAATGTTTTTTTTTTTTTTTATCGTAGCTGTGTGAATTAATTAAATTTTAAATTAAAAACAAATTTAGGAGCTGTGAATAAAAATAAAAAATTGAAAAAAAATTAAGTGGTTTTTGTTGATAAAATGTGGTAATCTGGGGGGTTTCTAAATTTTTTTGGGGGGAGATTTTTTTGTCATCTGGCAACACTGGTTGTAGGTATGCCTATATCACTTTTTTCCTAACATTAATTTATTTTTCATGAAATAAGAAATAGCTGAATAACTTTCTGTTTCTAGTTTTCTAAACAATCAATCTACGAGCTGAATGCCGATTCAAAAAAAAAACTAAAAGGAATAGGTACGTTTATACATACATTATAATAGCTACATATACCTACAATTTCCTCAATGTTAATCACTGATTCGCTTTGTAGACCCTTTATGAATAAGACCATCCTGAAATTTAATATTTAAATGAAAAGATTATGATCTTGAATTGGCATTTATTTTCGAATTTACACAAAAAGCACACAGAAAATAAGATAAAAATAAAAATGCTTTCAAAGGACTTCACTGGCTTCAAATAAGCTTTTTCATTCGTTTGAGGTCCTTTGTGATGAGTTTTGATTAGAAATTAATGACATGTGATAACTTACAAATGGATTTAAGTTTATATGAACCAAAGGCTCCTTAACAAATACATACGACACATGGCCGTATTAAGCTATGGAAAGGCCCTTAGCAATGAAAGTCTCAGGGCTTTTCCCCCTTGGGTATGGGTAGGTATAATCTCTACGATGTGTTGATTGTCAATTTTTCATAAAACTAAAGTGCCCGACTGGATTGCATGAACTTGCTCTTGGGGTTCAAATTGCTTAGAATTTTAAAGATTTTATATTATAGAACATGCATAAACATTTCTAATAAATTAGAGAAAATGGTAAAGAGGGATGAAAATCGTTTAGCGTCTGCCGTTACCCTCTCTTCGCAACTGGTGGTGGTCAAAAAAGCTGTGGCAGAATCCTTGATAAATTTTAGTAATATTTTTAGCAAGAATGCAAATTGGAGAAATAACATACCATTTATCAATTATTACAAACGAATTGTAGAACAAGGGACAGCGTTCCTTTGTACCTACATACATATATATTATATAAGCCGCGTTTTCTTGAGAACTATATATAGCATAAGTAAATGCTTTGCAACGACGGGCAATAAATTGTATGTGAATTCCATAGTTCCAAATTATTCCAAAGTATAGGTATTCATCGAAAGTAACATTTGACTGGAGAAAAAACGTAAAATAATTGGCTTGGCAGCCATTAATTGTTGTTGCATTAGGTATGTGTTTAATTTTAACTGGATGGGTTGGACCGTCTCAACAAAATATGGCTATAGTTACCCCAACTTGCAAATAATCAACAGCCTTTCAAATAGGTGGAAGATGGAATAACTCAATTTCTATTTGTGAGACAAGGAGGGTAGAGCGACATGAAGGTGTACTACAATTTTCTCTGGCACTCGTCAACCCGTGGAACCTCTGGAAAAAATTTCGCAGTGGCGTGACCCGAGCACAGCTAGCAAGTCTTCTTCACTTGATACAACCTTTATGTAACACATAGTTCATTAGCCGCATTTTACTACCACTAATGATCCATATGGATCATCTCATGAAAATAAAACGATAGGGATCATACTGACAACACTGTTGTATACCTATCTCTTTTTTCCTTACGTTTGTTTATTTTTCATTAATTTGTTGTCTTTTTTCTTTACACTATAATTTATTCTTTACTTTACCATTTACAAAACTGAAATGCCATCTACCCGGAAGAGTAAAAGCTTAATTTTTGGTTCATGATCTTAATGGATCATTTCTGATAATGAAAACGGCTATTGTGTCAGTATAGTGTTTAAGTGATGTATTATCTGTAACCCAGTCTCTGGGCAAATTGCTACAAATACAGCGCTCGGTTTTAATGGAAGCGCTATGCAGGTAGACAACACAATTTTTGTTCTAGCTAGTCGCTGGGAGAATATGGGTGCTACTTTTAACAGCGTCCGGGAGCGTGCGAAAATATTAGCTGATCAACTGAAAGAAGCTGAAAATTCCTGGAGCCCCTCGGAATGGAGGTGCCAACCATGAAATGAATTCACCCTTAGATTCTGGTTTTTCTTTTCACAGATCTCCGAGGAAGATTCCAAACTGAAACCTTAGATGTTTTTCAGCTAACACTTTTCATTCCAGAAAGTATCTTAAGATATTCTCCTGATGATTTCATCGGACTCCTTTTATTTTACTACGTTTTCACCAAGAGATAATCCGGGATTTAAGGTAGGAGATTTAAAATTAATCTTGAAGTGTTTTCACCACAAAAAAGGAGATTAATTTGACGTTTTCAGTCTGAATTGCCATTCATTTCTCAACTCAATTTGATAAGAGTAAAACAAATATAATCGGCAAACGTATAGCAAACGGAAAAAAACAATATTCGACTAATAAAACAATTAATGTTGAATAAACTATTAATTAAAAATGAGTCTAATAACCTAAATCTATTGTTATCACACCATTTGATTCTTCAAAATAACATTAGAGTGAGCACATTTAATAGGAGAATCCATAATTACAGAAAAAAACACAATTTTTCGGCCCACTCTTCAATGAGAAGCTCACCATCCTCCAGTGTCTAGGTTGTCCGTTGTTTTTTGTTTGTTTTGGTTGTTGCATTATCTGGAATTTGTTTTGTTTACCAAAATATTATTATAAATATATGAAATACATTGTAAATACTTGCATTTTTATTCCTACAGCCAACCCGCAAAAATATTTTATAATTTTTTTTTATTTCAATGGAAAAACTGACGTTTAAAAGGGTGCGTTCTACAAAATAAGGATTGTTTGATTTGAAAATCTCTTGCAAGAAGATTTCAATGAAATTTATTTTAAATCTTCTTTTGTGGAGATTTCAATTTGTATGGTAAATCTTCGAGATTTGAAGAGGATTTATGACAAATCCACTTAAATCGCGGTTTATGGCTTGGTGAAAACGTAGTATTAGACATAAATAAAGACGTTATTTTTGTTCTGCTAAAAGAGGAATTGGTGCTGTGGGGAAAATGTACTGCTCTCTATGTTTTAAATAAATGCAATCAGAATGCATTTAGTAATACAGGGTTTTATACTTATCCTTGTAACGCTTCCGGTGACAAATTCTTCTGCGAAGAGAAATTTCTTCTAGTTGCGGCCAATGCACATTCACAGACAAATCCCTGTATCGACGTTGAAAACTGCATAACAAGATTTTCAAAAACCGACCACAAGAAAATATTGGAATTCAACTATGGGTTTGACCACCGGCCTAGGGGCCTGGGCCTTCTATGCCGCACAAACAGTGTGCTTATACTTTTATAATCAAAATTATTATAAATTGACATGTCTTAAGTCACTTTCTTTTAATAAAAAAAATGAAATTTAATCATCATCATTGTGACTTCCAAACTACACAAATGCTTATAGTGGCTAAATTAAACATTTTTTCTTCAATAATGACAAAATTGTATGTCTTCGAGTTTACTACTGAAACATTATCTGTGAATTAACTCGACGCACGATGAAAGGGGTGGACACGTAGTAAAAGGCTAAGGCCCGTTTGAACGTAAACAAGGAATCCATAAGTCATATGTGCTCTTATAATGACGTAAATATGAATTTGAGTTTGGTTTTTAAATTCAATTTAAGTAAACAAAAATTAGCCCAATTTATAAAGTTACCTTATCCAACAAAACTAATTTTACAAGTAAGTAAAATTGTTTCACATAAATTGTGTTTTTTAAGAAAATTATCCTAAAACCTTTGTGAAACGAAAGCATCAAATTAAAATAAGTTTGCTTTATTTTGTTCAAGAACGGCGGGGGCCCATAACCTTTATCGGCTTGAGGTTGATTCGGCCATGCATCCACACAATAAATGGAGTTCATTGAGTGTGAAATGAAACTGAATCTGAATATGTACATACTATCCTATTCTGACGCCCGGCGACGCGTTAGGAAATAAAATCCTTTCGTTCTATACAATATGATATTTGTGTATAGACATAACTGGGGCTAGAATTCAATTTAAAGGATAGAATAAAATGTTTATGGAGGGGTAGTCTTGCTCGTACAGGATTATTATCCACCCATGCCCACCATCACACACTTATTTGGAGTCGAAAATTTTTGGAAACGTGAGTAGCCTTCGTTAGCGCACAAAAGAGGCTTATATTCTTGTTTGTTGTTTTTTTTTTTGGGTCTGCCTAATTAGGAAAAAGGATATTTAATGGATATTGGAGTTGCACATACTTATACCTAATGTGTTGAAATCCTTGATATTTACAACATGATACATTAGAACAGCTTTATGTAAAGATTTTCGTTTTTAGGTAACAAATTGAAGGGTAGACACGTTGTTGACTGAGGTCCGACAGGATGTCAGGTTAATTACTGCATATATTAACAGGAAAAAGTGATTTAATGAATTTGGATACTGTAAATATTTTTGCAATACCTGTAAGGCTGGTCTGCAATCAAACCTAGGTTTGGCTTATTAATGCTGTTGATGTAGATGGATGCCTTTTTTCCGACATTTGACGGGTGGTAAGCGGTTAAAAGATCACTTTTCTGTTATTCATTTGAAGTGAATCTGGGTTTAAGTAGTTAAAGTCGGAAATACTTCGCCATATTCTCTTATTCAAGTGAACGCTTTCATTAAATACAATTCAGATCCGCATATGAAATGTAGCGGATTTTTTTCATTTTTATTGGATTGTCTAAGTAAAATCTATTGTATTGCTTAACTTATAATATTTGCTTGTAAACAATAGTTTATTAACATTTTTCGGGGTAGAACAATTCGAGAAAGCCAACTGGGACGGCCTCAACGATTTCTTCAAAAACTTTAACTGGTCACTATGCTTCCTCGGTAGTGACGTAGACTCCAGTACAGATATGATAACAAATTTAATTCTTTTTGGAATGAGAAATTTTATCCCGAATAGGGAAAAATCTATCAAACCAGAAGAAAACTCATGGTTTGATTCGAGCTGTAAAGAGGTTATCCGGGTTAGAGAAGTAAGTTTCCGAAGTTATAAGGCCAACCCCACTGAGGAAAACCGGAATAAGTTCAAACAAGCTAGAAAGACCTGTAACGTCCATATTCGACGAACCAAATTCTTGCATGACCAAAAATTAAGGCAAAAAATATACAATGTCCCAAAGGTAGTAAAAATTTTTGGTCATTTGCAAAAAAATACGAAATACTACCTCGTCTTCGGTTCCAACGCTCGTTTTCAATGACACCCCTGCTGTTAGCTCGTTAGAGAAAGCCAATTTGCTTGCAGCACAGTTTGCTGTTAATTCGACGTTGCCAGTAAGTGTTATGACTCCTCCTGTACTTGAGAGCGCTAACGACTTCATGGGACGAATCTTCTTTCGCACTCGTGCAGTCGCAAGAGTTCTCAAGGACCTTGATGTGCACAAATCCGCTGGCCCGGATCGTATCCCTCCTATTGTTCTGAAGAGGTGTTCTTCAACGCTGGCAAAACCACTGCGTAAGCTTTTCCATCTGTCCTACTCTACTGGTCTCGTTCCGAGTGGATGGAAAACAGCATTTGTCCAGCCTGTCCCTAAAAAAGGCGAATCTTCTTCACCCTATAACTATCGTCCAATTGCACTTACGTCCCTTCTTTCCAAGGTCATGGAAACGCTGATTAATGATCAGCTTAAGAAATATCTTGAAGAACGAAAGCTTATAAATGACCGGCAGTATGGCTTTCGTAGCAATAGGTCCACTAGTGATCTGATGGTTTATCTCACCGAGCAGTGGAACAAATCCTTACATCGTTTTGGCGAAAGTAAGATTATTGCACTTGATATTTCAAAAGCGTTTGATAGAGTTTGGCATCAAGCTCTCTTATCGAAAATGCGTGCATTTGGTATCGATGAATCTCTTCTTCGTTGGATTAGAAATTACCTTTCTAACCGCTCAATACAAGTCGTATTGGATGGTTTTAAGTCTGATATTCATAACATAAATGCTGGTGTCCCCCAGGGCTCCGTTTTGTCTCCGACTCTCTTTCTCATTTTCATCAATGATCTTCTGTCTGAAACTTCTAATCCATTAAATTGTTTTGCTGACGACAGTACCCTCAGTTTTTCATATTCGTTTCTAGATTCACATCCTCGTCCTTCGGATGTGGAACTAGAGCGGCAGCGTATGATAAGCTCATTAAATTCTGATCTTGATAGCACTGTCCAATGGGGAATCAAAAACCGCGTAGAATTTAATGCTTCAAAAACTCAATGCTGTCTCCTGTCGTTGAAGCGAAACCCACCCTCCATGCCGCTATCCATGAGCGGTACTTGTATTGAAGAAACTAAACAGCTTTCAGTTCTGGGAATGTACATCACAGACCACCTCTTGTGGAATGACCACATATTTAACGTTGCCAAAAACGCTGCGAAGTGTTTAGGCTTTCTTCGGCGATGCAAGAAATTTTCCTCTCCTTCTGATCTGGCTATAATAAACAAAGCCTTTATCCGTCCTAAGCTTGAGTATAACTCCCACATCTGGGCAGGTGCTCCTATAACTCACTTGAATCTCTTGGACAGAATTCAAAATAGAGCTTTAAAAATGATAGGTGATAGAAATATAACAGATACAGTTACAACTCTGGAACACCGCCGCAGTGTTTCATGTCTATCTTTGTTCTATCGCTATTTTTACAAACAGTGTTCTAGCGAAATAGCCAGTTGCATTCCTCCCCTAAAACAATTCCACCGTAATACTCGCGCTTCTAGGAATGCACATAAGCTTACCCTTGAGCCCAATTTCGGACGTATAGTCAAGTATAGAGATTCTTTCTTTAGCCGCACAACTCGAATGTGGAATGCTTTGCCTAGCTCTATTTTTCCCTCCCATTGTAATATCCAGAAATTCAAAACCAATGTGCATCGGTATCTCCTATTAAACCCTACCCTATTTTCCTAAACGCTCGCACTATGTTTATCATTATAAGGGTAGTCATAACCCCTTGAGTGCGCGCAAATATATATAAAAAAAAAAGAACAACAAATAGAGATCATTTCATCTAGCTAATTTATACAATGAAATTAATTCCAGTTTTGCCAAAAACAAGTGCTCTGTTTGTTGATTTTCTTAAATTTCTGTTTGGAAGTGGAAAAAAAGTCCAATAATTGTGTCTATTTTTTTTAATTTAAAATGATTTGCCAAAACAATTCATCCAAATTTCCCAAGATTTTCGTATGAACAGCTGTTTACGTGAATGACAAATTAGATTACGATATAGTGTATAGTTCACCCGATGGATAGCAAAATGGAAATTTAAAGTGAAAGAAATCGAATAGGTGAATCGAAGTTTAAAATAAAATGTCGATATTTAAAATAAAATGTATTTCATCACGCCGTTTTATTTTATGCGTTCAAACGCATCAAATAAGAACCTTACTAAAATTTCGTGTAAGAGGTTACCTATACTTTTGGATGGAGGAAACTAATCTTCTAACCAAAATGATTTCGCACAGATTATCCAACCGAGATCAAATTGAAAAATTAAAATTTATTTAATTTATTTATTTAATGCATTATTCTTTCATATATTTTCGTAATATTGACGGTACAACATAGAAATGTCCCTGACATCACTTGCGAAGATGAATGGAAAACTTTCGAAATCAAAGAGTACAATTAATATAGGCACTTTTTGATTTCATGTCCAGTAAAATAGTGGCTTCGCTTCCAAATATCGAGTGATTTAATGAACATCAAGGACAATAATGTGTTATGCTGCTCAAAATTGGGGCTCATTGAATTTCAAGAAGTTAGCAACGCTTCCACGATGCTTTTTAAAATAAATTTATAATTTTCCTTAAATCTGCATTATCTCCTTTTTACGTATCAACGCTTTCAATGTAGGTTTATTATGTGGGTATGAATATGCTTTCAAAACAATAAAGACTGACGAAAAATCAAAAATGTTATGAAAGTATACTTACTGGCAACAAGGAAAGAAATCAAATGGTATGCATAATTAAAATGCTCGGTAAAGTATTGTAGCTATTCCTTAAAACAAGAGATAAAATCGATGCATGGAAATACGAGGTATACGAACTAAAAAAGGCGGTAGATGTGAGAAAAACCGGGATTCAAAATAATGACCAGATCATCTTTGCAACAAGTTAACTATGACATGCTCAGTCATAACTTTGCTAACAGGAACTCCTTTAAAAAAAATAATCAAACATATCTATACAAAATCGAAAAATTTTTTGTTTATAATGAGTTCCCATTGGGAATTCTTAATCCACAAACTTTACATTGTTGGTAAAGTAGTTTTTATTTATTTTTTTTTTTTTTTTAACTAGTTTTAGTTTGTGCCTACATACTTATTGTACAAAATGGTTATTTTCACTATTTGAATTAAACTATAGTTTTGCTTTGAAACGTATTTCTATATTTGGGGCCAAATACTATTGAGGATTGTTTAATCTCGAAATATAACTTTAATAATTTCTGAACTTTCATTTAACACTTTTTCTCAAAAAAAAAAAAACAGTTAGGTATTATTATTAGCACTGTTTGTTGACCTTTTTTTAATTTATCAAATCTAATGGCGAAATTTAACCGTTATTTAAACCACTTAGCTGGCACTAATTTTTGAAGTTGTCATTACAAAATGGAGTGTCCAACGCACATCAAAAAAGCAAAGAAAAATCGGGCTACGTAAATGCGGGCTTATGAAAACTTGAGAAACTTTTGATTAATAAAGCAAATTTGAACGATTATCGTTTATTAAAATTTCTCATTGTAAAAAAAATCTGTTTGTAAATGTTTGTTTTCTATACCTAATTGATAAATAAAAGTGTCTTGAAACAAAAAAAAAGGCATTGTATATGTATATGTTGCAGGCAATGTACAACTAGATAGGAGAAGTATGTACATATAAAGGTAGGTACTTTAATTTGATTCGTTTTGGATCCGTTTTGGTTTCAGCTTTCACTAAGTATGGTAAGCTCCCTTTAGCAGATAAGAGGGTGGTGATTCTGATTTCCATACCAAATTAGACCCTTTTACGTAGAGATTTAACTCTTTAGTGTCAAAAATTAAACTTTGAATAGAATTCACACATGCCATATAAGGGAAGATTAGGCAAGTTTAAGTTGCTCTTCTAAACATGTATTTATATATATATATATTTTGAAACGAATTTCTACCTATATGAAAGTTGAAATCTATGTACATCGAAGCGCTATTGATCTCCCTTACATTATAGTTATAGGCTCGAAGCTCGACCATTAGAGGCAAAATTAACTCTGAGCCAGCGTTACCCCCACACTACAATTGTTGCATTTTGCTACATTTTTTCTCTAAAAAAATACACTACGTAAAATCGTTAAATATTCGTAAAACAATACAATTCAAATTTTCAGATATTAAAAATCTAGTATTAAAATTCACAACGACTTTTTGTAAACCAGATATGATTTTACTTGCCACATTCGTCTATGTAGTTTTATTTTTAGTTTTTGTTTTATTGACTCATTAAAATAATATATGAAGTATACAAACATTTTGATAATTATAGCTAAAAGTCTATTGGTTTGGCCGAAAGCCGTCTACCAGACTGACATACTTTGTTTTAAAATTTTGATTTTGATTATGTTTAACAGATAATATATACATTTTTTTTTTTTTTTTAAATCTTCGTTTACAATGCAGTTGCGATATTTTAAGGTTTGAACGGTGAAATTATAAAGCACTTTCCAGCCACGAGATCCATTTAAGATTTGTAGGGTTTGTTCTAAATCCAATGACTGCACTCCAAAATAATGAACTCGAAATTCTTTTAAAACGGGACAGACAGCTATAAAATGAAACACATCTTCTCTTTCATTACGGTTACATTAAGTACATAAAATAGTTAACTCAGGATGGTGTGGTATAAAATTGAGGTTTAATAGTTTTCTTCTTAATCAGAATATTATGCTTATTAATTCCATCGAATGTTCTCCTAAAAAATAAGTTCTTTCATTTAAGTAGTGATTCAATTTACTATAATACAATCTGTACTGCAAATTCTGAGCTTCCTCCATGAAGTTTTGGTACATTCTGTTTCCCGTTTTCTTCAGCAATTCTTCCAGTTTTGGTTTTAGGGATTCCACGTACTCTTCAGCTGTAACCACCAAGTTAACTCCACATTCCGACGCCAGTTTCTTCTATTCTTGGACACATCCACCTTCATTCGAGATTAAGTGCATAAGTACTATTTTTGGTATTCTCTGCTCATTCATTGCTAAAACTCGCATTATGTAGTTGAAATGAGTCTTAAGAGTATCCAAAAACATAGGGGGAACACCAAACTCTAAATGTAACATATAGTTGGGCGAACTAGGGGGTATTCTAAAGAACCTCCTAATAAAGTAACGAAGGAACTTCTCTACTGTTTTGAAGGGTCGGAATCCCCAAGTTTGTGCTCCATAAAGAAGAATGGAAGTTGCAGTTGAACGAAATATTGTTTGTTTTGAAGTATGTGAAATACTCTTCTTATGGATACAACTGCCCCAAACCGAACATATAGCTCGCTTTGCACACGGAGAGAATTAAAAATCACCAATTACAAATTTTCCGGGATCAATTTACGAATTGCACTTTATTTGTAAATTACAGCGTTTTTATCTTAAATTAATAACACGAAGTTTTGATTTAGCGCTGAAGGATCCATAATTTACAAAATTTGTTTTTTCGTAATTTTAAAAACCGATTCGCAATTTACGATTTGAGTAAAAGTGGTAAATTACAAACATTTAGATTGTAAATTTGGAACTTAAAGTGTTGATTTCGTTTTTATCATTGAAATTTTTCATTTTGCCATTTTCAATTTGTAATTTACAAAAAATACTTGCTGATTTATGATAACAGAGCGATCAAATCTATAACTAGAGTAGCAATTCAGGAGTTGATACTTTCAATTTGTAATTTGCAAACAAAAATGTCGTAATTCATCACAACAGAAAGATCAGATCTATAACTAGAGTAGTAATTCGGGAGTTGATACTTTCAATTTGCAATTTACAAAAAAAGAGATGGTGATTCAACACAACAGCAAGATCAAATCTATAGCTAAAGTTTTAATTCGGGGAATGATATTTTGAAGTTGTAATTTACAAAAGAAATAAGTTTGTGATTCACAACAACATAAAGATCAAATCTATAACTTAAGTTACAATTCTGGAATGACATTTTCAATTTGTAATTTACAAAAAATATTTGGTGATTCACCACAACAAACAGTTCAAATATATAACTAGAGTTGTAATTCGGGAGTTTATACATTCAATTTGCAATTTACAAAAAAAGAGATGGTGTTTCAACACAACAGCAAGATCAAATCTATAACTAGAGTTTTAGTTCGGCGGATGACATTTTGAAGTTGTAATTTACAAAAAAAATAATTTTGTGAATCATGACAATAGAAAGATCAAATCTATACCACTAGGAAATCGTAATTTACAATGATTTGTTCTTGTTTTGCCATCACCAGCTAGGTATTAAATCAGTAAAAAGTTTTGCTGATTTTGAACCTTTATAATAATGGAAATCATGATTGATATTGAAAAAGAGAATGTCGTCATTATCAATTTTTGATTGAAAAAGTAGTTTTCGTTTTTTTTTTAAATTGGCCCTCCCGTCTTTATGGGACAAAATAGAACCCCTTAACCCGCTTATGCAAACCACCCTGTTTGTATGTAAATATATAAAACATTTAAACATATTTAAACATTTGAAGAAAAAAAATTGGTATTCTATAGGTATCATTGTTTCCCAATACAAACTGATTTGGAAACATCCACCCGTCCCACGAATCACATGTTCCGGTACTTATGTATGTCAGTCTTAACTTTTTTAACATTAGCATTCAAGTTACTGATAACATAACTGAAGTTTGACGGAATAATTTTTTTTTTTTTCTAAATTAAGAGATGCATGCATGTATATATATTTTTTTTTAAAGGGATAGATACCGTCAAGTTTCAACTAATTTTATCATACATTTAATCGATTGTTTTAACCGACTTATTGCCCTTTAATAATAACCGGCACATATATCTATCTGATACACACATTGTATCAAATATGACAATATGAGTATATACCTAACCTATGAGTGATTTGAAATTAGTTTGTATGGGGACAGTGAAGGTCTTAATAACAATTTCAAAAATTCTATCGAACAATCAGGCAAAAAGAAAGCGATGAGGGAGATTTGAAACTTTAAACAAACCTAATGTCACTCTATTCTACCTATTGGGCCTTACCAATTAACCAAATTCAGAGATGACTTAATATTGAAGTAAAATGAGACTCGCATGGTATTGGCTCTATCGATAAACCATTCGTGATAATATACGAATCATTATTTGGTCAGTACACATAAATATTTAAGTCAAACCATGTATCGTTCATTTTACTTAAATATTTAAGTCATGTCTAAATTTGTTTATTGGGAAGGCCCAATATATTCTTATTAAATTTCAAGTCTGTAGTCTGTATTGCAGGTTTTGTAAAAGCCAAAGCTTTTAATGCAAACCACCATTGTACATTTTAGTTGTTAATTTTGAAACTTTTAGAAAGGAAAACCAGTGATTATTTTCATGCCAAAATTAAGCTCCTTTTTCAGCCTTATCAAATGCCCGTAGTAACAGTTTTAGAATCCGAATCGCAAAAAAAAGTACCATTGGTATCGTCGTCGTAACAAAAATACGGCTAAGAACTTTGGAGTTCTTGGAAAGTCATGTCATTAGCCCTAAATTTCGTGGCAATATTTTTGATGCGACCGACGTCGGGAGCTACACACGAAACTGTAAAAAAATAATTTTGACCCAACCTTTCACATCTGTACCTTTTAAGTAATGTAATGTTAAAATGTAAATTATATGTAATTGTATGTGGAAGTTTGGGTCGAATTATATTTCGTTAACATCTGCTTAATTTTAGCATGAAAATAAACACTGATTATACTTTTAAACTTCACAAAATTAACAATTAGATTTCCGTTCCAATAAAAGGATGGCTAAGTTTAGCTAATAATTGAATTGGTTGGGCAACTAACAAACATGCGACACTGAAAGCAATGCGAAGTTGGTCTTGTCTCATTACTGTTTTCTCTTTCGCACGCACTTGAAATTCCTATAGTGAAAAATCGAATTCAGGATCAAAGAGAATGATTTTGGCGCTTTTGGTTATTCAATATCCATGCCACATTGCAAACATTAAATACTATGTTCCTAGGAATTTTGAGTCAATGATGCCAAGAAAAAAGAGCAAAGAGACAATGATTTCGGTGCCATTGAGTTTCTACGCACACGAAATTACTATAATCAGTAAAATGTAATGTATATTTCTTTAAACATTTCAGGGGCGTGCAAGTGAGTATACATATCAGACAATGACAGGGAGAAGGACAACGATTTTAGCGCCTCAAATTTTTACACTGGATGCATTCAGTGATGCATTTTATATTCATATTAAAATTTTCACGTCAAAGTGTGTTTTAACCTTAGAGGATATATAATATGGAGTGCTCGTTTCTATCCCTAATGCATTGTAATGCCTGAAGCCTAGATAGGGGGCGCTGTTTCACTTTCGGTAAGATAAAGTCTTAGGGGATTTTTTAGTTTTTTTCTCCAATGTGCTAGTTTTTTTCTCCAATGTGTCTCCAATGTGCAGAAAACTGAGAAAACAAGAGCTTGTTTTTATTCGAATGTGAAGCTTTCATAGGGGTCGCTGTTCAAGTTTCGGTAAGTTAAAGGCACTCAGTTTTCTGCACATTGGAGAAAAAAACTAAAAAAGAGCATTTCAATATCTTTAAAATAATAACCCAACATTAATTAATTTCAAGAATTACTTTAAAGTAGAACAATTTAGAGAGAAAATAAGCAAATTATGACTTACAATTGATAGCAGCTGTAAGATATCCTCTAAGACTTTATCTTACTGAAAGTGAAACAGTGCCCCCTATCTAGGCTTCAGGCACTACAATGCATTAGGGATAGAAACGAGCACTCCATATTATATATCCTCTAAGGTTTTAACTTGTAAGTTTGTATCAAGCTTAAGCAAATTTTTTGGATTTCTGACATTTGCGGCAGTGCTGCGACAGAAAGATAAAAACGTACTCATGATTGACTTAAAAACATTATAATTTGAATAAAATAAATTCTTACGAGTTTCTCTGTCACCGCCATTTTGTTGACGCACTCATGAAAATTTCACAATCTAAATTCCACCTTTATGCGTTATACTTTACTGCGCTGAATTTTTTAATAATGTGGCTATTGGCGAAAGTGAATCAATGTACGTGCTAGAGTAGCACAACAGTTCAATTTTATTGTATTTGGCTGAATACCGAGCGCACTTTTATCTATCTGTAGCAACACTGCCGCCCTTGCTATTTTATCTTTCACGTGCACTCGAAATTCGGGTGAAAAATTAAATATAGTTCAATCAGAATTTCGAGTTTATGTAAAAGAATAAAATCCAAAGGGGAAAGAGAACATGATTTTGGCGTCTTTGATTTTTCACGCATTGATAGCAAACAATAAATGTATTTCATAGGAAATTGTGAATGAATGCCAAAGAAAAAGTTGTTAATCTTATTCGTGTTAGGTTGTCCCACCGATGATAAAAATTATGGGTGTATGAAGGTGCATACTAAAAGTAATAACAACAAATATTATCGTCAGTGAATGTTTCGGTTCGATTTGGGAGAGCCTTTTAACTTGAGTCAAACTTGCAACGTAACAAGTTTAAACATGCCCTAACAAAAACGATGTAGACACTGAATGCAATCAGTGTGGATACTAGAAGGCGCCAAATTCAAAGCCTTGTAGATTTTTCTCTTTCGCACGCACTCGAAATTACTGATGAAAAAATGAAATGTATAAAGAATTTCTAGCTCGAGTGATAGAAAAAACACCAAACAGAAAAGATTTTGGCGCCTTTTAGTTTCCACTTTTCACGACTGAATGCAAACAATAAATTTATGTTTTTTATGAGAAATGTTGAGTCCGTGTCTAAGAAAAAACAGCAAAGAGACAATGATTTTGTATCTTCGAGTTTCTAAGCACTGATTGCAAACAATAAATTGTATATTTCCTACAAAAACATCGAGAGAGTGCGAGGGACAAAGACAAAGACATCCATCTTAATTTTAGCGCCTTCGTGTTTTTACTGGTTGCGTTCAGCTATGCATTTTACAATTATATTATAATTTTAATGGAAAGGTGTGCTTAAACTTATAATAATAAGAATAAGAATGTTCTTTCAGATGGATAAAAGCTCATGTATGATGTAGCGATACAAAAATTTAAAGATTTATCTGAATAATTTACGAAGTTTTAGCAAAAAATGTTTATAAGGCATGTAGATGACGCTGAAATCGGTGGAGTTATACCAGAGAAGCATGTTAAATAATATATCAAAAATTTATAAATTCTAGCTTAAATAGTTTCGAAATTATAACTTACTAGCTTAATTAGGTCTGAAGTTATAACTTAGAAATATATAGGGGGTGCTGAAGTCGTTCAATTTTTAGATCCGAAAAGCAGTGGCCCTGCAAAAAGAAGTACACAAAAAATTGTCTGAGTTCTTGGACTCATGGTTAATATGTGTAAACATCAAAGTTTGCTTTTACCGACTATCACGGACAGTCCTCTAGCTCAAGTGGAAACCCCAAAATTTTAATTTAAGTACGGCGGATCGAAAAACAGTACACCAATCGATTTAGGAGGTGGATATTACCTTAGTGTTTCGGCCGACGTCCTAGGTCCACTAGAACACTTAGTTTGACAGGTGTCAAAATATGCCAAATTTTTTTTTACGTCGGATCGAAAAACGGAGTACGCCAGTCGATTTAGGAGGTGGATATTACCTTAGTGTTTCGGCCGACGTCCTAGGTCCACTAGAACACTTAGTTTGACAGGTGTCAAAATATACCCAAAATTTGTTTACGCCGGATCGAAAAACGGAGTACGCCAATCGATTTAGGAGGTGGATATTACTTTAGTGTCTCGGCCGACGTCCTAGGTCCACTAGAACACTTAGTTTGACAGGTGTCAAAATATACCAAATTTTTTTTTACGTCGGATCGAAAAACGGAGTACGCCAATCGATTTAGGAGGTGGATATTACGTTAGTGTTTCGGCCGACGTCCTAGGTCCACTAGAACACTTAGTTTGACAGGTGTCAAAATATACCCAAATTTTGTTTACGCCGGATCGAAAAACGGAGTACGCCAATTGATTTAGGAGGTGGATATTACCTTAGTGTCTCGGCCGACGTCCTAGGTCCACTAAACACTTAGTTTGACAGGTGTCAAAATATACCCAAATTTTGTTTACGCCGGATCGAAGAACGGAGTACGCCAATTGATTTAGGAGGTGGATATTACCTTAGTGTCTCGGCCGACGTCCTAGGTCCACTAGAACACTTAGTTTGACAGGTGTCAAAATATACCCAAAATTTGTTTACGCCGGATCAAAAAACGGAGTACGCCAATCGATTTAGTAGGTGGATATTACTTTAGTGTTTCGGCCGACGTCCTAGGTCCACTAGAACACTTAGTTTGACAGCTGTCAAAATATGCCAAATTTTTTTTTACGTCGGATCGAAAAACGGAGTACGCCAATCGATTTAGGAGGTGGATATTACCCTAGGGTTTCGGCCGACGTCCTAGGTCCACTAGAACACTTAGTTTGACAGGTGTCAAAATATGCCAAATTTTTTTTTACGTCGGATCGAAAAACGGAGTACGCCAATCGATTTAAGAGGTAGATATTACCTTAGTGTCTCGGCCGACGTGCTGGGTCCACTAGAACACTTACTTTGGTACATCGTAACGTCGCACAGAGGAAAGTCCATGTTTTTATGTTCAAAATTTAAAAGCTCTAGCTTAATTAGGAACGGACTAATTGCTAAAATATATTTGATATATTAGGTAGTGATCGCTTTTTGTTCTTCAACAAATCTCGGTCTTCGTTGCCATATTAAACACACAATCTGTAAATTTGAATTTTTACAAATTTTCATAAATATTTTTTTTTTCCTTTGGGTTTTTACAACGAAATATGAAAATTTTTAGAAGATTTCAAGGTCTCGAATTACAATTTTAATGATTATAAAAATATGTCTGTTTGGTAACTAAAAACGCCGCAAGACGTAGCATAACTTGCCATTCAAATTTTTGACAAGTAACCAAAAGTTGCAAGTTAACAAACAAACATATTCAAGACGAAGTTTTTTCCCATTTATTTAATGATGAAGTAAACAAAAGGGTTCATTTCTTATAATTTCCACAGCAAATTGTGAAAATTTATAAGAAATTTCAAGTTCCCAAACGAGTATAACATTGAACACAAAATAAGAAAAGTCTGAGCGTACCTTAAAAGTATGACTGAATTGATTCACGAAAAAGAAAGAGACAAAACGATATTAAATTTGTGCTCGCCCAGACATGAATACATGATGCAGGAAACGCTCACAGTCTGGTTACAATCTTCAATCTTGTCGGTTCGGTTCGGTTAAGTTGAGTAAAGTTTCTATTTAATTAGTTTACCGTTTGTATTATTTTGTGTGCTGCTGCTGCAAAAAAATTGCAATAATTTTTTGCATCTGAAAGGTAATTTCTTGTTAACAAAATTAATATTATTTTGTTGTTTAACAATAATGGACATTTCTTTTGTCTTATGAGGTTGCTGCTGAGTGTATATATTTATATATACTACATATATCTATGCGCGTCGGTGAGCGTGGGTCCATTACTCCATTTTATTTCTGACTGTGCTGCCGCCATTTGCGTTGGCGATTTATTTCGTTGCTTTGCTGCTGCTGTTGGGATATCATTTGCAGGTACTTTTATAAAGTTTTTTTATAAAAAAAGTTTAAAATAGTTCAACTTATAATAAGTGCATATTTTTATCAAGACAAAATTCTAAAATTATGTGAATTTCTTTTATTCTAGTTTTTGTTGCTGTGGGTTCTGCCGCGCCTGCTGCATTGGTGTTGCTGCTGCTGTTGCCGGTTTATTTTGTTACTGTGCTGGTGCTGTTGAGATATTATTTGCAGGTAATTTAATTGTTTTTTTAGAAAAAAAGTATAAAACAGTTCAACAATATATTATAAGAGCATTTTTTAATCAAGAAAAAATTCTAAAATTATGTGAATTTCTTTTATTCTAGTTTTTGTTGCTGTGGGTTCTGCCGCGCCTGCTGCATTGGTGTTGCTGCTGCTGTTGCCGGTTTATTTTGTTACTGTGCTGCTGCTGTTGAGATATTATTTGCAGGTAATTTAATTGTTTTTTTTTTAGAAAAAAAGTATAAAATAGTTCAACAATATATTATAAGTGCATATTTTTATCAAGAAAAAATTCTAAAATTATGTGAATTTCTTTTATTCTAGTTTTTGTTGCTGATCCTGTGGGTTCTGCTGCTGCTGTTGCTGGTTTTTTTGCTGCTGTGCTGATGCTGTTGGGATATTATTTGCAGGTAATTTTATATAGTTTTTTTGAAAAAAATATCAGTTATTTACAATATATTATCTTGCTTGTTCTTATTTAGAAAATAATATGAAATTATGGGATTTTTTTCATTATAGTTTTTTTGCTGTTGCTGCTGTTGGCGATTCTATACGTTGCTGTGCTACTGCTGCAATTATTTGCTGATAAAAAAAGGTAATTTAATAGTTTTTTTTTGTAAGCGTTTTTTTTTTGTACTCCGCTTCCATATCAGCTTAAAAATAATTTCTATGTAAAATAAAACATTAATTTTAAATTGCTGTATTTTACATACTAATTATGTTTAAGCGAAGATAAATTTAAAAAATAGGCTATTATAGGCGCATATTCTAATACATTAAGAAAAACTATATGAATTTCTTTTATTCTAGTTTTTGATAATTTTATTTGATTTTAGTTTTATTCAAGGTTTGTGCTGGTAGTGTTGCTTACAGGTGCTGCGTAGCAGTAGAGAAATGGATAATTTACTAGATATCCTCACAACGTTGGAACTTCAAGAATTTCATCAACATTTTCAAAGTAAGTTGCATTTTAATTTTATATCATTATATTCATACATATTGATATATATTCCGTTTTCGCATTGATATCGACAAAAATATGTACGCACTTTAAAATCCATTAGGTGTCATACGTGCATTTATTTTTTTTAAATCTGATTTTCGTTTTTGTATACGGAAGCATAATTATTTTAATATTTAATTCGTAACTACCTGAAATATTGTTCAATTTAAAACATTTTTGAATATTTGGTTTCTTTTCAACAAAATTAAAACAATTATGCGATTATCCAACTAAATCAAATACAATTCAAAATTCATCGGCTATCATTCGTGCATTTAACTTTTTGAATCTGATTTTCGTTTTTGAATACGGAAGCATAATTATTTTAACATTTATTTCGTAACTACCTGAAATATTGTTCAATTTCAAACATTTTTGAATATTTGCTTTCTTTTCAACAAAATTAAAACAATTATTCGATTATCCAACTAAATCAAATACAATTCAAAATTCATCAGCTATCATTCTTGCATTTAACTTTTTTTCGTAACTACCTGCAATATTATTCAATTTAAAACATTTTTGAATATTTGCTTTCTTTTCAACAAAATTAAAACAATTATGCGATTATCCAACTAAATCAAATACAATTCAAAATCCATCAGCTATCATGCGTGCATTTAACTTTTTGAATCTGATTTTTGTTTTTGAATACGGAAGCATAATTATTTTAACATTTATTTCGTAACTACCTGAAATATTGTTCAATTTCAAACATTTTTGAATATTTGCTTTCTTTTCAACAAAATTAAAACAATTATGCGATTATCCAACTAAATCAAATACAATTCAAAATCTATCAGCTATCATTCGTGCATTAATTTTGGAATCTGATTTCGTTTTGGAATACGGAAGCATAATTGTTTTAATATTTATTTCGTAACTACCTGAAATATTGTTCAATTTAAAACATTTTTGAATATTTGCTTTCTTTTCAACAAAATTAAAACAATTATGCGATTGAACTAAATCAAATACAATTCAAAATTCATCGGCTATCATTCGTGCATTTAACTTTTTGAATCTGATTTTCGTTTTTGAATACGGAAGCATAATTACTTTAACATTTATTTCGTAACTACCTGCAATATTGCTCAATTTAAAACATTTTTGAATATTTGCTTTCTTTTCAAAAAAATTAAAACAGTTATGCGATTATCCAACTGAGTCAAATACAATTCAAAATCCATCAGCTATCATTCTTGCATTTAACTTTTTGAATCTGATTTTCGTTTTTGAATACGGAAGCATAATTACTTTAACATTTATTTCGTAACTACCTGCAATATTGCTCAATTTAAAACATTTTTGAATATTTGCTTTCTTTTCAACAAAATTAAAACAGTTATGCGATTATCCAACTGAGTCAAATACAATTCAAAATCCATCAGCTATCATTCTTGCATTTAACTTTTTGAATCTGATTTTCGTTTTTGAATACGGAAGCATAATTATTTTAACATTTATTTCGTAACTACCTGAAATATTGTTCAATTTCAAACATTTTTGAATATTTGCTTTCTTTTCAACAAAATTAAAACAATTATGCGATTATCCAACTAAATCAAATACAATTCAAAATCTATCAGCTATCATTCGTGCATTTAACTTTTTGAATCTGATTTTCGTTTTTGAATACGGAAGCATAATTACTTTAACATTTATTTCGTAACTACCTGCAATATTGCTCAATTTAAAAAATTTTTGAATATTTGATTTCTTTTCAAAAACAATTATGCGATTATCCAACTAAATCAAATACAATTCAAAATCCATCAGCTATCATTCGTGCATTAATTTTTGAATCTGATTTCGTTTTGGAATACGGAAGCATAATTGTTTTAATATTTATTTCGTAACTACCTGAAATATTGTTCAATTTAAAACATTTTTGAATATTTGCTTTCTTTTAAACAAAATTAAAATAATTATTCATGCGATTTAGTTCGAACCTTATTGACAAATAAAAACTATTTAAAATGGAAAACTTGTTAGTTTTAAATAGTTTGGGTTTCATCTGCTCGGTTTGGTTCTCTGCTTTTTGGTTGGTTCTCTGCTTTTTAAAATTCCTGATTGTTATACTTGTAACTATGCTTACGTATTTATTCCAACATAAACAAAATTTAAATACCATAATTTACTTTTTATGGATGTTTGTAAACAAAATGATGTTATAGCTAGATATTTTATAGATTACAATATCCTTGATGTGGATACATTTAAACTTTTATCCGAAAACGACCTTCTGACATTGTTTCCAACTGATGTTGGTAATCGTGCCAAAGTGCGATCAAAAATTTCAAAATGGAGGGATGGCACAGTAAGGCTTTGTTTTTATCTTTATTTTTAACTTGTAAATGATTTTGAATTTTTCGTGCAGAATACTGAGAAGGTGAATAGTTTAAATGAAGGAGTGCAACAGTGGCTGCATTCTCAAAGTCCATCTTCGACCCCATCAACTCCGTCTAGAGGCAATTATGCGCTTCAATCTTTTGTAAATAAATATATTTAACTAACGGCCTAGAGGTTAATTAAAGCGTTCATTGCACCTAATGCATCTATGAAAATTTTAGTGTAGTTTTTGCTTTCTAAATACCTTGCGTCACTTTCTTAAAAAATTAAATTAGTAGATTTTTGTCATCAAATTTCATTCATATCAACTGCAACTTAAATTTCGTTAAGCCAATATAAGTTACCCTTATTGTTATTTTTATGCATTCAACTGCAGCTAAAACAACCATCAACTTTTTTTGAACCCAACGTTCCCGTGGAAACATAAATTAATATCAGACCAGAAAAAAATCATATGGAAAGGGGGAGGTCTATTTTCCCCTTTTGAGAGGAAGGAGGGGCAATTTTCTAAAACAAGGAGTTTTTGTAATTTTATTATTTTCTAACACTAAATTAGTTCAATCAATTTAGTTTACACCATTAGACTAAAGATTAATTTCAATAAAAGAAATAAGTATACTTAATATACCAAAATACTGAACAAAAATCTCAACTACCACATTTTTTTTCCTTCTTTTTGAGATTTTAGAGTTTGAAAAAGAACTACATCAATTTGATTTAAAAGAAAATAAAACATTTGATTCCGGGCTTTAAAAAACAGCTTTTGCATATTCACCCCTATAACAGAATCCATCGTAACAAATCTCTGAACGAACTTTCACGGTACGAATCACAAAAATTTTTTTGTTAAAAAAGCATATAATAATTTTCCTGATAAAAATTCTGTCCGGAAAAAGAATTTTCATTAGGAATATAAATAAATTATTCAAAGGATTTTTTTTTCATGATGGCTATTAGCGGCTTCTTATATTATAAAATGATAACGGTATAGAAAATTATTTGAAAGTTTGTCATTTACGCATTTCTTTACAAATGTACGTTGGTTTTATTTTCGAATTAACAAAGTTAAAATTTTTGAAAAATACTTTATTTTGTATGCAAATAACCAATTCTACTCTGACTACGAAAGGAATAAAGTATCGTAGAGAAGAATTCCAAGAATTTCGAAATTCGTAGGAGGTTTTGCACTACGAATGGAATCTGTGATAGATATTTATCCATTCGTAAAAAATTTTCGATTACGATGGATTCTGTGATAAGGCTCATTTTTGTTATACTTCAATTGATGTTATATTATTATTTTGTATTAATTCTGTGCTCCATTTTTAATTAATATTTTCAGTAAATTGCCCCTCCTTCCTTGAGGAAGGATACAAATTTATTCTTGGCCGGCTATTCATTTATATGAAATTGAAGCTAATGAATTATAACTTAATGCTAAGAGAAAAGGCTAGAGAATATGGAAAAATAGTAATAAAATGAAAAATAGTCCACCCTTAATTGCTTATTTTCCACTTAACTGAACAACAGAAGAGAGAAAATATTCTATTGTTTTCTGTTTTCAACTTTCAGTTCTTCTGTCATCAACTTCCAACCTCAAAATTTTTTTAATTGATACGTGATAAAAAGTTGAATTAATTGATAAGTGATGATTAGTTGAATTAATTGATAAGTAATAGGCAAACAGCTTTTAATTTTTATTGATTTTCATTGATGCACGTCAATGGTAACTTTAATCTGACTTCTTCTTAATGACATAAACACATTCATACTATGGTATTTTTTAGGACTTGGCTAGTTTTTTAAGCCATAATAGTAAGTTTCTTATAGCATATAACGCAAGTAACTATCTGCCGGAGTACTTAAGAGATGAGCTCATACAAGAAGCCGTTAGATATTACACGGAAAAGAATAATTTAATGAGACACGATGATTTCGCATCCATAGCAAACCAAATATCTGAAATTTTCCCTAATGAACCCATGGTATTTCGGTAATTTTAAATGGAAGGGACAAGTCCAACTTTGTTATTTCTTATAGCTTGTTTACTATAACCAAACAACTAGAAAGGGGCGACTTCACTCCGTTTATAAGACAACTCTAGCTCGCCTCCGTCGAAATGGTCTACCACTTATGACTAAAAGGAAATCAAAAATGGCATCTACAGAAAGTATACAAAGCACAGGTTTGTACTTAAGGTTGATTGATACGTCGATGTATTCGCAATCCTATACAACTTTAAGTATCTTTACACGCATTTCTAAAACTACACTACAAAAACATAATAAACTCAGTCACTTGAATTTTGCACTTTAACTACATTCAAACCCTATTGTGAAACAGAATACATTTTGATATAGTTTGTGATTCTGATTTTCATTAAAATTTAATTTTTCAACTATACTAGAACTGTTGCATCGCGTCATAAATACCCATACCCGTCATACATAAAACCATTAACGAATTCTAGGCGAAAGTAAATATATTTTAGAAAATACAAATTTAATGGACTTAAATAAAGGTTATGTATTTTTGTTTGAATCAACTAAAATAAAGAAATTATATTTTATTTCCTTTACCCATTATGGTATATACAAGATTTCGTTATGTTCGGATAAAATAATTAGGAGTTCATAAGAAACACAGATACCAACCACAGTTTCACTTTAAGATGCATAAATATATTTAAAGCCCGTTTTATTAATAGTTATAATAATATTATTTTAAAGATATTTTCATTCACAACTTTAGAGTCAACTCCACATTCCGAGGATCAGAAGTGGTTAAAGACCCACACCACTCCATTTGCTACATTAGAGGCAAAGTGGATGGTAACCACCGAGATTCGATCAAAACTCATCAAAGAATTAAAAACAAGGGACATCACAATTATTCTAGAGGATTGGCCACCATTTTTGCTTCCAGAAGGGCCTAGATTGGTATTTTGCTTTCTTTTTGAAGTACAGTAGTCCTTTTCGATAATGTAAATTCTCGATAATGCGAATTTCTCTAAGAATTCGAATCGCCAAAACTATATATTGTCATCTCTATAAAGTAAAATTTTCGGAATCTATAATGTGAATTTTAGTTGGAAAAAGTTTTTATATTTCTCTTGTTCTCTTTCTATGCGATAATAAACAACGGTTTTTGTTTTCAATACAACTGTAGGTAAGAGAGTACCATCAGGTGTCAATTTTAAAGTTGAATATACAAAAAATAATGTTTCTTATATATGATGTTTAATCAGTCTATCAGTGTGTTTCTGTTTTATTTATTATGTATTCTTTTGTGTTTCAAAATAAAATTTGGTGCTAATGGCACAAGAACAAATCAATTTAATTTGAATTGGGAAAATTTCAAGTAATTCCAATCCCTCTTAAATACAAAAACGCCTTATTTTAATTGTTTCACCTTATCGAAAGACTACAACTGTGCTTTAACATTTTTAAATATTTTTATAAGTAGGTATGTATTCGTAGATTGAAAAATATACAATTAGTCCAGCATTTGAAATTTCAGATTATGGTGAATTTTTAGGGTAATTAAATCTAAAGAAAAAGATCGTAATAGACTTTTATAATCAATATAGGTTTTGAGTATCTTAATCCGTAAAAAGACTTGATCTTAATAGGCTAATGGCCAAACTTCGTACCTGGAATGATTCCTATCCTGAAAACTAAAATAAAAGACCGATTAAGCCTGAATAAACTACGAATATTTGAAACTAACACGAGTAAGCAACGAGATTTTATATTTAGTTTACTTATACATGCGGTCCTGCCTCTTGGAGGTCATGTTAAACATAAAATTTCAAAAAAACTTGGAAATTTAGTATCGCAGACAGCCAAAACTCATTTATATGCAAAGTTAATAATTCCAATTCTTATATCGAAATAGTTAAAGAAAGAAGAAATATATATAAAAATCATGACATGCATATGCAACCATTTATAATTATTAATTGTTACAAATGAGGACCTTTCATCTATAACCAGCATTAAAGTTGTATATGACACTATAATGTACAAATTTGATTCCTTTACTAAAGCATTTTCGTTTGCATTTAAAATACATTACGTTTTTGATTTAACATTTTTTTTTTTAATTTAGTATTGATTCTTTATTTATCAATTTTTGAAGTATCTACCTACTAAACAAAATTTTGATTTAATTTTCGGAGTTATCAGATTATTTCCAAATACCACGTATCCGTTTTTTTTGAAATTTCAGAATAGTGCTATTTCAACCCTATTGATTTGTTGATTTTTACAAAAAAAAAATAATGTAGTATTTTCCCAACTCTTAAGCGTTTTTTTTAACATTTAGATTTTTACCAAAAACTTAATCATATTTTACTGAGCTTTTATTTTATCAACAATGTTCTCTTTAGAGTTGATCAACATAATTTAACTTATACATATAGGCTAAATGATGACTGATGTGACAAGTGACATACAGTTTCTAGGGTTCAAAAATTCTAAGAGAACAAAACTATTGTCTAAAACGCTTGCACAAAGGAGTACTGATAGCTTTAATATTATGCAATTATTTTATTTTTTTAATATATAAACTAATATTTATTGCAAATACTTTTTTTTAATGCAAATGCTAACAAATTTTATAAATTTCCAATCTAGATTGACATCGATTTCGAGCATCTTCATCCAGGCAAGGACTTAATTTTAATGGAAAAATGGTCGGAGTTCGTAGCTGAAATGTTCCCGATCCTGAAAACTAAAATAAAAGATCGATTAAGCCTGAATAAACTTCAAATATTTGAAACTTATACCGGTGAGCAACGAGATATTATATTTAGTTTACTTATACATGCGGTTCTACCTCCTGGAGGTCATGTTAAACATAAAATTTCAAAAAAAACTTGGAAATTTAGTATCGCAGACAGCCAAAACTCATTTATATGCCAAGTTAATAATTCCAATTCTTATATCGAAATAGTTAAAGAAAGAAGAAATATATATAAAAATCATGACATGCACATGCAACCATTTATATTAATTGTAACAAATGAAGACTTTTCATCTATAACCAGCATTCAAGTCGTATATGACACTATAATGTACAAATTTGATTCCTTTACTAAAGCACTTTCGTGTGCATTTAAAATACATTACGTTTTTGATTTAGAATACCAAAAAGAATGTTATGCTGTTTGGCAGCTTTTTCAATGCCGTATTTTTAACATTCCTAGCTCAAACATTTCCACTAACGTTAACAATATACTTTCATTGCTTAACGCTTAAAAATATTATTTTTACTTTGTATTGATTCTTTATTTCTCAAGAATTTGTGTCTTATGACCAAATTACGCAAATCACTAGCTTGTACTTTTATTTCACTAATTGTTTTACGAAGCAACACATTATGTGCCTAGCACTTATTATCCTTTTCTAGTATAAGTTTATTACTTTTTCACGAACTTGTATCTAATGGCCAAATTTCTTAAAGAACTATCTTGTGCACCTAATATCCTTTAATTAATTTATTATTTTTCACGACTTTTACTAATTGTTTAATTCAAACATTTACACTGACGTTAATATAACACTTTCTGTGCCAAGCACTCAATTTATTATCCTAAATATCACTATACCTTTCATTTGGATTACCAAACAGAGTGTCACTCTGGAATGCAACTTAAATGTTTGTGTTGAAACATTTTAGTTTCAAACTTCTCCAATAATATTATATACTTTCTGGGCTAAATACCAATTGTATAATTTATCATTTATAAACTTTTTTACGCCAATGAGTACGATAGGATAATGTTATCATAATGTTTACTTGCTTTGAATGCAAACATGTATTTGAGTCGATAAAAATACTAATTATTCATTTCAAATGTTACCATATATTTAAAGCGAACCATAAATACAAATGTGCTCAAAATAATTGTACATCAGAATTTTTTAACGTTAATAAATTAAAGAGGCATTTAGAACAACACAACGTTGATGGAAATATCTCCAAAATTCCAGAAAATAAACCTTTAGTTGAAGAATCTAAAGATTTCAACAACTGCAAACCGATTCCCACCAATTGTAACAACACATATAATGATGCATTTTCTTATCCAGAAACTAAAGAAGAAGTTCAAAATGTTTGCCTTGATTTCGTACTCAAACTAAATAGTTATAGTCATATGACAACAAAACAAATTGAAGAAATTGTATCTGATACCTCAAATTTACTCAAACTTATGTTTGGAAAACTAAGGCCCATACTTAGAGACATTAACACTAATGTCAAGCAAGCATTTTCTGACTTTTTTGAGTATTGCGCCGATCCCTTTAGTAAATTTGCAACTGAATTCAAATTGAATTCATTTTTAAATGACTTGAAATTAATTGAAGAACCTCAACAGTTTGTGATAGACAAAACAGTAAAATTAGTGAATAAAAAGGGTATTTCTAACTTTTCTGACAGCTTAATATCGGGAACAATTCTTCCAATAAGATTTATTTTTAAAAGTTTATTTGAAACTTCCAACAACTTAGAACAAGCTTTATTACACATACGAAAGCTTGAATCATGTGATAGTTCAAAAATTTCCGACTTTTTACAGGGTGATCTGTGGAAACGGAAAAGACAAAAATATCCAAATGATTTGTGCATCAACTATAATTTATATTATGATGATTTTGAAGCTGGAAACCCTTTGGGAAGTCATTCAGGAACTCAAGCTATGGCAGCATTTTACACTAATATTCCCTCACTCTCCCGCGAGCTTACTTCTCATATAGACTATATTTTCCCTGTCATGTTCGTGAGAACACAAGATTTTAAAAAATTCGGAACCAACAAATGTATTCAAATTCTTGTGGATGAACTGATTTTTCTTGAAACAAAGGGAATAGATTTTAAAACTAAAGATGGTGAAGTTCTTAATGTTCGTTTTATTTTAGGTCTTGTGGTCGGCGATAATTTGGCAGTCAATCTTTTGCTAGGATTTAGTCAATCTTTTAGTCATAACTTCTACTGTAGAATTTGTTTAGGTCCTAAAGTTGAAAACCAAAAGAAAACTATAGAAAACAGACTGCTTTATAGAACTATTACAAATTACGAAGATCAACTTATTACCAAAACGTATTCGGAATCTGGAATAAAATTCGAATCAGTTCTCAACGAAATTCCATCATTTCATGTCACAGAAAATTATTTTTCGGATTTGATGCATGATACTTTTGAAGGTGTTATCAAGTACGGACTTATGAACAGTATCTCACATTTAATTGGGGAAGGATTCTTCACTCTTGATGAGTTAAATGATAAATTAGATTTTTTTGACTACGGTGAAATCGAAGCACGAAACAAATGTCCAAAAATAAAATTTTCCCATTTAAAAGAAAAAAAACTTCAAGCTAGTGCCAGAGAAACTATGTCATTGTTGCATTTTTTTTCGTTAATGCTGGGTCATAAAGTTCCGAAATCTAATAAAGTTTGGAAATATATACTCTTATTGGAAAAAATTATGTTTAAAACTTCTTCATCTACTTTTACTGAGGCAGAGATATGTGAAACTGAACTTTTAATTTCAAAGCATCACGCGATGTATATAGAGATTTTTAGTGACTCTTTAAAACCGAAACACCATTTAATGACCCATTATGGCTCTTTAATAAGATATTCTGGTCCTTTGAAATTTCTTTGGTGTATGCGTTTTGAATCGAAAAATAAAGAAATGAAAGCTTATACAAATGCTACAAAATCACGTCGAAACTTACCGTTCTCATTGGCAAAAAAATGTTCTCTTAAACATGCATATTTCCTTAACTCAAGCAAGATTAAACGTAATCACTTTAGGTTATTGAGAAAAAAAGACACAATTGATTATTTTCATGAAATAATAAGAAGTCCAATTTCCGTCGATGACTACGATAAATTAGAATTTTACTCCGAAATGCAATACCAAGGTACTATTTATAAAACAAATTTGTTTGTTTTTAAAAGCGATATGTTTTTCCAGATAGTAGATACAGCTGTATTTGAAAACAATATGTTTTTATTGGTGAAGGAGGTCATAATCAAAAGCATAGATACACATTTTCAATGTTTTATAATATCACATACAAGGACGGAATACGAAATATTTTCAATTGATTCATTCCAAATAAAACCTTTTGTTTCGTACATGTTAATGGATGGTCGAAGGGTTTTTAAATTATCAAATTTTTGATGCTGTGGTCACTCGCCAACATACTTTTATGGTTTAATAATTCAAAAAGGAATCAACTTTCATATGAAATACATAATAATTATACTATTATATTATTAGAAATAAGATGTTCAAAAGTCATTATCAAATAAGAATAAGAATTAAAAACAAGTTTTAAATTATTGTAACTTCTTTCAATGAATATAGTATATGTATGTAGTATATAATTAGATAAATGGACAGAATAAATATGGTCTACTAAAATATAAATTTGCGTTTCTAATTTTACAAAAGGATTCATTTATTTCAGCTGTTGGATCCACCTGTTGGTCATTAAAAAAAGAAGATCACAGAGAACTTTTATAGATAACATATGTAATTAGTAAATATATATAAATTAAAATAGATTTACCGTATTTTATAAATAAATATTTTCAATCTATAACGAAATATTTGTAATCTACCATATTCCAGAGCTAAATTACAATAATATTATTGTAAATTAAAACTGCAATATTGTAAATTACAACTGTTTCATTGTAGATTACAATTAAATATTTGTAATCTGGAACTAAAAAGTATAAAATTAGTACCAAGAAGGCTTGATTTTCGGCAATTACGTTGTAAATTGCAACGAAGTTTTTCAGCTGACACGTAAGTAAATATCGTTTACAACAAATTTGGAGTGATTTACAAGTTACTATTTGCAATTTATAACGAAATATTTTAAATCTACAATACTGCAGCTATAAATTACAACAATGCTATTGTAAATTAAAACTGCAATATTGTAAATTACAACTGTTTCATTGTAGATTACAATTAAATATGTGTAATCTGCAACTAAAAAGTATAAAATTAGTACCAAGAAGGCTTGATTTTCGGCAATTACGTTGTAAATTGCAACGAAGTTTTTCAGATAACACGTTAGAAAATATCGTTTACAACAAATTTGGAGTGATTTACAAATTACTATTTGCAATTTATAACGAAATATTTTAAATCTACAATATTGCAGCTATAAATTACAACAATGCTATTGTAAATTAAAACTGCAATATTGTAAATTACAACTGTTTCATTGTAGATTACAATTTAATATTTGTAATCTGCAACTAAAAAGTATAAAATTAGTACCAAGAAGGCTTGATTTTCGGCAATTACGTTGTAAATTGCAACGAAGTTTTTCAGATGACACGTAAGTAAATATCGTTTACAACAAATTTGGAGTGATTTACAAATTACTATTTGCAATTTATAACGAAATATTTTAAATCTACAATATTGCAGCTATAAATTACAACAATGCTATTGTAAATTAAAACTGCAATATTGTAAATTACAACTGTTTCATTGTAGATTACAATTAAATATTTGTAATCTGCAACTAAAAAGTATAAAATTAGTACCAAGAAGGCTTGATTTTCGGCAATTACGTTGTAAATTGCAACGAAGTTTTTCAGATAACACGTAAGAAAATATCGTTTACAACAAATTTGGAGTGATTTACAAGTTACTATTTGCAATTTATAACGAAATATTTTAAATCTACAATACTGCAGCTATAAATTACAACAATGCTATTGTAAATTAAAACTGCAATATTGTAAATTACAACTGTTTCATTGTAGATTACAATTAAATATGTGTAATCTGCAACTAAAAAGTATAAAATTAGTACCAAGAAGGCTTGATTTTCGGCAATTACGTTGTAAATTGCAACGAAGTTTTTCAGATAACACGTAAGAAAATATCGTTTACAACAAATTTGGAGTGATTTACAAATTACTATTTGCAATTTATAACGAAATATTTTAAATCTACAATATTGCAGCTATAAATTACAACAATGCTATTGTAAATTAAAACTGCAATATTGTAAATTACAACTGTTTCATTGTAGATTACAATTTAATATTTGTAATCTGCAACTAAAAAGTATAAAATTAGTACCAAGAAGGCTTGATTTTCGGCAATTACGTTGTAAATTGCAACGAAGTTTTTCAGATGACACGTAAGTAAATATCGTTTACAACAAATTTGGAGTGATTTACAAATTACTATTTGCAATTTATAACGAAATATTTTAAATCTACAATATTGCAGCTATAAATTACAACAATGCTATTGTAAATTAAAACTGCAATATTGTAAATTACAACTGTTTCATTGTAGATTACAATTAAATATTTGTAATCTGCAACTAAAAAGTATAAAATTAGTACCAAGAAGGCTTGATTTTCGGCAATTACGTTGTAAATTGCAACGAAGTTTTTCAGATAACACGTAAGAAAATATCGTTTACAACAAATTTGGAGTGATTTACAAATTACTAGTTGCAATTTATAACGAAATATTTTAAATCTACAATATTGCAGCTATAAATTACAACAATGCTATTGTAAATTAAAACTGCAATATTGTAAATTACAACTGTTTCATTGTAGATTACAATTAAATATTTGTAATCTGCAACTAAAAAGTATAAAATTAGTACCAAGAAGGCTTGATTTTCGGCAATTAAGTTGTAAATTGCAACGAAGTTTTTCAGATAACACGTAAGAAAATATCGTTTACAACAAATTTGGAGTGATTTACAAATTACTTTTTGCAATTTAAAACGAAATATTTTAAATCTACAATATTGAAGCTATAATTTCCAATGATACTATTGTAAATTACAACCGTTTGTTCTAAATTACAATCAAATATTTTCAGTCTACAATCTTTAATTATAAATTTGCAATTACTTTATCGTAAAATACAGCTGCTTTTTTGTAATGTTTTCAATAAGTGCAATTAATTGCAACCACAGAGTTGTATTTTTAAACATTTTGTTTAAATTTGCAAAAAATATGGTCCAAAATTAAAACAAAATATGTGTGTTTCGAACGAGCTAGTTCTCAAATGCGATAACTTGTTTGCAAATCACAAATAATAAAGTCTTAAGTTACAAATGAGATTGGCAATCTTCCAAAAAGTAGTTGTAATTCACAAAGACTTTTTTGTGATTCACGTCAAAAGTTATGTGAATTAGCGAATATAAAGTTGCAAATTTCAACAAAATTTTTGTGATTTCCTACAAAACGGACTTTGAAGACAAGGATTGGGACTAGAAGATCGTAAATTACAAACAAATTATTGTAAATATGGACAGGACTGTTTGCAATATACAACTACAATATGGCAAATCGATCCAAAGATGTTTAAAATTCGAAAATATATTTTCATCAGAATGAATAAATTGCGACTAGGAGTTATAAAATCTAAAATAAATATTTGTAATTTTCGAGAAAAAAAAGTAGACAATTACAATTAAACAGTTGCAAATTATAATAAAATAGTTTTAATTATAGGCTCTTAAGATCTCAAATCACTGCCGACTTTACAAAAAAATGGTTGTAATTTTAAACTAATTGATTGCAATCGTTTTTTTCGCTCGGGTCCTGGATTTATACTTTTGGTTTGTAATTCAATACTTTTGGATCGTAATGTCATAATTTTGGGATGTTTTTCCGATTGCAACCAATGAGTTGTGATTTACTACAACTTGGTCGAGGGTCTAAAACGGAACTTTTTTTTCGTGAATTGCAGCAGTTTTATCGTGATATGCGCTTGGAATTCTCTCCGTGCATCTGCTAGTTTGACTTGAAGATGTTTTTTCATGTTAGAGTTAGATGAAATGAACACTCCCAGATATTTTTACTCCTTTACAATTTCTATTTCCTCTCTTTGAAACGCCCACTTCTCGATTCGTGAATGCCTGCCTTCACTACTTCTTAGGATCATCATTTTCGATTTTTCCAGGTTGACAGATAGGTTCCAACTTTTACAATACCTTTCTAATCTGTTTATCATAAGCTGCATGCCAACAACTGTCTCTGGGAGGAAAACTATGTCATCTGCATATAACAAGCCTGGAATTTTTGTCCGACGGAGCTCAATTCCACCTCTAACAGCATCTGTGATATCGTTTATATATAGTGTAAATAGTAGTGTGCTAAGAACACACCCTTGCCTTACTCCCACTGTTGTTTCAAAATCTTCGGAGAGACATTTTCCGTCCCAGATACGAGCTGTATTATTATGGTACAAAGCTTTCAATACATTTAACATTTTTGAAGATATTCCAAGCGTATATAATTTGTAGAAGAGAGCTTCTCGCGGTATAGAGTCAAAGGCTGCTTGAAAATCGACAAAGAAAGCATCATCATCATCGTCGGCTCGACAACCGGGGTCCGGTCCTGGCCTCCTTCAACAAGTCTCTCCACCCATCCCGGTCTCGAGCCGCCGCCATCCAGTTGCGCACCCCAAGGCTCCGGGCGTCCTGGTCTACGCCATCTCTCCAGCGCAAGCATGGTCTACCACGCTGTCGTCTACCATAGAATGTACCACAAAGAACTTTCCGAGCAGGTTCCTCTTCGCTCATGCGAGCTAGGTGCCCTGCCCACCGGAGTCTACCGAGCTTAATTTTTGTCACGATATCTGCTTCAAGGTAGATTGCGTACAATTCATGATTGTACCGTCTCCGGAATCGTCCTTCCTCACATATGGGGCCAACAATTCTCCTTAAGACTTTTCTCTCGAACGCGGCTAAGAGGTCGGAGTGCCTTTTGCTAAGCACCCAAGTCTCGGATCCATATGTGAGTACTGGCAGGACCATGGTCCTGTACAGCAGCAGTTTTGAAGTTATGGTGAGATTTCTGGATTTGAAGAGCTTTGACAGACTATAGTAGGCTCTGTTGGATTTGAGAAGCCGCCCGCGTATTTCTTCTTCTATATTGTTATCGGCTGCTACTATTGACCCAAGGTATTTAAAGGATTGCACCACTTCAAATTCGTGCTCCGCTACCTTGATTGTTTGACCAACTGTTCCTCTCGCATTCGACGCCACCATGTACTTTGTTTTACCTTCACTAATGTGCAGCCCCAGATTTTGTGCCGCCTGCTCGATCTGGATGAAGGAATCATGTACAGCTTGCTCAGTTCTTCCGATGATGTCGATGTCGTCTGCGTAAGCCAGTATCTGGCTGGACCTGTTGACGATGGTCCCTCTTGTTGCCGTGCCAGAGTCACGGATTGCTTTCTCCAACGCCAGGTTGAAGAGGAGGCAGGCCAAACCATCCCCTTGTCGGAGTCCATTAAAGATGTTGATTGGTTTGGATAGCAATCCGGCTATTTTTACTTGGCTTGTTACGTTGGTCATGGTCAACCTACATAGTCGTGTCAATTTATTTGGGATGCCGAATTCTCTCATGGCTTTGTAAAGTTCTACCCTGGCTATGCTATCGTAGGCGGCCTTAAAGTCTATAAACAGGTGGTATGTTGGGATGTTAAATTCTAGACATTTTTCCATCGCCTGCCTAAGGGTAAAGATCTGATCAGTTGTTGATTTGCCTGGAATGAAACCGCACTGATATTGTCCGATGATGGTTTTAGCGTATGGGGTTATCCGGTCTTGTAGGATAGAGGAGAGTATCTTATAGGCGGTACTCAACAACGTGATACCTCTATAATTGCTGCACGTTGTGACATCTCCCTTCTTATGTATGGGGCAAATGATACCTTTTCGCCAGTCTTCTGGAATTTCTTCATGCTCCCACACGTGCACTATAATCTCATGAATTGCTTGACGTAAAGCTGGCCCACCGTGTTGAAATAGTTCGGCTGGTATACCATCGGCTCCCGGGGCTTTGTTTTTCTTTAGCCGGCCTATAGCCTTCTCAACCTCTTCTATGCTTGGTGGCGGCAACATAGGGTACTCTTCTTGAAGTAGTGGAGCCTCCACTTCTGCAGTGAGCTGACCATTTAGCAATTCATTGAAGTACACTTCCCATCGCTCCAGTATGCTTTGAGGATCGGTGATCAGATTTCCCTCTCCGTCCTTGCAGTATGTGCAGCGTGGTGTGTACTGCGTCATGTTTCGGACGGATTGGTAGAACTTCCGCGCCTGGTGCGGACCTCGCTCTCGGCTTTTCTCTATTTCACAGATTATGTTCTTCTCCCAGGCTGATTTTTTCTGTCTGTGAAGCCGTTTTTCAATTCTTCTGAGCTCTTTATATTCGTCTTCGCGTGCCCGCGTTCTATGAGATTGTTGCATTGCTCGGTACGCAACATTCTTACGTTCAGTCGCTAGCTTGCATTCATCATCAAACCAGTCGTTCCGATTTCTACGACTGCTGCCTAAGATGGAGTTGGCAGTACTAATGACAGTATTCTTAAGGCGTGTCCACTTCTCATCTACGCCCAGCAAACTGGCTCCAGGACTTACTCTACCCAGTTCTAGGGCGAGTCCTAACGCATTACCAAAGGTGTTACTGGTGTTTTCATTGCGCAGAGCAGCCGTGTTGATTCGAACCTGATCGGCGGATGCAATACGTCTTCGCAAGGCAATCCGCCCTCGGAAAACCATACCAACAAGATAGTGATCCGAGTCGATATTGGCACCTCGGTACGTTCGTACCGTCATCAAGTTCGAGTAGTGGCGACGGTCTATCAACACGTGGTCAATTTGGTTACGAGTGACTCCATCAGGTGATACCCAGGTGGCTTTGTAGATATCTTTACGCGGGAACCTGGTACTCGCAACGACCATGTTTTTCGATGCTGCCAATTCTAAGACTCGAAGTCCATTGTCATTAGTGTTCTCATGCAAACTATGGGTGCCTGCGTAATGCCTGAATACCGGCTCCCGACCTATTTTTGCATTCAAATCCCCAAGGATGATTTTTACGTCATACCTTGGACAGGCATTGAGGGCCCTCTCGACTTGTTCGTAGTAAGTCTCTTTTTCTTCGTCTGAGGACTCCTCCGTAGGTCCGTGAACGTTAATGAGGCTGATGTTCTTAAATTTGCCTCGCACGCGAAGGGTGCATAGCCTTTCGCTTATAGCGTTAAAGCCGATGATGGCAGACTTCATTTTTTCGCCGACTAGGAAGCCTACCCCGAGCACATGGTGTTTTGTATGACAGCTGTAGTATAAGTCATAATCTTTCTTCTGTAGAACACCATTCCCTGTCCATCTTATTTCTTGAAGTGCTGTTATGTCAGCTTTATATTTTGACAGGGCATCGGCTAGCTGCTGAGCAGCTCGAGCTCTATAGAGCGATCGTACGTTCCATAAGAAAATTCGTAAATCGTTATTCCGTTTTCTTTGCGTGGGTTGTCGTCGTGAGATCAGTCCGTTTCCGAGGCTTGTTGCTGGTCTCGTAATTCTTCTTGTTTTACGGAACAGGGAATTAACCTGTTGCCAACCTGTGGAACCAGCCTGATCATATTAGCCAAACCTTTTTAAAGGCTTGTTTCTAGCGGCCGCCGCGAAGAGGCTATGATCACACTTCCACCAGTCCGAATAGTTACGGCACGTGCATGTTTTCGTATGCTACATGTTATTCCCCCTATTCGGCTGATGGCTGACCGCCAAAGAAAGCATAAAGCTTTTTATTCTTGTTTTTATAGATCTCTGCTAAGCTTAACAACGAAAATATCTGGTCTACAGTCGAATAGTCTCTCCTGAATCCGGCTTGGAACTCAAGCAAAATCTTATTGTTTTCTACCCACTGATATAGCCTTTTATATAGAACGGATGAAAAAAGTTTGGCCGATGTGTTCAAAAAAGATATACCTCTATAATTAGCAGGATTTTCGTAGTCACCTTTTTTGTGAAGCGGATATATAATAGATTTTAGGAAAGAATCAGGTACTTCAGCTCTTTCAAAGATTATGTTAAATGATATTGTGAGCAGGTTTTTGAACTCGTGTGTGCTGTTTTTGAACAATTCAAACGGGATTCCGTCTTCACCTGGAGCTTTATTATTTTTGGCGCTGTATATGACCTCTTCTATCTCCAACAGCGTTATTGGGGAGTCTAATTGGTCGTCCAGTATAAGTGGTGCGGCGTATAAAATGGGTGTTGAAAGATTCTCTGCGTTAAGGAGCTGCATGTAGTGGTTTTTGAGCTGCTCTGCAGGAAGACCCACTGAAATGGCATTTATTTTCCCTACGACCACTTTAACTGCTTTCCAAAACTCTGTTGGTGATCTGGCTGCGTTGATATTTTCTATATTTTTTTGATCGTATGATTTTTTCTTTGCGTAACATAGGTTTTTAAACTTTATATTTGCTGCTGCATAGTTTGCTTGAATATAGCTGTTATTGCTTTGCCGAAATAGACGTAAAAATGCAAAGGACACATCTCTCGCTTTTCTGCACTCATCATCAAACCACTTTTGCTTGAATTTTGTGATTCTGCTAGTTTGATTGTTGAACTTTGGGCTAGCGCTTTTAATCAATTCGGTTAGTTTTTCAACATTGACATTTTCCATAAGCCTATTCGAAACACTTAAAAGCTCGATCTCTTTGTTTAAATTTCGTTGGAAAACCTCGCGATGACTCTCCCTCCATAAAATTTTTAGAATTGGTTCTAGTCGTTGAGTAATAACTTCTCCTTCAAAGCCCGAAAACATAAAGATTACTTCTAAGGGCATATGATCAGAAAATGGTTTAATGGCTACTTGAAAATCATTGAAATGCGTTAGTCAGTTTCCGAATACAACACAGTAGTCGATAACCGATTTTGCTGAACCTCGTATAAAAGTAAATTCGCCAAGCGAGTCACCTCCACAGCTTCCATTAAGAACTTTACAATTAAAAGCGTCAGATAACTCCAAAATCTTAACCCCCTTATCATCACTTGATTCATCTTTAGATTTCCGATTAAAATGTATCTTCGGCGTACTCATTGATTGATTCCAAAATGTTTAACGAATCTCGTAGTTTATCGTAATCAGGATGCCAATGACTGCAATTTAAGTAAACTGGTATGATGTGATGAGTTATATTATTAATTTTGTGCTCCAGAATGCGTGTGTCTTCGATTATAATTAATTTAACTTGTACTCCATCTAGTTGCTTACGATATCCATAAAGCTCCCCCCCACTTCCTCTTCCAAATAAATTGCTTTTCACAGCCGGTACATATTCTAATTTATAGTTAGTAAACATATTCTTAAATCTTTTTTCTTCATTATCTAAAACATGAGTTTCAAACAAAACAAAAATTTCGAAATCATTTACATAATTGAAAAAATCTACATATAAAAATTAGTTTTTAAGCCCTGCAACATTATAACTTAAATTTTTTAACGTTGAAGGCTTGGATGTTGTCTGATAGACGGGAACAGGTCAATGCTTTGTAGCGACGTGTAAACTACGCGAAGCTCGAACATTCAGTACAGCGGCTCCTTCCATTGTGCTTACATTTTGCTGATTAAGACACAACGAAATAACATTTCTTCCCATTGTTGACGTTGGGTTGTCATTCGTTTTTGTTATTCCGTAAATACAATTTAATAAACGCGCCGGTATTTCACCATAAAGTTGATTTAAGCAATTTAAAACATCTTCCATGTCACATTTCAGCCCCTCAGCCATGTCCCAAGTAAACACCTTGCCTGATACCAACAGTTTATCATCCCTCAAGTTGATTTTTATCCTTGGATTCATCTCTCGAAGCACCTTCATCACAGCCACCAATCTGCTCCTCCTTTGGCGAACATTGCGGGGTAAATCTCTGTGGATGCTAATGTTCGTTCCTTTGAGGTTTTTTGAGTTACGGATGACGTTGAAAGCTATGTTGCGAGATCTAGTCCTGATAGCAATAATAGCATTTCGGGCATCCACTTTATTCACTCTGTAGGCTGACTCAATGGCATCTTCAGTTCCATTAGTTCCCAATAAGCCAACGCAGATAGACTTCGCTTTCGCGACTGGATCGGAGTTAGCTTCTGTTGGAATATGAACGATCAAATTTTCTTCAGTGCTTTTTTGAATCAGTTTGTCTATTTGAGCTTCAAGCAATTTATTTCGGTCTTCCAAGTAATTAACTTTTGTAGAGACTTCTTCGTGTTTGAGTTTCAATTCATTCAATTCTGAATACAATACGTGGGAGTTAGTTTTTGTGACTAGTTCGTTAACAAGCTTCTTATTGTTTTCTTCAAGAATTTCTTTCATTAATTCAACGGTAATATTAGTTGCAGACATAATTAAATTATTATTTTCTGTTATAATTCGTTTCTTTAACGGTGAATTATCGGGCGAATTTTTATCCCGCAGCCTTTTGTTCATAAGTGAGGTTATTTATATGCCGATCGTTGTTTTATATTTTAAGAGTCTTATAAGATACGACTTACTCAGACTTCAGTGAATTGATAGAAAATATCGCTTAAAGATAAAGAAAGCAAACAATTTTGAAGGAAAGCCAGCCCTCAAAAATGTATGCAGTTACATGCTAACCCTATGCAGTCTGCCTTGAGCTTAAATATAATAAAGGATAATCTGAAAAATCATTAAATATTTCGACTGTGGATGCAATAATGCAGTCGAAGGAATTATTAAGGGATGTTGAAGACGTTTTTGACCCACCTTACAAGCATTACATACGCTCAAATTTTGTCTTACCAAAATGCAACACATAATAGAAATACTAGTATGAAAAAGTAAAGAATCAACACGAACTTGCAATCATTTTTAATAAAATATGCCAAAAATAAGCATAACAGAATTAAGTGCAATTATATTAACAAATTGCCTTTAATGATTTACTCATTTTAGAACTATTGGGAAAAAAATGAAGGTTTGTGCATTTTCTGTTACAAAAGTAAAATCCTTCTAATTAACTTTTAACAATAGATAAACAGAAAGAAAGAAAAAGTAACAATGACGTTTGTATAAGTTTATCCAAATACATTTGTATAAGTTTTCGCAGCAAAATCCTTAGATAATTTTATCCAATTTTCGTAAACCATTTCCCATACAAAATTTGACAGTCCATTTACCAAAAGATAAACTTATCTAGTGTTTTACGACGTTGCATGAATCCCCTTGTTATCTTTTTTATTTAACTATTTAATTTTGTTGTTGAAACTCATGAAATAGAATTTTAAATTATCTTAAGCTTGATTTATGTCCTTTTTATTTGAACAATTGGAAATGTCGTTTTCAAGAAAACAAGGCTATACTACGTTTTAAATCTGCGACGCTACATTTTCCACCAGTTAGGGGCAACACTGCTCTGAGCACTTGCTATATATGGAGGTTCCTGCTAATTACCGTATAATTTAAAGATTTGTAATTTGTAAAATAGAACTCGAGATTTCACATGAAAATACGATGATAGAGAACATGTGGGTTCCCGTAATTATGAATTATGTAGGTATGTCTGTCGGCCTCCATACATCGAGCTACAGCCTTAACGACCTAAGCGATTTTCTTGAAATTTCGAACTTAAGCTTTAAAACCGACTATTTTGTCGGTTTGACAATAAGAAAATTACTCACTTTGTTAGCTCGCAAAAATTGAACCCCACTGATGAAAAAATCGAAACAATATTTCCGTGTTCTTTAGATACAAAATACAGTAGTGGTCCATTATAATTATAACGAATGCCCATATAACGAATGATCGATATTACGAACTCTTTTTCAAGTCCTATACCTAATGGACTACTGTATAACGAACAAATAACGAATTTCAGAAAATAAAAAAAGTAAAATTCTACAAACAAATATAAATAACGAATATAGAAAATAAATTTGTAAGGCAACCCGTGACTGTAAATGTGTTAATGTCTATGTATCTTTCAAAATATAGTTTTACGTTCTATATACCTAAAGATTTGTAAGAAAAAAGATTTGATATATTGAATTTTCGATATAACGAATGCACTCTTGACATTATATCATTCGTTATACTAAACCACCACTGTTCTCATCAGAAAGACATGAATCATTATACTCCTAAAGAGCGCGGAATAATTGTTTGGATTTTCTTGCGGAATAATTCGACAGTTGTGTTCAACTTTTGCCCCGTCCGTTTGACAACTTTCGCACAACATATTACAAGATGTATATATGTCCATAGAAAACAAAGACTTTGAATAGTTTTGAAAATTCGGAATATTAGGTTCAAAACAACAAACTTCCTTTTGATAACACAAGGTTTAAAAAAGGAAAACCTTCTTCTTGAAACATAATGTACCTATGTACATACAAGAAACCAATTGAAAATCCTTTTTCTCGCTGTTTTCTTTTCATTATATGTAGGTACCTATAAAACTTTTTAAATTTAAAATATTTGAAAAGAAACATCCGTTTTTCGGTGAAAGAAATGACAAAAATTGTGCTACATTATGATTAGCAAGGCACCTATACACAGTACCTATTTTCTTTTGATGTCTCCAAGATCATCCAAACAAGGAAAAAAACATTATGATTTTTTCAATAAATATTAAATGTAAAGAAACAAAGGCACAAATTCTACAAACTCCAAACAAAATTATCCTTCTGGCAGATGAAAAACGAATAAAACTTCAATAATTCCTCCAGTGGCCACATAACAAGTCTTATGGAATGTCACATAACTTTTTAATAGAAAAATATTTTGCAAACTTTTTCGAAATGGAATTCTTTTGAAACCACTGCTGATGCAATTGTTCAGATATATTCCCTGTTCTTGATTTTTTTTAAGATTCTGATAAAGGTACATAGTACCGTCTGGGTTTCTGTGATTTTATTTTTTTCATCTGTGCAAAAGATACGAAATATATAGAAAAAGTGATGCCGACTAAGTTTTCCCATAACTTTTAAGTTTTTTTTTTTTTTTGTATTTTATATTCATAAGTTTCCACTTGTATTTTGAATTATTTTGTATTTAAGAAAATCGAATTAATCGGAATCGAAATTCATGTTAAAACTGACATCTACATTATTGTGACCATAGTGAGAGAAGTGGCTTATCAACATTTGTATCTGCATATATGCCAGTGAAGTTCCGTGTTGCTTTAGATTAAGTAGGGTGTAAATTTTTCTGCAGTAAAATGAACTATTCTTGCGTATTACTTCGTATTCCACTCAACCAAAAAAAAATCGTTTTTTTAAATATTTTTTTACCTCTTTCAAAGGTCAGTTTGCATTCAACCAAAAAAATTAATTTACTTCGGATATTTTTGATCAGATGTCGAATCTTCAATCCTCGGTGTCAAACTAGATTTACACGCAGTTGTAAGTTTGAATCAGGCATTTTGTATAGCCTTGTTACTTTTGATAAGTAGAGGTGGTGTTGAGTCGGTTCTTCAATAGAAAAATACCACTCACTCAATTATAAAAAAAGACCCAGTGCAACTCAGTACTAGTGAGCTTTGTGACCTGACCTAGGTAGATAAAGCAGGCGATAGGCTCCAGCTACATACATAATGCTTAAAAATCGGCTTACGGATTATAAAGATGAAATAATAGATTTACCTAGGTATATGAATGTAGGTTTGCCGAATTTGGATCGTTATTTTTCCAATTTTCGCGATTTATTTATAAAAGGTTTTTAAATAAGGGCGGGTAGATGTTGAAATGGAATAAAACAAGCTGTGTTTGATATATAGGGTGTTCAGCGGGAATTTTGTAACTTTAAATTGCGATTATCAAAAGACTAGCGGGTTAAAGTAAGCAAGAGGGGTATCATTCAAAGCGCGGAATTATTAGTCGCCATGAGTCACGGAGCGCACCAAGCGTTTGCGGTGGAGCTGGTACGTGCGCGTCGCGCTTTTTGTAGTAATTTTAATATTCGACGACTAAATGATGGGCCGAGCACACAGCTTATCTGGTCGTGGGTACAAAGATTCAGGCAAAAAGGCACAATGGTCAATAGACCTATTCCTGGACCATCAACGTCAGCAACAACGTCAGAACATGGGTCTCAAGTTCGAAATGAAATTATTCGAAATTCACGTAAATCGATAAGGAAGATTGCGGCCTCCACAGAAATAAAAAAATCAACAGTGCATGTTATTTTGAAAAAGAAATTAAAGCTCCACCCGTACAAAATGCAAATTGTTCAGTATCTCAACGAAAGTGACTATTCTTGCGAGAATCCTTCGCAAGAACAATGCTGGAACGTTTTCGGACAGCACTTCCGCTAATGAAACATTTTATTCAGTGACGAAGCACATTTCCATATTGATGGATATGTTAACAAATAAAATATGCGATACTGGGTCCCCCAACAACCCTAGAGAACGCCATCAAATACGTTTACATTGTTTCAAACGACCAGTTTCTCAAATCCTGCGGAAAATCCAAAATGGCGATGCTATAACTTCACGCTATGGGGCTTCGCAAAATTTAGTATCGCCCATAAAAGCTGCAAATATACAAATGTTTTTTTTTATCTTTTCGATTCTTAGAACGAAAAATTGTGTTCAACACAGCACAACTGTGAAATTGAAAAAAATCTTGATTTTGAAAAAAATTTCATTTCAAATTTACGGCACAACGCAGCACAAGTTGCGCATAATACAACATAATAATTTTTTTTTTTTTGAAAATCGAAAATGGCGCACATGGTTTATTCGCATAGTCCTGCGACTTTAGGAAACCCCACAAGAAATAGTCTAACGGGGTCAAATGGCACGATGTTGGTGGAACAATTCACGTAACCATCGCGAGAGTTAGCCTCACCCTCATGCGTTCATGCAGAATGTCAAATGTGGCTTTTGCTGTGTAGCACGTTGCACCGTTCTGTTGAAACCACATGTCGTTCGCATGCATGTCTAATTAAATTGTTTATCATCGATCGATATGGCGTCCACTGTTGATGTTGATGACAATGCCATCGTCGTTTTGGAAGAAGATCTTGCGATTCATTGATGTACGTGTGTTGGCTGATTGTTGACTGAATCGGTCCACTCAATTTTGGCCACCAAACGTCTACTGAGAAGGCCAACTATATAAACTGTAAAATGAGCGCAACGAAGAATTTTCAATTCATGTAAGATTATTGGTACAAAATTGTTGGCTCAACAAAAAGTTCTTGCAGCAACAACTCAGCTTTAATCTAATTTCAAGAAATCGTTCTTGGGTCAACAAAATGATGTTATTTTTTAGGAGAAAAATTTTATACTTGCAAATTTACAGATTTCAATCATATAGGTAGCAAGTATCGCAAAATTGCAAATGACTTGCCTGAATTAATTCATGTAAAACAGTACACAAATACATGGTTTAAAGAACTCATAGTATGATATTGAACGTTGAATTTTCTTTCTGCGCTTATGCATACGTCACTTGGTAACAATACCGCATATAGAAAAAAGAGAAACAAATGTGAAGTGAATTTCGTCACTCGGTGACAATATGCGTTAGAGATATAGGATACTATCCAACAATGGAATAACATCATTGAAACTGAAAGAGTGTCGAATAGGTTCTCAGGATCTACAATGGTCTAAAATTTTCACATACTACTCTACAAAACTTATTTTTTCAAGACGATCTTTCTAACACACATTTTCCATCTGCAGAGTAATAGAATAAGTTTGTCTTTCAATGGAAATCTTCTTGAAATGATTCACTTTGTCAAATTTGAGAACTCAGATCAAGATATTAAAAAATATTTTTAAATTCCAAAAAAATTTGTTTTTTGATGTGCCAAGTAGTCAAAAGTTTGTTTTTAGAAAAAATTTAAGCATTTCAAATAAAAGAAAATTTAGATTTAAATACCTACAAAATATTGTTAAGCTTTCGACATATGTGTTGTATGGAGTGTAACTTTAAACAGCTTTGAAGAAGTTGCTCGATTTTAGATTGTCGGATCGTCAAAATTAAATTCTTTGGTCAAAGAGATGACAGATCATCATTGCGTGGTTGAATGGATATTAAATAATCAATTTACATGACAATACTCCTGAAAAAAATTGTTATTTCTAAAAAACCCAACCATAACCCCACCAGAGCCGCAGAAAAAACCTACCAGGCTTGTATTAGATATCACAATTGCATATATGTGTTTCAGAAATGCCAGCGGAAAGGGGCACTATCTTGCAGTTAAAAAGAGCAAATCCTTGGTTTGGTACCTTGATATATACATTTACAAAACCGATTTACAGTTTTTTGAACAGTTTCAGTTTTTGGAAATTGAATTTTTTAATATTTGAAATAAACATTTTAATGTTTTTGTTTACATGCTTTTTTCCTTGAGCCAACAATAAAGTGTCCAATTTTTATTTACAACGCTTTCTTGTGGCAACTATTTTTGTTCTTGAAATGTTTACTATTCCCATACTTGACCAGACGATTTTAATATTTTCAGCATTTTAACAACTCGTTGTTAAAACAACAATTTTGAAGTTTAAACATTTTTTTTTTCTTAAATTCAAGAATAAAAGTTCTGCCCTCGGGTCTTATGCTATGAATTATTAATAATTGGGTTGATTTTGACCCAAGGAAATTGTTGGGCGAAAGTATAAAACTCTTGACGTTACAGTTTTTTTTTCCGAGTGTAAGAAGGTATAATTAATAGTAATTCTGAAAAAGTGGGTGTATGCCACTCCCCATGAATGGAGTATCTCAAGTTTTAATTTGTACCTTTGTATACTTACATGACAAGTCTTACCGTTCTACCAAATTTTATCATTCTACAAGAATCGGAAGTGCTCCATATAATTGATAACAACTCGAAGAGAGTGAGTGGGTGCCACGCCCACCTCGTGTAATGGAAAATCTACCGTTATGAAAAATTACTAGATTTAACGGCGTTGGAAATGCTCCATAATTTCGATGATCTGTCAGCCAGTGAACGATTTTGAAGATCTTTATCTCATCCGCCATCACAATGCTAGGCGGCTACATGAAATTTGGGCTCTAACAAAAAATGAAAAATCATACAAAAATCAATGTCAAATGTTTTTGGAGGTATGACAATTTTAAAATTTTTAAGGATAATTCGGCGACATCGATTTAATACATTTTTGGATTAAAGTTTCATATTTTTGTAATTTATTTTTATATATATATATATATATTTGTTTTGGGGCTTTTTTTAATTTCATTTGGGCTGATATTTCCATTTTAAAATTGCGGCAATTATTCATGAAGAATGGCAATTTTTCATTCTTTATTTAAAATGAAAAGTATGGAGTCATTTTTATAATCAAATGTAACCCCAAAATGTAATGAAAAATACTCCAAAACAATGACAATCACCCCAATTTACAAAATATCAAGTAGCCCAAAAAATCTGTTGAGTTTGTTCCTGTAAAAAGGGTTAGCGCCGAGAACTCGGCCTAATCGGTACTACCGTAGGCATAAATAACAATTTATTTTTCTCAAAGTAATAAGTCTCCGGCTATCCCATTTTTAAAAAATTGAAATTATATATAAATATGGATAATTATTTATTGCTACAAGTCGCTTCAACTTTTGGAAAACAGTTAATGCAAATTTCAATTCTTCTTGACGAACTCATGCACTTAATTGCCAAAATTACATATGTTCTTGAGTAAATCGTCCCAAAACTAAATTGGTACCTTGCCCAAAAATACTCAAATAAACATAAAACGAACAGCAACCACCACGCCAATAGAAAATAAAACTCAACAAATACCTATGAATACTTTTTTAAAGGACATACCAACCTAATTCTTATTGTTCACATGTCGCCATTTTTTCTCGTATGTAGCGATACATTATGTATGTGCATGCACGACCATACTATAAAGTTTCATAGGTACCTTATAGTTTTTTTTACGGAGTAAACTTTTGTTTTTAGGCTAGCGAGCCCAGGCCGTACTCGATACCCACTTTATAATGATTTAAATGATTCTTGAATGGGGGTCGAAAACTATCCCCATTTGAGTTGGTGGAAAAAGTTCATATATAAAAAGATTCTAGAGAACCCATGTGGTACATATGTCACACCCAAGTAGCTAAGGAGTGGGGTTTTCGGGTTCGATATCCTTGCATAGAATACGACTACTATGTGGCACGACATAAGTGAAGACATGTTTGCGCTTAACATCTTATCAACCAGCACCCACCACCGTTACCAGCGTCCTTTCTTTCTTTCAACGGTTCTCTAAACTTTTCATTGTTGATAGTCTTTCGACTTTTATATACTGTTTTAGAGGAAATGCATATAAATTCAAATAAAAACAGGAGAACCAAAAATTATATCCCAGGAAAACTTTATCCTTTCGATAGTAATAAATCTCTGGAGAAGGGTCAAACTCATCTCACTTAATCGCATTCAGAATGAGAGTGCATAAAAGATAGTCAAAGTCACCATCACCGTCACTTTTATTTGTTTAACCTTCTATCTTTTAAACAGAAAAGTATTTCTAGTTTTTGGTTTGAATGTAGTTTGTTCGCAGGATGCAGCAGCATGCTTTAAAAGAGGTTCTTGAGTGATATTACATGCTTTATGTCAAGACACAATATCATCTGTTTGTGGAATGTATTTTCGGATTAAAATTTGCATTGTTCTTGTCTGTCGACCTTACAGAACAAATAAAGTTGATCGAAAGAATTAATCGTTCCTTACAGGAATCTTTTATGACCTGACGGCCATCACAGGATAAGTTTTATACATGCAAAGCTTTAACTTACATGTTGCACGTGAAATTTACTTAATGGCTTACATGTTATCATCCCTGCAAACTTACACCCTAAAATCCTTTCCGAGATATATGCATGAGCTGAGCATTAAGCATAGGCACTTTGCATACACAGGTGTATAGTACCAATATATGTATAAGTATATCCATACATCCATATATCCTTTGGAGGTTTTCCAAAGATTTACCATCTGTGGATGAGTTGACAGTGAGTTTTTTGGTCAGCAAGATTGATGGTTTGAAATTGTGTTCAACAAAGTTCTTCCGAAAAGATTAAATTTTGTAAATTATGCAAAACGGTAGAATTTGCATTAAATAAACAGCGAAAAAAGAAACACCAACACAAAGGAGTCCTTTTTGGTCAAGATGAATATGAAGCTATGGACGATATGCTTTGAATGACGAAGACGATAATGACGGTGACTATATGAAGCAGATAAATGATGATGACTTTATGCCATCACGAATTAAACTCAGAAGAACTAGAAGTCATGGTGACAGATAGTAGAAGATAGAGACGTTGCCGGTTTGGTAAATTTTTGAAAGGATATACCATTACCATCATCAGAGAATGAATTCTAATTTTAATTGATTCACCTTGTAATTTGTATGCACATAATAAAGTTAAAAACGAAGCGAAAAACGTCAAACCATGAGACAGAAATGTTTTAGTTATGATGGAAACATCAGACAAAATTACAAAAAGAATTTTAAAATAAGTGTTTATGCTTTTATAAAAGTACCTATACTGAAAAGAAAATTATGATACGAAACTAGGACAAGAAATTTGTTATTATTCAAGAAACTTGAGAATGGAGGTATGTAAAGGGTTCTTTTTTTAGACGTGTGGTTTTTAAGAAGAAATAAAGCGCATATAATTTAATGTTATGGCCAAGAATTTAGCTTATTATAAAGATAAGGGTTTGCCATTATGTTTTAAAATTTATGTCGGACAAGTGACCGCCGTGGCTGGCTCGAATAAATTCCAGCCTAGAGGCCCAATTTTCGACAGCTCCAATTGTTACGCGCGATGGCGGATGGACTCATTCGGGTCTTCTTCGATACTCTGCTCCACAGCAGCAATAGCGTATTCGGTGCGCACTGTCTACGGCGGCGTCTCTGAAGATGCGTATTATCCACTAGAGTAAACGTGGTGGGAAACCGATCCATGGTTGCTCGAATTTATGCAATTTTGCGATTATGTCGACCGAATATTGGACGCAGCGCGCGATGCGAACCATTGTTTTGGTAATAAATTTGCAGATTTTGCAAACGTTGTTCAGGAGTAAGTTTATTAATTATGAAATGGCAAACCAACTTGAGCATAAATCAAGTGACAGCTGTCAAAATGACCAACTCCGAAAAAAGTATTGCCAGATTGAAAACCACACGTCTAAAAAAAAAACACCATTTATTTATAAAAAATTAGTTTTGGGTTTTCAAACAACTGAATTTTGTGATTTGAGCTTAAGAACATCTTGCGCAATTGCATTGCTCTGTTTGACTAGGCCCTAATTCCATGGGAGTTCGCGTTTTATTCCAATAAGGAAGTGATTCTACCCATGCTAATTTATATAATTTTTTAAAAGTAGGTACTGTTTATTTTCCCCCCCAGGGCCAGGGCCCTCCACACCATTTAATGGCGAACAATTGAATAAATACAGAATTAATAAATTGCACATTGTTGTCATTGCGTCCGCAAAGGTAAAATCAAATCATTGGAAGAATAATTTTACTTAGTTAACACAAATTGAACATATCGGTAACGGTAACTCACGTTACCATTCATTTTCGGATACCTATACGGATACGTTATCCGGCTGTTGTTTTCAAACATGTATGCTTAAAAGTAAATGTCAAGTTAACAAACAAGAAGATATTGACATAAAGTTATTCAAAACTACCTATACCAAAACTTAACATTACTGAAATTATTATAAAACGTTTTCAAATTAAAAATTTAGGTCGAAGCCTAAATCCTACATTTGACACATGTAGAATATTTTGCGTTCCTAATTTGAAAATTTAGAAAAAAATATATTTTTCTTCAATTGAATTTCATAGAATTTTCCAACCAGCCCAACCACATGACTTTTTTTTTTGATTCCGGATTCGATTTTCGGGCCTCCAATGGAAATTGACATACCTATGTACTATAAGTCTCAAATATTATTTCACTGTAAGACACTTGAGTTTAAGTTACTATGTCTATATTTTTGTTCTAGGTTCATATAATATTGTAGGTTCATATAATAATTGTCATCTTTATACAAAATAATTCATTGCAAATTTAGCAAATACATTCTTCTCAGAATCTAAGAAACCCCTACTTTTCTAATTAAATAAACTTCATGTCATTTAAAAGGTTTAAAAAGAAGATAGTTTCCTTTACAGCACTGACAAAGTGTTATACTATTTTTCATTTTCCATGGTTGGGTCTCCAAATTCTCCATTTTTAAAGATAAAATCTGAATTCATGGAATTCAATTTAATTTGACCTCCTTCGTTTTTGAAATATGTACATTGCCCAACCTCAAAAAGAAAAAGTATTTTAAAATAGACAAGTAAAAACAAAACTGCACAAAAAGTTCCTAAAAAGAGTTTAACCCATTCTATTCTATATATTTATCCTTTTCAAAACAAAATAGAAAAATAGCAGGTTGAAACAAAATTTTATTTTCACAAAGATATGGTGTATCGGTATATCACGCATGGAAAACTTATGAAAGCCAAATCAAGAAAAATGAAATATAAACACAAAAATAATGAGAACATTTTACTATCGTCAGCCGGAGCGACAAAGTGTGCTTTGCTGTAGTGAATAGTTTCACTTTTCACTATCACTATCTTTCCGTGTATTTTTAAAAAATATTTTTGTGGTCTGCTTCGTACATAATTAAATGAATAAAAATGATATCCTTTCTAGCTGTTGGTCCACCATATACAAAACTCGCTTTGGTAGTGAATTCTGTTTGGTTTACTCATAAACATTCCTGGTTTATTGGATTGTGCCAGATTGTGTGCAAAAAGGATTTATTTAGGCTGACAAAACGCGAACCGGGGGGTGTGCTAGATACTCTAGTTTTTTTTCTTTTTTCTCTTGTTTTGCTGTTTTACGATACTTCATTAAAAAACAAGAGATATTGCATCGAATATTTACACACACATGTGTCGGTAAAAAACTATCCGTTCCGCCCTAAACGGGGGGAAATAAACCTTGAATTAACCTTTTGTCGCATCTTATGCAAAACACTGTATAATATTAAAACCAGATGGTTTTAAGCAGTACAGGACATGTAAATACTACATATATAACCATTTAGTTTTTTTAATTTTTATTGGAGATATATGTAGGAGGTTCCAAGTCCTTTAAATAGAACTTGTGTGCTGCATTTGCCATCTTTGTACCATTTTATGCAAAGTTCAATTGAAAACTAAAGATCCTAGAAGGACGTTAATCACTTTTAAGACTCGGTCACACTTCATCAGCTCACCAACACCTGCTAAATAATAAGAAATTGGCCAATATGCAATGCACCTCCTGCAATACAACGTTAAGTATCCCACATTTACTGGAAAATTGGCAAATCAAAACCCATTATAGAATCTACTTTTTAAAACATATCAACGTTCCCATTATTTCAATTATTTACTTAATTTTTCCTTCGGGCTATTTCTTTCTTACACCATTTCCATTCGAGAACAAGCTGCACCAACTTAATGTTGTATGTATGCCTGGCTCAGATGGTCTCCCTAACATTTTTTAAAAAAATGCTCTTCCGCTCTTTTTCTTCCCCTCTCAAAAATCTTAGTTGTATCCCTTTTTGAAGGAGAATTTCTTCAGATACACAAAAAGGGTCCTAAGTGCGATGTGATAAGCTATATAGCCAAACTTTCACATATTCCTAAGATCTTCGAAAGTATTTTGTATGAAATCTTAAGATTTCGCTGTAAATCTTTCATATCCCTTAGACAGCTTTGTCAAATGTAGGCCCACAACTACTAACCTTGTTGAATTTGTATCCTTTACCCTCTCAGCCCTAGAGGACGGAAAGGAAGTCGATGTTGTCTCAACCGACATTAATAAGGCCTTTGATAAAATTTCCCACAGACTAATAGTTTTTAAACTTTATGGATTTCCTCTTACAAATTAAAATGTTTGTTTCAGAAGAGTCCTCTTCAACCCCTTCTAAGCTACCTCCGGGGTCCCCCAAAGCAGCCACTTAGGTTTCCTTCTTTTTAGTCTAACCATTCATTATATTGACATGGTTATTAAATATTCTCATATCTCACTCTACGCTGACGATGCTAAGTTTTTCAAGATTATTTCTTCCACACATAATTTTACTCTTTTCAACAAGACCTCGACAGTTTCTGAGTCTGCTGATTCAAAAATAGCTTGGAGCTAAATTGCCAAATGTCATTCAATCGCCTTTTCACGTAAACGCATCAAACTCAGCTTGGTGTCGACTGGAAACCTTGGTATCTTGGTTGGTATCTTGTCTGACTGAGAGCTTAACTTTCTAACACATATCGACGACATAATTCCTAAAGCCATCTCAGCACTTGTCTTAGTGAAACGTTGGTCCAAACAATTTTCTGACCCTACGTGATAGATTATTTTACATAATCCTTGTTCGCTCACTCCTCGAATATGCCTGTCAAGTACACACATCTCAAGAATTGCGGCTATTTAACGTCATTTCCTACAATTTGCCCTTCGTGGTCTGTCCTGGAATGATCCGACCGTCTCCAACTAATTAACTTAAATTCCCTGGAAAAACTAAGAGAAATTTACTGACATCCTTTTCGTTCATCGACTTCTTTCTGGTTCCATTGACTGCACAATTCTTTACAAATCTATGTTTTTAACACAAACAAACCCCCGTAATCTAAGAAATCCGTTCCTCTTATATCTATTCCTATAGACACCGCACAATGAACCTATTAATCGTATGCTGAGGAGGATTAATGAGAACTTCAACTGTTTCGAATTTAGCCTCAGATCAACCTGTCTAAAATTCCCGTCTTCTCAATCACCCCTCTATCTCATCCTAAATGTTATTTTTAAGTTAGTTTAAGTTCTTAGTTTTTAAATTATATATTAAATTAGCTTGTATTAAGCCGAATAAATGAGGTATTTGTCCCACCAAAATTAAAATACCTACGACCATCTATTTTGTACCTATTTTCTCAACTGAACACGAATAAATGGATTATTTAATAAAGTTTCATGTGTTTTGTTGAAAATTGAATATATAATTTGAAAATGTTGTAATCCTAAGTGGGACTACTTATAGGATTACTACATTTTCAATTTTAATGAAGGCAACGCAAAAGGAATGAAAATTTAAGTTAGCACTGGCTTAAAAAAAATACCCGTTACATTTATAAACTCGACTTATAATTGTTTCAACCAAATTTAATGCATGAATTATTTAGTATCAATCAAAGAGCTACAACGATATTACATACAAATGATCAGGTTGTCCAAATTCACATGTCTATATACATATGTATGTAATTTCTATCAAACTTTGTTCTCTGCTAAAAAAGAGATCTTAATCACCGGGAAACGACTCCTGCACTGCTAAAATATGCCAGGCAAGCAAACATCACGAAAACAAACACAAATCAATTAATAAATTATTCTCAATCATGGCGCTAACTAAATGGAAAATTAATTTTCTTCTATGCTGCTCAAAGCAGTTTTCTCTATTCATACAAGGGTCAAGACAATACCACTATTATCAGGAGGATGAAAGAAAACCAAAGCTAAATAAAACCTTGCACCTCGTTTCGAAATCAATTACCCTTGCTCATGTGATGTACATTAATAGGTACCTTACCTACCTATATACAGTTATGTATAGCCACACGCATACTTTCCAATACACTAACTTTTAGCTAAATCAAGATAAGCGAATTTCCTACAAAGCAGTTTTGCAATAAAATCAAATTTAACACAATATCCTGGGTGAAAGCCCACATTCTATACATCAAGCCACCCTATCTCTATTATACATTATGTATATCCTGTCATAGTAACACAGTAGTTTATCCTATACCGAAAATAGCTTTCCATAAATCCTTAGAAATTTTACTTCTTAGGTATAGCATGTAAGATTTTGTGCGGGTTTTGACATTGTCTGCATGAGATTGTTTGGTCATGTATTTACACCAGGCACAATTTATTCTATTTAAGATACGTACATATGTATACATATAATTATGTATACTTATAAATTATAATATGTTATAGTGACATGGTTGGATATGGTTGACTAAAGACAAAGTAAAGTACAGTTTTGTATACACTTTTCATGCATATTCGTGACACCTTTAATTATTATTATTTATCATTGAAATAGCGTGAGTCTATCTTTATTAATTGTCAACAAAATGAAATGCGAAATCGTCTAGATTTATAACTTGAGTTCCAATGGTCAGATCTTCATCATAAGGGCAGAATTAATTCATCAAAGCTACTGCAACGGGAAAATTGATTAGGTTAATCTAACTTGAGTTCTAACGGGTGAATTTTAAAGTAGAGTAAATGTCTTTAAATGTAAATAAATGTAGTGTAGTAGCTGGTGGAGTAATAGTTGGTGCGCACGACTGTTATTCTGGAGGTCTTTGGTTTCAATTCAGAGCCTCGTCCACTTACATAGATAAAGCGGCTACTACCTCTTGCGAAGAAGTGACAATTCCTTTAAGAGTATATCTCATGTCATGAATAAGTGCCTCTCTCCTTAGCTGTTTAGATTCCGCAGAAAATTGTTGTAGGTGTCCTCCATTCCTGCAAAGAAACAACACGCACGCAGGAATGGTTGAGCGTTGTAAGTCGATTATAAAAAGTTTGGTGGCAAAATTTGAGTCGACCCATTCAGTGAACAATAAGCCAACGCCCTTGCTAATTGTTCACTGAATTTGTCGACTCAAATTATTAAGTATTAAACAACTATTATTCAAATTTCGTTAAACAGCGTCTTTCACATGAGGAAACTGACTTTCTAGCAATTTTCTAAGTTCTTAGGAGAGAATGGCATGAAGTAAGGGGAGTGGACAAAATCTTCAAAAATTTGAGGGAACCCAAAAATCTCCTAAGATTTGGTTTCTTTGTATTAAATGCACAAGAAAATCTCTTCTTAATCAAAATCTAAAGAAATCATAAGAAGAAATCATATCAGCAACTTGAATCTATCGTGTTCATGTTCAAAGGGAATTACATCGAACAAGTGTGAATCAAGCCCTTAAACTTTTAAAACTTAACGCTAAGTATACAGTTCATCTACAAAAAATAAACTTAAATAAACTAAATGATTTTTACTTCCTATTCAAAATAATGACATAAGAATATTTGATAATTATTATGGCGTTCACATTGGACTGGACTCATCCGATTTTTTTTGACGTGAATCCAACTTGTTTTGTTCAGAGAAAAACTAATATGAACACATCGGACTTACTTTGACGTTTAGCAGTCGTTAAAACAAAACAAAAATCTGTGCAGTTTGAAAGATTAATTACAAATTTTCCACTTACAAAATGTAAATGTTCTTTAATAAATATGTTTTCAATTGAAAAAAAATTGGATTCTGTAAGATTAAAGTGCCAAAGATAAATCACAGACAGAGAAAACGGATGTCACAAAAGAAAACGTCAAAAAATCCACTGATTTTTAAAAAAATTAAAAAATCCTGCCTTTCCTGGTCTCTGTCTCACCATGAGTAGAAGTGAGCCAAAGCACAGAGACGTCAAAAAAAATCGGAGGAGTCAGTCCAATGTGAACACTGTCTATGAGAGCAAGACATTGCTACAGTTGTAGATTATATTTCTTTTCATAATAATTATCAAGGAGAACCCGATTTTAACCAGGGGTCCCGCAAATTTGATCTTTGCACACACCTTATTTTGGTCTAGCGCCGCGCCGCCTTTGTTCTGAATAACTTATGTGATAGCACCTTAAGCCATACAGAATATATTTGCAAACCTAGACTAATTAAAGGTTAACCGAAACAATAGATGTCCGAAACTTGTCTTATACAAAAGCAATAAAACAAAAGGCAAATTGAAAACGATCCTGGAAACGAATATGCGTAAATAAATGTGAACGCATTTATGTATATAGAATTAATTAAATATTCAACAAGAATTATCACATTTATTTAAATACTTCTGGTATCCAGTTACGTACTTGTTACAGAAACTATTAAGAAACACTTAACAATAAGTCTTCGGCGATTATAACAATTGTTTTACAGCTCTTTCAACAACTTCGAGGCATGAGTATTTTGAAATACACATCCGACGGTAAGCGATGACGCTTGTTATGAACTGTTCGTTTCCAACGAAGCAGACCGCAATGTGAATACTCTTGTCAGTCACAGAACTTTTAACGCTATAGGTGGGAATTAACCGAATCAACTTACGGAAGAGTGTCAACGCAAATGCTCCTGAACCTCGTTTAGCACGACCATAACAATTATCAGAAAAGAGACCTCACGACGTCAGCTCAGTAATTTGCCATTCCAGAAAGTTCTGCAAAAACGCCTGTCTTTTCGATTCCATGTGGCTCCTTCAATGAGAATCCAGGTCCAGGTTGGTGTGGAATTATGGAAACCATAAGTCCATAACCCAAGTTTTTGCGAAGACGTCAGCAGTTATTCAATATTTCGGCTAACTGTCTGAACAGGATATAGAATGATGCAAAGTGTCGTAAGTAATTTTTTGTACCTGTCCACAATACCACAATGCAGCCGACCACGGTTTCCAGTTTGGTCATTTGTGACCAAATTTGGTCATTATTTTTTGACTTGTTCATATTGTCATTTTTTATTCCACTTAGTCATTTTTTTAAGATGGAAAAAGAAACTCGGCTTTAATTTTGATGCGACCTAAAGCTTCAAGATGAAAAAAAGAGCCATATCGTTTGGACTGCAAAGATTTTTTTTAAATATCGATTTTATAAACATATTGGGGTATATTCATAGTCACTTTTAAACTCCAGTTTATCTTGGATCTGGGCTTATCCTATTTAAATAACATTGAATAAACCCCAGTCTAAGATAAACTGGAGTTTAAAAGTGACTATGTGAATATGCCCCATTATATTTGCTTTTATTATGCTTATACTGTGATCTCATTTTAAAATGCTGTGAAAAGTTAATATTTTTATGTTTCCTTATTTATGATTCGTTACTTTTATTTATTTATGATAATCTAATTTAATTAAGTTTATTAGGTACCTACTTTGTGAATTTGTTTGTAGGTACCTACCTGTTTTTTTTTTTTTTATTATTAATAAAAAATAATAAGAGGATTCATGATGCAACGTCGTAAAACACTAGATTAGTTTATCTTTTGGATAAGTTTATCTTTTGAAATGAACTATCAAGTTTTGTATGGGAAACAGTTTACGCAAATTGGATACAATTATCTAAGGATTTTGCTGCGGAAACTTATACAAATCTATTTGGATAAACTTATACAAACATCGTTGTGACTTTTAGAATTAGACGTGTATCTAGAATTCTCAGCCATAACCATGGTTAGTGTTAGATCTTCTAAAATTGCATCCTCTTTTTCTTTCTGTTTATCTATTGTTAAAAGTTAATTAGAAGGATTTTACTTTTTAACAGAAAATGCACAAACCATGATTTTTTCCGAATAGTTCTAAAATGAGAAAATCATTAAAGTCAAATTGTTCATATAATTGCAAAAATTTCAGTTTTTTGCTTATTTTTGCTACTTTCTTAAATTTTTTCTGGATATAATTTTTTGAACAAATAAATTCACGTATAAACTTTTGCGTAAACTTATCTTTTTACACAATTGGTAAACTTATCTCGTTGCATGAATACAGTTAATATGTTATGTGTAATATGAAGAATATGTTGAAATAAATTTGATGAATTCATTGTTCTGTGCTTACAAATATTTCGGGCTTAAATTATTTTGGTCATTTTTAGGTACAGTTGGTCATTTTTATTTTTAATTTTGAACACAAACTTTATTATCAAGTGGCAACCGTGGCTCCGACTGCAACTACCTTGCGTTGTGTTTGTAACATTGAAACTTTTAGTCCGACTGCAGTTGCAGTTGCATCTCCATCTGCATTGTGTTCAGTTGATGCAGTAAAGAGAAAAGCAAATGATGGTTCCCTAACGTGCACGCCGGAGGACATTTCAACTACGCCAAATACGAGCATATATGCTTTCCTCCAGGAAATGTTGAAGATACGTATAAGAAATCATAACCCCGTCGGATACCTAACAAATTGACTTAAACTCGAATTTGCCTCTTATTTTACTTTGTTGGAGTCACTAAAATCAATGTAGCTGATAAATAGAATCTTATACTCATTTAATTTGTGTTTTCTTGATTTTGGCGGTTAAAGCCCGTAAATTTAATGCCTAAATGACCTCTCTAGGGCAATTGAAACCTATATAATATTGCCAAAAACAAAAAAATTCAAGATGGCGGCGCGGCGGTTTAAATTAAGAGCATGGTTGTGATGAATATGCACCAAATCAGCCTGTAAAAAATGTTGACTCTGTCAAAAACTAATTGCAATATTTTTGATTTCACTATGGAACCACCCCATGACTGACAAACAAAAAATATAAATATAGATGTTTTGTGCTTTATTATGCAACTAAATTATAGGAACATTTTATTAGTGTAACATATATACATAGGTATGCAAAGCATACATTAAATCTTAAAAATATTATGCCACTTGAGTTATGGATGGGTTTGGCAGTTTATAAATGCATTAGGCAGAAAAGAAAGAAGGAAGATCCTCTCAAATTTCTACTTTGATATTTCACTCATATCCCTTCTTATATTCATTACTTCGGATTTGGACTACCACCCGCTTCGTTCATAATAATAAGAGTGCTTTCTATTGAATAATAAAAAAGACTTTTTATGTCTGTTATCGTTGAGGGTAATCCACTTAATTCAAATACGAGCTAAAAATGCTCCACAGAGTTTCACATTTCAAAGGATTTTTGAAGAACAGCTATGCTATCAACCCACACTATATTATTACAATTTCGTGGTAATTGGGTCCATTCGGTGCACGATGTTGTATGCCAAAACGAACGTAGCAAAAGAAAGCTCCTTAGAGAAAATGGCAATAACGCCAACGATGGTGTATTCCAAAGATGACCATCAATAGCACACTGACTCTCCTGCCAAACTCCAAACAAACCAACAAAAAAATAAGACGAAAAAATTGTAGTAATCGAAAATATTCTTTTACTATTCCCTACATACAGGAAACCTATTCATATCATAATCATTTGATTTTCGGGGAATGGTTCCTATCAACTAACGGCTTAATGAACCGTTCTGCTGTCAGAAAATAAAACAAGAAAAGCTAGAAGAAGGGATGGTATAGACGAAAGTTTTTACCCACAACTTGCCATCCCCCACATAACCGATTCCATAAGACGAAATAAAAACTGATTACAATTCCTTTTGTTTTGGCTTTATCAAGGATCCTTTCACAAGCTATTGGGCTAAAGAATTCCCACCGAAGTAATCAAGGAGCGAGAAATTTCATTCTTTTATCTTTTGTCTGTGATTTTCACCATCCATGAAGCTGGTACCTACTTACCTACACTCCACGTCCCTTGATTTTTTGTACCTAGAATACAACACTTCGAAGGTAGACATTATGCCTTTTGGAATAATTCAGCTGATTAAGAAATATATTCATTACTAGTTGGCCCGTCTGGCTTCGCACGGGTAGACAAACGTAAGCTTCGCATAAAAATTTAAAAAAAAAATTATATAAATATTTAAGGTACTTTTTGTAATAGACGTTGCCCTGTCTTAGCTATGCATATTCAATTCGAACTGGAATAAATAATAAAAAAAAAAAATTTCGGAAAAATATTGTTTATTGCAATGCTTTTTGATACACAATGTTAGTTTAATTTTCTTGAGCGTAAAAATATAATGTTGATGGCTTTCTGACACGGGAACAGGTGACATACAATTGGCCATGTGAAAAACATGGATTTGCAAGATTGATGCCACAAACACTTAACCGACTGCCCTAACGATGCAAGCCGCACTGGAAATTGTAATCGTTTAAATTCGAATGGTATTTTGTTCGGAATCATTGGGATGCGTGGAATCAAAACGTTTTCGGCTTTGTACTTCCCTTTCAAAATTGTGTCTTCAATGACGTTTATCATTAATTTCTTCACCGAAAGCTGGGTGCCATTACAATGACGTGGCTGGTCTATGTTCCGCAACATAATAATTACCGATCCGATTACGTTGGATAGTTGACAAAGTTTATTAACCTTTATACCTATTAACCTATTTATACCTATGTCACCAATTCGCCAGCTATCTTATTTTGAATCGAAACATTAATTTCGTTGATATCAACGTTTTTTGAAGCCAATATAACACGTTCGCTCAACCAAATATGATTTTTCATTTTTGTAATGTTGAGCAATGTATGGGACTCAACTTGAGTGCTGAATGAGCTGTTCGACCGCCTTCCAATAACGTACCTGCAATTCTGTCATAAAACTAGTTTTGAAAAAGTCAATAATATGGTTGTTAGACCTTAGACTTAAGAAGTGAAATTCATCATTTGCTTTATTCGTCTATATGTATTTCGGATTTAGTTTCGAAGAATTTTGCTCAACACAAAATATTGAAAACAAAATGTCACGATAATTCAAATCCCAACTTTATCAATACTAATTATGTATAATTGTGTGAACAACGTCATGAATGATTTGACCTTAAAACTGACAACAAGATTAGATACTTAATTGTGCTAGATCCTTTTGAAATCGCCAAAGATGAAATTCCGACTATAATGCCTTTACATAAAAATTTCCCATTTTATTGCGAACAAAAAAATTGCGTGGAACATGTCGGCTGTACCTCGAAATCTCACACGATTACAACAACAAAAAACAAATCGATGCGGACTAAGAACGTCAAAATGAGTCGTATGTGTCCACGTAGGTTGGGTATGAACAAAAGATACATGTTGGATTCACGTCGAAGGAGTGAGTCCAAGCGAACACCGTCAAGTGAATACAATGGAGCTGCAGCCGCTAACGTGATTCAGGGAGTTAAATATTATTGAATTTCTTCCAACCAAAAAATCGAGTCTGTTAAGAAAAAAATAGAATTGTTAAGAAAAAATATCAATTTTTCTTAAAAAATAAAATCTTTAATTTTTACCAACGCTTACACGTATTTGAACACACACAAGGAAGATTTGACATTTCTCATACTCATGAAGTTGAGAGTTTTTTGTATCGCGTAAAAAGAAAAAATATTCAAGAGTGTTTAATTCCAGAATTTCAAATGCAAATACAAATAAATAAAGAAAAATTTGCATTGGAATTAAAAATATCAGAGTTTGGATTCCAAATCTTTGAAGACGATTAATTAATAAGGCGAACACCGACGGCGGCGCCGGTGTGTTCCTTGGCGGATTTTAAGAAGTCCGTTTTTCGAATTCCTGCTTCTTTTTATTATTGAATTGTAAATTTTTGTTACTTGGATAAACCCACAATTGTTTTGCAACTATTCACTGAAATAAATATTTATTTAATCTTATAAAAGGGACATGGTAAATTAAATGCACTTTGAAATATTTATTGTGAATTTGTAGGTGCACTATATATTTTGTGCTAAAATTTCTGTCAAATAGCACACTCACCATCTCATACAAAAATAATCGATATCAAATTGTTGAAAGGGATTCAACATTTTTTAATAAACAGAACACGCGTCCTGACGCGCGTATTGTGTAACGTCAAATTAATTTTTTTTTTTTTTTTCAAATAGACGTCAAAACTTGGGCGCTTTTCCGCATAATGTAATCTTCAATAGGAGTAACAAAAACAGTTATACCTTCATTGTAGGGACTATGGGGCTATCCATTGTGTTATAGAGATCAGTGGGTGGGCGCTACCTATGTTAAACACGAATAACTTTTTTACTTATATACCTACATTTTTTATTTTTTTTATTATGTTTTAGACATAAAGATTTTGAGATTTAATTTTGGAATACCTACTAAACGAACGCACAGCGAACAGAAACTATCCAATTATTATTGGAAAATGTTCAGTCAGTAAATATTTCAACAGCTGCGACAATTCGTCCTGTCGTTACCAGACTTCAGATATAGTTATATGACCGATAGAGATGTGAGTAGTAAGGTCAGATCTTGATATAGGTAGCATAGACGGTCGGCCGAAAACATCCAGGTCGTTCGTGAAAGTTTTGCAGCTGGTTCTGAAACATCGAGACGGAGACGTTCAACACAGTTATACCGTATGGAACGATTTTGAAGAAAGATCTGAACCAGTACCCTAACAAAATTCCAGTTGGTCCAAAAGAACAATCCTGGTGAAGTGGTGACCCAGAATAACGTTTAGAGTAGTTCAGAGGTGTTTACATTTACAAAAGAAGGGGTTATTTGGCCAACTCTGTATTTTTGCACAAAAAGTAAACTAATCCAAAACATGTATTTTAATTAAATTTAACATTAAAAAAAAAACAATTATTTTTCAATCTAAATTCCGTTTTGTTAAATCTTAGGAAGTAGTAACATAGATTTCGCGTGAAATTTATTTAGTGGAATGGCAAGTGCTACATCAATGGCGTCGGCTCGCGAGTCGCGACCCAATTTGTTTTAAGCTTAACACCGTTTTTGAAAACATTATAGGGAAGAAAAGCTAAAATCCCGTCTTATATGAATTATTAGATTGTACTTTGTTTCCTGGCACCGAAAACTAAAAAAGTATCCTAGTTACTTGTTGCAGTCAAATAATTTTAAAACAGTTAGTAATCTATGATTGTTTTTTTATGAAATTATGAAATAAGGCCCCAATTGTTAAAATAAAAAAACTTCACAACTGGATTGCAAGAACTTCTTCTTGGGGATGCCTACAAATTTAAAGATAGATATTATATGATACAATAATATTAAAAAAAAATTCAAAGAAGCATGAAACTCGTTCTTTAAATTGCTAAAACAAGTCCTAAGAAAATTTATAATTTTAAAATAAAAATATTTACAGGGTGATTCAGAATCTGCTGCTGAAATATGAAGTTTTAATTAAGGTGGTTAACATAATTGGTATATTTAATTCTAAAAAGGTCGAAAGTCAATTTATGAAGTAATTTGAGTGTAGTTTAAGTGAAACAGTGGGGAAAAAGAAAACAAACTAATTGGAGTGAAACAGTGGGGAAAAAATCAGTTTTTGTTTTTTTTTTTTAATTACTTGATTTTTTATTTATAAGAAGTTACATTTATAAAGTATTTTATTGATAGATTACAATTCAAAAAGTAGAAAAACAAAAATTTACATACCAACATTAAATTTCTTGGAAACTATCAGCTAAGTCGGGGGTAATGCGTACAAAACTTATCATTTCCTGTGAGTATTGTGCTTTTAGATCTTTTTGGTTTCTTACATGCCCTCAGGAAGAAATAAGTGGATCGGATGAGTTTGATAGCATGTTAAATAGGTCTTCGTTCTGCCGAATTCTTGAAACTTAACACGTATTTTGATATCTGCATTTCTAGTAGTCTTTATTTTTGGACTCCTGAGCTTCTTCTGACAATTCTCCAAGTGGTAGAGATTGGTATTCGATGATATTTTAACTATGAACCAAAATTTTAAGAAGAGTTGTTTTTCAGGGTACTTTTGTTTCAATAACTCTGCGGTTTTATTGGTGTACTCTCCAAATTTAACTGTATTCTCTACTTTCCTGCTATTCAAAACATTAAGTATTATTTTGATCCTAGTTATAAGCTCTTCATTGACTCCAGTTATTCGAGCGGTTGCCTCAGATTGTTCAAAAATCTCCTTGAAGTGTTTCCACCATTTCTATTTCCAAATCTTTTCTTTGGTTTATCTACGTCAAGTCCAAGCTCATTTGTTCGGTTTTGATGTGGAGAGATGAAGAAGCCATTCCTCATTTTTGTTTATAAAATTTAATCTCGATCTATGGGCTGCGACGCATTTTTTATTAATGTTATAATAAAAGCTTTTTAATATTGCTTCATTTTCCGGTAAATTTTCACCCGATAGTTGGTATTCACTTATTACGGCAAAAAAGAACTCTTCAAGACTCTCAACTTTGACAAAAAGTTCAAACAAAATATTGTATGGTATATCCATTTTAAATAATTTTTCGTTACCCAACTGCTCGATCGCTCGATCACGTTTTCAATGATAATTTCGTCCCAATTTTTAATCTTTTTATACCATAAAACTAAATACATACCTGCACTAAAAATATTCAATTTTATGACATCCTAATAAAGTAATCTGTTTACCTATAAGAATTCAATCTTTAAAAAAAAAATTCTAATCCAATTAAAAACTCTTATCCATCAAACTACCTGACAATAATTAATCATACCCGAAATCAAAAACATTCATAAATACTTAAAAGTTATTAGGGGCCACAAGAAAAAAGCTATAAAACCGTTTTAAAAACTTAGGTATGTTTTTCCTTCTAAATTACAAAACCATTTTATTTTAAACCAACACTCATACCTGCAAAACAAAGAAAAAGTATTTTTCATGATATTTTTTCTGCACCTGACAAAAAAAAACTCAGAAAAAATTACTGACTTCATCAATTCAAATCGCTCTAGCTCAGCTCTATGCAACTTTATGCAGCTGAGTTTTTGGTTTTATATGAAGATATATATAGGGATTTAACATCTTTCGAACTTGGCTTGATTATGTTTGAACCTTTTTTTTTCTACTCAGTGTAACGTCGAAAAAGCGTGCAAAAATGGGTGTTTCAAAAAACATTAAATTAAGCAGTTTAAAAAAAATTATCATTTTCTGATTATAGCAATAAACACATATATCAAGTCATAATAACAAAAAAAAGTTTTATTTACATTTTTTTCCTAGTTTTTACACTTGAAACTTAAAAAAATTAAAAATAATTGTTTTTTTCTCACCATACAAATTTGTCGATTTTGACGCGCTCTACAAGCCAAACCATTTATACAAATGAAATAATTTGTTAATTCAAAAAATGTAAATTTTTCATTATTAACCCACCGGAAAAATGAATTTCGCAAGCATTTTTGCCTAAACGGGCCACTGTGCGCCGCCTAAATTCCTGAAAAAATATAAATTTATTCCAACAAAATTACAAAATCGTTTCTTAAAAAATATGCACGACTTTATCGCATGAAATTGCTCTTGGAGTTAACAACTGTGTGTAAGTGTAACCAATCACTTCCCAGCAAACATTTTAATTCAAAATTGAATCATAAATAAATCACAAAATTGAAGAACCTGACCGGAAAAGAATTCACTTATGATGCAATTTGAATTCTTTTACCTGGGCACTTGGACACCGATATGAATCGCTTTTGTGAATGATTTATGATCTTCATTTAAACTTAATTTAAATGAATGTATATAAGAGTCTATAAAATTATTTCTTTATCTTTTCTGAATCATAAATATGATTGCATTATGATTCATTTAAATGAAGGTATTTACTCATCATCCCTTCTCTTAAATGAACATTCACAATTAATTCACTTTATTGGAATCATTTTTGGTGAAGAAAATCTGAACCTTCAGAAAAATGTTTGCTGGGTTGAAGATGCTTGATGTGTACACATATTTAACGAGAAAATATTAAAAAGAGTCAGAAGTAAACACTAAAAAATTAATTTTTGTTTGATATTTTTTTGTTAACAAATCAATGTTTTCCAAAATGTATATAAATACAATATTGTTTAAACTATTGAAAAGCACCAATCAGTCGAATCATCAAAAAGATATACCTACTTGAATATTCCAAAAAAAAAAACAATTTCTCAAAAAACGTTGAATACCCAATTCCGTTATGTGAATTTTTTGAGAAAAACATGAAATGCAGTTTTCTTCCAATTGACTTGGTTATTACCGGTACAAAGTTTAATCAAATTCGTTAGAGCCGTTTTTGAGAAAATTAGATAAAAAAACAAAAATCTTATATGGCAGCTACCCGTTCTAAATGAGCTAAAACAAAAATTCGAATTCTTCCTCTAGGGAATCACATACAAATGCTGAAATGAAACCCACTTTTTTGGAATTCTCGATTATCGTAGTGTTAGTTTTGATTAGCACTCTTGCCCTATAGATCAAGTAAAAATAATTTTAAATCACATGTGACATACGATAGATAGTCGCAAAAAAATTTCACGAGACTTGGATACCTAAGTTATAGATTGTCAAACTTTGCGTCGATGCCAATCTTATGATCAGGTTTTGGCATTATTTTAACTATATTATCATAGCCTTTTAGTCAAATCAGCATGAAGCCCTCGAGTTTTTGTACCAACATTTTGTACTTTAATATCCTGCGTTAGGCGACAGTTATAGCTTTCATTGAAACTCATCATTTAAAATCTTAATGTTTGGTTTTTAGCGACTTAAAAAGCAAAATCAGTGTATGTTTTAATGCTAATATGAAGGTGGTGACTTAATTATTAATTCTTGCTAAACAAAAATTTCGTAACTAAGATTAAATGTCTAAGATTAAATACAAAATTGCGAACTCAACCAAGTGACGCGGAGTGTAAAACAAAAACAATATTAGTAATTGGAATGGATATGGAAAGGGGAGTAGACAGTTGGAAAAGTCAAGTAATTCGAAATAGGATTCCCAAATGAAAAAATCAAAAAATTTCATGGAACAACTCAAGACCACCGAACGTAATGAAAACGCTTTCGTATAGACAATCTCCTTCCTTCTTCGGTTCGTATTCAGCGGAATATGAAATATTTATTTTAATTTCTTTGATGCATCTCTCTTCAAGTTTCAAAGACGATGAAATCTTCCTCCAGGATCTTCTTAGTTTTTCCTATTTGTACTTGAATCCTTCTTAGCTTTATGATGTAAAAAATTGTATAATGGAACAATTGTGGCTCCCATTAGAGATGATTTTTCTTTGTGAAAAAGAAGAAAGTTTGAAGACGCAAGGGGGCGTGCGACTCTAACAGTACGTGTTTTGCCTTCGCGATGAGCGTGATTGAGCATTTTGTGTTTGTGGATTATGGTCATCGTTTATATAATGCATAATTATGATTATAAGAGATAGATGCTTTTTTCGAATGCAATCACTGTGAAACGGCGACACGACGTGGCTCGCGTTAGAAAGAACAGGAGAGTGAAAGTGATAGAGGGTATAATTAAAAGAGGAACGATAGAAAAATTGTAAAAATAGAATAAGAGTGATTACTTCCTCAAGCTTCATTATTTTTTTATATTAAAGACTTTTATTCAAAACAATTCTTTCTAAGAGTAGATATACCTACCTACTAAAAAAACACTTTAAGTGGGCAATGTAGAGTAGGTACAATACTTCTTGCTGTTGCTGGACATCGTTGAGCTTTTTTACTTGCGAATATATACATAGGTACTATATGGCAAGTTATGAATTCGTACAAAAAATCGGACTAGAGATTTTGATCAAACGATGATAGGGAAGACGAAAAATGTGGGTCTCGCAAAAACGTCCGTCTTTCTGTCTGTCTATCTGTTCGACTACAGCCTAGACGGATGGGTCGATTTTCTTTTAACTTGGTACCTAGCGTTTTTTGGACACTCCCCCCACCCATTTTTTCCGAAACTAACAGTAGCTGTCATACAAAATTCTTGGCCAAAAAGGATTTTTATCAAAATTTGAATAGTTATAAGTTGCCGTTAAATAAAAAAAATGGTTCCGAAAAATGGTTATTAATGGTACCTTCCAAAAATCCATTTTTTCGATTTTCGCTTTTCTCGAAAAGTGTTCAACTGATCCTAATCAATTTTTTTATGAAGAATTATTGACAGAAATATTTTTTGGATTTTTTTTTGAAAACTCAATATTTCAAAAACCACTCTGTCGATTTGTATTAAACTTGGCAAAAGCAGTTTTTTAACTTTGTCTAGAAGATTTTTGACAAAAATTATTCTAATACCCAATAATAACGGTGCCTCCCATACAAATGTTTAAAAACCGTTAAGACAAAATATTTTTTTTTCTCAAAAACGACTCCTACGATTTTGTTAAATTTTTTTTGGGTGTTGAAATTAGTCTACCATTTAAATGTTTTAAATTCTATATTTTACGTTTATTAACAGTACCTCTCATAGAATGTTTTTTTTTTTTTTTGATTTTCGACTATCTCAATATTTGATTAACCGAAAAAAAACTAGATTTTGTAAGAAGAAGGTTGTAATAAATATAATTGAAAGTGCGAACCAAAATTTTCTAAAAAATGGTTTTTGGATTTAAAAGAAAAATTCAAAATTATTTTTTCAAAATTCGATATTTCAAAAACGGGTAGCAGATTTTTTTGTGAAGTTCAATTTTTAACTCAACAGTAATAAATACTTAAAACTGGCGTACCAATTTTTTTTCTCAAAAATGTTAACGAAATTTTATTCATAAAAAATTAATTATTTTTAAAACCGCTCCTACGATATTCAAATTTTTTTCTCATAAATTAAGATTTATATAAGAAATCAGATGGTGTACATCTCGTTGGGTTAAAACAGATTCAAAGTTTTTTAATCAATTTCTTTAAAATGGATAAAATATAGACTCCCATAGCTAATTTATTTCAGCTATAGAACCACAATGTGATCGCACATATGCAAGAGCAAGTTCGTGCGACCCAGTCGTGCATATTTTTTTTTAGAAATATCAGGTGGTCAACGTTGTGCAATTTAGATATTTATTATTTATTCTATTTTTTCACAGGAAATAACTCGTCCCAAAAACGGTATCTATCCAAAAAGGGTTCACTTCCAAGTGTCACATTTTTATCGTTGTACATTGTGTAGACGTGTTTTCTATTCGAAGGCAACCACTTAATTCCAGATTCATCGCAAGGAATGCTTTAAAACAAAAATCATTTTACTTACAAACGATTTTATATTTGGCAGATATAACTTACCCATTTAGGGCAAAACTTGCCCACCATCTTGTTATCCTCTCTACCATAAATATTTCTGGATCATGAAGTTCAATTTTCTTTGGGAACCATTTAGTGCCCAGAATATATTGTAAATCATCTGCATGACCAATGCCTGCAAGAAACATTAATGCACAACACATTAAGTCACAAACATATAATAAAAAATAAACAATTGGTAAAAACAAATCTTATTAATTTCAATTTCTACATACCTAAGCACTTCAAGACAGTTCACGCAGTACAAAAACTAGCAAAAACGAATTGAACTAAGTTGAACTTTAAGGGCCAGTTTCACAGTCAGAAGAGTGGCACTTAAGTAACCAATGTGAAAGATTAAAGGCGCAATGTCACAATGCACACTTACCTGAAGAAGTGGCACTTAAGTTTCCGACGTTAGTGACTTAAGTTCCACTTATGCTTGCTATGAAACTTAGCCTAAAGTCCTAATATGGGAAACATAAGTGCTACTTATTCCGGTTAGTGTCGACTGTGAAACTGGCCCTAAATCAGCAATCGGATCTAAGTTGAAAATATAAACTCCTTTTAATCTTTGATACCTTACCTCTAGGTTTGTCGTTTTCATCAAGGAGCAAACTGAACCGCCCGAGAAAGTCAAAACGATAGTAGAAAACATCTACATATTTTCGAGCCAACTCCACAAGCCTATGAACACCATGATTAATAATGGCATCGGAAAATATTACACCGAAATTAGTAAAAGGTTGATCCTGGATTTTCTTTTCCTTCAAATAAAACTTCTTAATTCTCTCACTTTTCTCCTGTGCCTTGTCGTTTGGATCAAATATAAAAAGTTGCGGAGCATATTTATCGAAATTTAAGCTTATGTCATTCAAAAGTCCAGTGTTATTTTCTTGGTCTGAAAAGAGCAATAAAAGCATCGGTGTTCTGTTAGTTCTTGTTGTGAAAATGGTAATAAATTCTTTGTTAGAAGTTATATGAAATATGTTGTGACTTACTGTAAAAGAAGTTGGTAAGTTCATCCTTCGTTATTCCTGCCATGATCGGAACTCTGTGGAAATCTCCCGTAGCAAAGATATTCGTGGGTGTGTCAAGAAGAAAATGTCCATCTACTTCGTAGTTCCATTCTTCATCGCTGAATCCATATAGTTCTAATGTTCCACGCACCTCAATAAACCTTTCCCACGTTACATTCCTCAAACAATCTATTACATCCTTCGGATTATATAAGGGACAGGCTAATTCTTTAGCAATTTTATTTGTCCATAGCAAGCTGTTCAAATTATAATGATTTGTGTATGATCCACTCATCGTGATAGCTCTATGAAACAGTCCTTTCGAAAGAGGAGAAGCCATGTGCAAGGTGACAGCTGTTCCACCCGAACTCTGACCAGCGATCGTCACTGATCGTGGATTTCCTCCAAAACTTGAGATATGATCCTGCACCCATTGCAAGGCCATCACTTGGTCAAGGAATCCATAGTTACCAGGTGCTTCTGCAGTCTTTGTGCTAAGGAAACCTAACGCTCCAAGTCTATAGTTTAGACTCACCAATACAATGTCATGGTCCAAAAGATAATCCGGGCCCACATCGCTTTCACTATTGCTGCTGCCAAGATAATTACCTCCGCCATGAATGTACACAATAACTGGCTTATTTCCTTTCAAATTTCTTGTGTATACACTCAGATGCAAACAATCTTCAGATATTAGATTCTTCTCAATGAATGGCTGAGGACACTGAAATCCGTCCTTTGTAGCATCAAGTACATTTTCGCCCCAAGCTGAAACACTGACAGGTGATTTAAACCGTTTATCGCCTACGGGTGCCTGTGCATATCGAATGCCCCGAAAGCTTTTGATTTCGGTATTATGAGCAGTCTTTAAGATTGAACCTTTGATTATTCCTAATTTCGTGTCAACCGTGGGCTGATTTCGGGCGAAAACACCAACAATTAGAATCACTAAGAGAACCACTTCGAGACCGAACTGCATCGTTCAAACTCAGAAACGATACTTTCAGTTTTTCAATGTTTAATAGCTTCTTTATATGATACGTCTAAATTACCATAGTTGCCAAGTGTAATTTTCAAAAAAAATTATGGTAAATTAATAAATAATAAATGATGAACAAATATCAATAAATAAAATATTTTCTTAAGAAATGAAAAAAACGCTGGAAAAGAATTAACCCGAGAACCAAATCCGTACATATATTTATATACATTAAAACGAGTTTATTTTATAAATCGTAGGTAAGTAGTTTAACACGTTTAAGCAATTTTTATAATGTACATATATTTAGATTAAATTTTTCTTTCAGACTTATTTTTGGATTGAAATAATATTCAAGTCTTTATTTTTGGCACTTAAAACAGTCTTCTAGAATAAATTAATTAATTGAATGTAAACTCTAGTCACTTTTGGTGGCATCTTTCGTTTGTTTATTTAAATTTGTTTATTTAAATTTCCCATACAGTTACATAGGTCCTGAATGTAAACCAGCCCTGGAATAAAAGAGTAAAGGCAATATAACATATATATATGTCCCATTATGTCATGTAAAATATGACACAGTATTTGCTATATGACAAAGTACTATTAGGCTGCATATATTTTTTGTCATATAAATTTGAATATCACACTTATATGACACTTTTGAGGCATATTTATTTGGCAGACTTGCCATATTTATATTAGGACGAGACTAGAGACATGCCAATTGATAACAGTTATAACAGTTTTCCCCATTAAATGTGGGCTTCGCGTGACTTGAAAAAACACGCTAGGAACCTGATGTAACCCCACTGGCGGAGGGTCCTGGCCCGTATTTGAACTGATAAAATGTTGACTACTTAGCGAATGTTTGACAAAAATTCATTTAACAGGTACATTGAATATTGATATCTGTAATGTGATTTTACTTCTATTTCAATATATTTTTTCCCACTTATAATGGAAATCTTTATAGAGTTTATTTAAAACGAATGCGAACGAATACATTAGATAACAATGCAAACTGTAAAAAAACTATTTTGTATTCAATATTAAAACAAAATATTTAATGCCTATAAAGCTTAAAAAAACACACTGGAAGCTCTTAATTTTGTTTTGTTGCTGTATTTAATAGAATCTGTTTTTAACTGGTAACTGATACAGTTGGGAATCACAAGTTGATTCATGGATCGTCAAGGTTATCACAAATTACTTTTTGTTTATGTGTGCAGGTAAGTCATTAAAGTAAATACAAAATTTAAATAACAGTTGATAAGATTGCCGACATGGTTTCATTTTTACTTGCTCTTTAGGGAAGTATTGGTTTCGTTTGAAAACAAATGATGAAAATATGATAATGTATACAATTCTCAAAAAGTGGGTCATGTCACACCGTTCGTCGATCGGTCTGTGCGAGCGTACGTTGTAATTTGAGCTAAGCCCAAGTACGCACGTCACGCTAAAAAATGTATCCAAATTAAAATTTAGCAAAGCATTTTAGCCGATTGGTATGCAGTTCCAGCTAAAAAATAATTGTTTTTTTTACTGTACACGATACTATGTTTCAAAATTTGGGGCATCAAATAACAAATTGTTCGGTACATTAATTCTCGATCTAAATTTTGACAGATTCTTTAAGTTTTGTTTTGTGAAAAAAAATCGCAATGGTGGAATATTTGCAACAAGCGATTAATGTCATTCAAGGAAAATAATCCATTAAATTTGATTTAGTTCACTGATGGAAATAATGGAAACAAATTCTTTTAAATGTCTTTTGAATATAATTTTATCTCAAAGGTCAGCATTTTTCTGTGTAATATTCTCCACAACGCTCTTATGTAAAAATGTAGCTAGGGGCTTAGCAGATTTTGGGAGAGAAAAGCGGGAGCTGAAATTAAGCGCAATCTGCGTACATTATCGCTTAAACCGATTTGGTATGGGGAGCATTTTTACGTGATTCACTTAAATGTCTACATTAGTTAAAGTTCAAATATCTATTTTAGCTCATCAAGAACGGGTATCTCCAATATAAAATTTACAAAACAACGACTTCGGTTCAAATTTTATCAAAAACTGCTGCAACCACTTTAATTGAACTATTGTTAATGCTCATAAAGACCTGTTGCGAGAGTCTATTCAATTCTTAATAGAATTGAAATTTGTTTCTGAAAATTTCTTCATTCTACATAGTTCAAACATTAAAATGGTATTTATAACTAGCTGACAGCCATTATCTACCTAAAATATAATCGAAAATAATTTATAACTGCACATTGAATGCATAAATTAAAATTCAATGTTTTTTAAACATTATTCCAGTTTTTTTCTCTTCTTATCAGTGGAGTTTAAGTTTGTATCGCAGTACTGCAGCTTTGGCTTCAGAATTGAACATATCCATACGTACTCCACTGGTGGAGAAGGGATCGTAAACCCACAAAGTGGAAGGGTTTTAATCCTCTTGACCCAATGACATTAAGAATTAATTATTTAATAAATACAAATTATGTACGGAAAAGAACACTCACATAATACATTTAACTTTTATTACACTTCAGGAAACACTGATTTCGATTTTAAGAAGAAATTTGTTTTTAGTTCAAATTTTAAAAATGGCTAAGAACTTAAAAATAACCATCCGGACTGTACTTGGAAATTATTAAATCCATAATGACATAAAATGTCAATACTTTTTTCGGAATTGGTCTTTTTGACAGCTGTCACTTGATTTATGCCATTTTAAAATGAATAGACATACTCCTGAACAACGTCTGCAAATCGTGAAAATTATATGTATTACCAAAATAATGGTTCGGTTTGCGCGACGCATAGCGCGCTGCGTTCAATATCCGATGAAGATCATTTTTGGTTGAATGGGTACGTTAATAAGCAAAATTGTAGTATTTGGAGTGATCTAAATCAAAAAGCCATTGTTGAGATGCCGTTACATCCTCAAAAAGTCACTGTTTGGTGTGCTCTATATGGGCAGAGGGAATCATTGGTCCATATTTCTTCAAAAATGAAGCCGGCCATAATGTTACAGTGAATGGCGAACGCTATAGAGCCATGATTAATGACTTTTTCGTCGGTGAATTGGAGGTTGTTGATGTGGACGACCTTTGGTTCCAACAAGACAGCGCTACATGCGATACAGTCAACGAAACAATCAATTTATTGAAGGAAACTTTTGGTGAGCGCATTATCTCGCGTCGTGGGCCTGTGGATGGCGTGGCCTCAAAGATCGTGCGATATAACACCGCTGGACTATTTTTTGTGGGGTTATGTGAAGTCATTTGTCTACGCAGAAAAGCGCAAGACGATTGACGTCTTGGAAGAGAATATTCGGTGCGTTATTGCTGACATACGGCCCTAATAGATGCAAAAAGTGGTCGAAAATTGGGCCTCTAGGCTGGAATTTCTTTATAATGGCAAACCTTTATCTTTATATCAAAGCTAAATTAATGGCCATACTTTTTATTTATTATTTTATTTCTCCTTGAAAACCACACGTCTAAAAAAAAATACCTTTTAGAACTTCAAACTACATAAATTGAACGTTCTACAAAGAAAGAGCCTATTTTTACTTGCTCTAGGGCAAGTATTAATTTCGCGTAGAAAAAAATGTCGACTTTGTAATCAAAACAAACAATACGATCATCCAGAAGTCCCAAAAAGTGGATATTGTCATGCCGTCCATCGGTCTGTGCAATGTGCATTTGTGCGTCTGTGCGTCGGTGCTTCGGTGCGTCGGTGCGTCTCAGCGTCCACTGTAATTTGAGCTAGAGCCTAAACGGGTAGTTCGATTTCCATGAAATTTGGTAAAGAGCATTTGTATGTGATTATCTAGAGGTCGAATTCGAGTTTTTGTTTTAGCTCACTTAGAACGGGTAGCTGCCATACAAAAATTATTTTTTTTTCAAATTTTCTCGAAAAATACTCTAAGGATTTTGATTAAACTTCGTACATGAAATAACCAAAGTAATTGTAAGAAAACTGCATTTCAGGTTTTTTTTTGCGAAAAATTCACATAACGGAAATAAGCATTATACACGTTTTTGGCAAAATGGTCTTATTTTAGTGTTAGTTACGTATATCTTTCACATGGTTAGACCCATTTTGTTATAATTTTGCTATAAGGTACTCCGCAATAGTTCAAACAAAAAATTTAAACTGAACAAAAAGCGAACAAAAAATTGCGTTTTTGTGTTACTTCTGACGTTTTAATATTTTCTTGTTAAAGAAACTAGGTGTCATAAAACTAGGTGTGTTTTTTCGTCTCATTTGTTCGCTTTAAATAAAAGACCACAAAACCTTGACATGTATAACAGTTATAATACTTATTACATATTTTGTTTTTATATTCTCTTAGTTATTGAGCGGAGAGGCTTATCGCCATTAACTAAGCGGAATTGTTGTTGTATTTTGAATGGAAATTATTTTTTAAGTGATTATACATACACTTAAAAACACACCTATTATGGAACTATTAACAATTATCTTCACGGTGTGTCTGAATTACAGTTTTTAACCACAATAGCAAGTTCGTGCGATCAAGTCGTGCAAATTTTTTTATTTAATATGATTTTGCCTTTTTTATGGATACTATTTTTTATCAAATGTTTGGAAAGGCATATTTATGTGTTTGAATATAAAAACCGTTATCAGAAACAGAATATTAAGAATTTCCCTGTTGAACAGAGAGCAATAGACTTATTTTGTCACGAATTTTAGGGAGTTTTTTTTCTGGGTGAATTATCGATTTTGATATTTTTAATCTGTGGTGGGTTGACTTATAACTGCATATATACTTAATTACTTAAAGTGGTGATTCGGGTACGGGTGGACCTGGACCTTGGTGAAGCTTTAAAGATTTGTATACAAAATTGTGTTGCAAATACAACACCATATGTATTTTCTGCATTTTATTGAAACAACATTTTACTGTTATTTTTGGTTGTTCTAAGGTGTATTACCTATACTTTTATATTATTAAATATCTAGGTACCTACTTTAAATTAGCATATAAAACAAAATAATATTATAGTATATTGGAAGGTACCTATTACATTTTTTTTTAGTTGTATACCTTTAAATCCATATTTTTTCCAGAACTCATACAGCGCGGCAGCTAAAAACATTTGTCATGCAATGGCGGAAAACCCGGATAAACCTCAGAAACAAGATAATTTTATCTCAGCAGAAACGAACTGTCAAAATTAGTATGGGAATATTTTTCTACAGATCTGATAAATTTATCTTATCAATTTGATGCGGAAAGCGTTAAGATAAACCTGATAAATTTAGAAATGACATTTTTTATGTGTTTGATGTGATCTCATTACATGAATAATTGAATAGCCTTAATATAAAACCCCATCACAAGAGCAAGTTCGTGTGATTCAGTCGTGGATGTAATTTTGGAATATGTCTGAAATAATTTTTATTTTCATTTTGATATTTATGAAGCATTTCCGATACTTCACATAACCACAATAAAAACAAATTAAAATTTTTTTGGGGAAGTACCTAACCCACCTCAGTCTTGTTGGAATGTTTATTTTAGTTGACTGAAATGAATTACCCTGCTGCAAAAATTTAATTTAAACATTCCGGAATAATGTGGGTTTTTACTATATGACTGCTGATAACCTGTTGACTTTGGCATCAGCTTGAAAAAAATACAGCTCGTATCTATCAGTAAAGTGTTACCAATACTTTTTATAATGTATCTGTTGTGTACTTGTGGAGCTTATGTATTTATATAGGTAACGCACCAAAAACAACAAATGACAACAAATGTGGTACTACTTTTTTATTTGCTGATTCTTACAATGATTTTGATTAAACTTCTAACATGTTGGTAATTATTGGAAATAAATCCGCATAACGAAAATACGGTCTTCAGGTTCTTTGAGAAAATTGTCATATATCTGGCTTGTTTCCGTATATCTCGTTAATGGCTCGATCGATTTTCATATAACCTTGCAGTTCTCTTGACAATTCAAGTTACATTTACTTGTACATATTTTATAAAAACAAAAGGAAACAATTTTTTGTATCCATACCAACACATTCATACAATTTGTAAATGCTTTATAGAAGTGAAGATGTTTCCCATTGAATTTGAGAAATAGCAACAAATGGCAACTCTTATTCGTGCTTCAAACCGAGGCAGGTATAAAACGAACGTAAAGTAAAATATCAATTAGTCAAGTCATTCTTTTTGAGCAATGAAATACGGTCAAGAAATTGTTCTCCTAATCAGCCTCTTCGGTGTTGTCTTAAGCCACAACGACCCCTTGGTGGTGACAAAATTGGGTACAGCGAAAGGTTCCATAATGAAGACAGTTCGCAGTGTTGAATTCAAAGCTTTTCGAGGAATTCAATATGCACAAGCACCCATTGCTGAAAAACGATTCAAGGCTGCGGAGAGTGTTAGAAATTGGGGTGAAAATACCATTGACGCTACCAAAGACGGGTTCTCATGCCCTCAACCATTCCTAGGCAAGGAGCTTATGTCGGAAGATTGTTTGTTTTTAAATGTCTATACAAAAAGCTTAACTGGAAATAAGCCAGTTATAGTACATATTCATGGTGGTGCTAACCAGTTTGGCAGCAGTAATAGTGAAACTGAAGTTGGCCCAGAGTACCTAATGGACTACGATGTTGTATTAGTTACTCTGAACTACAGGCTTGGTGCCTTGGGTTTTCTTAGTACGAAGACAAAAGAAGCTCCTGGAAATTATGGTTACCTGGACCAAGTGATTGCTCTCGAATGGGTCAGAGACAATATCGCAAGTTTTGGTGGAAATTCAAAATCAGTTACCCTTTCTGGACAAAGCTCGGGAGGAGTGTCTGTTACTCTTCACATGGCGTCTCCACTTTCAAAAGGACTATTTCACAGAGCTATCACTATGAGTGGATCTGCCACTAATCATTTTTATGTGGACAGTGCGATGTGGACGAGAAGACTTGCTACAGCCTTAGCTTGCCCAATGTATAATCCTAAAGATATAATAGACTGTTTGAGGAACACATCGTGGGAAAAGATTATTGAAGTTCGTGGAATTTTGGAACCATATGGATTCAGTGATTTACAGTGGGGCGCTGAAATAGATGGACATTTTCTCCTTGATACACCAACAAATATCTTTAGTATGGGAAATTTTAATAAAGTTGATGTTATTGCAGGGATAACGAAAGATGAACTGACATACTTGTTTAAAAGTGGGTAAATGATTTTTTGATTATAAACTTAAATCTAACTGTGTTTTGTAGAACAAGAATCCAATGTGGGCCTTTTGAATGACATCGGTGTTAACTTTGAAAAATATGCTCCTCAGCTATTTGTTTTCAATCCTAAAGATAATGCTATTGAAAAAAGCAACAAAATCAAAAAATTTTACTTGAAAGACAAGAAAATTCAAGATCAATCCATTACCAATTTTGGAGTGATTTTTTCGGATGCTATAATTAATCATGGTGTTCATAGGCTAGTAGAGTTGGCCCGAAAATTTGTTAAGGTCTTCTACTATCGATTTGACTATCATGGAAGGTATACAATTTTTCCTGATGAAAATGGTCAAACGGAAGGTGAGTTCCTATATGGGTTGATATTCGGACTTCAAAAGTTCTGTTTTTTTTTTTAATTGAAAGGTGTTAATCACGCCGATGACATTCAATATGTTTTCGGAAACAAATGGTTTGGAAAAAGAATTGGGGTGCAAGATCCGGAAATGTTTATGGTGGATCGGGTAACTAGGTGGTGGACATCTTTTGCACGTGATGGGTATAAAATAAATACATACATACATATTTCAATTAATATTATTCCTCAAAAAATGATTTTAACAGAGTTCCAAGCATCGAAGATGGTATAAAGTGGCTGCCTTCCAACAAGACAAATGTCTATACAATGTTTAACGACAAAAACATCCAGCTTGGATCTGAGCCATTTATGGAGAGATATCATTTATGGGATGAAATGTTTCCGATTAAGTGTTGAATGCTGACTTTAGGTTGTATGTTTACAATTTGGTCATAAAATAATTTCCAATTTTTAAAAGCAAAACAAACTTTTTGTGAAAATGACTAATTATAATAGAATTTATTGTAAACAAAAATTCATTATCTAACTATCTATACCTACTATGTATACATATATAACTTTTATATTGGTTTATGCTTTTAACTTAGCTGAAAACTACACAATGTATTTGTTGTTAATTGCGAAGTCCACTTAATGGCGTTCAAAATAAAAAAAATTAAAAACCTATTTGAGCTAGAACTTTAACAATATTATATTTGTTATGAAACGTGAAGTGCTCTTACCTGGACAAAAAAGTTTAATAAGTTTTCGATAAATGGCGCTGAACACCAAAATTAACTAAAACTTAAAAACTAACCATCCGATTCAACAATATTCTTCTTATGAAGTAAGAAGTTCACATGAAAGTTTAAAATCTTCCCGATACATGCATCATTATTGAACACCAAAATCTTAAAATTTGTTTAAAAATGAAAATTTAACCATCAGATGGAGCTGATATGTATATTCTTCGCGATATATATTTTTTTATGAAATGAGAAGTCTACTTAAAACAAAAGTTTTCAAATTTTTCCATAGAAGGTGTGAACTAGTGTTCATATAAAATTAGATGAAACTCAAAACTATCTATTTGTTTAAGCTGAAACTTACACAATAGATATATGTATATTTGTTATGAAGTGAGACGCACATGAAGATCAAAACTTTGTAGATTTTCCGATTGATGGTACAGAACAATAAAATATAAAAATAAGCCAAAAACTGAAAAAAAACCTTTCCATTGAGCTGAAACTTGGACAGTAAATTTCTTATAAAGTGAGCGGTTACAGTTATTTACATAAATCATCTCCGTCAAAATAATCTCGTTAAGAGAAAAACTATCGAATTTTCTTGGTGTGGTATTCTTAACCAAATAAATTATATTTAGTCCATACAAACATATGTATCACTGGGGGAATAAGCGCTGTTAAATCACAGTATATATGTATCACTTTAATTAAAAAAAAACCTGTGACTGTACAGGTTTGGCCAAAGTTGAAGTTTGAAGACATTCTTGCGGAATCCTATATTCTTACACTCATAAGGAGTTTTGTTAGCTCAGACGAAAGCACTGAGCTATAGGAAAACATCTGTCTCTTTTTTGGGTCAGTGTTATCAGAGCGCTCAACTATTCTTTCCTTTTTCAATCAGAGTTAACTCGGAGCGTGCTTCATAAAATGACCTAGCAAACAGATCAAAAAGCTGAGAACAGTCAACTTCATATACTATTTCATGTAATTTGACAGATTATTATAATATATCTTATGGCAATTCAGTTCTCAAGCATTTCATAATAATGGAGTCAGAGAGTTCTGATAATACTCTGCGCAGATCCAGATCGGTTTGCTCAGGCTCTGCTCAGAGCTAGAAAAATTTAAAAGGCTTAAATATAAGCATTAGTGATAAGAAACTTAATAATTATAAAGATTGGAATCTTTTGTACGCTTAACTATCCAAATCCCATTTGTTTACATTGTTGTTTTTGCAATTTCGATTGATGTCGATGAATTAGTAGATTTAAATTGTAACCACAATTTAACAGAATGAAAAGTTTAATGTGTTGGGACAGCCCAACGCTTATATTCATAATAATAAGTAATAAGTTAATATGGGTAACAGAATACAAACATTTCCTACTACTCACGTCACGGAGCTGGTTATGTCTTATTAAGGTAATGAAAAGACTTCTGGCACTTTCCGTAAATTGTATTCTATTTTCGTTTCTAATGGTTGGTTACACTCAAGGGTTTTCTAAACAATGACAATAGACTAAGACTTATGCTGGACCTAGGTACACGATTCACTCCAAAATAAGTATGTACATATGTAGTTATTTTGGAGTGGATACGACTTCAGAAAACAACCGAATCACTGATGTTCAGCAGCCGTTATACCAAAAGAAGAATTAATTCGAATTGTATTAGTTGAAAAAATATTTTATGACATACATTTCCAAATGTAAAAAAAATCGGATTATTTGATTTTACACTGAATTAAAAAATGAAATCTGAAATAAAATACGATCGTATTTTTGATTTAAAGTTGTAAAGTTTCATTAAAATACACATTTAGTCCATCGAACCTAGTTTCAAAGTGAAACGTATGTATCTATTCATTTTACATAGCAATCCACTTTTGTATCATTCAAAGTGCTCTCAACAAATAAATAGACAAAGACAAAGCAAAATCAATTTGAATTTCAATTGCTACGAAAAAAATCAGTTTGACATCTGAATTTATCAACTTGTTGCAATTTTTCCCGACGAACCGAATCAATCAATTATTTGATTAAACGACGAATTGCACCACGACCGACAATAAGAAAACCATTTAGACTCACAAGGAAGAATTCACAAGGAAGCAGACGAATAATAATCAAAAGAATTCCGAATTCGAATTCGAAGTTAGTGCAACAGGCAGCGATAAAAAGTGCTGCCACCACAGCTATGCTCAGTTAGGGGTGGGTTCAGGTTTTTTGTACTTTTATTAATTACGATTATAAAAAAAGATGATTGTAATTAATTAAAACTACTTACTGTGTGGACACAGGGACGTAGCTGAAATTAATAAAAAGGGCGCCAGTGTTTTTTTTTTGTAAAAAAAAAGGAAATCACAAACCTTCGGAGCGGAACCAATGGTGAAAGTATTTTAGAATAAAAAAAGATGAAGAAATTGTATTTGAAAAATGAAATTACTTTTAATCAAAATTTAAGGTGCTTGGGAAACCTTACGAGTAGGAGTAAAACGCAAGACCTTTTGAAACAACGAAAACAAAGAAAATTTAAGATTATAAGGTGGACCGTTAACACTCGGTCCCGAAACAATATAACGATTTTGAAACGGGTCACGAGTTCCGTAATTTTCCGGAAGATAACGGAAAGCAAAACCCAAACCGAATTTATGTGAAGATTTTATCACACACACTAAACAATTAGAAAAAAAGAACACTATTCAACCAATTCAATAATTAATATACTTATCTGGAACTTTCCTGCCAATTTTCCTCCTTTCTAGAATTTAATTTCCTCGTGATAATTTCACGAAATCCCTTCCATAATTTTTCCTCCAACTTTTCACAATTTTCCTTCAATTTTCCTGTTTTCAATTTTCTGAATTTAAATCGACAAATCAAATCTCTCTCAGATTTTTCAAAATTTTCTTTTTCTCAAAATTTATTTTAAGTTCTATATCGCTTTGTAGCTTGCCAAGAAGTGACCTTCCAGGCTTTCACCATGCCTGGATACTACCTTCTCGTTTTCAAACCCCCGTGCTTTCGGCCAATCAGTGGCCCGGGATTTCGATCGCGTCATCATTCAGCAACACTACGCATATTTGGGTGAGCGCGCTAACGCAGTTGAAACCCAGCAGCCTTTCCTACTCGCACCTTCACACCCCAGCTTCATGCATCGCCATCATCATTGAATTCGCTGACCTCTGACATGACTCCAAGGTCCATCTGTTAACGTTCCATCTTTTACAATTGTAAGTATAAATTAAAGCAAAAGTTTTACGTTGGGCCTGCAGCCATTCTCACAAAGAGTGACTTCAGCAATCGGGGACCAAGTGTCGCCCGTGCTTTATTTAAGATTTATTATGGCCGCGTCCGTCTGTCAATTTTATGATGAGTGGGCCAACTACCCACCGGAACTGTCAAGTTTGACAAGTACAATTATTGTTTCTTCACGATACTGAGAGAGTGAAACAATGGCTGATGGACCATTGCTGCCCTTCTCTCTCTCATTAAGTTGAAAAAGAAACATCTGTAAAAGAAAGATGGGATGAAAGGAACCTAGGATGGGGAAGCGAAAGAGCAATTCTTGTTACGGCAAAATTTTACCGTAACAAATCGAAAGCAATATTATTGAAACTTAGGAGATGTTAGAAATAAGCGTGAGGTCGGTGTTTCGTTGGTGTGTGTACTTTACATATATTTTATCATTTCATATCTGACAGTTGACATTTCAGCTTGTAGGCGAATTGGAATAGCATGCTGAGGATTCGCATCTGCATGTGAAGTATATCTGAATCCAATAACTCTCTGCAACTTTTGTCCACTTATTGCTTAAAAAAACAATGCAAACAAACAAATATGCGCAGGATTGGGTCACGAACTTGCTTTAAAATATTGATTAATACTACAACTGAAACTATTTTGAACGAAACCCGTTGTACACCATCTGATTTCTTATATAAATTTTAATATAAGAGAAAAAAATTCTTAAAATCGTAGAATCGGTTTTTTTAAATAATCAAATTTGTATAGGTGTATAAGATTTTTTAAACATTTTTGAAAAAAAAAAAATTGTACGCCAATTTTAAGTATTTGTTGATGTGGAGTCAAAAATTTAATTGCAGAAAAAAATCTTACACACGTTTTCGAACTATCGAATTTTCAATAAACAATTTTTATTTTTTTAAATCCAAAAATAATTTTGTGGAAAATTTTCATAAGCAGTATTAGGTATTTATATTTGTTACAACCTTCTGTACAAAAAATGCAAATTTAGTACTCAGATAGTCGAAAATGTAGTTGTATTCGGTTAATCATCAGGTATTGAGATAGTCAAAAATCAAAATAACCGTTCTATGAGAGGGACCTTTAATAAAAGTAAAATGTAAAATTCAAAATTTTAAATGGTATCAATTTCAATACACAAAAAGTTTTATTGGAGTCGTTTTTGAGCAAACAAATGTTTTTTACGGTTTTCAAACATTTGTAGGAGAGGTAGGTTAAAACTGATTTTTGCCATATTTAATGAAAATCGACGTAATCGTTTTTTTTTTCTTTTGAAAATTTTAGTAGGTATCTACACAAATTTTTTTTAACATAATTTTATCCATTATTCTTCATAAAAAAATTTATCGCAATCAGAAGAACCGTTTTCAAGAAAAGCGAAAATCAAAACATGGTTCCTTGGGAGGTGGCATTAATAACCATTTTTTTACAAAACGGCAGCTTGTAACTAATAATGTTTATTGTTTTTTTTTTATGTATGGAAAAGATTTTGAGAAAAATAAGGTTTTCCCCTTTGATCAAAAAAAGGTACCGTTATGTTGTTATATGTGGTCCCAAGTTTAAGGAAAATTGACCAATACGTTTTGGCTGGAGCCGAACAGAGACATATGGACCCATTTTTTTTTATCTTCCCTATCAATCGTAATGTCAAGTTTGATCAAAGTCTCGAGTTCGATTTTGTACGAGTCTATTACTTGCCATATAGTTCCTATAATATCGCGAGTAAAAATTACGCTTGGGCCGAAATCTTAAATGCCTCTATAAATAAATATTAATAATTCATTGAAATGTTGAGAGCAATTCCTATGACCTGCATACTTTTCTGCGAATCCAATCAGACATGAATCACATAAAACCACAAAAACAAAAATAAAACAACAACTTAATAGTCAATTAATCAAATTTAATTTTCACCTCAACCTATGTGTAACTACCAGGCGCGGATCCAGTATTTCAGTTTGTGTAATTTTTTGTAGGTAAAGAATTTTGTTTGAACTTAGAAAATGGAAGAAATCTTTGTTATGTTTGAGAACTTTAAAAATGTATTCTCATGTAATCTTCGTGAAATTAGTCATGGGTTCTGAGATCCTTGAGTGTTTACCACATAGATAGAACTTTCGTTTGGTAAAATTCAGTTCATTATTAGTTTCATCAAAATTTCTCCTGAAACTTATAATGGGTTGGAAAGAAGTATGTGTAGGTAAATAAAAGTATTTTTTTTTTAACACTAAAGGTGATGGTTATATAAAATATAAGTTCAAAAATTTATCAAGACCGGGTGTGTGTTGCGTACTTCTGCCTACAGGTTTAACGGATAAGTTTATAAACCCATTCCGATGTACATATGTAGGTACGTCGAACTCCAGAATATTATCGATTTTCTTACTTAAACAGTGAAATTGGTAGTCCTAGTCTATTCTTAAGTGGGTACGTTGAATGAGCTAGGTAAGGCAAGATTTTTAGCTACCAACTGAAAAGTTATCTTGAAATTAATGAAATGTTCATTGAATGTACCCAGAAGTTCATGAAATTGACAGATTACAGGGATGTCAGTGAATATATGGACAGCTGTTGGAATGCGTTTATAAATAAGGATATGTCCAACTATTTATGCAATGGCTAGCTGGGACAACTGTCTAAGAAAATCGAATAAATCCGAATTATTGTGTTTATTATTTTCTTTGACCTACTAAGGAGTGTTCATGAGCTTCCCCCCCCCCCCCCCACCTCTGGATCCAGCACTTATAGATATCAATCGAACCTACTCTTGCCCAATATCAACAAATCCCACTGTCAACCATTGTAATAAATTTGCTTCATAAGCATCGTCCGTCGTCGCCCGTCGGAATAAAGCAAAGGAAGCCCTTAAATTGTTTGATAATCTCCAGCTTCAGAATGTGTGTCATTTGAATGCTGATGCTTTTTCATGTCAATTTGTTACCTGGTTTAGGTATACAAATACATATAACATATAAATAACAAACCATGGATAATCCCATTGCTTCCGTTTCTGCTTTACCCCAAGCCTCACCCAAACCTCAATCAAGGAAAAAGCTATAGAAACACAAACAGCTCATCGTCCACACACATTAGAATAATTTATGTTTGTCGTTCTGGATTTGCAAAAACTGTCTATGTATAGCTCTTCACTCTCACATGCCAACTAGTGGCCAAATTTCAAAACCTACTTCAACCCAATCATACGTAACATAACGTTAGAGATTCAAGAACCCATAACTATATTTCTTTTCCCCTCGAAAATGACTTCCTGTTTGCATTTCAACTTTGCTTCTTCGTTCTTCGATGTGCGATTCGATTCGAATCGGAACGTTTCAACACACCCTCGATTAATGAGCCGATGAATTATCGGTGTCGTAATGTGAGTCCATGAAGATGACGATGTGGAGAAAGATGAGAAGTTTGCCAATCCATTCAGCCTTCACTGACTCTGACACCACTTTTAAAGGTAGTTGTCGCACAGGGGGGCATTTATTTTTTGTTATCGATTCAACGTTTTTGCTTAGCTATATGCCCTATGATATGTGTTCTTGGCCCCCTTGTCGAAATTGCAAAGAGGAAGTATATGTATATGTATATGTATATGTATACGTAGCAAAGACTAGACGTTTGAATACTCTCAAAATGGTGTGTCTATAGATGTGCTTTTTCCATGTGTATTGGGCGCCTACCAATACTTTTTCTTAAATTTCCTTGTCGAGAAAATTTAGTTTGGCAATATTATCAGCAATTATCTGAAGTAGAGCGTGTAACCGAAACGATTAGTATAGATTGCTCTTTCGATAACAAAGTTTTTTTCATATCTAGATGTATATATATAGCGTAGGAAGTAAATAGGGTGAAAATGTTTTAGCAATAGGTACATACCTACTATAAAAATGAAAAACTCATAATTATTTAAATATTAATCGCACTTTGTGATAATTAGGACAGGTTTCTTATTATTAGTGTAACGACTGGTGGAGGTGGTATGTGACGACTGTGTGAGTATGTAATATGTACCTACATACATGTTATACGCATAAGAATATATAAAAGTGAAAACATGAATTTCGATCTTGAAATTGATTTACCTAACTATCACTGAAATTATTTTGATCCCAAAAAGTTAACGGCACGACAACTGAATACAAGTAAGTTGTTTGTAGGTATATACTTTAGAGTGTCAATCAATGTAATATTGCTACGTATGTTGTCTATAGTTGCCTACACCTCAAACATATTAGTATAGTGCATCTGTTTTACAATGTTTTTGGTTCTTATAGGCAGTGCTGATGTATTCCCCTGTTAATTTATAATAAACTAAAATATGCATATAAAACTCTTTGCTATTGCCTTCCTCTAGATACAACAACCCAAGTGAATCAACGTCACGGCCTGTTGAGCTATTCGGCTGTTTAGCGTGATTCCTTTGTCGTGTGCTGAAAACGAAAACATTTTAGCTGGAATGAAGCATTCTCCAACGAATCGGAAATAATGGCTTACGGTTCAGATTTAAATTTGATATTGAAGGTTTGAACCTAGAATATCAAAAAGTTTTTAATCTTTAACTCTAGTATATTATGGAGATCCAATTTAAGGTAGTTCTTGCAAGAAAAATACTTTTAAACAAATACACATACCGGATACAATACAAAAGCAGTAAGTCTGTTACCTACTACAAGAAGACTTTTGATTCATGACTTTTTCGAACATTGTTAGGCTCAGTTTTTCAGTGGTAAGTTAAACCAGGGTTAGCTAACTCTAGAAGTAAATTAACGTACAGTGAACTGAGGAAGCAGTTTCTCGGTGGAGAATGCATGCGGAACGACTACATACTCGGTGGATAAATCATAAAAACTCACCAAATTTAATGAGTTAACTTGGGTTTAACTTTGATCACGATCTGAATAACTGGACCCTAAGTGTGGCAAGAGAGGAAAACAAACTCCCCTGTGACCTGTGTCCCAAATTTCGAAGACATATTTTTGAAATCAGGGACTATTGCACAAACAACGTATCACTTATCACTTCTCAAATAATCAATTTTAACAAATTCTGATAATTGTAAGTGATCTGCGTTGCACGAATGCATTTTGCACTTCACTCAGTAATATTTTATCAATTAATCATATACCTGCTTTGTGATAATGATAAGCGTTTCTCCAACTAAAAGGCTCACTTTTCAAAATTGCTTCTTCTAAGCTGACCATTGATAAGTATTTTTTAAATCTGCTGGTTGACTTCGATCGTCTCTCAGTGGCGAATTTACCGTTCACGCACATTTGGTGAAGAAAAAAGGGATTTATTTTTATTAAATTACTTGTAACTTTGGTAATTATTATTGGATTTTTATGATTATGGTGTAATAAGAAAGGCAAAAAGACAAGAAATTATTCTGTAAAAAAAATTTGTACAGTTTTTATATAAAATGATTGACTCGTTTTCATAAGCATTTAAAACGAAAAATGATTTTAAAGTTGATAATTTTGAAAAACACTTGTTCTCCTAACCCTTTTCTTTAAATTGGATATCATTAGTAATTTAATAAAGATTAAAGTATTTACAGAGCCGTGTGATTTAATCGAAAAAAGTCAGAAAAATCGGGTTTCAATGAAAAAATAAAGCAACGGAAAGTGCATCGCTTTAACAGTCATAATTTTAAAATTGAGAGCTTGAATTTTATAATCTTCGTTTTTTTTTTTTTATTAAAATCGGACCAACTCTTAAGTATAAAAAGAAAAACACGATTTTATACAGTGACACTTCTTAAACCGTGTTGGGAAATCAAAATTTTAGGAAATCATAGGTGGAAGTCCAAGGGTTTTAAATGTGTACTTGGTCAAAACCGGTCAAGTATAGTTTGCAAACAAGGTGCAGCAATTTTGAAAACGAAGTCCGATTTTGAAAATTCTTTTTGGACTTGAAAGATTATACTTAGAGAATGGATTTAGGGATAAATAATTTTAAAAAGTTAAACTGTGAAATGGAAAAATGCGTAATTGTTTTTTTTTTTTATATTGTTCACATATGTAAACTAAAGTGCTATTGCAATTAAAATTTGATCAACTTTTTTACTCTTATTTTAGCTATTTATTTTTGGCTTTAATACAATTTGTATTTAATTTTAATAGGTACTCTTGTTTAAAAAACATATAGTTACTTTTCATAGTTGAATATGGCTACTGCTTGTTGTTTTAATAATACCTATCTATACATTCTTAATGTTCTTGAATTAAAATTTGATTCCTCTTTGTATTGAAAAACAATAGGAATATTAAAATTATAACATTGAATTTCAACACATAACAGGATTAGGTTTTAATTTAATATTTAAATTAATACATTTTAATACTGGAGGATTATATTTCAATTCTTTGGATCATATTCTAATCTTTTTCGTATAAAAAAAAATGTCTTCAAAGTAAAATAATTCAAATTTCGACCGATTATCATAAAGTTGGGTACACAAACATTTTACAAACTGTAATATTTTAATATCAGCCGTTTTTTGTGAAGTTAAATTCTCTTATTGTTAGACGGGCAGACTTTTTTATTTTTTTTTTAAACTTCAATCCTTATTTTCAGAAATACTTTTTCAAATCTTTTGTTTGTATTAAAACCGTTCAAACTGGTTCACAGCGACAATAGATTTTGTCCGAAATATCTTAAAGACAGTTGAAAGAATTTGGTTTTTGTAATGTGTCATACTTTATATAGACAACCCAATATGATGGATCAAAGTGTTGCGACCGTCACTGCCTGGCTAAGGGAAATTTCATTGCATGTAAATATATATATATAATAATGCATTGATTAGCCAATTTTTTTCTTAGCGAATTTGTGCTTAAATAATCATTATTTTCATCGATAAGTTCAAGAAACAAAATATTGTTGCAACAGGAATTGATAATTTAGGACTTATTTGATATGATTATCACTTTTCAAATCGATAATTTACACTTATTATTGGTGCAACACTACGCTGATATGTTGAGTATTTACTACTTAAGACATTTTTAAAATTTTTCGGATTAGCCGCGTTATAAATATTTAATAAAGGGTCCGCCAAATAACTTCTTTTTTTTTTGAAAATGGCGCAAAACATCGAGGGTAGCTTCGGCTGTGTGGCACGTAGCGCCGTCCTGTTGAAACCAAATGTTGCCAATATCCTCCTTTTCAATTTTTGTGAACAAACATTCGTTCAACATGGCCCGATAACGATCGCCATTGACTGTAACGGCCACTCCTTGCTCATTTTCGAAAAATGGCCCAATTATGCCTCTGGACCAAAATCCGCACCAAACAGTGACTCGTTTTGTGTGTATCGGCTTTTCAATGCATGCGTGCGGGTTTTCTGTGCCCCAAATGCGACAATTTTGCTTGTTTACTACCCGCCAAGATCAAAATGAGCTTCATCTGAAAAGATGATTTTTTTGGCAAAATCGGCATCTTCTCTAAGTCGATCGCAGGCCCACTTAGCGAAGCGTATACACAACCATATTCGTTTAGCGGAAGGATAAAACTAATTACCTGTCAAATCAGACATGAGCTAAGGTTACCATTCACGAAATAAGCACTAGTTGGAAAAAAAACGTTAGATGGCGGACCCTTTATTTAGCCAGTTCAATGCAGTACTCGAAGCGAAGCGTTCGGGGTGAGTACTGCATTGAACTCGCTAAATATTAAATATTTATAACGTGGCTAATCCGAAAATTTTTAAAAATGTATTATGTAAACAACCGCGAAAACAATAAAAGTTATATTTACTACTTTTCAAAACTCAAATAAATATTTATCAAATTTCTTGTTGGGCAACAAGAACTTATAAAGAATAATGATAATTTGCTAAATGATTAGCGATAAATTGTTGGTGCAATAGAGTCCAGGTAAAGTTGTCGTGTAATAGCAGACTAAAGGCTCTGCCAAACCAACGCCAATATTCGGTGCGAAAACGCGGATTAAACTTAGTTTTCAAATGGACAGTAGGTACAATTAGCGAGCATTCACCAAAGCGACCATTTTCGGTTTTCACCTTCTCAATAATTTGTTCTTTTTGTCTATTATTTGTATACTACGCGTGAGCAGTGGCGTAGCATTGATACGGCTGATTGTTCATATATCGCCATGTAAAACAATTTTTGAAAGTTTCGTCATCGCGTCGTCCCGAATGTTTAGCGTTAGTTTCAAAAATTTTTCAAAAAAAAATTCCTTTTTTTTCCCTAAACCACGTATAAGTTTGTTAGAAAACATTTTAAATCATATATCTTTAAATATATTTTATAACATCCATGTAAATATTTGTATATATAATTATATCAAAGTCAACAAAAAATCGTTGATATATGTTTTATAATGCGAAGACAAAACGAGACGTCAGCGTGACGAGAAACGCCGCCAACTTTTTCTCGTTATAAAATTGTTCTCCAATTCACAATGTGGCGAGTTTTGTTTGACAAGGAGTTGTTTGAAGTATAATAATAATAAAATTAAAAATATAATAACAATAATATACTAGTTTTATTGTGAAACGAAATAATAGAGGATCTTTTTTAGTTAAAGTAAATATTTAAATCTTCAAATGGAATGTTAATGAAAACGAAATTAACAAAATTAACGCGAAGGTCAACAGTGAAGTTGAGAGTGGTTTTCAACAAATGTGTCCACAAAATATGCAATAAATTATCTGGCGGTCTCCAGATCAACGATATATGCCAGGTATGCTTTCAGTATCCTGTGCCTACGTTTTGTAACCCTCGCATCTACTAAATCAGTCGAGAAACGATGAAAATTGAAACAAATCGTATGAGTTTTGTTCTATTTTGCATCGTTTCTGGACCAATTTTAACCATGCGAGAGTTACAAAACGTAGGCACTGGATTTACCAAATAAAAATATTAATTTTATGTGCCTACAAATTTTTCGAAACTACCTACAATTGAGAAAAATTGCTTGTAAAGGGGTTTTCAATAAGGGCGAGTACATAGATGTTGAAATGGAATAAAACAAGCTATGTATGAGGTATTAACAAAATTCTTTTTTATACATTTATTTATGTATGGAATATGACATCGATCGAATGCCCGGCGCTTTGGCTTCTTACGGTAGCACGGATCGGAGTGGTCTTATTTTCAATGACTCTTCCGCATATATACGGCTGAATTTCAAAAATTGGTTATCATCGATCGGTAGCGCTAACCATTGATGATGATGGCAATGACATCGTCGTTTTTGAAGAACTGCGGACTCTCACAGACAGCGACGATGTATTCGGTTGATATTGCGTTTCGTTGACGCAAGGTCGTTGATTAATTGTTCACTGAATCGATCGACTCAAATCGACCAAACTTCGGATAATCGAAGGACAACCATGTAACTCATAAAATGGGCGCAAAGCAACATATCGTTGTCCCAAAAGATTTTGATATTAAAGTTTTATCATTTGGGCGTGCTGTTCAATCGTGTAACTTGCCCTGGTGATTTGGCATCACTAACTGAATAATAAACAATAGATTTGACAGATGTCACCAAAACAACATGGCCACCACAGGCCACGAAAATCTACCCGCGCCAATTGAAAAACCATTAATACTACGTTTTCACCAAGAGATAATCCGGGATTTAATGTAGGAGATTTAAAATTAATCTTGAAGTGTTTTCACCACAAAAAAGGAGATTAAATTGACGTTTTCAGTCTGAATTGCCATTCAATTGTCAGCTCAATTTGACAAGAGTAAAACAAATATAATCGGCAAACGTATAGCGAACGGAAAAAACAATTTTTGAGCAATAAAACAATTAATTTTGAATGAACTATTTATTAAAAATGAGTCTAGTAACCTAAATCTATTGTTATCACACCATTTTATTCTTCAAAATAACATTAGGGTATAGGAGAATCCATAATTACAGAAAAAAAACACAATTTTTCGGCCCACTCTTCAATGAGAAGCTCCCCATCCTCCAGTGTCTAGGTTGTCCGTTGTTTTTTGTGTGTTTTGCTTGTTGCATTATCTGGAATTTGTATTGTTTACCAAAATATTATTATAAATATATGAAATACATTGTAAATACTTGCATTTTTATTCCTACAGCAAACGCGCAAAAATATTTTATAATTTTTTTTTTATTTCAATGGAAAAACTGACGTTTAAAAGGGTGCGTTCTACAAAATTAGGATTGTTTGATTTGAAAATTTCCTTCTTGCAAGAAGATTTCAATGAGATTTATTTTAAATCTTCTTTTGAGGAGATTTCAATTTGTATGGTAAATCTTGGAGATTTGAAGAGGATTTATGCTAAATCCACTTAAATCGCGATTTAGTGCTCAGTGAAAACGTAGTATAATAATACTTTAGGAATAACTTCACCTGTGTCTTTATTCATTGACATATTTATGTAGAAAGACTTCATGTGTGCATAGTGCAGGACTTAAACATGGATTACCGTGCATTAAATTTTAACGTCTTGCTACTGAACAACCTGCCAGCTAAATTCGTTATTGGTATATGATTTTTCTAAATTGTGGAGATTTTCCTTTAAATAATTACTAAATTTGATTATTAGTAAGGCCCAGTTATCAATAGTAAAATCAAGTCTTGAATACGTCAATCGAATCCAGTGTATCAAATTCATTAAAATCGTATTACAAAACGTTCATAGAAGTTTTAATAAATGGAAAATAAGAGGTAGGCATTCACCACATTATCCGTACTGTTGCTTATGGTACCAACATAATGCTCCCTCTAAACCACTAAGTGAATGACAGTTTCTTTTTCGGCCCTTACAAAGATATCAATTCACAAATCGTAGGCTATACCAGCAAGCAATGATAAAGCAGACAAAGACTTGCCTCCAGGCCTCTACTATAGCCTACTAGAAGCCTGTTTGTATTAAGCATATAAAATTAAAAAAATATTTTTCACATATTAATTTGTATGTCTTCGTTTTCGTTTTGTTCAATTTTTCTTCCAAGAAATGTTTTTCTTTTGAAACGCTGTGTAGAGTTGTTATTTTGAACATATAGGAGACAAAACATTTTAGATTCATATTTTGCTTGATGGGTACCTATACCTTCAGGAACCTTCTGAAAATTCTATGTGTAGGTAGTAGGTACCTATCTTTTTTTTGGAACAATTAATTTTTCACTTTGACCAATCTTTAAGTGTTTTTAAACAATAAGTATCTACCATCTAACAAGATAAATATATATTAAAAACTGATTTCATTGATTGCTTTTCGACTATATGTCGTAATGCTGAGGATGGCATGACTACATTCCTAAATACATGGAAGGTACCTACACCTTTTAACTTTTTTTTTTTGTATTATGTATTTGTAAATTGTGTTAATAAAGTTGTTCAGGCTTGAAGGTAATATTATTTTGTTATTTATTGGATACTACGTCGCTTAAGACAAATTTTATTTAAATTTTTGTTTTTATTTCTTCATACAAGCTTTTATAACTCGAAATAATTAATTCTTTTAGTTTGGGAGTTGGACTTATTTAAGTTACACGTAATGTTAATTAACTTCAATTTTGATTTTATTTCGAACTTACCTTACTAATAATTTAAGATAGTGTATGTGTTTGATTATTATTAATAGGGCGTACAAATTTAATGAAATTGACTCGGTACCTATCATGTTAAATATAAATAAATACGTCATATAAAGGGTTTTTTAACAGGGACGCTACAAAAGTAGAGCTACAGGGACAGCAAACGACGCCATATTTCTTGCCACTCTTTTGACATTTCTCCTCAGTAACGTTTGCCATTATGATGGAAAGATATACGAGCCAATAACGAGTCGAAATTATTAAAATTTACTACCGAAATTAGGAGTCAGTGGCCTCAACGTTAAGAGCGCTAAAAATCGAAAAATCAGCGATAAGGCTCATTTCTGGCTGTATGGCTTCGTCAATAAACAAACAATGCGGTATTGGTCAGGCAGCAATCCACACGTACTCCACGAGTCATCATTGCATCCCGAAAAAAATACGGTTTGGTGTGGTTTATGGGCCGGCGTCGTCATTGGGCCGTACTTCTTCCGTAATGATCAAGACCGACACGTTACTGTTAATGGGGATCGCTACCGTTCAATGATAACCGAATATTTTTGGCCCCAATGGGATGATATGGACTTGAGGACATGTGGTTCCAACAGGACGGCGCCACAAGCCACACAGCGAATGTCACAATCAATTTATTGGAAACCAAGTTTGGAGAACGTGTTATCTCACGAAATGGTCCAGTCGCTTGGCCGCCTCGGTCGTGCGATTTGACGCCGTTAGACTATTTCCTGTGGGGCTACGTCAAGTCTATGGTCTATTCCAACAAGCCAGCGACGATTGATGAACTTCGTACGAATATCGAACGTGAAATTGCAGCAGTATCGGCCGATTTACGCTTGAAAACCGTCGAAAATTGGGTTCAGAGTCTGGACTTCTGCAAGCCTGCCCGTGGTGGCCATGCAAAAGAAATCGAGTTCCATACATAATGGCATCGAACGCACTTTCACAGGAATACAAAATTTCATTGATATCCAAAAATGTTTTTGTTTTATTTAAAAAACTTTTGTAGCGCTCTTATTGAAAACCCCGATATAAAAGTACTTTCGACGTTGAAATGCAGGGTGAGAAAATAATATGCGCTTACTCATATACCAATCAATTGAAAGAAAGTAGCTAAATAAATAACATAATGAAGATTTCATATAAGTTGTTCGCCATCGTATAGATGAGAAAACTGTTTGTTTGATTTCTTTGTTTTAGCTATCACAATCTGGAGTGCACAGTACAGGCGAGAATGTCAGAACTCAGAACTGCGGATGGCCCTAGATGGTAGCTGCAGAGGAATAAATATAAGCACTTTGTTTGGATGCTAGGGGCAAGGGAGAGAAATGAGAAGAATATAAAGAGTGTTTTTTTAGACGTGTGTTTTTCAAGAAGAAATAAAACGCATAGTATTTAATGTTGTGGCCAAGAATTTAGCTTTATTATAAAGATAAGGGTTTGCCATTATGTTTTAAAAATGATTTCGCCCAAGTGGAGGCTGCGGCTGGCTCGAATAAATTCCAGCCGAGAAGACCAATTTTCGACAGCTCCAATTGTTGCGCGCGATGGCGGATGGACTCATTCGGGTCTTCTTCTATACGCTGCTCCACAGCAGCAATAGCGTCTTCGGTGCGCACTGTAACGTGGTGAGAAACTGATCCATGGTTGCTCGAATTTATGCGAATAAATTTGCACCATTGGCAAACGTTGTTGAGGAGTAAGTATATTAATTATAAAATGGCAAACCAAATTGAGAATAAATCAAGTGACAGCTGTCAAAAAGACCAACTCCGAAAAAAGTATTACCAGATTGAAAACCACACGTGTAAAAAAACACCCTTTATAAGTAGACATATTTTTCATGGACATGTTGTGTAGCTGTGCATTTTTAGTTTTTAGATAAACAAACATAATTTACCTATGTTTGTAAGTTAGTTATGACATCTGCTTTCTTTTCTCTTAGCTTCGTACAACTTCATATCATCAGAATCAGAATTGTAGATTCAATGCCACCTACCATAAGATACATGATGACTTTATCTACGTAACGAAGTAGGTACATAGGCAATTGAAAAAGAGGGGGGCATTTTTCGAAATGATTTAATGTTTATAGCTGAAATTACAGGAGAATGATGAAGATGGGCTTGAGAAAATTGTGTGTGATGTCTGATGTAGTTTAATTAGAGTAATGGGTTCATAACTCACAACAAATGAGGTTTGTGAGTTTTCATTTCTAATCCTCTTAGAAATGAAAACTCACCTGATAATTGTGTTTCGATGTTGCTTTGGAGTCGGGGGCTATAAAAAGGGAAGGTATCTTCATACACCCATTAATATACATGTGTACATTAGAGTATACATTTAAAATTGTATTTTATTGAAATTAAATGCCGCCAAGCTAGGAGCTGAATTTTTGTTTAATTATAACGCGTCGTTATGTCAATAGATATACATGAACTGAACAGGCAAGTGGCACTAGATTATTGAAGGCAATCATTTTTCAAATGGACGAAACAACAGAAATGCCAAATTATAACAGTTATAATTGTTTTTCGCTATCTAAAGTAGTTGTGCACAGTGTTGCAAAACGACTTACAATTGTAGGTACTTTTTTTGATACAATTGATTTTAAAAAAATACGGAAATACAACATTCCTCATTTTAACACATTATTTCGAATATATTTTGCTTAGCGAAATACATAATTACAATCCTTTTGAATCTTGTACAATCACTACCATTGCCTCTAAATTCTAAGCATGCCGCACAGGCCCTATAATGACGTCCGTAAAAGGATAGACTTTGACGATGAATATTTAAATTACATTTCAAAATCCCCAAAATGCTATTTTATTGGTTAAAACAAATTCTATTACAAACCTTATACTTAAATTTTTTCCTGGTGAAGAAAAATTGGTACCATCAACATTGAGTTTCGGACATTAGCCGATTTTGATGAAATCAAAAAATTCAAAAATAAATCTGTATGCACCGAATAGCTCAAGGTTTGCTTTCCATAACGCACTCATCGGCATGTGTGGAAAGAAACCGAACTACAAATTGAAATATGTTCCTATTTATTTCAAACTAAGAACTTATTAAGAAATACATATTGTCAGTTTTTAATATGCAATCAACTTACTAAACAAAACTTAAATATCAATGACCTTATGGAAGGTGAACTTTTGGAATAAATACAAATTAAATGAATGAATTTAATGTGATTTTTATTTTTGTATACGTTATATTAGTTTTACGAAAATAAATAAAATAATGAAAGTTTGAATGAAACAACAACCACCTGAGTGAGCTACCACCAAGTCATTATAGGCTGGAGATTTAGCTATTTTATTTATTCAAAAAATAATTATCAACAAAAATGTACTTTTAAATTATTTACTATACCTGCACAAAAAAGTACAATTGATCCCATTTTAGTACAGTTTCTTTGAGTATTCAGTACATTAAAAAAAAATCATTTTTCACCCCTGTTGTGCATCAACGCGCTTTGCGTGACCTTAAAGGACGAGACTATAGAGACATGCCAATTTATAACAGTTTTTCGCCATTAAAAGTGGGTGTGCGTTAACGAGCTTCGCGCGACTTGAATTAAAACTCTGGGTGCGTGAAGTATGCCCACCGGCAGAGGGCCATATCCCTACGGGGCCTCTTAAACATCAGTACCCACTTTTATAAACCGAAACTGTTATAATTGCCATATGTCTAGGGTCACTTCCCTTTCTAACTTGCAATGTATCAATTTAAATTAAAGCTATAGACATACTTTATTTGTATTTCTTGTCTAGTGATTCAATGTTTCAAAATAAATATGTATGTAAGTGGACGATGGCCCATTGCCAGTAGGCATACATACATACTCCTCTTGAAAAACAAAACCATTTTATTTAAAACTGTAAAAGGAACATAATATGAGCATTGAGCAAATATATCCTAGTAGGTACTTTTTAATTCAATTATATTGTAGGTAGGTACATCCCACTCCAACCGATTTGTTCACTGCGAATCTTTGCTGCATAGATCACAAATAATTAAATAGAATATGAGATTTTTTTTCATTTTTAGTTAAATTTTGTTTTGCCCCGCTTACAATTACTATGCATAATGCAACGATGAGGTTAGATATACCATATACCTACAAATTTTTTTCTGAACTTAATGGTAGAAGATTAAGCATTTTAGAACTGAAGCATTAGGGTTTTTCTCATTTCCTTTATTTGTTCGTGTTAAGCATTCACTCTTCTTGGGATATCTTATTTCAATCTTTCATTTTATCAGTTTGCCCAGACATCATAAAATTCCTTTGGTGCCTTGGTCTTGCGGGTTTTTATTGGATGCGGTAGTAAGCCAGCTTAACTGCTTGAACACAATAGAATGCTTCAACTGGAACTGGAGCTGCAGCTGCAATAGTTGTCAAAAAGTGTCGTACGTACTTTTTTTTACGTGCCCACAATGCAGCTGTACGGCTCTCTGACATTCTGACAGCAGAAGCACTGATATCTCTAACATGAAGGATTGAATACAGCTTGAAATTTATTTCAACCCCATATAAATACTAACCGATTTGAAATGGGCTTGTTCGCCTCTATCAATTTTGAAATGACAAAAACGCTGCACGCAAAAGTTAAAAGTTGGTGAACTCTTGTAGCTGCGGCTGCGGCTCCTTTTGCAGCAACGTCGCATTTCATTCGCAACATTGAAATTATGTGTACCTATTCAATATTTTGACAGAGAGTCTGGCTGCAGCTCCGTCTTCATTGTGTTCCCTGAGCCACGTGCACATTTCGATATATACATACTTACATACATTTACACACTTCCTATGAAAACACATTCTCCGGTGACTTGAACTCTCCAATGTGACGTAATTTATGTGAAGAATATCGATTTTCTATAATTTTTTACTAGTTTTTCAAATAAATACATTATTGTACCTAAACGTTCCCTCTAGTATAACCTCATAAACAGAAACGAGGCTCTTTAACTGTAGAACAGGCAGTTGGGGATTGAAGTAAATAGGGTTTCAAATTGATGCTCTAAGTAAACAAGTAGAAAACAACGTCCAAAGTATATTTTGAAGACTATAAACGAGTAACAAAGGGAATTTAATAGAAACGTAGAGCTATAAGCAGCGATGCAAGCTGATGCTTTTTCATGGCTTGTAGGCCTTTTTCACTACATGGGGCTTTTTTCCCAAAAAGGCCTTTTTTTCATTTATTTGGAATTTTTGTCGTATATCTTACAATCATTTATTTCCATAAATACAGAGATGCAAAGTTAGGATACAAAAATTCATATTATTTTTAAAAAAAGTGTCCAGTTTTCAAAAAAACATTTTGGAAAACTACATATATGTTACTCTTAAATATGATTGTAAAGAAAATTTGTCTGCCGTTAGAAGAGATATACTAGGGATAAAAAGTGGCTGCAAACATTGTTGTTACCTCTTCAACATTAAATACATGCGATTTAAAGTTATTTTGCTATTTCCTTTTGAGTCACTTTTGATGCTGAAGGAAATGACGAGCCTTCAGAACTCGTTACGAATCTGTCGACATCGATAATACCACTTACGCTTTTCCACATGTTATTATTGAAAATCTCTTTAACGATATTCAGATCTTTGAGAACTTTAAATCTTAATACCGACTTGTCAAATATTTCCCAGTTTTGGAGAAAGGCATTTCAATATGTTTCCTTTTCTTGAAAAATTAATAAACCATTCGGCGACGCCGACGGTAGAAAGGATTTGTTCATGCATTAACCCTTAAATAAAACAAAGCTGAGGAATAGGCTTAAGACAGAAACTTTGAGTGGTATTCTTCACGCAAAGACGCTTTCAAAAATTAAAATTTCTAAGGGCGACTTGCACGAAACCAAAGGATAAATTTCTAAAATTGGAGATAGCTATCCTTGCATATAAAAATAAGTTTATTATTTTTGTTGTGACGTTGCACAAATGAAAAAACTAACTTGGATAAGTAACTATAGGATACTTATTTAATTACAGAAAGAGCAACATTAGAAAAAAAAACAATGAAACTTAAGTCATAAATGTCATGTTTTTTCTGATTTTTTTTAAATAGTTTCATTCTCTATCGGTTTTGCGATGTCTAATTCACTATAAAAGCGTTCAAGAGCTCCAAATTTTACCACTTTGTAGATTCTCTTTTTGAGCTTAGCAATTCAGCAATTGGCCAAAGGTATTGTTGTTTTGTATATTTTGTTGTGACGTGCTTACATAATTATGTGCATACATCTTTTGAAATCTTAATAGATAAGTACAACTAAAAATAAATAACATGATTTTGGTAGAAGAAGACCTTAACAAAAGACATCAGTGACGTCCTCTTTCATTAATTATAGCAAACGAAAATTGGAACTTGTAATTAGATATGTACAACATACATACATACATATGTAGAAAAACTTAAACATCATGAGCATAATAATAATATTTTCTCGCTTTTTGTAATCAGTTTTGAAAGTTTTCCCTTCCTTTTAAATTAATATTGACAGTTAATAAGAGTTATCCAGAGAAATGAGACTGGATAACTATTTTAAATATTTATCTATGGATAGGTTGATAAAAGTAATGGTGCAACCAGTTTTTTTTTAAATTAGATAAATTAGCTTATCTCAGGATAAATCAGTAGTTACTGCTGTCAGATAACTTTGGTGCAAGTGGCCCTAAGATCTTAAATTTAATCAAACCCACATTATCTTTGTTTCAAAAAATATGTATGATTTTAAGGAAGAGGATGATCTCGATTAAAAATGTGCATATATTTTGTACCTACTCCAAAAGTACCTTTGTAACTTAAATGACTGAATTAATTAATTTTCCTTTTTAAATGTTTATTTTTTTCAATAGAGGATTATTTTGGTATTTAAATCATATTTTTTTGGATAAAGGCATCTTTTTTTTTCAAGTGAGGCATTATTTTGCCCAAAGTGGTTGGCAACGCTGGCTATAAGAGAATTTAGGTATCCATAAGAACATTGTGTGAGTATCTTAAAATATCTTTTGGGTTTTCTGTTGCATTTTTTTTAATCTTATTTTTAATCGGAGCTCGAGATTTAGTAACGTTTCCATCCTGCCGAATATTTACTGAGCGTTTTCCTACTGAATTTCATCACGTAGAAGTTAGGTGTCTGCATGAATATTCATATTTTTCGCCGGTGAATATATGTAATTGTTCACCGCTTTTATCGATGCCGTCTGTCGTTTTTGATCATTCTATAATTTTTACGACGCGACAGATGTGTAGTAGATTTTCTTAAATTTCAATTAAATCGTTTAATTTAATTATTAAAATGAAAATTAAAGCAATATATACCTACATTTAAGTACATACATAAATGGTAATAGTGACGAATATGAAGAAATGCAGAATGCATGTAGGTAATAATAGTGGATTGTAAATGAGGTGTGAGGTTTGAAGTGATGAAAGTGCTTGTGAAGAAATCGGCAAGGAAATTCGAGACACATTCCCCATAAGCATAGCCACTTTATCTTATGGTCTTTTCTTATTTTGTTTCATTTCGAACCTAGGTATAGTGATAAGCCAAACCCAAAAGCAACATTTAGAACTGCCGCCCACTAGGCAACTTTAAGTTGCTCCGGATTCAATTACATTATAGCCGTGTTTTAATAATAGAAACATTGTAAAATTTAATAATTAAAATCGTAGACCGTTCTAATAAGAAAATAAGATTTTCTGAAGAGTTTTTAAACATTTATATATATGGTTGTTAAAAATCTTTTAGGTTTTTTTTTTTTGAAAAAATCGTTTTTGACAAGTTTAATACAAAATCAAACTTTTTTAAAAATCCAAAAAAATTTTAAAATTAGATAGATAGATATTGAATCGAGAGTTTGAGTCATCAAAGCCAACAAATTCATCGTAATTTGCAAAACTCTTGTTTTCGAAATTCAATTGATTTTGATAGCTACTTTACTTGAGTATCTGAGGTACGCTTTCCAAGTAAATCCTGAATTAGGTCACTGCCTCATATTTTATGAAAGTCGATTTAATCTTCTTAATCTATCGACTCTGGAAAAAAAAAGGAGACGTAAATAATTTCATGTCGTATATTCTAGGTCAATTCAACATCAATATCCGTCCAAGATCGAAGAGAAATCCAGTATTTTTCTACACGTCTAGCTCCATAGGTTCAATTATGGTTTAAGCGGCCCTCTTAATGGTATGAGTCGTGACTTTAACTAATTTTATATTAAGTGATTTCAATACATCTGGAGTTTTAAACATATGTAAATATATTGCATTCAAGACAATAAAATTATGTATCTTTGTAAATTTAAGAAATATTTAAATTTTTATATAAATACATATAAGTAAATTGTTAATTTTAACTTGTTAGCTAGGTATTTTAAAAAATAGATTGTTAAACTTTTAAATTAAATGCATCCAATATGCTTATGCAAGTGTTTTAGTTTATTTTGTAAAAAACAAATGCTCATAAAGTTGTGCCCGAGTCAGTTTAAAGGGGACCCCCCAAAAAAATTGATACGAGGCCCCACAGGGCTAGCTATACACTCTGCTGATGGACATATTCATATATCAAACATCAACATTTGTCCAGCAAAATATTGCTTCGAACTCTATTTGTCTTGGAAAAATTAAGTGGAGACTTTTTTTTTCACAGTTCGAAACAAAAGTTCGAATCTTTCGCTGTGCTGCATATAACTCGGGAAAAATCCGGTTAAAATTTGTCCTGGGAAAACATTTTTATGCGCAATAATTTTTTCCCCCAACTGAGTTAGGGTATATACCTACTACTTGGCTTTTTTTGGTATGAATATGTATCGCATTTGGCGTTGAAAATCTTGCGATTTTAATCCATAAACTTGAATTTGCTTGTACATAATAGCTCATATAGGAGTAAGGACCAAGGACAATACAATCTTAACAAACCTTCTCTCATTCTTTTCTCAGTTTTAATTACAAATGCTTCTTCGAAATGTCCCCTTCAACGATTTTTGCAACCCAAATACAAAAGCCATTAGCATGGCAGCACCAATCGCCATATTATTCACATAAAACGGCTTATTATTGCAATTATATCATTTTATGTTTCCATAAAATAAAAAAAAAGAAAAAAGTAATATGGCGTGCAGAAACTTATACTTCGCTGAAGGAACACAAAGTATCATCTACCTACTCGTTTTAAAAAAAAATCTCCGATTGTTTCAACTTTTACATTAGAATACTCAGTTTACACCCGAAGGAACCCCAAAGCTAAAACAAACAAAGAACAAGGAGATAAAAGTTTCCAACAATGGCCTACTTAGTGTTGAGACTCAAAGACTCCGTATGATCAGCCAGGGAGTGATGGCTGGCTGACAGTCTGACTGGTTAGGTTTGAAGACTCTTCCAAGCACATAACCAAATTGGAGTAAATGTAGTGCCAAAGTAAAGGTACTTAAGCACAACAATGCAACGCGCCCATCAACATTTCAACATCGTCATCCTGAATCAGTGTGTAATTATTATTATTGTTATCCTTGGAAAAGATGCCCCAGCACGATTCCGATGTTGGCTGTAGTCTTAAGCTGTGTGGTGCTCCTGCTGGTGCACCAAAAGATGGAATAATGAGAATGTACCTACATAATATATCTACTTACGAATATGAAGGATAAAATTTCAGTCAGATTCACCAAGCTATCTTTTGTGTCTCCGTGGTATGAAGTGACTTGAACTGCCGATGTTCTGGCAGCCGCATGCACATCGCTTTGTGACAACAATGAGTAATGGTAAGGGTTTTATACATACAACCCGCCTGAATTCATTATATATGACAGGATAGAAGAGTAATTAAAACGTGACGTGACGACTCTCAAAATAACTTGATTTAAAATAACAGTAGATAAGTTTTTTATTTTTTCTTGACAGAATCCATTCAAGAAGCATTAAAACATTCAAAATCAAACATTAAAGATTAATACAATGTAACTTACATAATGTTGGTTTTTCTTTACCTTCGATTCTAACCAACAAAGCACAACTGGAATGCTCTTGTTGTTAACAACTAAACCCACTTTAATGGACTTCTCGATCAACGTTTTTACGAAATGATATCAATATCATTTTTCTAAGTCGATTACAAAAACTGAAATCATTGTTTTGCAATTGGCAACTTCAAGCCCAAATATCGTGACTTTCCCATGAACGACTTTCAATATATTTTACTGATGTATTCGGCTTCACGTTACCTTTCACTTTTTTTCGATAAGCGATTTTAACTTCAAATATGTACATTAAATAATTAGATGCGTCAAGATGGCCCCGCCACAATTTCTAAAATCTAATAATGCAACAATTAGGATCTAATTTAGTGCTGCAATATAATTCAAGCGCTCTACGATTTGGCCTTGAAATTGGGTGCAATAATTTAGTGCAATTTGTAGATTTTTATATTCAATCTTTTTTAAGAAATTTAATCATCAAATCAATTATAATTTGAATTGCTCTGGAATAAGTAATATTATATTTTTCTACCTTAACCTATTTGCTTTTTACAGAACGTAATGCAATTTCACCTATCCTGCCAAGTTAGCAAACAAATTCTATACATTTTTCATTCATTCAATCAGTTCAAGCAAGTCTTATTTTTTTCACAAAACTGCCATTATAATTTTTATGTTTCTTAGTGAAAAACAACTAATCCATTTAAAAGAAAAATCACACATACCTATTGTAATTTAAAAAAAAAATATTCCAATGTAGGAGTTGACTTCCCTCTTAGTCTGATGAAAAAACAAATTGCATTACCTATGTATATGTACGTTTGTACATTTCTTTGTGTATTTTTGTTTACATGTACAAGTACATACTTGAATTGAAGTAGGTATGAACTTTTTTCTTTAGTTATTTTAAAGGCCGTGGGTCTCCGACCCCTTAGAAAAAGGAATGGTTGTGCTTGAGCCTAAAGAAATATTTAAACACAAATTACTGCATATCCTCAGGCGTTGTAGAGTTATTCTATCTATGTATATAAATAGAATACATGTGTTATAATTACCAACCCATCGGCCAGGTTGATTTATCCTGGAAAGGGGATGGGAAATGGGTTTACAAAAAATCGAGATTGACATTTCAAACTAAGCATGATGAATATGATGATGTTAGGTGAAGCGAAAAAATTTGGTGCTGCGGTTTCGCAGCATTTTGGTTTTGGGCACTCTGGTAAAGGGTTATTTCGAGACTGTAACACAAATCGCACTTTTTATAAGATTTTGCCTTGGACTTTACTGTATTGGGCTTAATTTAATGGCATCACATTATACAACATAAGTATGTAGGTATGCTTTTTTTTTGTAGAAAGGGTTTTCTAATTGCGAGATTTTGTAGTGCGAGGTATCTTAGCCATTTCTTTGTGAATCATGGATCGGGCAGATTTTAATTGGTTAACTAATGGAGAATATCTGACCACTCTTATAAAAAATGTTTTCTTTTAAAAAGAGCACAAAAGTGCTCAAACTCCCATCATTTGATGGGATGGCAAATCTCGCATTCGAGATTTCGCGTTATAAAATCTCGCAATTACAAAAACAAAAATATCGCATTTGAAAAAAAATTTCACATATCTACCTATTATCAACGGAAGTGACTCTAGACATGCTAACAGTGTGATAGTGCGGCAGTGTGGCAGTTTGGCAGTGTGTCGGGTATTTTGGAATCTTCGGCTTTAAGTTTGACATTGTGACAGTGTGATACAGTCTGTTTTAAGAACCGTACGGCAGTGTGACAGTGTAACAGAATAATGTTATTGTTTCACAGTGTACTGAGGGAATATTTGGTTTTATATGTGACAGTGTATCAGTAGCAAACTGTGGCAGTGTGAAAATAAAAAAGTTTGAGAGCGTGGTAGTAAAAGTGTGACAGTGTTAAAACAAAAAATTGTGAGAGAGTGAAAATAAAATAGCGTGGCAGTGTTGAAATAAAAAGGGTGACAGTGTGAAAATAAAAAAGTATTAGAGAGTGAAAATAAAATAGCGTGGCAGTGTGAAACTAAAAATGTGTGAAAATAAAATTGTAAGAGGGTGAAACTAAAAAGAGAAACGATGTGAAAAATAATGTCTACCTTGTAAGAGTATAACTGTAATAGTTTCAACCGAGTAATATGTTTATTTTTAAATTGCATTCGTTTGTGATTTCACAATTCGATTATATTAAAATTGTCACATAGTTTATAATATTGAATACAATATAAATATTTGAAGTTAACATCACTTCTGTAAAAAAAAATTTTAATTTGTTGCATTAAGCGAACTCATAATATTGTGCTTAGTAAATTGTGCTTAGTAAATTCCAATGAATATCCATTACGCCTTCATTTTGAATCATTTTTTTTCTTGTTTCAAAACATCATTCATTTTAGTTCTCAAACGAATATATTTGCTCATTAGAAGATTATTGATGAGGAAAAATGCGAAACAAAAACGAGGGCAGTTAGGTAGGTACATTCTTTTTACACCAGCACAAGCGTACAAAAAACAAAAAAAAACACAAACAGAGCGACGATGACAAAACTTATCGTCATTACCAACGTGCTAACCCTCAAAATTGTGCGAATCTCGATCCTAAATAGCAGTACAAAGAAGTGAGATCTACAAAGTTGAAAACAACCACCCAACCACCTCCAGCTGCGACCGAGCCATCGTCGCCACGAACGAGCTATACCAACCATGCGTATAAAACCATCAAACGCTGTCCCCCCCCCCCCCCCCCCCCTTACACCACCTGCTTGGGTCGATTGAAAAATTCCACTCCATAGATCACAAATATGTAATTTTTCATTCTCTTAGATTCCTAGTTCAGTCAAAAATCACGTTTGAAGATGCCAACTTTTGGGGGGTCTACGACGCTTAGTTTAGCCGCAAATCGCGTTTAAAGATAAATATTGTTTTTGCTTATCATGTATGCTGTATGATTATGGTGTCAATTTGTGTGCTTCCAGTTCATGTTTAATAAACAATACTTTGGGTGGCCCGGTCCGCGGGTCTTAAGGATTTTAACTCCTTTTTTCGGGGGCACACCCGCTCGAGCAACTCCGTTGCTCCGCTTAGGGTATGTTCAGTCGCCAGGCAGGCGCCTATACCAACAGTTTTTTTTAATCAAAATACCCATTATTGAAATTTTCATATATCTGCATACAATCATTTTTTTAGCCATTAAAAGAGATATTGGCCTTCTTTCATTTTGTGTGGGTTTTGGTTTTTGGACGCTTTGAATGGGTTTTATAAGCGATGAGGAATTTTCCTTTTACGTTTAAAATTTATTTTAAGCGTTTGGATAGTCAGGATCCTTTTTCAGCGTTCTAATCATATCCATGCACATGCTGCTAGGTAAATACTTAGGTATGTGCTGTCACTGTGCTGCTTTTGTGTAACTCTTTCCCTGTCTCTGGCGCTGAGAGAGAATGTTTTGCAATTCAAATTTCCTAATGCTGAAAGAAAACATACCTATATATTTATTTCACCAATCTACTCGAACGCATTTACATAAGTTTTGGATTTGCCTCTGCGTGAAACTTATTCTTAAACTAGCACATCACACATTACTTTCATAATATCATACTAGCACTTTCTCACTCACACTATCACTCGAACGTTCTTACTGTCACTTTCAGATTCACTGCTGCATTTTTGCACTGTCACATTCTCTAGTTTCAAACTGTCAAACCTTTTTTGTTTTCACAATGTCCCACTTTTGATTTTTTCACTCTCCCCCACTTTTTTATTTTCACACTGTCACGCTTTTTATTTCAACACTGCCACACTTTTTTATTTTCATTCTCTCACACTTTTTTATTTCCACACTGTCACCCTTTTTATTTCAACACTGCGACACTTTTGTTTTGACACACTTTTTTATTTCAACACTGTTACGCTATTTCATTTTTACTCTCTAACACTTTTTTTATTTTCACTCACAATTTTTTGTTTTGACACACGCCTTTTAGTTTCATACTGCCACACTTTTATTTCCACGCTCTCACACTTTTTGCTACTGATACACTGTCACACATAAAACCAAATATTCCCACAGCACACTGTTAAACTATAACATTATTCAGTTTACAGTTACACTGTCACAGTTCCGCACTGTTATAGTATTATACTGTTACACTCTAGCTCTTAAAACAGACTGTATCACACTGTATCAGACTGTCACACTGTCAAACTTAAAGCCGAAGATACCAAGATACCCGAAACTCTGCCACACTGTCACACTGTTGGCATGTCTAGAGTCACAGCCATTATCAACAAATAAGTGCAATGATATGCCATGCAATTATAAGACCAATATACTCTAAACCATAATTTCGGACTATATTTCACGTTTAAGAGTCAGGTAGGCCTCCCTCTTCGGGTGCTTACTCTTACTTCTTCGGGGGCTTATCCCGGCAGTTTTCTTCGACAGCAGTACCTAAGGTTCTCATACCGTTCACGCAACTCCGTTTACTCTTTACTTAGCTTAGGATATATTCAGTCGGTAGGCAGGCGGCATGGCGCCTATTTCAATAGTTTTCTTAGACAATAGTACCTTATGTGACACACTTCCTAGGTTACAATCATTTTCACTCACTCTTCCGGCGATCATCCCGCTCACGCATCTCGGTTGCTCCGCTTATGATATGTTCATCACAGGTAATCTTACGGTCGTCTCCCAGACTATTAGCTCGATGTACAGTCGAAGTACAGCTCAGCAGAAAAACGGACATGTGTGGAAAAAACCACTTTCTATGTCCTCTACATCATGTTAATGTCAAGTTTAATTAAAACCTCTAAATTTTTAATTGAATACGAAACGAAACCAATACTGGCCCTATAGAATAAATACAAACAAATGCTTGCTTACTGCTTGGACATCACTTAAATAGAAACCATTACATTTATAACTTCTTCATAGCCAAATCTCCCCATGAAAAATGCTGAAATTATGAATCCATAGCGGAAGATGTCATGCACATTAATAGGATAGATATGCAAAGTAGTTCTTCGACCCGATTTATTTTTGTTTGCCCCTACTTGCCACGGTGCTGAAACTCTTCTACTTAGATGTATTCACCAAGGCAAGAAACATTTGCACTGCCTTGCCTTCCACTCTTTCCAACCTTCTTTTGATTGCCATTGTAATCGAAGAACGGAAGGATTCTAAATTAGTTCCAAGATTCCTCTTTTTGCCAGCACTTTATTATGTAAGCACTTGTGCGGAAGCTAAGCACATGTTGTCCTACTTCCGTTACAACTTTGTTGAAAAGCTATACCGTCCTCATCGTTGTCAACGGCAAGGACGAACGACAGTTGATGTAGCAGAAGTATGTTGTTGCTTTCTTCTCTATAGGGACGAGTATTCCCAGGGTGAGACACCACCTTCTATCTCTATCTTTCTGGAAAAAAACTTGAATTCAATGACTGGCAAAATGTACAATTTGTCACTTGTCAATGATGATTACCTCCAAAGAGGTTTAGCCGAGGAATTTTTCTCTACATCATTTTTCCTTTCCTATATAGCAACTTCTTAAAAGGTTGGTTGATCTGGAAGGAATTTGATGTTATTTTTATTGTGCAGGGATCGCACCAGCGACCACTTAACAAAACAATTAAAATTGTGAAATCTGATTCGATACTTAAACATAATACCCATACGTTGACATTGATTACATGCATAGATATCATTGCCTTCGACAACGAATTTATGTGATAAAAAAACATTCAGAGGTACTCGCAACCGACGCAAAGAGGTAAAGAACTTATAAAAATCATATTACTCTGATCCAGGATTTCCAGTTTAGGGGTTTTCCCCCTAGCTTTAGGGGCTCTTTTTGTCATGCATACTTTGGGCACCCACTAATTTTAATATGACATCTACATTAAATAGTGAAAAACTGTTAGGCGCCAGTTATATCTATTATTGAAAATTGTATTTCTTAATTTTAAGAAGTTTAGAAAGTAAAATCAGTAATAATTTTGATGCAAAATATAGCTGATGGCTTGAATTTATTATTTTAGTGAAGAAAAATTCATTCGGGCCCAAACTTCGCAAAAATTGTTGGCAAAAATTATTCATAAAGTTATGACCTTTATATTGATATCAAAATAATTACTGAGTGCCTCAAAACTTAAAACTAAAATTTTCAATTATGAGTTTCAATGCAAGATATAACTAGTCCCTCATATATGTAATGAATTTGCAATTCCTTAGTCTCGTCTTCTTTACAATCTCTTTGGTAAAAATGTTTTTTTTTAACATGTTTGTGTTAGTGTTAATTAATTGTTTTTGGTATCTCCCTCTATTTGTTAACTTCAAAACTATTAACAATAATTATGTTGGCTGAAGATGGCATATAAGTGCCGAAATTTAGGTGTACACTAATTGACGTTTGTTTTATATTTTTGCTGAGAAAGTAAAAATAAAAGTACCTAAGCGGAAAAAATAAAGTGTAGTCAACGTGGCGATTGGCTAAAAATTCTTATTATACCTAAATGATATTATAGATTTCTAGGTTGTTGATAATAGGGTCGATGATTTTTATTTCTGATTCTAAACACAATAGTAGATTCGTGCGATCCAGTCGTGCATTTTACTCAAATAAAAATGCAAAAAGCAATTCGGGTGTTAGGTATGATCTAACATGTAACTTAAAATATTAAATGGAAACAATCATTTAATAAATGTAAGTTTCTTGAGTTAATTGTTTGCCCGTGTTCTTATATTATGTCTATACTTCCTTTCTTTAAATGCTTTTTAGAGTGCGTCATTAAAAAGCTAACACGGTTAAGTACTTAAACTATCCTCTTACTCGTATCTCCTGTCGAAATTTCTTTTTCGCTGAAATTTTTAGATCCATTTGTTTGCCGTTGAGTTGAATACATAATTCTAACAGCTTCATTTTATTTAGGTACTAGGTTTCGCTACAAAATGTTTGGACCAAAAAGGAACATCATTTTTTCACAAAATCGGCTCCCACAGATTTAAAAAAAAATCAGTATATTTTTTTATATATAGGTATAAGCTGTTTTTCAGTAAAAAAAAATGGTTATTTTCGAGAAAACATCAATTCAACTGATTTTGATTAATTTTTGTATAAAAAGAATGGTTGATATAATTAAAATAATATTGCGTACCAAAGTTTTCAAAAAAAATTATTTTTAAAACACTGTTTGAAATTTTTATTTTGGAAACTCAATATTTCAAAATTAGTCTGTCGATTTAATTAAACTGTTAAGCAATTTTTTAACAAAATCTAAAAGAATTTTAAGAAAAATTGTTCTTATAACCAAAAATAACGGAACCTGCAATACAAATGTTTAAAAACCGTTAAGGAGAATCTTGTTTTCTCCGAAATGACTACTACGTTTTTAATAAACAATTTTTTTATGGTAAAGTTAGTGCGGTCTTCCATTTAAAATCATTAAACTTTGCATTTCACTATTATTAGGAGTACCTGACTATCTCATTATCTTTAATTTAATTTCTGTATACAGAAGCTTCTAATAAGTTTAAATAATATTGAAAAAAAAAAATTCAAAAATGTTTTTGGAAAATTCGATATTTGGAAAACTTGTGGATGATTTTTTTTTTTAATTTAATTTCTAACTTCACATTAATAAATACTTAAAATTGGCAAATAATTTTATTCTTAAAAATGTTTTATATATACAAATTTAATGATGAGGTAGAATAGAATAAAAATTAAAAATGTGAATTTGGTCGAGGGTAGAAGGAGAAAATGCTTTTTGAATAATTGGTTTGATAATAATTGCAAAGATGCTGAAGCAGATTTAACTGCTACAAATTCTTTATTTTGCAACTATTTAATTATTTAATCTTCAAGTCAGGGTTCTTGATGCTCACAATCAAATGTTCAAATTCACAGATAGTTCAGAGATACACATGAGTGAAAATTACAAGTGAATACACTCATTGGCTTTTCACTACGTAGTGAAAAGTTAAAATCTTAACAGGGTCCGTCGCCACGTTGGGTTCAAAGCAGTTTCAGAAGTAAAGGGTCCGCCATCTAACGTTTTTTTGTTCAACTAGTGCTTATTTCGTGAATGGTAACACTTTAGCTCATGTTTGATTTGACAGATAATTATTTTTATCTTTCCGCTGAACGAATATGGTCGTGTATACGCTTCGCTAAGTGGGCCTGCGATCGCCTTAGAGAAGATGCCGATTTTGCCAATCAGATGAAGCTCATTTTGATCTTGGCGGGTAGTAAACAAGCAAAATTGTCGCCTTTGGGGCACAGAAAACCCGCACGCATACATTAAAAAGCCGATACACCCAAAACGAGTCACTGTTTGGTGCAGATTTTGGTCCAGAGGCATAATTGGGCCATTTTTCGGAAATGAGCAAGGAGTGGCCGTTACAGTCAATGGCGATCGTTATCGGGCCATGTTGAACGAATTTTTTTTCACAAAAATTGAAGAGGAGGATATTGGCAACATTTGGTTTCAACAGGACGGCGCTACGTGCCACACAGCCGAAGCTACACTCGATGTTTTCCGCCATTTTCAAAAAAAAAGAAGTTATTTGGCGGACCCTTTATTTAATCAATTAATTTCTAATTTGTTGATTTAAATTTTAAAACGATGTTCCAATTTAAATGATATAATTTAAATGCATGCATATGTGCCACACGCTCATATAATTCTTCCCTTAACTAAAGTATGTATGTTTTTGGCAGGTGGATAAAATATAGGCTCCAATAACTAACTTAATTTAGATCTTAGAACCACATTGTGATCGCACATAAGAGCAAGTTCGTGCGACCTAGTCTTTCATTTAATTTCTATTAATTTTTGATAATATTGCAACTGTGCATTTGGTATATGACTTATTCACCTCCACACGCTTTTAGCTTATAACACCTCTATTAAACGTTGCATAAATAATATATGTATGTATAATGAGTGTATAACTTTATGAAGTCGTTATAATGAAACAAATATTAAATGTAGGTTCGTAGGGTGTCTTGTCCATCATCATATGAACATTAATCTAGTCCAATATTTTATCATTATTTAATTTTCTGTTTTCTTTAATCATGTCTATTTAAATTTTGTGTCTGCATATTTTTTTCTTCTTGCAGGGATTAATTGCTTCCAGAGATTTGCCGAGCAGCCAAAGTATACAGAAGTGAATCCAAGCCAGGACGCATTATTAACATGCAAAGTTATTGATAAAAGGGGAACGTGCTCCTGGCAAAAGGATAACAAGGTAATTTTATAAAGACAAGGAATATCAACATACCAACAATTTCGAAGTGAAAATTCCTCCTACCTGATTCCTTTTGAAGATATATTTATGAAGTATCTTCAGGGTAGCATACAAAACTTTATTCATCACGTTATTCGTGGCCAACAGGATGAGCGACAAGGTATTGGTTTTCTGTTCTGTTCTTCTCTTCCTGAATGTAGATACCTAATCCTATCATTGCACAAAACTTAAATATCAATGTGGATGCAAGATGTGATTCAAGCATGTATGCAAAAAAGTTTGCATTTACCTAATACTGTATAAATATCAGAGTTGAGCAAAAAAACAGTGCTCCTTTCTGTGAAGTTGTTCCTAGTACCAAAATTCCTCCTCAAGAAAAAGAACATTGGTTGGGTGGAGGATTCTGCATAGTGCATTGAGTGCGTGGAAAAAGGTGGATGAAATGTGTAGGTTCTATTTTTTGATCTAATGAGGGAAAAGTGCTTGGTGTGAAATTTATTTTCAGGAGTGTGTCTATAGTGATGAGCTGAAAATGTGCTGTGTATTTTGTTGTTGGGGGTTAGTAGTATAAATCAGTGTTACCGTAGTATAAATCAGTTTTGAAAAAGTTGCAAAAAAAAAGGTCACGACAGAGAAAAAGTCACATAAGAGAATTTTGTAATATATATGTTTATCAAAATCAATGGAAGCATGAATTGCAAGGAAAATAAAAAAAATCTGTAATTTTGTATTAAAAAATTGACAATATTTCCACTTAGGAGAGGTTCAAAATTTAAATAATTGACTATATCCATAGCAAAAAACCATCGTAATCTATTTTTTTAATCATTTGATATTATCAATTTTTTTAAATATTTTAAGTATTTAAAAAAAAAACGCCTTAGAACGTAATTTCAAAAAAAATCACTAACCCGTTTTCAGAATATTGATTCTTCAAAAAAAAATTTAACTTTCTGCTAATTTCGTTCTTCTTCTTCATTGTTAACGAGTTAGTCGAAAATTAAAAAAAAAGATTCTATTGCATACTACTTTATCCAATTGATTTGTTCAGTAAAGGGAAGATAAGACGTGTGTTTGCCTCTCACTCTGGTTGCATTGGCTTGCATAAGGGTTTCCGTAGTTTAAATTATAAAAAAACACTTCACACTTCTCAAAAGCTAAAAATCCCAAAAGTTCCTTAATAAAATCCACAGAAAAAGCTCTTGAACTTGCATACAATGGGGAAAGGTAACTCTGTTACATACACACATCGTAGATGACGACGACGAGCGCACCATCGTTGCTCATTATCCCTTTCCCTTCAGCAGTGGGATAAAACGGTCATGGTGAAGTGCACGACTTTTTGCGAAGAATTACAACTACAATTGTTTAACTTAAGTCAGTGGCTTGCTCTTTTTTAGTGTCATTTTTCCCAACGCAGTGTCGTGAGGGTGCATCAGGCGCCACTGCTTTTGAAAAAGCTCGCCCATAAGGCCTGTACTGCACAAATCAATTGGATAAAGTATAGAAGTCTGAATTCAACTTTTAGATTTCATCAACAATCAAGCCAGAATATTTGATTTTATACACTTGTAGCTTTGGGTTACAGAAATAGGGAAAATACATATTTTCTCTCTTTTAGTATTCGTTTATGCTTCGGGGTCAAAATTCTTTTTACAAAATTCTGCTTTCAAAGTTCTGCTTTTCAATATCCTTTTTCAAAATTCTACTTTTCAGAATTTTGTTTTTCAAAATTCTGATTTACATATTTTCACAATTTTGAAGACAGAATTTTTTAGTGAGTACAAGTACCACAACAAAAAGCACCACATAATATAGAAGAAAAGAAGATTTCTCTATAAGGTTTTCATCTAAGGAAAAAGTCTTATTTTAATCATAGAGACTATCTTATTGACTATTTTTATATGATAACTACATATGATAGATATCTTACAGAAAAACAAACAAAACTTTACTGGGGTATTTATTCTCTGACAATGAGATTTGAACCTGCGACTTTCCGAATATCAGCGCTTTACGCTTCATCTAGGCAATCGAGCGAAATTGGCATGTTGAAAATAAAGGGTGTTTTTTTAAGAGTGTGGTTTTCAAGAAGAAATAAAACGCATATATTTTAATGTTATGGCCAAGAATTTAGCTTAATTATAAAAAGGTTTAATGTTTTGGCCAAGAATCTAGCTTAATAATAAATATAAGGGTTTGCCATTATGTTTTAAAAATGATTTCGGGCAAGTGGCCGCCGCGGATGGCTGGAATAAATTCCAGCCGAGGCCTAATTTCCGACAGCTTCAATTGTTGAGTGCGATGGCGGATGGACTAATTCGGGTCTTCTTCGATACTCTGCTCCACAGCAGCAATAGCGTCTTCGTTGCAAACTGTACGACGCGGCGTCTCTGAGGATGCGCATTATACACAAGAGTAAACGTGCTGCAAAACCGATCCATGGTTGCTCGAATTTATGGGATTTTGCGATTATATCGACCGAATATTGGACGCAGCGCGTGATGCGTGCCGCGAATCGAACCATTATTTTGGTAATAATTGTGCACGAGTTGCAAACGTTGTTGAGGAGTAAGTCTATTAATTATGAAATGGCAAACCAAACTGAGCATAAACCCAGTCACAGCTGTGAAAAAGACCAATTCCGAAAAAAGTATTGCTAGATTGAAAACCACAAGTCTAAAAAATGCCCTTTACATCACATTACATGTTTTAATAGGTTGACATCTTAAAAATAGGAATAATAATAATTTCTTATTATTGATAATTATAAGATATTTCTTATCGTTTTGTATATTTAATACGATATTCTATACAAAAATAATAAGAATACTCCTATAAGCTTCAAAAAGTTTCTCTTCTTGATATCAATAAAATTTCTCCATGGAAATATATTTGTATGTATTTATATCTTATTATTTTTGGATTTTAATAAGATTTCATAGCTCAATTAGGAAATCTTATAGTTTTTTTTAATAGTTTGCTTTTCTCTGTATAGGCAGAATTTTGCAAACAGAACTTCGACGCACTCCCTTCGTTTATTACACTTGAAGAACTTCTAGTCGACTAGTAGCTTTGTGTTACAGAAGTTTCTTACATTTGTAGCATTGTGTTACAGGCCTCAGCTTTTTGATTCGCTTCTCGAACGGTTATAAGGCCATATTTTTACTGACTTTTTGATGTAACTATTAGTTAAATGCATGTATAAACAAAATTAAGGCTAAAACCCAAGTTTTTAAAAAAGTTGTCTCATGGTCAAGTGAGTCAAAAATTTATTTTTACTTGAGGTTGACGTGGTGGATGTGTAGTATGAATACTTCAATGGTTTGTAGTTAGATTTGAAGCAGGTAAGATCAAATAATTTTTGAATGGTAATGGGATAATATCCCATAATGAGAGTTCATTTTGACTTTGAACACGAAGGGTTTAGTTGTTGTTGCTTTTAACATGTTAATGACTTAGCCCTGAAATCGTTTTTTTTCGACCCATTTTCTCGGGGCTTGCAAAAACACGGTTTTTGTCTTCTTTACTTTTAACAATATAAATATTAGGATATTAAAGCTTTTTTTATTCTTTTTCTCAAAAATATCCGCTGATAGGTTGACCATTAAAATCTTCAATTCGATTGCGTGTTGCTGGATTGGTTAGGTTTACTTTTCTTGTCTTAAAAAATTCGATTGTCCAATTTGGAGTGTAGCCTTTCTCAAAAACATGTTTGAACTTGTTTATTCTAACCGCAAGTCTAAATTTCCCCTTTCGTGCAATTTAAATTCCATCATAAGTCGCATCAGATGAGTATTTTGGAGTTTTCCTGATTCACATCCCCATTTTTATTATCTAAGATAGATACATATACAAAACTTATTTCGTACTTACTGTTGACCATAACATCAAGCTTCATTTTCTTCTTTTAATACATAAGCAGCCCTTCTCCCCCCCCCCACAAAATTTGTATGTTTCTCCCTCTCCAACGTAAATTATATTTACTTATTTTTGATCAATCAGAAATCACTATACAGAAATCACTATCCTAATGCTTATGCCGATGCCTGAATTCCATACAGTTCCACCTTTTGTTGTCAGCTCAAAATCCAACCGAAAGTATAGCGTCTGCCATTTTTCACAAACTTTGTCTTTCTTAATTTTGTCATTTTTAAATTTAGTTTTAGTCCTCGGAACTGACTTTTTCATAACATTAATAGAAATAAAGTTATAAGCTTCTGTATCGACTTTTTTTTCTAAATTTTGATTTTTTTTCATTAAAATCGATTTTGTGTGTGAACAAAATTCATCTGTTGTATTTGCCCTTTTAGGACCACTGGCATAACTAGGAAAAGGTTGGAGAAATAAATCTTCAACAATTTCACCATAGACACTCATGAATAATAATTATAATCAATTGATAGAATTAAAATCTAAAAAATTGAAATAAAAAAAATTAGCATAGAAAAGTTGGGAAAATGAATCGTGTCACTTATTTGACAGTAATTATGTCCCTGACAGTGAATCAGTCGAGAATATAAAATAAAACACATGTAAAAAAGTATACATATGTACTTCGATTCAAAAATACAAGCTTACTCAAACTAAACAATTTCTAAATTCTATTTCAAAGTCAATATCTACAAATACTATCGTCCCTCAGGATACGATTTTCTTATCAATTAAACTTCTTCTAATTTGCATAATGAAACGAGAACCGGCAACGCTCTACTGGGGCATTTTTAATTCTTATTATTTAGTCAAAATATATTCAAAGCAATGAGTTCCCATAATCCCAATAATTAGAAACTCACAGCTTAACTGATGTAATTTCAAAGTTGCATCCTTTAACAGTAACACAAACACTAATCCGGTTTTTTTTATCCTTATAATCCACACAGCCCGTAGGTATTTATCCAAAGAAGTACGAATGGGCGGCTCGACCTTCCACGGGAAGTCTGCATATGGATTTGCAACCTCCGCCGCATATTGGGGGCGACTGCTCGCTATGGATACGTTCGGCTACTTTGGACTTTGATGATGGCCTCTGGGAGTGTCAGGTGACATCGAGTGACTTTACGACCCAAGATGCCCTCACGAGCCAGCCAGTGCGATTAGTTGTCCGAGGTAATTGGTGTACTAATTGAAATGGGAATCCTTGATCCTTGTTTTACTGCCTCCTAAAGGAAATATAGTTTCCTTATCTGGAGTAATTATATGTATATCCTTGTCTCTGATGAGTATGTGAGCTTAAATTAAACTCCCTCAGGGCTCAGGGGTCTACATCTACAGTCTACACCCAAACATACTATATGTGCTACGCTTACGCTTTAAAGAGAATATCTAAATTACATTTTAATCCTCATTCTCATAGTGGCACCGCAACGACCTCGATTGGAACATGATGGCGCTCACGTCCCACCAGGACATAATATCACGGTGGATTCGGGTGCGGTGGCAACCGTAAAATGTGTCTCTCATTACGGTAATCCACCGGCAACTCTTAAGTGGTTCTTAGGTGAGAACTTCGATACAGACCATGGTCCTCCTTCTTCCACCAACTCCATTCAGGAGGACAGGATTGATATCGTTTGTTTCTTTATATGAACATAGGTGATCAGGAGCTAATGCCGCTAGGTTCACAAGCTAACTCTACTGAGCCAGATAATCCAAGGACTTGGTCTGCTTCGTCCGTGGTGCAGGTGTCAGCGATGCGTGAACGCCATGGTGAGATGCTGCGATGTGTGGCATTTCATGAGTCTTACTCAGCAAAGTCGGTGACTGTTGAGGCGAGGATGGACATAAAATGTTTGTTGTATCTTTTAAAAAGCCAATCAATTTTTAAATTAATTTACTTTCTTTCTTTTAGACTCTCCAACAATACGACTTATCGGCTCCCCTGAAATTGACCTAGAAGAGGATAAGGATGCTTTGATAATGCGATGTGTGGCTGATGCTAATCCTCCAGCAAGTGTTGTCTGGCGAAGAGCAGGTCGCTCTGAAATTTCAAGTTTACAGGTATATAATTCGTTTGTTGAATATTAACAGGCGCCGAAAATTAATTTATATAAACATCAAGGACGAGACTAGACTAGTAAAAACAGTTCATATCCTTTAAAAGAAGGTGTGTATCAACGCGCTTCGCGCGACTTGAAAAAAAAAACTATAGATTCCCGGAGTATGCCCCGCGGCGGAAGACCCTGTGGGTCGCTTAGACAGTAGGTATACTTTTATAAAAAAAAACTGTGGTGGTATACCTACCTACTTCAAAACATAAAACTTCTATACAAATTTCTTAACTATCATAAATTTATATAATACTGCCATATTCTAACTAATTTCATACATATACAAAAATTCACACATAGGTATATACAAAATAAAACTTGACAAAAATTGGTCAAATAGACCTGTTCATGTTTACCTCTGTTCTGTATCCCGATCTATAGTAAAATTCTTTCGTTACTATACTAACCTTTTTAAGCAATGAATGTGTTTTGATTTTCGATCGGATTGAAAATACTTGACGTTTTGGAATTTATTTGAGTTTTCAAGTCCGAATTTTAATTGTCAAAATCTTAAACATGTTGTTGCAGATAACTTGTTACTATCTGCTTATACAGGGTGTTTTGGAAAAGATGCGACAAAATACATAAGATGAGAAAAAAATGTTGTTCAAACTAATTTTGTTCAAAATTGTACTTTATTAAACTTAAGATGAGTATAACTACCTTCTACTCATTCCATCGTAAAATCCGAATAAATTCCAGTTCTAGTGAAGCGTTTCTGTATTCTTTCAATTCTGACTGAATGGATAGCATACATAGGATTCCAAATGGAAGAACATAACAAAGAATAAAGATCTTTGAGCAAAAGGATCAGGGAAGATCAAGCATAAAACTGCTCTTTGAAATGATGTAGTCAATGTGGTTGGAAAAAGTGAGTTTGAAATCAAAGATCGCACCCAAATTTTTTTTTACAGTAACTTTGGATAGAGAAGATGCATGTATATCGTATGAATACGATATCGGTGACGCACCACGATAAAACATCATACAATGACATTTAGAAAAATTAAAATGCAGATCGTTATTAGTACACCAAACGGATAAATTATAATTATCGTTCTGGCAGAATTTATACTTTGGAATAATTAAAGGTAAACAAAGAATATTAATAAAAACATTCGGACTATCATTGATAAATAAGAAAAAAAGAAGGGGTCCTTAATGACTTCCTTGTGGAACTACGGAAGTTACAAGAACCGGTTTTGAAATAAAGGTGTTAATTCGGACGTGTTGATTTCAACCAGTAAGATAGGTTTCAAACCATTTTAATAAGTGGTTAGAATGAACACCTAAATTATGAAGTTTGGCTTTTAATAAGTATTATGTGATCAATCCTGTCAAACGCTTTAGAGAAATTGGTGTATATAACATCAAATTCACATCACATTGTTCAAGAGCACCTAATACATAGGTATTAGCTAAAGATCGTATGATTGGTCGAGGTTTATCTGCCACCGATAAACCCATGCATGCAAGCATGTTATAAACAAATTTTTTTAAATAGTTTGGGAATTACAGATAAATTGAAATTGGCTTTATTAAAAGGTCGAGATTAGAGACATGCCAATTTATAACAGTTATAACAGTTTTTTGCCATTAAAAGTGGGCGTGCGTTACCGCGCTTCGCGCGACTTGAAAACAAATAACTCTGGGTGCCTGAAGTGGGGATCACCGGCCGGCGGAGGGCCGGTTACCAGAATTGAACCGTATAATTCAAATATGCATTACAACAACAAAAAAAGACCTGCTCTCTATAGAGATCACGTCTCGTGATCCAAAAAAAATTGTGTTTACTCTGGCATCTAGTGTTGCCATTGTCAGTATTTGAACAAAAAGAGACAACATATATGAAAAATAAACGCACACAAAGAAGAGATATTGGGAAATAGAGTTGTCGGCATTCTATATCAGGGGCTACAGGGCCGGCCCCAGCCAAACTTACGCCCTGAGCAAGATTTGTAGAAGCGCCCCTTTTTTATATTTGCATACATTCACTGATACACATGCATAAGACTTTTCCACACTACCCAGCAGCTAGGATTTCAATACGTTTGAGTTAAATTCTCCAACAATGAAAGTGAAGTTAGTTAGTGTGCAAGAAATAACTTATATTGGGATTATTTGATTGTGACTAAAATGCAAATGGCAGTACATATTTGTTTGCGCAAGATGAGATTACATTTTCTTGCTCCTGGTAATGCACCCCCAGTATGTTGCGCCCTCTACATTTGCACATCTTGCACATATGGTTGGTCCGGCCCTGAGAAGCTACCAACTTGGCAACACGAGCCGGCAGAAAAAACGAAACCAAGGGAAACGATAGTTAAGGCCGGCGCTGCGTGAAGCAATTATGAAAAACGGGGAAGCAATTCGAACATTTTTTTTGACACGATTTATTTTCTCGCTTTTTATTTCAACAGAAAGGACCGGTTAAGCATAAAATTAAATATTTTTGATTTTCTTGATTTATAACCTGTAATTAGTACGGTTGTACATTAGAAATAAAGAGGTTGTCAACAGGAAATTCAGAATTATTAATTATGTATATCAAAAATTGCCTTTTTTGTTGTTATTTCGTAATGAGAGGTGTAGGGTTGCCTGCAACAACCCTGAGAAAGAATTTCTATGTGCTACAAATGCTGATACTGTGTAAAACATGCCAGCAGTTTTGCAACTTATAGTGAAACCCAACTCTGCAAAAATTTGCCTTCATTTATCCCACATTAATATAGGAAGATATGATGTAGCTAATCCATTTCATTTGACAACATTTGAGTTTCATTTCCACCACACAAGGTTCATTATTTTTCATGGACTTTTTGAAAAAAAAATTGGCAAAAAAGAGATGTATAGGTATAATTTTGCTACTGTTTTGAAATGGTCTGACTTAAAGAAATTTTGCATACATTTCCAAATCTTATATTTATCTATCGTTACTTGTTTCTTTACTTTGAAGAAGTAGAATATAGGTATCAGTAAAGAAATTGTTATTTTTAACTACGTTGTTTTTTTCAACTTCATTTCTCATCCGTGAATAAAATGTGCAACCAAGCCTTGAGAAAAGAACACATGCTACTGCCACTTATGCAAATGTGTAAGCTTACCAACACATACACATACACCAAATCACGGCTGAAATATACATAACGTAAGCAATTTCATGGAACTTATCTTCTTTTGTACTCGTACAGTTACAAGAATTCTGAAATATCTGGATATACACATACGCAAATCTGCTGGCCCTAATACTATCCTCCCTATTGTTCCGAAGAGCTGTTCATTTACGCTGGTGTTTTACAAGCGTAAACTTTCCCATCTTTCTAGATCTACTGGTCTCTTTCCGAGTGGATGGAAAACAGCATTTGTCCAGCCTGGCCCTAAAAAAAGGCGAATCTTCTTTATCCTCTAACTTCTATCGTCTAATTGCACTTTCAGCCCGTCTTTCCAAGGTCATGGAAAAGCTGATCAATGGTCGGCGTAAGAAATATCTTAAAAAAAACAAAGACCGGCAGTACGACTTTCGTAGCAATAGGTCAATTGGTCATCTGATGGTATATCTCACCAAACAGAGGCACAAATCTTTACTTCGTTTATAAGTTTTTAAATTCATCAAATAAAGGCTGGTGTGCCCCATATTCAAAAATGATCTTTTGTCTGAAACCCACAGTTTTTCATATTCTTTTCGATTCATATTCAAGTCCTCCAGATGTGGAACTTCAACGGCAGCGTATGATAAGATAATTAAATTCTAATCTTGGTAGAATTGTCGAATAGGGAACGAACAAAACGTATAGAATTTATAATGTTTTAAAAACAGAATCACTTATGTAACAAAGAACTGAACAGCTCTAGTTCATGGTTCATGGTATTTTTTTTTATCACAGACCACCTTTTGTGGAATGAAAAAATTAAAAATAATTTTAATAAATACAATTTATAGGGAAAGCTAATAAAGACGAAAAATATGCTTATTTCATGAATTTACGACTGAATTTTTTGTTTGCATCGCTTTTAATTTAAAAAAACACAGTTTTTTGAATAAGTTTAAGTTTTAAAAACTTCAGAATCATAAAGGTGATAGATATGTTATTGAATTATATAGGTTTGTTGTCGAAATTTAAAATGTTTATACTGTTGAGCGAAGATATTTACATATAACAGTTGTTTGATTAATCATATAATAAATGCATCTACATTCTACATAATAAGTATATTTTTAGTGCGAAGTACAATAAAAGACAATTATATCTTACGGCACACAAGGTTTGTCAGTTTCAACTGAAATAAGTATATGCAAAAATTAGTAAAATTTATGGCAACTCACGTTACTTACGTTTTTCAAGTTTCAAATTCAAAATTTTGGATTAAGCTTTTTTTATTTTTCAAACATACATACATAATGAACATTGGGCACTTGTAAGTAGTTTGGCACTTCTTATTTGAAAATTAAGAAAAAGTAGACAGGGGAAGGATACATTTTTGCGTTATTGTACCTTTTCATATCCACTTCTTCATGAATGTTTCTATCCCAGTGAAAAAAAAAATGGGAAAAGTGTCTAATTAGTTTATTCTTTTAATGAATCCTTTTATAGAAAATCCTGAATTAACAGATAACAGCAATATTTTGTATTACGTAGGTGTTTTTTAAAGTGAATATGAGAATCTATTTTGCTATTATATTTTTCGCATAAGTAGAACCAACAATTATTTAAATCGAATATTTAATTATTTTATCGCCACTTAAAAATATTAAAATCCCACTGTGTTTATACCTTACTATATTGTTGTACGCCACAATTTTTCTTATTATTTCACCTAACCGTCATTTTTGTTGTTTTCATATAGGAATCCCTACAACTTCGTCCTGTGGGAAGGCGAGATGCTGGTCTTTACACCTGTCAGGCACAAAACTCTGTGGGAACGTCAGAGCAACTATCTGTGCAACTGGACGTTAAATGTAAGATAGAGCTTGTTAGAAACTTCTTTATTTTAGCAACCATCATGCAACGCAAATTTATAGAAAAAGGACAAAAATTCTAACTGAAATATACGCGTATCATATTCTTACAGTTCCACCAAAGATTTTATCTGCCGGTCCAGATCGTCTAACAACAGCACCACTTTTCAGTCCGGCAGCATTTGAATGTGTCGCTGAGGGCAATCCACCGCCAACTTATAAATGGATTCAGAGGTATGTATCTGCTCAGTGACGTTTATTTGAAGCTGAGCAAGTAATAACTGCACACGCTACAAAAATCTCTATTTCCATACGTATAGCCAAAGATCTCACAAAAGCACCGAAATAAAAATCAGAAAAAATAATGCCAAATTAAAGAAAAATTTTCCGAGAAGGAAGAAGTTGTTTTGGATAACAACTGTAATATATTGCCACATGGCATATGGATGAATGAGTAATAATAGTTCATTAATGTTTAACAAAAAATGTAAAAAAAATTACTAACAAAATGTATTTTTTGCTTAAATTCATTTATTTTCAAATTTTTTAAATCGGATATTATTTATATTGTTTTTTTTTTTTATTGTTACTATTTATAATCACTAGATTGCTAAATTATAACCCAGTCAACTGAACCATTGAAAAGATATATACCTAATATACATATATACATGTGCAGGGGAAGTACGTCCAAAATGACATATATGGACAAAATGACATACCGAACATTTCTTGAAATCTGCTATACTTATACATAATCCACTCAAATGCAAGTACATAGTTGGCTTGGATAATTTTTAAAATCCTCTGAAAATTCGGGCTCATTTCATATCCATTTCGTCGCAAAAAACAAAATATTTTTTACCAAGAAAATCATTTTTTTTGGTTCTGGACAGATTTTGGAATTTTGGTGAGCTTATGCAATTTTCATTTAGTTTAATTAACTGTATCTATACTGCATGACAAAATTAAGATAATAAAATAATAACTGACCATAACATCAGAGTTTTCTGGAATTTATTAACAAACATTTTTCAAGGCTATAGTACGGACAAAAAGACATACAATAACCACGTACAAAATGACATACCCGAAAATGCTCCAAAAGGAACTTATTTAAGGTATTGGTCAAAGCAAAAAGAAGCGAAAAAGTCAACCCTATAAGCTTGTATCTATACAATTAACACCTTATAATAAACTAACTTCAAGCAAAAGTGCAAAAATGCAATCATTGGGCTCATGCATCTTGTGCTGAGTTTCCAAAGAACACCAAACAATTTTCGAATTATGCATTTACTATCAACCTGAAGGTATAGTTTTTTCAAAAAGTTTTCTAGAAACAAATTCTTATTTAAAATTATTAATAAATATTATACAAAATGAACTAAAGAACCACTATGGGCCCACCAGATTTGGTGTATGTCATTTTGTCCATATGAAATATTTCATTTTGTCAATACTTTATGGACAAAATGGATTTTCTAACGGTTTTTAATAATTATTCTTTTAAATTAATATATTTGTATTTTAAACTTAAATGAATGAGTTGAAAAAAGACATAACAACCAAGACAGTAGGATAAAAACTCTATACAATTTTTTTGTATAAAAAAAACTAACAGTATGTCAATTTGGACATACATATTGTACATATGCGAGTAACATGAAAAAACGTGGAATGCCTATTTCCGTTATATGACCTCCCGCTTAAAGCCTAGTACGCTGCTGATGCGAAATGAAATTTTCGATGGTCTCCAACACGACAACGAAATGCTTGCGAAAACCACAGCGAAAAAATGACAACTGAAAGCGTCACATCAATAACAAAAAAAAAACAAACACAACCGCAAACAAATCACAGAAAGCCATGTTGTTTTAAAAGAAACAACAAATACAAACACGAACAAACCTCAAATGTCACTTTTCCGCACACAATTAATGGTCCGGGCAAATAATTGAGTGCGAAAAAATAGCGGAGACCGGAGACCTCTCCAAATAATCTGCTACAATTATCATTTTCGCTCATCGAACAGCGTACTACAAAACGAAAAGGAGGACGAAATTTTTCGTTTATGATTTCGTTGTGTCATTTTTGTATGGGATTTTTCGTTTCACATCAGCAGCGTACTAGGCTTAAAACACAGTTTTGTTACAATTAAATACTTTATTGTTGATCTCCACTCTATAATGGGGGTTTCCATTGGTAAAATCAATTTTTTTTGTGGTTTAGATATGTCAAAAAGCCGATTTTGATCATTTTTGCAGATCTAAATTTGTCTGCAGATTCACCCCTCCCCGACATAATTTATAGCTGTCGGTATGCAATTGTGTTTTTCGTTTTGATTAGTTTATTTCAGTTGTGGAAATTGTGTTAAAATATGAGAAAAATAATCGATCATTACAAATGGAAGAGTTTAAAATGAATCGGTTACTTCATAAAGCTCATCTATCACTCCTGCATCAAGAGATGAATTTTTTTGAAATATTGCACAGAAGCGAAATTCCACAAATACAATGACAAAAACATATCAATTTGAAAAAGAGTTCCATTCGCCACAAAAAAAAAAAATTAAATTGGAATCCCCATAATTTTCAATCATAAAAAATTTTAGCGGGTGAGATGGTGTACCGCAGCAGCAGACGCAAGTGCAAAAGTGTTCTATAGAATGCGCCATCTCACCCTCAAAAAACTTCACCATCTCCCATTTTTTAACACAAACAAAACAGGTAGATTTTCAACAAAGCTTTTGTAAGGAGGTCATAGAACGTACTTGTATGCATGTAACATAGGCATCGAAATACCCAACGAATTAAACAAAAATCAAGAAAATGAAGTTGCAAGCAAATTTTTCCAAAAAATTCCTTACTTGTTTTTGTTGTAATATTTTTTTCTTTTTTTTTTTGCATCACAGACAAACCATATAAAACTGGCTACTTCGATTTGAAGTGAGAACATAAATAGAAAAGAGTGTAACGCTACAATTAGACGGCCAACGAAAATGGTCAACGCGTTGACTCTCTGACGTCAAATTCCGTCCCAAAGTTGTCTTGTCGTGTGATCGTCAACGCAAAATACTGTCCATACATTGACGGCTGCGTCAGAGAGTCAATGCGTTGACCATTAACATTCACCGTCTAATCATAGCTTACCTAAGTGTTTTGATCGAATAATAAATGTACGAGATATTAAAAGTGCGCCATCTCCCCCGCTGCGCCGCCGCGCCGTCTGTCCCGCTTTTACCGTACGTTTTTTTGAGAAATGTTCTTATTTTCGGATTTATTTGCGTAGGATATTGTGGGAGAGATGCCGCCCTTCTTAAATCTGAATTCATTTTACGCTCTGTTTTAAACAAAAACATTTTTTTTTATGAAACTTAACATTGGATTTGTATTCTTTCATAAATAAACGACTAAACTAAACAAAAAAACTTATTGTTTAAATAACAATATGACAAAAAATAAACTATACTGACTCCGTCGTACCTTCCAATAAGTCAGGGAGAGTAGCCCCAGTGTTATAACATTGAAAAAAAAGGTTTACTTTCTCTAAGAATAGTAATTTTTACGTTCTTCTTTATGTCCAGTATACAAAAGACAAAGTCAAGTTCTGGTACCTGTTGATCTAAAAATGGAGTTGTGAATTGACCCATTGCCACATAACAGTCTGAACGCGAAGAAGTGTTCTAGAACTGAGACTAGGTGCCGCATTAAAGGGCCCATACACACAACACTTGTGCACACCATACACATCACACCAATGGAGACACCGACACAAAAAAATTAAAAATGTTTGATTTTTGGTGTCGGTGTCTCGATTGGTGTGCACACAAGTGTTGTGTGTAGGGGCTTCAAGAATTCTACTAATCATATTTCAGTCAGCTCAAAGAAAGACAAGATAATCAAAAATTTGACAGTTATTTGACGATATTTTTTTAATTGAAATATACTCCACCATATTTAATTTAAAAAAAAAAATTTACAGATTGTTCGTTTTGAACTCCCAATGGCCTGTACTATATTATATATCTTTTCAATGGGTAAGTCGATTTGGTTATAATTTTGTTCAAACAATATTGTATTTACATAAAAACTTTGAAACCGAATAATTAAAAAAAAAACAGTTTTGTTTAAGTACTTTTGTCTTTTTTACATTTTCTCGTTATAGACCATCTTTTCATTATTGGATGTTCAATATGTAGCTATTTCAATGTTGTTATAAAAGCGTATGAACGAGTACATGTGATCCAGACGTGCATATTTTTTTCAATTTTTTGAAGAAACTTTATATTTAAGTTCTTCACCGATTTATGCTGCCTTATTTTACTAAAAGTTTGTTTCTAAGGTCCTTTTATCGAAAATATAAAAAAATAAAAACTGAATTTTTTTGCGAAAGTATTCGTTATTTTCATATAAAAGAACCGTTATTATTTCCAACTGATTATTTCTTTCAAATATTTACCGTAGCTGCAACCAACATGGTCTACTCTAAAGTTCCAATTTTCTATGTTGCTTTCGAGCATCGTCCAAAGCAAGAAACTGGCTGTTCACACCGAATTTTTCGCTTAATAAAGACGTGATTTCACGGTCTGAGTTGCAATTACGGCTGTCTTGTTGAAAATAAATGTCGAGATCACGGGCTTACATTTCAGGCACCAAATAGTCTGTTATCATGACGTACAATCACCGCCATTCATAGTTAGCAGATAAGAAACTTAAAACATTTAAAGGTTACTGTTACTTCACCGAAAAATCAGACAAAATGGGCAGTGCATTTAAGCGGAGAGTACCTACTGAATTTATAATATTTTTAATTTTATGTATTCTATAATAGACTGTTAAAAATGAGACTGAATGGTTTTTTTTATTTTGGTTTCAATCATTTTATTCTTTGATCGTATATTCCTTAGTTTTCTTGTTGCCTACTTTAAAAAAATAAGTAGGTTTTTCAGAGAGAAAATTATTTATTTTTTTCTGGCAACTTCTAGCGACTTTCTGTTTTCAAAATTTCAGTGACTCTAGCGACTTTTGGAGGTTGGTCTAGCGACTTTTCTTTTCAGGTTGCAGCAACACTGGTTAGGGTACACCAAAGTAAGCCTTTTCTTAAATCCTCAATAAATGATGTTAACATATTGGTGATTGACCCTCACGGTAGAAGTGTATAACGAGTTTTTTTTTTAAATATACCCAAGAATCATTTCTTCATGAATTAGGGGAAATACTATGTATATATTAGAGTTGGGAAATAATGATTACAAGAATAATTCAATTACAATTACTTGTAGATAATTGAGATCTCCAAACATTTTTTGAATTACCTACTTTTAAATTTAATTGAAGAATTTCAATTACAAATTAAATGTAATTGAAAAAAACTGTAACAAAACTGTAATTAATTTATTTCTTTTTGTCAATTACATTGTACGAGATATTCCACAAATGGTTTCCTGATAAACCTGTTAGTGCACCAGGCTGGGGCTTTCAGAACTATTTCACAATTTAAGAGAACACTCACTGTGTTGAAATTGTTTGAAAGGTCAAATACTCCGTTGACATCTTCGGCACCAGTTGAATGGCTTTTTTCTTTGGCGAGAATTGTAGCTACTCCTCGACGACAAAACCTCAACGATATTAACTTTGAAATGCTATTGCTGATGAAGGCTAACCAACTGTTCTGCCAATATTCATATTATAAAGAATTTAAAAATGAATATTGTTTTAGTTAAAATATATGTTTGTTATTTACTTTTATTAGTATTAATATTTTTATAATTTATACTTAATAAAAACTTTAAATGAATTACATTCCAAGAAATCAATTACCTTAAATGTAATTAACACATTGTTTTCCTTCAATTACTTGCAAAAACCCATTATTGTTTTCAATTACATGTAATTTGTAAGTGAATTTTTTCAATTACAATGAAATTAATTTTTTTTTTCAATTACAATTACGTGTTATTGTAATGAAAAAAATTCAATTACTTATTTGAATGAAAGTTGAAATAAATTACAGAAGTTTATCGTTATTTCCCATCATTGGTACCTATATACATGTGTATTTACGTTATTGTCATGAATCACTATATAGAGTGATATCTTTTGATAGTTTTTTCCGCGATATGAAAAAACAGAAAATTAAGAAATGAAACAAAACAACACTGCTCTTTTCTATTCGATACCTATATACTTTAGTGCAATGCAACTTAATTTTAAAATAAAAAAAAACAAACCAATCGGCTCACACCCCTTAAACAAAACTTCTATCAACAGTTCAACAATAAATCTATACTCTTCTCTCTGTTTACACAAGAAACGAATGCGATACATTAAATTATATATAGAACACCATTTTTCCATCCTTAATTCCGTTTTTCTCCCCTTACAGGATCTCACACGGATCGAAATATCTGGAAAGAGGCAATGAAGCTCGTCTAGTTATCGACAATGTAACTTACGACTATCAAGGCGAATACGAATGCCGAGCAACCAGCTACATAAATGGCCAAGAACGGACAGCGATATCGGAGCCAGTATCTTTACAAGTCGTAGGTAAATCAAAAAGAATACTCACGGCAACATATAGCGAAACATAAAAGATAACGAATTGAAAAAAAAACAGAAAGACAAGAGAAATCGAAACCACATAAATATAGCATTGCAGGAGCAATATAGAAGGGTGTGTGTGATGAACAAGGTGGGCGTAGGTGGGTTATTCGGAATTAGATAGGTTGCAAACTTGGCTTTGGTGGTGGCAAACTTGAACATTTCGGTGTACCGTGTACGTTGAATATCTGCAGCTAGAAATCCAAACAAGGGACATTGCAAACCACATAAGGCTAAAGAAAAAAAAACAGCTATGACTTCAGCCGCAAATTCTGGGAAGGGGTGAAAGAATTGAACTTTTGTAGCATAAAAGTATATCTATGCTGAAAGAACAATGTGCACGAAAACAGTTTTTACAGAAAAGTTAAAGCCATAAACCACTTGCATATGGCATGGTGTTCTGTAAGCCATTTATTTTCTACTCTTCTCTTTTGGTGAAAACTTTTATGATAGTTTTTTTTAAACACTACAATCAGTGGCGTAGCTAAATGTGTCTGGGGCCCTTGGTAGAAAACAAAAAGGTGGCCCCTTAACAGTAGGTATACAAAAATTTGTTCGTTTTGGAATTCGAAAAAAAATATTCTTTAGTGAATAACTTAATTATGTCTGAACTTTTTACCAAGTTTACTGTTTTTATTTGTGGGTTTTTATAGCAAATTGTGAAATTTTTCAAGAACTTTCAAGCTACCATACAATTACATTTACATATTTAGTTTTTTTTTCAATTTTACTACATTACCAAAAAATTCTTTTAATCATCATCATCAGAATGCCATATCTAAATGGTCGGTAATTGATCAAAAAAGCTCAGTTTAGTTTCAGAAATCGGTCAGCCATAGAAAATTTTTAATAAATAGTTAAAGTTTTTCTAGCGATTTTAAGCAGCTCATTTGTGGAAGCAACAAAAAAAGTATACCATCTGAAAGATTTTAGTGACCCCATAAATGATCAATGTGTTCAGCTATAAGTTTTTTTTCATTAATTTTTAAAGGTTTTTGCAAGGAGAAATCATTTGTGGGATGCATGAAGTCCTAAAAATTTCTACGACTTTGAAAAAAACTTAAAAAAACAAACCTGATCAATTTCTGTAAATAGTTGCCCTTTTTTGATCAATTACTGACCTTTTAGATTGCATCTTTATTTGAAAATACGCCACATATATGGGATGCTAAGACCCTGCCTAATATTATGTTTTCATTTCTCAAGTTACAGAAAAAGTGTTTTCCACCTTGTTTTTTGTTGCTTTCTCCTTCTGTTTTTTACGTGTGTCAAGTTAGCACTACACTTTTAGAAATTAAATAAACTAAGTACTCAGTTAATTGTAGCTTTTTAGTAGTTAATTAGTTGTGGAAATTGTAGCTCTACTATTTAAAAAAAAAATGGTAGATATGTATGTTAGTAGTGCTAACTTGATATCAAGTTAGCATTACACTTTCAAAAAATAAAAAAAAATAATAACACAGGTAATGGTAGTTTTTTTGTTGTAAATTAGTTGTTGAGAGAAAAAAACTAGGTAGGTATTGCTAAGTTGACACTCTGAGTCCAGGCATTAGAAAAGGAAATTAGAAAATGTAAAGATGGCTTTAAGTGTAGCTTTTTTGTTGTCGATGAGTTGTGGAGAAAAAAGATTCTAAAAATTTTTCTGACGAAGTTTTCAAACAAAAACTAGGTAGGTAGTGCTAAGTTGACACTCTGAGTCCAGGCATTAGAAAAGGAAGTTAGAAAATGTAAAGATGTCTTTAAGTGTAGCTTTTTTGTTGTAAATTAGTTGTGGAGAGAAAAAATTCTAAAAATTTTGTTGATGAAGTTTTCAACAAAAACTGTGAGTTTCCAGTTTCCTTTTCTAATGCCTGGACTCAGAGTGTCAAGTTAGCACTACCTACCTAGTTTCTGTTTGAAAAATTCGTCAGCAAAATTTTTAGAAATTTTTTCTCTCCACAACTAATTTACCATGTTTTTAGTCGCCCTTTCGCATATCACGCCTAAAAGAAATATTTTCGTATTTGTGGTTTGAAGCAAGGGAATTACTGTTGTTTTTAAAGAAATTTTTCTAGACTGCTATCAAATATTAATATTTTCTTTTTCTAATTTGCCGGGCCGGGTCGCTAGCCCTATGTAAATTTAATAAGAAACAAATTCCAGAAAATAAAATTAAACAATTTATATACATATATATTATTGACGATAGCTTGAATTTTGTATTTAACACTAGACGGCCGGCCCCGAGGCGCTACTTCAGTTTGGCCGTGGGTATACCTACGCTGACTACAATGATAATGTTACTTCTATAGATTAAAGTATTTCTGTGGGTAACCTTCGGAAATAAAAAGATTTATTGCAATGGTCGAATCTTAAGTCATGCCTTGGTGTAGTTCTATTTAAGAAATGTAATATAAGAGCTACACTTTTTGGGATATTATAAGGTACAGTTTTTTTTAATTAGTTCAAAGAGTGAATATAGAAGCAAGCTGAATAAAAAAGCTGTACCAACCTATAAAAAATGTTAATGATGGCAAAAAGTTTTGTTCCTGTTTCCTTTTGTGAAGGCTTGTGAAAAATATTCGGTAGAAAATATTTTTTTAAGCATTGGTGCCGTCCATTTTTTGTATAGGTACTGATTTTTAAAAGCGAATCCTTTTGCTTTAAAGATTTTTTAATTGAGTACTTAAACTTCTTGTTTTCAAAAGCCCTAATTTATTTTGGTTTAGGGTACCTATACGTCAATGCAGCAAGGTTGTAAATAGTTGAGTAATTACGTTGGGCAAAGGGCTTTCTTAACATATTTTTTTTCCAAAGTCTATCTTCCCTATTTCCCAAATACTTTACTAATTTTTCTTTTGCATCTATTTAAAATCATAAACCATACACTTTATGCTTTTGGGAAATGTTGGTGACCTCTTATGAAGAACACCCTAGATAAGCTAAAAAAGAAATACGTGCCTTACTTTGGCGGAGTCGAAAAATGTTTGTACCTGAATTTGTAGCTAATTAATTGATAATTTGTTACGTAAACCAAAATTTTGTAGTTCGCATTGTTTTTTTAGTTATTAAAGTTTCCGCTAAAATAAGTCTGAAGTTAGCGGTCGAAAATATGAAAATATTAATTCTCTTGGTGTCGAAAATTGTAGTTTTTTAATGGCTAATTTGTTGAGCAAAATTTAATATTGTAGCTTTTATGGGTGATTTTTTATTTGTAATTTGCGATTTTTGAGTTACCCTAAACAAAAAAAAAAAACGCGCAAACCCCGATTTTGGAAAAATTAATTCTTAAATTCAAATTTTTTGTGAAAATTTTTACTGTTACATGTATTGGTTAACTTCTTATTTTAGCGGAAACTTTTATAACAATGATTCTTTTAAATTAATTTTTAAAGTTTTATTAAGGTCACCGTTAATATAAAGCACTGATAAATTTGAATTCGTGAAGGAGAAACTGCCACCAAAGAATGATTTCAATTCAATCAATCCGGTGCGGCGGGGTTTGACGATGAACATCCAAAGCTTTATGTGATAATGGATCTAGACGACAAACGATGATAAAGACGATAACATAGTCCAATAGTGTTGAGTAGGAGCACCAAGTAGCTGGAATGCCCCGAAAGAGTCCTTAGTAAAAGCAATGAGATTTGTATTTTACTGGCAGTTTTCTTTTGTACGGGTTTAAATATTTTAACGAAATGAGTGTCAACAAAAAGTCGTTTTATAAGCATGTATGAAGTTTTCATTAGAAACATGCAGCTGCGTCCCTTAATGTGGTTTTGCGGTAGTGAAATTTCACTACGTTTGACAGCTATGTGCATGTCGAATCCTTGATGTGATGTCTTTTCACATTCACAAAGAAGCAAAGTTCTTATTGTGCCGACATACAAGTATAATACTTCTAAACGACAGTTTTTTGTGCATGGTGTGTATGTGGAACTCCTTAGCTGCTGATCTGAGGAGAATCAACAACTGTGCTAGGTTCAAAACTACTATTTTAAGTCATCTGAGGTCCTAAATTCATTATTTTCCGTTTTTATGATGTAATCTTTTAATTTTTCGTAAATACATTTTTTTTAAATTTTTTTCATATTCTATACAAATAATTAAAACTTGTAACCAAAATACAATTTTTGTACTTACTAAGTATTTATTACAAAAAAGCAAAGTGTTTTTACAGTACTTATGTTTCCAAATGAATAAATATCAAATAAGAGGTTCCGCTTGGGCTGGTAATATCCTGCAAAAATAGGAAACTAAACATTAGGGAACGCACCTCATGAGAATAAGGTTGATCTGATATGTCATATATTTTTTTGAATAAATATGAATAAATGAAAAAAAATAAATAAACTCAATTTATTTGAGAAAAATCACAAATCTCTAAATAAAAACTAAAAATCTACATATAGGTCCATAAATACTTCACTTATAAATAAAAAAAATCAATTCTTTTCAGATGTCAAATTATAAAGGGTGTTTTTTCAGACTTGTGGTTTTCGAGAAGAAATAAAACGCATATAATTTTATCTTATGGCCAAGAATTTAGCTTTATTATAAAGATAAGGGTTTAAAAATGATTTTGCCCGAGTGGCCGCTGCTGCTGGCTCGAATAAATTCCAGCCGAGAGGCCCAATTTTCGGCAGCTCCAATTGTTGCGCGTGATGGCGGATGGACTCATTTGGGTCTTCTTCGATACTTTGCTCCACAGCAACAAAAGAGTCTTTCGGTGCGCACTGTACGGTGTCTCTGAGGATGCGCATGATCCACTAGAGCAAACGTGTTGCGAAACCGATCCATGGTTGCTCGAATTAATGCGATTTTGCGATTATGTCGACCGAATATTAGACGCAGCACACGATGCGTCGCGCGAACCGAACCATTATTTTGGTGATAAATTTGTGCGATTTGCAAACGTTGTTCAGAAGTAAGTCTATTAATTATGAAATGGCAAACCAAACTGAGCATAAACCAAGTGACAAAAGTCAACAACTCCGAAAAAAGTATTGCCAGATTGAAAACCACACATCTAAAAAAACACCCTTTACTTAACATGGCTTTAAGTACCTATAACCTTTAAACCCCACCGCGTTTAAAGGTTATAGGTACTTAAAGCCATGTTATGGTATTTTAGTAAGAATGCCTTTAAGATACAGATTTCACACTTAAGAGCTATTTAAAGGTGTTTTAAAGTTAAGAAGACTTTTAAATGTCTTTATAGAAAGGGCGTTGGTGTGTATAACTAACAATTTTTGTATATGTACAAGTACCTACAACTATTTACATGCTCCTTGATCACTTTTAGGTGGGATCTAAAAAGAAATTCAAACTTTCCAAAATAAGCGCCACCCTTTTAGCTATCTTTGTATTTTATTGTCGTGTGTGAATCAAAGTGGCATTCCGATACTAAGCCATACTTATACAGGCACTATTCAAACTACAAACGCGTTTAGCTTATATAATACCTCTTTTCAACGTTGCATAAGTCTTATAAATAACGATTTCGCGTTTAAGCCTATTACGCTGCTGATGCAAAACAAAAAATCCCATTTCGCATACAAAAATGACATAGCGAAATCATAAACGAAACATTTCGTCCTCCTTTTCGTTTTGCTGTAAGCTGTTCGATGAGCGAAATTGACAATTGAAGCAGATTATTTGGTTCTTTTCGCACTTAATTGATTGCCCGGACCATTAATTGTTACATTTGAGGTTTGTTCGTGATTGTATTTGTTGTTGCTTTCATTAGCCGTGGCGCAGTACTCCATCACTACCAACTGCTCGTGCCCTCAGTGCGAGTGGATGAGATTTGTAGGGAAATCAAGTTTTTGCGGTCCATTGAAAACGAATAGCAAAGTACTCATGACTCCTTCGCCACCTCCGAAGAAACCCAGCTCATGGCTATCTGTGATTTTTTTCCGTTTGTGTTTTTGTGTTTTAAATTGGTGACACTTTCAAGTGCCATTTTTTCGCTGTTATTCTCGTAAGCCCCCGTGGCGTTGGAAACCACAGAAAAATTTCGTTTCGCATCACTAGCGTACTGGACTTTAAGAGTCAATATAAGAATTATTCAACTCTATATATATTAGACTGCATATGTTTAAGTTGTAAACAGAGCTGACAAAATTGTATACCATGGTTAACCTCTCCTTCCTCTTGTTTAACAGTACCTATACACCTCTTCATTACTAACCGTCTACCCTCTGCAGAACATTTGTTGTCCAATAGGAATTGGAATAAGACGATTATTTATTAAAAGACCAAAATAGGGGTAAACGATGGAGGAGGGGAAACGAAAATTAAGTATATATTTTATACTTTACATATTAAGGAACAAATCTTACACATAAATACATATGTAGGTACAAAATAAATTCATAACACAAATTTGTGGCAAATTTTATTTCCTATTGTGATAGTTAAAGCAACTGTGTTCTTAATAATAGGGGATTTCCAACATTACTTTCAAATATAAAACAAAATATGTAATGAGTAACCAAATATTTTTCCCCTCACAAAATAAGACAGATTTGTACGTATAAATTGACACAAGGCCTATAATAAACTAACTGTTACTAAACCTTTTTTTTTCAGGTGCACCACAGGTTCTGCGACTGAATCCATCCATGCATTCGGTCTCGGTAAAAAAAGGTGAATCTGCTAGCCTATCATTAGTAGTTTGTGCCGATCCTAGACCACACCGGGTCGCTTGGGAATGGGGTTCGTTGCGGTTAGAAGCTGGTGCTGGAGCTGGTAAGTTAACAATATATCATTTACAGTAATATATAATTTCTGTGTTGTTGTTGGTAGATATGTCCTCTTAAAGGTCATGCAAATTAAACTTATTGTAAGCAGGTATGGTATGGGTACCTATGTATATGTATATCAAATCAAACCTTTCTTGTTTTGAAATGTTACAGTAGGAATGTTACTGTTTCAGTGGCTTCTATTGCTTACGAATATTGTCTTTTACATCACAGTTTTTGTATTTTTTTCCACTTGTATTCCTCGAAGTTATTTATTTTTACTAGCTTACAAGGCTAGGTTAAATCAACGGGTGTTGCTACGGCAAGCCGCATCTTCTCGATCGGATCTCAGTGGATCCATTGCGCTGCCCGTGGTTTGAGGAAGGTGAGTACATAGGGGAGTTAGTCGGAAACCCTCCCTGAACCATCCTGGGGTCCTACTAATTCGATTCAACAATTAAAACTATCGGATTCGCAAAATTGGAACTCTGTAACTCTATAGCAAGTTCTAATATACGAAAATCGAACAACTCTAGTAATGCCAACTATTTTTTTTCAAATTCGGAAGTATATTCATACTATATACATAATTCTAAATTTAACTTCAAAGTCATTCGAATTCGCAAATTTTCATTATATATCAAATGTGTTTGCGAGTAAATTGAGTAAAAGAACTTTTCTTTAAAAAATTTAAGTAAAAGGAAATTTTAAGTTGTTAATCTTTTATTCAGTATTCCATTCAACTATTAATATAATGTTTTTTTGTACGAGGAATCGTAAAAAACCGCTAACATGAAGGTGCCTCAGCTCGATATTTTTGTTCAATATATGAACCTAATTTGTGGAAAGGCTTTTTCAAAACAATAGAACCCGACATACATTATATCAAAACGGAAAAAACGGTTTAATGATTTAATTGCTGGAGGTCCACTGTGGTAGTAATGTTCAAGGAACTTGTAGGTAATCCGATGGAAAAAATAAACAAAAGAAACACAAAACAACACAAATGGATGGATGGAAGTCTCTAATTCGCGTGCGTTTAATTTGTTTCGGAATTAATCCAAATTGCAACACTTTCTTCTATTAAGATATTGTTATTTTATTAAAAAGTTTCACAATAAATTCTAATGTTTATTGCGAAAGAAGCTCTATTTTTATTATGTTTTTTTTTTTTTCAATTTTTCTTATGTCAAAAACTAAGCGAGACTCGATCGATATTCGGATATTTTGTGGGAAATATTTGGCATTACTGACATCCGATTCTATTTTCATACATAGTACCATTTCAATGTAGAATCGGATTAAACTTTCGAGTAGAATTAAAGTAGAATCGAGTTACATAGTTGGGCCCCTGAATTCTGGGTGAATTTCAAGATGCTCACTAGTCACAATGCTATAGCATTTCCATGAAGAGATCCGGGAGAGGTATACAACTTTTTTGCAGTAAAAAAATACCCGTGATGCAAATCCGTAACTTTTCTCTTCGGGATGTAAGCTGGACATAAAATAAATTACTCTTCTTATCCTAGATTATGGATGAAACGATACAAGTATCGAAAAAAAAAGTATCGATATATCTAACCGGTTATCGGATAAAAATTATCGATTTATTTCCCAAAAACATCAGTTTTTCTAAGAGTTTTCCGCTTAAGTGGTTTCTGGCTTGGCTGATTGTTGCTCCCGCTTTGTAAAACAATAATTCTCATATTACAGAGGACGTTGTAGCGTTAATGTCATTTTTGTGAAAGAGTTCATATCAATAGAGTGTGCGCAAAAAGAGAAAGTGTGTGGTGTTTGCGTTCAGGTAATGAAGATGAGTATGTGTGTGTGGAAAGTGTGTGATTTCTGTTTTGTGCAAAGAGGAATACAAAAAATTTATGTAAATTGAGTATATGTGTGCGAATTAAGAAAAAGTGAAAAACTATTTGACTTTTGAATCCGACAACAATAAATTTTCAGTGGATGTTGTTGTAAACTGAAAAACATGAACTTCAGTTGAAACGATACTTCTATCCTATCCAAGTACTTTTATCCGTACTTACTTGGTGTCGCAACCAAAACTATCGATTTCAGAAGAGCTTGGTATCGAATCAAAAGTATCGAGTATGTACTTGTATCGATTCATTCCTACCCTATAGACAGTGACGTCTATAGCCACGGACCCGGTGGGCCAGGGCACAAGGCCCCGGAATTTTAGGGGCACCGAACCAATAAAGTTCAATTTGCTATTTGATTTATTCATTTAATGCAAATAATAAGCATTGCAGTTACAATAAATGTTTACAAACCAACTTAATTTATACACTACTCCATTATAATCACAATAACTGTAAGGGATGTTAGTACCTCGTATATTTTTAAGTTTCTTAGGCAGGGCTACTCACATTAACGTTAAATAAGAGAATACAAAAAAATATATTATTAATATTTATTGTACTATTCATACTAGAATGTCAGTTTATTAGACTTGACCATTCTTTATTCCGTCAATTTCATTGAATTTTTTGAACAACAACAACAACTTAAAGATGCTACCACCAATTGTTTACGAATTAATTTATAATTCGTTTATTTTGGCTAGAGATACAGCTGTTTCAAGGGGTGCCAAGCCACCTATCATCAGTCTCCTCTTATTAGTGGTGCTGAGCTTTAATCCAATTTTATTATGAAAAACTTTCTACATGCCCATCATAGGGATCGAACCTACGATATCAGATTTGCTCAGTCTTAGAAGCCGTATGCACTACACATTCCGCCGCCGGAGACCACTGACGTCACATATCGAAAATGGGATGTTATTGTTTATCAAATGCATTTGGAGCATCAGCATTTTTCTAAGCGCCTTTAAGTATGCTGTCTTGTTCCGCCTCCATTTCCTCCATACCTTGTTTCGATAGACTACAATTCGTAGTACGTAATAAAGGGGGGGAGGTTGGAAGATCGGTAACAGACCAGACTATTAAGTTATTATTATTATTTATTGTAATGGTGGTAGCACCTTTAAGTTGTTGTTCAAAAAATTCAATGAAATTGACGGAATAAAGAATGGTCTAATAAACTGACATTCTAGTATGAATAGTACAATAAATAATAATAATATCTTCTTAAGTCGATCGCATATTCATTCAGCGGATGGATAAAACTAATTATCTGTCGAATCATACATGAGTAAGTGTTACCATTCACGAAATAAGCACTAGTTGAAAAAAAAAACGTTTGATGGCGGACCCTTTATTAAGTACCATAAGGAGTATACAAAAAAGTTATTTTCAATTCTTTAAACAATATTTACCCCGTTAAAAATTACAGCAAATATCGTTGTTTTTGTGTACTTCTTAAAACTTCTTTTTGTAATCGAATACTACTTTCTAGGTTGTAACCCACTTCACGTTATGAATGGTTAAATTTCTAAAAATATGATCCTCTAAGTGCAACACAGAAATAATTTTTGTATTCGAAAACAACTGTTTTATTTTTATCCTATTTCACTCCATAAATAGCATTTTTTGAAATAACATTTCTAAAGGCTTAACTACATAAGCCAAAAAGTACTTTTGTACAAAAGTAAAAACATTTTTTTTCCCACTAGTGCAGTTGTTTTGTGAAAAAGAATATACAAATTTTTTTTAAACAAAAATTTAAGCTTTCTGCATCATTTTTATAAGTTTTCCAGTAAGAAAAACTATTCCAAAATGAGTTTGAAAATTTTAACTTTTGTACTTTTTCACTTTTTGGGCTTATATAGTTAAGCCTTAACACAAACAAATTTTTTTTTTTAATCGGATATAACGTCTTTGTGTTTACCCCACTTTACCCATAAAATACTATATTTTTTTTTGAAAAATGTCCCTAAAGCCAGCCACTTAAAGTAACCTTTCATATACGAAAAGAATTCCTAAAATTTGATTTTTTCTAATTTTAAACCTATTTCACCCTACAAATAACAAAATTTAAAGTGGAATATTCCTAGAGACATTTCCTAAGAAAAACCCAATATCACCCAACAATTTTGGCAACACCCAAAAACAAAAAAGAACGTGGAAAAAAAATAAAAAATTTACTGTAAATTTTGTGATTAAAGACTATCAGATAAGACGAATGTTTTAAATTTCAATTCAAATTAAATGGAGGTTAATGGTGGATCCAGATGGCGAGAGAAAAGGATAAACGTAAAACAAATGTTAAGTTCTATAAAAACAAGAGTGGCACTCACGATCTGGTATAATTGGGCTAGTTTCATTGTTAAAGTGCAAAAGTTTAACATTGTCTTGCACTCCCAGAAAAAAATATTTTCATGACAACACTTTTGCGCTTTCACTATACAACAACCAGGGCTGTCGAAGTAATGTAATGGCAGTGTCTGAACTCTGAACTATACTTTTCCATACAAAATCTTCTTCATTCATTTTCATTATTACTGTATTACTGCTCACTAAAAGCAGTTCTGCTCTCATAGTGCAAAAAGCAAACCATTGTGAATTTGTATCAATAATCTACTTTGAATGAAAAAATTGGTATTGTAAAAAAAAAAATTTCATCGACTTTCTTGTTATCTCTGTAAATTTTTCTTGAAATCATTAATATGTAGTCATCGATGCTTACTTAAAAAAAAAAAAAAAAACAAAAAAGGGTGAGTTTCGAACTATTGTATAAGTAATACGATTGTTAATTTTGTATTTCCAAATGTCTCAAAAAATAATTAGAAACAAAAAACAGTTGTGCAAATTAGTTCAGCTGATGGAAGAAAATGTTAACTCCAAGGGATTTATTCAAAAAGCTGGAGCATATACAAAGTGGGAAAGCATAACTGTAGAGCTGAATAGCTTAGGAGCCCCAGAACGTACTTCTGAAAAGTGGCAGAGAGGGTGGATCGACCTTAAGTGCAAAATATAAAAGACGAAAACTGAAAACAAAATAGAAATATCTGCCACTTTTGGTGGCCCAAATAGACTTCACCACTTCAGCAATTTTGAAGAAGCTGTTATAAGTTTGTTAGTACTGAATAGATTCGTTGATCCACCTGAAAGAGAAATTAGTTTTGTAAATGTTAACACCTCCAACGAAAATGACTAGCAACTGAAGATACCGCATATGACAAACTTATAAATCAGATTCACTCCGTTCCAGTTCAAGGTGTTGAGCAACAGAAGAAAAAAACTACTCGCAAGGAACAACTTCAAGCCAAACGTACCTATGTATACATATATATATCGAGAACTTCTTAGACTTAACTACGTACCACATCGTGATGATCTTCCCATCTTTTGTAACCTGTGCAACATGAACATCAGGGAGGATATTTTTCACTTCGTCGCAATCTGCCCCATTTTGAAGGATATTAGAAGAAGGTGCCTTGGACAAAATGAGTTAAATTGGCTAGAAACAAAGGATATTTTGAACGGCAAAGCTGGTTGGAGACCTCTCTTCTCTTTTGTCAAAACTGCAGCAACCTATAGACAAATGATAGTCGATGAAAATTTTTAGCATTTGAATTTGTTTGCAACTTAAAAATTTAGATTAAAGATTTTAATTCACAATTTCTAAATCATTTAATAATGTTAATGTAATTTTTTCATCTAATTTAAAAAAAAAAAATAATCATTTCTAAAGTAACATTTGTCAATCAGGCAGACGGCTTCCAAGCCATGCCTTAACATGCATTTGAAAAAAAAACTATGTAAGAACTTTAAATTGAACTGAATAAATCAACTTTTATTATTATTATTATATCGTTATTATTTATACATAGAACCAAACTGCTCACCAAATAAACTAACGAAAATATATTTTGTATTTTGTTTTTAATTTTATTATGATTTTTTACGTTCCTCAAAACAAAAGACAAACTTCTGTCAGACGCACATCCTCATTCAAATAATAATGCAAATATTTTGAAGGCATTCACAATAGCACAATCATTTATCAATTCATTTTCACAATACCGATTTCTATTTCAATTGAAAAATTCTATCAATCGTCAATCGGTTTATAGTTGATGTTCACAATAAGGGTGCATATAACAATTCAGTGATCAAGTTTGTGTTATAATTAAATCAAAGAGCTCTGATCAAATCCTGCTCAGAGCATACTCGGTTTTCTCAGAACTTCTCAGAGCATATAGGCTAAAAAGAAAAACCTCTTTTTATATTTATGTTTATTGTAAGAAGTATTGTATTCTCCTTAAGTTTTATTAAAAGAGTAGTTGCTTAACCGAACATATACGATATGCAAAGTGAAAGCAACTACCATTTTAAGAGATGCTTAGGTATCCAAAAACTTTCAATCGAATATAAATTGTGTTAAACCTAAATAATGTAATTGCATTGATAATTTTAACATTTTTTTTCTTCAATTTTTGTTCCTTTTTAAAGCAGACCGATTTCGTGCCGAAGATGTTATTCAGGACTCACGAGAGGATTGTTATTTGGCCACACTGCATATTATGAAAACGGACGAGCACGACTCGCGACCATATTACTTGGTTGTGGAAAACGAACGTGGCATCGACCGACACGCCATTCATTTGAATGTGGAGGGTACGTTTGCAGGTGCATTGAAATTTTCATTATTTTTATTTTGTGTATAAAATTATGTTATTCAGTGCGGGTTTATTCACCATTATTTAAAATCTTTACCTAATTGTACTCTTAGCTTATAATCAGTGGTATTATTTTTATCGTAGAACTTCCATTTGTGTTTTGTCCATTTAACCTACCCCACAGAGAATTCGTAACCTATCACGTGTATACATGGTGTCTCAAAATCAATGGTCCAAAATTAAACTGAAAAAATCCCATGACTCAATACATATATGTATATTCTTACTTAAATACATATGGGTAGGCATTATAGGACAAGTGAAGAATTCGTTAAAAAAATCTACCTCGGAATTTTTATCAAACCTGACATTACGATGACAGAGGACACGAAAAAAGAAAATGGTGATACAATGATTAAGAAATTTACATTTTATAAAAATGGAAGAAACAATTACCTACGAAATGTTGAATTTTAAATATTTTTTTAGTAATTGTTTTCGATCAAAAGATACCAGTCCCTGAGCAACACACACCTGCTTATACTCTGTCCAACAAAAATTGGCAGTGGAGGCAAGTTAGAACGTTTGCCTCTCATTGTGGCTACAGTAGATTGCATAAATCTTTCATTCATTAAAGCTTTCACAGGGTTGTCGTAGGGTACACGACAACACTCATCATTAAAAGCTTTTTCTTAAAGCTCGAAAATCAAAAGCACCTTAACAGAAAGTAAAGGAAAAAAAGCTGAACGAATTACAAAATGGACACGGGTAACTCTGAATGCACATCAAGCAGCAGCCAATCGCCATTGGCCACAGCAATTCAGTGCACACAACTGAGACGTGCTTTGAATAGGACGTTGGTTCTGTGTCAGATGCTATTGGAAATTCACGGGCGGGCAAACACTTTTTGTGGAGGAATTATTTTAATTTAATATGGTGCGAAAATATGGCACGCTACTGATTTTGAAAAAGCTTTCCCATAAGTGTACTGCCTATTTTTGTTGGACAGAGTATAGTTCGAAATTTGATTTCTTTTTATTTAGCTACTATGTGAAAAAGGGCAATTATGATCAAAATCAATTTAATCTATGTCTTTGCAAGCATTTTCAAGATTTAAGCTCCTTCTTTGAAGACATTTTTTAACCCTCCTTTACAACACGGAAAAAGTTGGTACAAACGGGCATGGGGTCCATTTGGACCCAACAAAGTTTTCTTTGAAAATTTTGTGATATCTATGATATATTATTTTATGTATATAAATTTGGTAACTAATGTATAAATGATTTGAAAACATTTTTTGAAACAGTGAAGTTGAAATTTAACTAGAAAAGTCATATATTTATTAGGTCATCAAAATGTTTGTTGACTTCAAAATCGATGAAAATTGGAAAAAAGTCTCTAACTGCTCGCAGATCTACCTACGTTTGATGGCTATTATTTTTATTCTTGCACACTTTCAACAAAATGCTGGCCGATTGTTGTATTTTACAACTTACTAGACGTGGCAGCCCCAGCAACTGTCATCATTTTTTGACACTTCAATCCACCTAGAAGTAACAAAAATCTGTTCAGAAATGATAGGCTTATCAAACTGGCGGAGGAGCTGATGGAGTCGGAACTGAATGACCGTTCACAACCTGCATCACAAAACACAGGAGAAAAAACTGCTTTGGATGCCCTCCGCAATATGAAGAGTCTTACGAAAAGTCCCCGAGACGCTTCCTTGTAAAAGGGGCAGATGTCACCTTTGTCCAAGAGCAGACACATCTGTATTTGTCGTGGTAGATTTTGTTGCCTTCGGCACACAAATAACGTATGCGTCAAATGTCTCCCGGAACTGCCAACAACTTCAAGCTTATAGTTTGTTTTATGTTCTTATTGAAATAAAAAACATACATAATTATTAGAAAAAATATGATTTTTGTTAGAATTTCAGTCGTGGGGTCCAAATGGAACCCATTTCAGATGTATGGACTATTTCCCGAAAAAAAATAGCAGAAAATTCTGTAAAATCTCAATGATCATTAAAACATAAAAAAATTAATAGAAAATCGAATTTTGTTCACTGAGTATTAATCCCTAGGCGAAAAAATGAAAAACAAAAAAATTATGAGTGTACCCCATGACGTAAGTGAGGGTTAACATAACCCGGCTTTAATCAGTTCAATATTTTATTAATAGATATTTTGAAAGATTTGTTGACAGGAGTACTATTTTTAAGGCAATAGGTGGCCTAGAAATTTGTTCAAATGACACTCCCAATCAAACTTTCCCATAAAACACGAAAAAATATGCAGACAGGCAGATAAAATTAAAAATAACTAGTCAGAGAACCTTCATTATTAGCTTGCTTCTTCAACAAAATGATGCCAAAAGACTTTATGATCCAGAGGAGCCAGCAATTTACCTACCTTATTTCAAGAAGGATGATACTTTGACTACAGAAAGGTTCATAGGCAAAAACTACTGTGTAATACCCAGAGTATTAAGTTTGCATTTTTTAAAAAAGACCTAATGGAACCGAACCGCATTTTTTATTTTATAGCAATAAATCTTTCTGTGAAAAAAGTTTCATCCCTCTGGGGTTAGTAAATCCGTTGTTAGATCTTTTCGTCTATTGAACTTTTCACTATTAAAAAAATCTTGAAAATGAAATATCTACCGCGCACAAGAACTTAACTTGAGTTAAGACCAGACTTATTTACGTTTCTGTTTTAATATCTGCATGGAAAAACAACTAAAGTCCACTTTAGCAACATTTATTTCTCATATAATTTTGGAATAACAGTCAACCTGGAGAATAGATTTGTATCAAGGATAAAGAGGATAAATGACTAAAGTGGATTCAAATTTAGGTTTGTGGATCAGAATTTAGTTTTGGAATTGCAACAAACGACTTAAGAAGAATCAATTTTCTTTTGGGAAACTTTTGTTGTTTTTCCTTAACATGCAAATGAAAAGAAATTTTAAATATGTATCACACAGAAAAACAAACTCAATTTCAATTGCTATTCCTTATGGAAAAAGTGAAGATGGAAAATCGTTAGTAGACTTTAGATAATGCTTATAGGTTTGTATCAATTTTCTTTTGAGTTTAGTAGACATCCTTGAGAACGATGTGAAAAACTGAGTTTATTTTTGGGAAATTGTGGCTCCAATTTGTATAATACAAAATTTTAAAAAATGTATAAAATGGAATCGGACAATAAGCAGGACGGAATTCAACAGAACAATGAATTTTTGTTTGCCTAATTAATAAGCAATTAAATAGCAGATAACTACTATATTATATGCTATATAGTATACCTATACTTATTATTATTGAAAGTGTCCTGCTAAATTTGTACACTTGGGGGAAAATGAAATCTTGTTCAGCTCCAAACGAAATTGTAATTTGTCTCGGAAATGACTCTTACGACTTTGATAAAAATGTATGTTATGCATTTTGGTAAACAAAAGTTACCAATAGCTGTTATTAAGGGTAGGTACCTTCCTATATGCCTCTAATAGAATGTTTTTTTGAGTTTCTCATTATCTTTATATGTACAGTACATACCTACACAGACCTAATATCTATAAATTTAGCATAAGGCTATCAACCCTTTTCGATGTATCTTACCGTATAATGTTAACATGAAATTGACAATAGCAATACCTACCTAACCTATGTATAGTAAAAAGAAATTCCTAAGACTTTTGCATGCTTTTGTTAAATTTTGCTTTAAATCGATAAACTTCTATTTATTTGTGTAATGTACCAACTAAAGTTCTTAATTATATGAAACAATTAATGTAGGTATTTATAATTTATTCCCACTGATATAAACAATTTCTGAAAATAATTACGTATTTCACCTTCTTTGTTTGATTTTTGTTCTCTTTCTTTCATGTTTTTACTTTATATGAACCCCATCGAATGTGTGAATAATGATGTCATCATTATCCCTGTTGGATACACACCGCAAATATATATATGAAAACAAAGCAGAACCTTTGGAGATGAGCTACTTAATGGGCATAGCTGGAGGTTGCTTAGCAGCGGCATTAATTTTAATCTGCTTATGTATATACGCAATACGGGGGAAAAAGTGCTGTTTCAAAGGTGAGTTCTTGTTTTTATATAGTTAAGTTAACAGGAGGTGTACCTTACCAATGCCGTTATTTCGCATAGGTACATTTTTTTATAGCCCAAAGCCATCTCTGCAGATCCTATATGTTCCAGTTTTTCAAAATTTTCTAATAATAAATTCATATTAACAAGAAGTAAGGGCCACATTAAAGTTATTCAGCCTCATTGTGAATTTCACCCGAAAAACATTTCACCTTTAAAGTTTTTGTTCGCCCGGAATTTTAAAAGCTATTGTGAGTTTCGCCCGAACGAAATTCCACTTCGAACTAGAAATGACATTTCGAACAAATAGCTGGGATATTAGCTGTGATGGGATATGAAAATAAATAAAATACCTACTACATAAGAGAAAAATCTCAAATTCTTCCCTACACCAATGGAATTAAGATAATTATTTAATTTTTATTTATTTACTCCATCTCACACAATTTTCATGTGTTGATACCTGAACATTTTTAGGATTTGTTTTAAGACCATCACACATTCTATCCATTTTGAAGGTTTGAGGTTATGCTGAAACTGATTTGTGATTTTTCGATTTTAAACAAAAAATAAACCATAAAGGAATTTTTCCCTACATGTACCATCACTGGATGTAGGTGATTTGATATTTGTAATCTCTGAAAATCAAAGTGCCAACTTCACAAATTTCATAAAATTTGTAAATATAATCATCGCGCTGCAACTCTTGTATGTAAACAAAATTGAAGTTAAATAAAGAAGTTATAATTAAAGAAAATTGTTCATTTGTATTGCAATTCATACACAAATTTAAAACGAGCCTTAGAAGGTGTTTCAGGGTATATTTTTGGAATATACGATGTATCTTAATTAATATATTGCTGATTTTTTCTTCCTGATATAGTATAGAAAAATTCAATTCATAATTCCGTTTTCCTAGAATAAAGAATTTTCCATCATGACATCGTTTGTTATTCTTTCGTTCGCCTCCAAGAAATAAGTGAACATTTTGCCAATTATTTGTGTTTAATTTCGCCCGAATTGACTACTCACAATAAGGGAATTTTTCGAACATTTAACATTTTTCGGGTGAAACTTACAATAGGGGAAAAGTGAAATTTCAATTTATGCGGGTGGAATGTTGTTCGGGTGAAACCCACAATAAGGCTGATTAAAAATAAATAGTTCACATCAAATTATTTCAGTAGTATATAGAATATAGAAAATAGAATACAGAAACTCCACCAAACAGTGAAACCATGCCATAACCAAAATACTCGAACTTTTTCTTCGACAAATAGTATACCTACCATTGTCAATTTCAAATTCGTAAATTATCAAAAAATATTTTTAATATATTCTTTAACAAAGTTATGTCATTTGGAATTCTTTTTGAAATTTCAAATTGAAATTAAAAATTTAAAACTGTGTTGATCTGGTTAAGTAACTTACAAGAATGACCCATGATGGTCCGACAAATAAATTTGTATTGGCACGTAATATCTAAATGTTACAGAATATGGTGATCTATGTATGCATAAGCAAACCGATATCGTTGGTGATGTCGTCTTTTACTGCGTAGTAGGGTTGCATAATTTTGGCCAATTTCGTACCATCTGGCCAACCGTTTAGCGCATAAGAAGCGATTTTGCGAAGAATTAAATCGCGTTGCTGTTCTTTCCAGATCTCCTCTAACTTTGAATCTGACGCAGGAATATGGGCGACCACGAGGTTGACGTATGCAGAAATCTCATCTTCCAGTTCGTTGTTGCTGTCTTTCACGTGCAAAGGCTGGCGGCTGAGTGCGTCTGCTGCAATCAAATGCTTACCTGGACTGGAGAATACAAAATACAACCGCGGTGTTAGGTCGTCCAGATTCTTTGTTGTAAGGTTGGCATAAGGGGTTTGTGATTAGTCTCCAGATGAAATCTTATGCCAGTAACAAAATCCTGAAATTGTTCGCAAGCCCAAGTGAGAGCCAAGGCTTCTTTCTCGAACCGGGCGTGACATATCTCGCAGTCGGTCAGCGTCCTGGAAGCATAAGCGATAGGCCTTAACTAACCATCGTATTGGCGTTGACGAATGACAGCACCGATCCCATATGATGAACTGTCAGCTGATACAACAGCATAGATACACCATATAAAGATGACAATCTTTCGTACGTTTCACCCTCCAAAACCCATTTGTTTACATTGTTGTATTTGTAATTTCATCCCGTGTCGATGAATAGGTGTGAATTGCAACAACAATTTAATGGGGTGGGTTTTTTCTGTTTTGCTATATCGACCATTTTGTACGTGCAAATAACGCAGCCATCTTTAAAAAAATTCCAACTCACCAGCTTTTCACCATGAAAATGAGGGATAAAAGGTGGGATATCGGGTTGTGTTGAAAGAAACACAAATTTAATGATGCTAAGTCCGCTATTACACGACGACTTTGGAGTAATGAAACTTCTTTAAACTTTTTTAGAAAATTCATCTTCTGAGTCGTGCGCTGCTACACATTGATTTTTAAATCTTGACTCAAATTTGGAATTTCCCTTTAGTTTCATTGGTTATTAAAATTTTCAATGCTCTCTATATACATATATGTATTTATATCAACAACCGTACAGTTATACATGCGCGCTCTACAAACAACAGAAATAAATGAAGTGACTTGTTAAATAAACAAGGAATACAATAAGAAATGTCAAAAATCAGTGGCCAAAATTTGGCCTACGACCTACATGACCCACTCCTTATTTAAAAAGAAGTAATGACTAAGAACTAGTCGTGTATAATAGCAGTATTTCGTATTGCCGTGAATGACACCATGTTTGGCCTTCATTCTTTAAAGGCTTAACTACATAAGCCCAAAAAGTGAAAAAGTACAAAAGTGAAAATTTTCAAACTCATTTTCATTTTGGAATAGTTTTTCTGACTGGAAAACTTTTAAAAAAGATGCAGAAAGATTAAATTTTCGGTTAAAAAAAAAATTGTATATTCTTTTTCACAAAACAGTTGCGCCAGCGGGAAAAAAAATATTTTTACTTTTGTACAAAAGTACTTTTTGGCTAATGTAGTTAAGCCTTTACTCTCCTCATGACATTTTGCTGAACTGTGTTTTTCTGTCCGAAACGTCAATTTCACAAGTCATCCATAATGCTCTGAATGCTGGTTGAAAGTAAGAAAACAAATAGTTTGTTCAATGTCAATTTTCATAGCACAGAGTGATAAGCTTTTAATTATTTACTTTGCGAAACCACTTAAATTTGATGTGATATAAATTTATTAAAGGAAAACTTAACATTTCACTTCACTCATTCGTCAATCAGAAAAAAAAAGTTAAAAAATAAGCACCATGCGCCAAATTTGTTTTAGTTTACTTTCACCATTTTGTTTTTTGCATCCAACCACTTACGAATGAGCGGTCGATGAGCGCTCTTCACGTCCGACGGCAAAAGTTCACGAACAGAAGACGAACAGCACCAAATCGCAATTATGGGCAAAACCAAAAACACTCTATATGAAGATACCAATCTCGGCTGTCATCCGAGTTTGCCTACAAGCTCATATAGGGGAAATTCAGGAGAAACACGCACACATATGCAGTAAGCGTACATCCACCACGCTTTATTTGCACACACATGCAGTAAGCGTACATTCACCACCAAAATGTCGGTTATTTACGAGTTTCAATGGGTATGTTCAAAAAGTATAATAAAAGGAGCAACGAGTTATCAAGTGCTAACCCAACCTTATAAGGATAAGTTTGTGGAAACAAATTGAACGTGAAAATTTATAATCAATTTAAGTATATTCAATTGTCTTTTGTCATTATTTGTTTTCTTTCTACGATTGTTTGGTATTGTATTTCGCTCTCGAAATATTGAAACAGACTGTGAACATGACAAAAAAAAAAAACGAATGAGAAATCAGCGAATCAACGCAACTGTTGTAAGACTTTAGGCGTGTTTTTTTGCAGGAAGTGACTAGACATGCCAATTATAACAGATTTTGTTTATAAAATTACTGTTTATGCGGCCCCGCAGAGCCAGGGTCCTCCGCCGGTGGGCATAATTCAAGCACATAAAGTTTTTTTTAAGTAGTGCGAAGCGCGTAAACGTACGCCCGCTTTTAATGGCCAAAAATTGTTATAACTGTTATAAATTGGCATGTCTCTAGTCTCGTCCTTTTTGCAAATCAAGAGGAAATTGATCGAAAAAAAACTATGTCGCGTCGGGGCTAAGGAATTTACATGTTAAACGCAACAACAACTAATCCCCTCCAGGCATAGCTAAGAGCACATAATTTTCGGGGGTAAACTGTTCTAACGGCGTGAATTGCATATGTACTTCTAATCAATAGTTTTTATGGAAACTCCATTGTTTTCTGTGATGGCGTCGATAGATAGTCCCCAATATCATTTCTTTTTAACCAAATCCCTCCGGGCTTGCAAAAAAAAACACGGCTTTTAAGAGCATTAAGGCTCTCCAAAACCAAAGCGAATACTTCAGAATGACGACGAAACTTTCGCCTGTCTTAATTTATTTACATGGAGATTAATGGGAGTACCCACACTGGCACGATGCGAATCTTCGAACATTATTCAGTCGCCGCATATTCGCGCGAATGTTTCGTGTTGGTTTGGGACAGCCTTTAAGGCTCTCCCAAGCCAACGCGAATATTTCAAAGCGACGACGAAACTTTCGCCTGTCTTAATTTATTTACATGGAGATTAATGGAAGCACCCACACTGGCGCGATGCGAATCTTCGAACATTATTCAGTCGTCGCATATTCGCGCGAATGTTTCGCGTTGGTTTGGGGTACCCTTTATGCTATGTATTTGCGAAACCAATAGAAAACTATCATCATCATCATCGTCGGCTCGACAACCGGGGTCCGGTCCTGGCCTCCTTCAACAAGTCTCTCCACCCATCCCGGTCTCGAGCCGCCGCCATCCAGTTGCGCACCCCAAGGCTCCGGGCGTCCTGGTCTACGCCATCTCTCCTGCGCAAGCATGGTCTACCACGCTGTCGTCTACCATAGAATGTACCACAAAGAACTTTCCGAGCAGGTTCCTCTTCGCTCATGCGAGCTAGGTGCCCTGCCCACCGGAGTCTACCGAGCTTAATTTTTGTCACGATATCTGCTTCAAGGTAGATTGCGTACAATTCATGATTGTACCGTCTCCGGAATCGTCCTTCCTCACATATGGGGCCAACAATTCTCCTTAAGACTTTTCTCTCGAACGCGGCTAAGAGGTCGGAGTGCCTTTTGCTAAGCACCCAAGTCTCGGATCCATATGTGAGTACTGGCAGGACCATGGTCCTGTACAGCAGCAGTTTTGAAGTTATGGTGAGATTTCTGGATTTGAAGAGCTTTGACAGACTATAGTAGGCTCTGTTTGATTTGAGAAGCCGCCCGCGTATTTCTTCTTCTATATTGTTATCGGCTGCTACTATTGACCCAAGGTATTTAAAGGATTGCACCACTTCAAATTCGTGCTCCGCTACCTTGATTGTTTGACCAACTGTTCCTCTCGCATTCGACGCCACCATGTACTTTGTTTTACCTTCACTAATGTGCAGCCCCAGATTTTGTGCCGCCTGCTCGATCCGGATGAAGGAATCATGTACAGCTTGCTCAGTTCTTCCGATGATGTCGATGTCGTCTGCGTAAGCCAGTATCTGGCTGGACCTGTTGACGATGGTCCCTCTTGTTGCCGTGCCAGAGTCACGGATTGCTTTCTCCAACGCCAGGTTGAAGAGGAGGCAGGCCAAACCATCCCCTTGTCGGAGTCCATTAAAGATGTTGATTGGTTTGGATAGCAATCCGGCTATTTTTACTTGGCTTGTTACGTTGGTCATGGTCAACCTACATAGTCGTGTCAATTTATTTGGGATGCCGAATTCTCTCATGGCTTTGTAAAGTTCTACCCTGGCTATGCTATCGTAGGCGGCCTTAAAGTCTATAAACAGGTGGTATGTTGGGATGTTAAATTCTAGACATTTTTCCATCGCCTGCCTAAGGGTAAAGATCTGATCAGTTGTTGATTTGCCTGGAATGAAACCACACTGATATTGTCCGATGATGGTTTTAGCGTATGGGGTTATCCGGTCTTGTAGGATAGAGGAGAGTATCTTATAGGCGGTACTCAACAACGTGATACCTCTATAATTGCTGCACGTTGTGACATCTCCCTTCTTATGTATGGGGCAAATGATACCTTTTCGCCAGTCTTCTGGAATTTCTTCATGCTCCCACACGTGCACTATAATCTCATGAATTGCTTGACGTAAAGCTGGCCCACCGTGTTGAAATAGTTCGGCTGGTATACCATCGGCTCCCGGGGCTTTGTTTTTCTTTAGCCGGCCTATAGCCTTCTCAACCTCTTCTATGCTTGGTGGCGGCAACATAGGGTACTCTTCTTGAAGTAGTGGAGCCTCCACTTCTGCAGTGAGCTGACCATTTAGCAATTCATTGAAGTAAACTTCCCATCGCTCCAGTATGCTTTGAGGATCGGTGATCAGATTTCCCTCTCCGTCCTTGCAGTATGTGCAGCGTGGTGTGTACTGCGTCATGTTTCGGACGGATTGGTAGAACTTCCGCGCCTGGTGCGGACCTCGCTCTCGGCTTTTCTCTATTTCACAGATTATGTTCTTCTCCCAGGCTGATTTTTTCTGTCTGTGAAGCCGTTTTTCAATTCTTCTGAGCTCTTTATATTCGTCTTCGCGTGCCCGCGTTCTATGAGATTGTTGCATTGCTCGGTACGCAACATTCTTACGTTCAGTCGCTAGCTTGCATTCATCATCAAACCAGTCGTTCCGATTTCTACGACTGCTGCCTAAGATGGAGTTGGCAGTACTAATGACAGTATTCTTAAGGCGTGTCCACTTCTCATCTACGCCCAGCATACTGGCTCCAGGACTTACTCTACCCAGTTCTAGGGCGAGTCCTAACGCATTACCAAAGGTGTTACTGGTGTTTTCATTGCGCAGAGCAGCCGTGTTGATTCGAACCTGATCAGCGGATGCAATACGTCTTCGCAAGGCAATCCGCCCTCGGAAAACCATACCAACAAGATAGTGATCCGAGTCGATATTGGCACCTCGGTACGTTCGTACCGTCATCAAGTTCGAGTAGTGGCGACGGTCTATCAACACGTGGTCAATTTGGTTACGAGTGACTCCATCAGGTGATACCCAGGTGGCTTTGTAGATATCTTTACGCGGGAACCTGGTACTCGCAACGACCATGTTTTTCGATGCTGCCAATTCTAAGACTCGAAGTCCATTGTCATTAGTGTTCTCATGCAAACTATGGGTGCCTGCGTAATGCCTGAATACCGGCTCCCGACCTATTTTTGCATTCAAATCCCCAAGGATGATTTTTACGTCATACCTTGGACAGGCATTGAGGGCCCTCTCGACTTGTTCGTAGTAAGTCTCTTTTTCTTCGTCTGAGGACTCCTCCGTAGGTACGTTAATGAGGCTGATGTTCTTAAATTTGCCTCGCACGCGAAGGGTGCATAGCCTTTCGCTTATAGCGTTAAAGCCGATGATGGCAGATTTCATTTTTTCGCCGACTAGGAAGCCTACCCCGAGCACATGGTGTTTTGTATGACAGCTGTAGTATAAGTCATAATCTTTCTTCTGTAGAACACCATTCCCTGTCCATCTTATTTCTTGAAGTGCTGTTATGTCAGCTTTATATTTTGACAGGGCATCGGCTAGCTGCTGAGCAGCTCGAGCTCTATAGAGCGATCGTACGTTCCATAAGAAAATTCGTAAATCGTTATTCCGTTTTCTTTGCGTGGGTTGTCGTCGTGAGATCAGTCCGTTTCCGAGGCTTGTTGCTGGTCTCGTAATTCTTCTTGTTTTACGGAACAGGGAATTAACCTGTTGCCAACCTGTGGAACCAGCCTGATCATATTAGCCAAACCTTTTTAAAGGCTTGTTTCTAGCGGCCGCCGCGAAGAGGCTATGATCACACTTCCACCAGTCCGAATAGTTACGGCACGTGCATGTTTTCGTATGCTACATGTTATTCCCCCTATTCGGCTGATGGCTGACCGCCAATAGAAAACTATCGATGACCGAAATTTCAATGTATAAATTCTAACTTATCACGTTATTTATTTTATTATAGACTTTTCTGTTAAATGCCAAAGATTTAAAAATCATTGTGTAACAGCGAACTACTTACAGGATGAATTTTCAAAGAAAAATTAAAAGAAGTTTCATCACGTGAAATTCGTAGTTTAATAGCAGACTTAGCACCATTAAATTGGTGTTTTTTTCAACACATCCCGATATCCCACCTAACATCCGCCATTTTCATGTTGAAAAGCTGGTGAGTTGAAATTTTTTTAAAGATGGCTGCGTTATTTGCACATACAAAATGGTTGTTCTGGGAAAACAGAACAATCCCACCCCGTTAAATTGTTGTTGCAATTCACATCTATTCATGGTCACAAAACGAAATTACAAAAACAACAATGTAAACAAATGGGTTTTGGAGGGTGATACGTACGAAAGATTGGTATCTTCATATAGAGTGTTTTTGGGCAAAACATGTGAATTCTTTGTATTCACTCGGTTTCGTACCAATTTTTTTTTTCGACTAATTTCCTCCGGGCTTGCAAAAAAACCAAAAATTGTCTTACGACAGCTGCGTTGATTTTCTGATTTCTCATTCTTATATTACTGTTTTTTTTTTTCATCATATTCACTGTTTGTTTCAATTAATTGAGATTAAAAAACAAAAGACAATCGAATATACTTAAATCGATTATAAATTTTCACTTTCAAAATTTTTTTCCACAAACTTATCCATATAAGGTCGCGTTAGCACTTGATAACTTGTTGCTGAATTTATTATACTTTTTGAACATACTCATGATATTTTTAAAATAACCGACATTTTGGTGGTGAATGGAGGAATTCTGTCTGTGTGTGCAAATAAATGGTGGTGAATGGACGAATTCTGCATATGTGTGCGTGTTTCTCCTGAATTTCCCCTGAATTAGCTTGTAGCCAAACTCGGATGACAGCCGAGATTATTATCTTTATATGGTGTATCTATGTACAACAGTTTATTTGTTGCTATCAAATATTGCCAGCACTGGCTCGCTGGTGAGAATTTTTTTGACTTCTTTGAATGCTTTCTCTTGCATTGGAACCAATGTGAATATTCGTTCCTTCTTGAGCAGTTCATTTAAAGGTTGCAGTACATCGGATAGTCTTGGGTAAATTTACCAAGATAATTAATCAGTCCGAATTTCGTGAATGTTCTTCGGTCGTTCTATGTTGACAATGGTCGAGATACCATCACCATCTGGGTGGACACCTTCTCCATCTAGAATAGATATGCCCGAGGAACTTGATGCGCTGAATACCAAACTGGCACTTAGCTTCGTTGACTGTGACACCTGAGGTTTGTAGACGTTGCAGTACTAGACGTAGTCATTGGTCGTGCTCTTCGGTTGAGCTGCCCCACACAAGGATATCGTCTATTTGACAAAGGATTCCTTCTAATCCTCGAACTATGCTGGACATTCTCTTCTGGTAGTGTTCTGGAGCAGATGTGATACCAAACGGAAGCCGATTGTAACTAAATTTCCCGAACGGTGTGATGAACGTAGTTAGCAGTTAGGATTCTTCAGTGAGTTTAATCTGCCTAAACTCACTATTTGCGTTTAGCTTACTGAATAGTTTTGCTCCTGTCAACTGTCCGAGGGTGTGCTCCACAGAAGACATAGGAAAGCGCTGCCTTTTAACAAATTTATTGAGTCGTGTAAGGTCCACGCAGACGTGGATGTCTCCATTCTTCTTGGAAGTGATGACCATCGGAGCACACCAGTCGGTGGGCTTATCTACGGGTTCGATGACCCCTTGAAGCACCATGTCGTCCAATTGCTTCCTTAGACTATTGAGAAGTGGAATTGGCACGCGCCTAGGTGCGTGTATAGCGAAAGGTACGGCATCGTCTTCCAGTTTTATGTCGAAGGGCTCATTAATTGTATCCAGTCCCCTGAAAAGATTGTCGAACTCCTGTTTGGGTTTAAATTGTTTGTGGTTTTCTACATGGTTGATACGTCTCATTAGCCCAAGATCTTCCTTTATCACGTAGATTGTGTCGACCTTCCGTTTCTGTAAATAAACTAACTCACCTCGAAACATGCCGATGGTTTGAAGTTTATTTTTACTTGGTCCACAAAGTATTTGGTCTAATGGAAGGCGTGATACCATCTTAAATTTTTTTGGAAAAACGTCAAATGGGATGGTCGTAACATCAGCTCCCGAATCCAACTTCCAGCTGATCGGGACTTCATTTACAGCTATTATAGCTGACCATCTTTTGTTGCGGTTCTCGGCATCGTTAAAGCTTAGTGTCGTTGAAACAGCGCCAATAAAATTAAATGCACTGTTGTTCGGATTAGCTGTCACTTGCTTTACAGTTTTCGTTGCGAAGCAAGCACGAGCAAAATGACCTCGCTTACTGCAATTATTACAAGTCTCGCCTTTAGATGGACAGTCACCCTTCTTGTGTTTTGTCTTACCTGCGCACCAGCGGCATCGCCATGCACGATTTTCTTGACGTCTGTTGTCACTTCCGCAAGCTCTAGAATTTCGGTCGTTGCTTCCCTTAAATTTTGATGCAACAAATCCCAGTTTTGTCCTCTGTATCTCCGGCAAGGTCACACAGCTGTCGCTTAACGGCTTCGCTTTGTCTCGCGTGTTGAAAGGCTTTCTCAAGGGTTAGTGCATTGTCCATCTGTAGCTCTTCAGACAGTTTGCGGTCTCGTACTCCTACCACAATGCGGTCGCGGATTATTTCGTCATGTAGCGCACCAAAATTGCAGTGTTCGGCTAATGCATTACAGCGAAGTGATAAACGTGTCTACTGGTTCAAATTCTTCCTGCTCCCTTGAATTAAAAACGGCAAGCTCATAAATTACATTGCGTCGGATGACGAAATAGTTGTCAAACTTCTCCATTACCACTTTAAACATCTTCGAGTCCTCGTCGCTCAATCCAAAGGAGAGGAGAATGTCCTCGGCCTGGCATCCCTTGAGATATATGAGTGTGTTGACTTGCTAGTCTTCTGTTTTCGCGGTCAATCCAGATGCCCGCATGAAGGTGTAGAAAATGTGAACGATTCTGGGCACTGTATGTTGTTTACCATGATTCAAATTTACAATTGTTTCTTCTATAAGAATAGACAAAAAAAATTTGTAGATTCTTGTCGTTGTATAAAAAAAATAACTGGTTTGTAATGCAAAAAAAATAAAGCACCGCTGTCACCATGTGTTGATCTGGTTAAGTAACTTACAAGAATGACACATGATGGTCAGACAAATAAGTATTTATTGGCACGTAATAACTGTTACAGAATATGGTGTGATCTATGTACTCATTTACATAAGGTATTTTATATATACGTTATTAGGTTGATTGGTGTTGCCAATGTCTTCCAGCACAAAAACTAAACTGACATGTTCGAGTAAACCACTCCGCAGACAATCGAACTTGGTAAGGTAGGGTAAATTGTTTGCAGTGGAGTTATAAATTTTATTTTCAATGATTAATTCAATTGAATTTCATTTTTTTTATTAACAAAAAAGAAAGGAAATAACAAAAAATTAAATCTTAAAGAGTATTAAATAAATTAAGAAAAAAAAAAATAGTTATCACAATTAGATATAGTTCAGTTTGGTTTGCAATTTAACCATGGATCGTCTTACAAATGAACAACGCTTGCAAATTATTGAATTTTACTATCAAAATTCGTGCTCGGTTCGAAATGTTCATCGCGCGCTGCTTGTGTTCAGCGATGAGGCTCATTTTTGGTTGAATGGGTACGTAAATAAGCAAAATTGCCGCATTTGGAGTGAAGATCAGCCAGAAGCATTGCAACAGCTACCAATGCATCCCGAAAAAGCCACTGTTTGGTGCGGTTTATGGGCCGGCGGCATTATTGGGCCATATTTCTTCAAAGATGATGCGAATCGCTACCGAGCGATGATAACAAACTTTTTTTTGCCCGAAATGGAAGTTCTTGACTTGCATGATATGTGGTTTCAACAAGACGGTGCCACATGCCACACAGCACGCGAAACAATGGCGCAATTGCGAGGCGAGTTTGGTGAACAGTTAATTTCACGTTTCGGGCCGGTCAATTGGCCGCCTAGATCGTGCGATTTGACACCATTAGATTATTTTTTGTGGGGGTATGTCAAGGCTAATGTCTATAGGGACAAGCCCGCTTCGATTGACGCACTGGAAGCCAACATCCATGCATTCATTCGTGAGATACCGGCCGATATGTGTGAAAGAGTATGGCAAAATTGGACTCAGCGGATGGGCTACCTGAGACGCAGCCGCGGTCAACATTTGCATGAAATTATCTTTAAACATTAAATTGCAAGGTTCAAACTATCGATTCAAATAAATATTTCATTCATTTTTTCGAACTTTTTGTGTTTTTTTTTTAAAAAAAGTTCTAAGCCTTTTAAAAAATCACCCATTACAAATTATAATATTATGTGCTTAGGTTAAGCCTCCAGAATTCTCTGCGCCGTTGAATTTAACATGTAAATTGCTTACCCAGTTTTTTTCGACCAATTTCTCTGGGACTTGCAAAAAAAACACGGCTTTTATCAAACTAGGCGGTGGCGCAAAAACAACTTGACGATTGTAGGGAATCTGCTTTGGTGATGAAGAAAAAGAAACAATCGAAAGAAGTAGAACTGAAAGCATAATAGCTGACAAGGCTTGCATGGTTGAGATTATAATCTTTTTAAAATGTTTGACATTTGTTCTACATTAATTTCTATAACCCGTGCTATTATTTTAACAAAATCAGAATGATCGCAGTAGATTGTAAAGGGTGTTTTTTTTTGACGTGTGGTTTTCAAGAAAAAATAAAACGCATACCTATAATTTAATGTTATGGTCAATAATTTAGCTTTATTATAAAGATAAGGGTTTGCCATTATGTTTTAAAAATGATTTCGGGCAAGTGGCCGGCTGGCTCGAATACACTCCAGCCGAGAGGCCCAGTGTTTGACCACTTTTTGCAGCAATTGGGGCCGTATGTCGGCAATAACGCTCCCAATATTCTCTTCCAAGGCGTCAATCGTCTCGGGCTTATCTGCGACTTCACATAACCCCACAAAAAATATTCAAGCAGTGTTAAATCGCACGATATTTGAAGCCACGACACAGGCACAGGCCAACGACGCGAGATAATGCACTCACCAAAAGTTTCGTTCAATAAATTGATTGTTTTGTATGCTGTATGGCATGTTGGAACCAAAGGTCGTCCACATCAACATCCTTCAATTCAAGCACGAAAAAGTCATTAATCATGGCTTTATAGCGTTCCCCATTGACTGTAACATTATGGCCGGCTTCCTTTTTGAAGAAATATGGACCAATTATTCCCTCTGCAGATAGAACACAACAAACGTTGACTTTTTGAGGATATAACGGCGTCTCAACAATGGCTTTTCTGTTATGATCACCCCAAATACGACAATTTTGCTTATTTACGTACCCATTCAACCAAAAATGATCTTGATCGCTGAACAAAATTTTCTTGTGAAAATCGGGATCGGTGCCCATCTCGTTTTGGGCCCATTCAGCGAACGCGCGACGCGCTTGATGGTCTTGGTGGAAATGGCAAACCAAACTGAGCATAAATCAAGTAACAGCTGTCAAAACGTCCAATTCCGAAAAAAAGTATTGGCAGATTGAAAACCACACGTCTAAAAAAAACACCCTGTACATTGATACTTTATGTAATTAATAATAATTATTATTTTGCAGTTGCTTATTCATATGAAGAAAAACAAAACATGAAAATCGATCTTAAAATTGCTAAAACAACTCCTAAAAATGTTTTGATTTCAAAATGAAGAACGCCAATTTGCAGTTTATATGTACACCTAAAACTGTACATTTAAAAAAAATTACCAATATTAGTTTTTAGAACAAAAAAATTTGAATTTAAAAAATAATTTTCATCAAAATCGGTTAAGCCGATACATAAAATATCTATATATTTTCTATGACAGGTACAGTTAATAACAGTTATCAGTAAATTTTTACTTGCAATATATATATGTATAGGTACCTACCTATAGGCAATATTTGGAAAGTTATTGATTCGTACATAAAATCGAACTCGAGATTTTGATCAAACTTGACATTACGAAGATATAGGGAGACGAAAAAATGGAAAGTGCAAAAAAAAGCGTGTGTCTGTTCTACTACAGCCTAAACCTATGTGTCGATTTTCTTTAAAAAATGGTACTAAGCATTTTTGGCCATTTCCCCGACACGTTTATTTCATTTTTGTACGACCGAAAATACCGATACCTACCTGTCATTTTGGCCAAAAAGGAAAATTTCGTTTTTCTCAAAATCGGATGCACAGATTAAAAAAAAATTAATTAAATTAAATACTTATGAGCTACCGTTTAGTAAAAAAAATAGTTCAGAAAAATGGTTATTAATGGCACCTCCCAAAGAAAATTTCTTTTGATTTTAGTTTTTCTCGAAAACGGTTCAACTGATTTTGATATTTTAAATAATATTGTGTACCAACATTTTCGGAAAAAAAGATTTTTTATAAAATTTTGAATTTTTTTTTGGAAACCACATGGTGATCGCACATAAGATCAAGTTCGTGCGACCCAGTTGTGGATAGTTTTTTTATAAAAAGCAAAATTATAATGAGTTAACCAAGATTTTAGATTCGAAAGATGTAAGATTGCTCAATGCTGAGATAGCGATGGTTGCTTTCTGCAAATCAATTAAATGGAATAAGCCACACATACACTACGCACTTCTGGTAATTTAAATAAAGGAAAAATACTAATAAAATGCAACTGATCTTTATATACAATAAAATGGTATTCAGAATGGAAAAATCCTTATTATATGCAGTATGAAAGGAATTTAAAAAAGTATGCTTGTCTTCCCACTGTGGTTCGACAGTAGACCACAATAAAAAAAAATCGTTGTAGCAAATTCTGCCAGAATTCTCTTATAAGCTGATCAGAACAGACTTCTTTAATATGATATCGGCGATACTGTTAGATTTGTATCAATAAAGTTATCACCATCGTTAGCGCAAGCCATTGTGTTTTGGGGTACTAATATATTGTATTATATGCCTAGTAGGAAATTTCTAAAAATTCAGTGGTGAATAACCTGCTTTTTCCTCGAGGAAAGGAAGCTGCACCCGTCACTTTTCTGCATTTCCTACTGGGATGGCTGAATATAAGATTGTTGGGGCTGTGAAATTGGGCTCAAATATTACTTTCTGAGTTTAAAAAAAAAAAAATAATGAAACTTTATAATCTTCTTTAGGATCTCCTAAACTCATCAAATTACCTTTAGAACTATAATCTTTTTTATGATAATGAAAAATCAGCATATACAGGCTAAAGAGTTTTTATTTGTCAAATGATCGTTTCATTGAGAAATTTTTTTTGGAAATAATTTTTACAAACTGAAACTACTAATAACTATGTATACTACGTGAAAAAAATGGCGTGTCAGATAGTAGAGATTTATTTTGTGAATTTCTATGACATCTTTTGTGGTATATTTGAAACTTTAATTAAAATTGGTTGTGTGGTTCAAATTGATGATTGATTGGATATTAAGACCGCCACTCCATTCAAAAGGAACCACTCTGCATTCGGCCGATCAAATTTATTTGGATAAGCTCAGTTTTTTGTAGGTCTAGGTACCGGTTGTAAAAAATACAAACATGCATGCGAGAAAAACAGACATGGAAATACTAAGGTAGAATGAGTAGCGTCGAAAATAAATATTCATGAATATGTAATTTTTCAATATTTGCATCATAATACTTCCAGAACTTTTGTGCTGCATAGTCTTCACTTCTGCTCATAGTCACACAAAGAGACAGACACACAATCGAGGATATATCGAAGAAAAAAGTTCGTAAATAAAAAAAACTCTACACACCTATACATATTGTGTACATACAACAAATACGTAAGGGAATCTCATATCCTTCTATATATGTGCTCACGTTATGAAAGCAATTTAAATGCACATAAATAAAATAAACTCATGTCACCATGAAATATACATTTATATGTAGACCCCATACCCTTGTTTAGCCTTTTATACACAATTCATGAATGTCCTTGTGCGTCATCACTCCTGCAGGAAGAAGTCATCCGGATAGAGCTCTTCCAACCCTGGCCCTTCTTCTCTCAATATACTCTGAAGATAATCTTATGATTCTAATTTCCATGTTCTATGAGGGGCGGGAGCGGCATGTGTCGCATTGGCGTTAATCGGTAGGAAATTCATATACCAAAAGGTGTGCCCTTCTGTGCTTAATATCACGTTACGGGATTTCAGAATCTAATGCTACGATTTTTCGAAACGGGAGAAAAAACTAATATTGGCGCCCCTCCCCTCCAGCTTTTGAGATGAATTTTTAAACAAAAAATATGCACGACTGCATCGCACGAACTTGCTCTTATGTGCGATCACTTGTGGTTCTATAGTCTGAAATAAATTAGCTATGGGAGTCTATATTTTATCCATTTGCCAAAACTTAGTTTAGTTACAGGTGGTATTATCTGAGTATACAAAAATTAACAATATAGCCCAGTGTTGCACACATGCAATATGCACGAAAAGAAATTATATTGTTTAAACTCGTAAATTGTTTTAAATCAACAAAATTATAAAGAAATTGATTAAAATACTTCGAATCTGTTTTAACCCAACGCGATGTACAACATCTGATTTCTTATATACATTTTAATTTATGATAAAAAAATATTGAAAATCGTATTAGCGGTTTTAAAAATAATTAATTTTTTATAAATAAAATTTCGTTAACATTTTTGAGAAAAAAATTGGTATGCCAATTTTAAGTATTCCTTAATGTTGAGTTAAAAATTGAACTTCACAAAAAAAATCTGCTAACAGTCTTCGAAATATCGAATTTTCAAAAAATTATTTTGAATTTTTTTTTCAAAATCTAAAAATCATTTTTTAGAAAATTTGGACTCTTATTAATATTTGTTACAAGCTTCTGTATAAAAAATCTAGTTTAATTGGGTTGATCGGATATTGAAATAGTCGAAAATCAATGAGAGGTAGGTACTGTTAATAAACGTAAAATATAAAATTTAAAAATTTTAAATGGTAGATCGTACTAATTTCAACACACAGAAAAATTTTATCAAAATCGTATTTTTCGGTATTAAAATAATTTTTTGTCAAAAATCTTCTATACAAAGTTGCTTTTTTCCAAGTTTAATAAAAATCGACAAAGTTGTTTTTGAAATATTGAGTTTTCAAAAAAAAAAATTTCAAACTTTTTTTAAAAATCCAAGAAATATCTTTTTGAAAATTTTGGTACACAATATTATTTAGAATGTGTCAATAATTCTTCATAAAAAATTGATCAGAATCAGTTGAACTGTTTTTGAGACAAGCGAAAGTTAAAAATATGGTTCTTTGGGAGGTACCATTAATAACCATTTTTCGGAACTATTTTTTTTTATTAAACGACAACTTATAACTATTTAAATTTATTGAGTTCTTAAATGAAAAATTCTGTATTGCCGATTTTGAGAAAAATAAGTTTTTCCTTTTTGGCCAAGAAATTTTGTATGACAACTACTGTTAGTTTTGGTCCTAAAAAAAAAAAAAAGCGGGTGGGGGAATGTCCAAAAAACGCTAGGTACCAAGTTTAAAGGAATCGACTCATCCGTTTAGGCTGTAGTCGAACAGACAGACAGACAGACGGACGTTTTCGCGAGACCAAATTTTTTCGTCTTCGCTATCATCGTAATGTAAAGTTTGACCAAAATCTCGAGTTCGATTTTTTGTACGAATTCATAACTTGCCATATATTTACATAGTACCTACATATATTGGCAAGTAAAAATAGGTAAGGTGTATAACTGATGTGATTTTTCTTGCAACCGGGAGAATACAAACTATTTAATTAATTTGGGCTCTTCATTACCTATTTAACAACTTTTGTCCGATTAAGTAGCTTAAAAAGAATCTAAAGGGTCTGCCATCTTACGTTTTTTTTTCAACTATTGCTTATTTCGTGAATGGTAACACTTAGCTCATTTCTGATTTGACAGATAATTAGTTTTATCCTTCCGCTGAACGAATATGGTTGTGTATACGCTTGGCTTAGTGGGCTTGCGATCGACTTAGAGAAGATGCCGATTTTGCCAAAAAAATCATCTTTTCATATGAAGCTCATTTTGATCTTGGCGGGTAGTAAACAAGTAAAATTGTCGCATTTGGGGCGCAGAAAACCCGCACGCATACATTGAAAAGCCGATACACCCAAAACGAGTCACTGTTTGGTGCGGATTTTGGTCCAGAGGCATAATTGGGCCATTTTTCGAAAATGAGCAAGGAGTGGCCGTTACAGTCAATGGCGATCGTTATCGGGCAATGTTGAAGGAATTTTTGTCCATAAAAATTGAAGAGGAGGATATTGGCAACATTTGGTTTCAACAGGACGGCGCTACGTGCCACACAGCCGAAGCTACACTCTATGTTTTGCGCCCTGTTTTTGCAGATCTTATTATCAGCCGCAGAGCTGATGTGGTTTGGCCACCTCGAAGCTGCGATTTGACACCGTTGGACTATTATTTGTGGGGTGCCGTAAAAGATAAGTGTTACGCCGACAAGCCAGAGACAATTGACGCTTTAAAGGACAATATTCGTGAAGCCATTGGTGAAATACAGCTGCAGACAATCGATGTTGTGCTCAAAAATTGGACCGATCGTGTAGGCTACTGCATGGCCAGCCGAGGCAGCTATTTGAATTAAATTATTTTCCATTATTAACCGGAAGAATTGTACTTTCAAATAAAAAAATAAGTTTGAGAAAATATTCAGTAGTTTTTTTTGTATAGCATTGTCAAAAAAAAAAGAAGTTATTTGGCGGACCCTTTACATATAAAAGCCTTTGATTTTTTTGTTTGATACCTAGTCTGCTATTACACGACGACTTTTGCGTCGTGACTCTTCTTCGAATTCTCCTTTAAAATTTCGTCCTGTGAGTCGTACGCTATTACACCATGACTTTTGAGTCATGACTCAAGTTTGGCAATCCTGTATAATTTTTCTTCGGTAATGAAATTCTCGTAGCAACCAAACAAACAACAAACATAAATGAAACGATTTTGTTCCAGCATAGAAATTCTCTATGCTCTACACCTTAGCAACCGCAGCTATAGGTACATGTGCGCTCCACAAATAACGAAAATAAATAAAGCAATTTGCTGAAATTACAAACAAGAAATAAAATAATGTCAAAAATGAGTCGCCGAAATTTGGCCCACGACTCATAAGGCAGTTGTTTTCCGTCTCATTTTCCTTCTCTTTTGCACTCATTATGTTCGAAAAGAGTCACGACGCAAAAGTCGTCATGCAGACCTACTTGTCCCAAGCCTGATTCACAATGCGGCGAGGAAACGAGACGTGAGCGTGACGAGAACTCGTTGTAGTTTTCAAACTTATTTCAAACAATGAAAGCACACCTGGATATACACAATGCGGCGTTTCTCGTCAGCACGTCGCGCCAAGAATTCGAAAAATTGAAAAAAAGACGCGACGTGACGACGATTTTCATTTTTGCTAAGTAATGTACAGATTTTTCAAAGAAGAAATGATCAAATGTGTATTAACAAATAAAGTTATTGATAAATCTACTGTTTTGTATGTTATTTTGTTTCTTTTTAATTGTTTTTTTTTTTACAAAAATGAGTTTTTGTCGTAAAAACGCTCGCTGCATTGTGAATTGGGCGACGATTTTGTAACTAGAAAAAGACGACAGCGTTTCTTGTCACGCTCACGTCTCGTTTCCTCGTCGCATTGTGAATCAGGCTTCAATTTGTATTTAATATATTTCAGTTCAAATTAAGTTACCGTTCTGTAAATATCATTTAAATAATTATTTTTCATTTAAAACTATTTGTATTTCTTTTATAAACAAAACTTTATTCTTCCTTACTCTTTGCTTGGGTTTTTATCATTATAAATTTATATAAAGGGTGATTTTTTAGCTGGTTTGGTTTTGGCAAAACTGGTTTTGACAGCTGACGTGTGTTTAGTACCTTGTGTCACTGTTAAACAGCTTCAGTTTGGTTTGCAATTTAACCATGGATCGTTTTACAAATGAACAACGCTTGCAAATTATTGAATTTTACTATCAAAATTCGTGCTCGGTTCGAAATGTTCATCGCGCGCTGCTTCCATTTTATGATCGGCATTCTCGACCTTCTGAGCAGTCTATTCGGAAGATTGTGACCAAATTTCGCACCAAATTTACTTTGTTGGACATTAAACCACCAACACGTTTACGTACTGTGCGTAGTGAAGAAAATATTGCGGCCGTATCAGCTAGTGTGACAGAAGATCGCGAAATGTCGATTCGGCGCCGTTACCAGCAGTTAGGCTTTTGTTACAGCACTACGTGGAAAATTTTGCGGAAGGATTTGGGCGTAAAGCCTTTTAAGATACAGCTGGTGCAAGAACTAAAGCCAGCCGACCTACCACAACGCCGAATTTTTGGTGAATGGGCTCTTGGAAAGCTGGCCGAGGATCCGCTTTTTTATCGAAAAATTGTGTTCAGCGATGAGGCTCATTTTTGGTTGAATGGGTACGTAAATAAGCAAAATTGCCGCATTTGGAGTGAAGATCAGCCAGAAGCATTGCAACAGCTACCAATGCATCCCGATAAAGCCACTGTTTGGTGCGGTTTATGGGCCGGCGGCATTATTGGGCCATATTTCTTCAAAGATGATGCGAATCGCAGCGTTACTGTCAATGGTGAACGCTACCGAGCGATGATAATAAACTTTTTTTTGCCCGAAATGGAAGTTCTTGACTTGCATGATATGTGGTTTCAACAAGACGGTGCCACATGCCACACAGCACGCGAAACAATGGCGCAATTGCGAGGCGAGTTTGGTGAACAGTTAATTTCACGTTTCGGGCCGGTCAATTGGCCGCCTAGATCGTGCGATTTGACACCATTAGATTATTTTTTGTGGGGGTATGTCAAAGCTAATGTCTATAGGGACAAGCCCGCTTCGATTGACGCACTGGAAGCCAACATCCATGCATTCATTCGTGAGATACCGGCCGATATGTGTGAAAGAGTATGCCAACATTGGACTCAGCGGATGGGCTACCTGAGACGCAGCCGCGGTCAACATTTGCATGAAATTATCTTTAACCATTAAATTGCAAGGTTCAAACTATCGATTCAAATAAATATTTCATTTATTTTTTCGAATTTTTTGTGTTTTTTTTTTTTTAAAAGTTCTAAACCTCTTAAAAAATCACCCGTTACATTTACGAATTGTTTACATTTACGATTTCATTTTCATTTTCCTTTTCTTTTTTAAATTGTTTTATTTATTTAAATAATTCAAATTTTATTGCATAAGTTTTTGTTTAAAACATGTTTTTCTTTTATTTTTTCCCCATTTCATTGTTCTCATTATTTAATTTTATAGATTAACACTAATGTTAACTCTTGACGAAGCCCTCGTGTCGTTCAATTGAACATTTCGTTTTCAGAGGACTTTAATTCCTAGATGAATAATTTTATTAGTCATTTTAAATTTGTAGATATGTATGTACATACTTAAATATTCTTCTTACTTTAAGTTTTTTCTTGTTCTTTCAATTTCTAATTTTTCTTTCTTAAATTTTATATACATAATTTGTCTCTGGCTTTCGGTTGTCATCCAACTCGTAGCGTGCAACTTTACTTAATAAAAATCAGAATATTAAAGATGGTCGATTTTAAAATTTAAAGATGGTCGTGGTCGACTTCCGGTTTCGATTTTGATGATAAATTCACACAAAGGTGGTCTCACGTCACCTATATTATGTATCTTACTTTAAGTGGTACCAGCTTTGGCAACAACTAGTTTGTAAGATATTATATCTTAGTAATGTGTATACCCTATTCGAAATAAATAAATAAATTATTTTTAGCTGGTTTACGAATTAATTTGAAATTGACAATGACATTATTTATCAATGAAAAACGATGTTCGAGTTTTTTGGTCTCAGCGTAGTTTCACAGTTTAGTCGAACCAAGTTTACTCAAACCATGTTTCGCAGTGGAAGTTTAAACTTAAGTTTAGCTGAACATGAACTTGAGTTTAAACTGCAGAATACTGCTGTTTCACTTAAACTACATCAGAATGGAATCAGTTCAAGGTTTAAACGAAACTATGAAACCGCATTAATTGTCGACCTGAAGTTGAAACCAAAAGTGAAGTTTAAACTTCCACTGTGAAACTGGGGGTAAGTGCTTACAGAGTTCAGAATACCTCAAACCTGAACAGTATGAACACCCATTCAAACAAATTTTTAATTGACGATTGTTGAATAAAATTGGTAAGGGTTTCGCATAAATTTCTTCCTCCTATCATCTTATTCTCTTTTTACAGAGTACTGACTTATTTCAATGTTTTCATGCATATTTTTCTCTTTTTTTTTCGGTATTTCCTGTTTTTGTGTGGACCGTTTCAGGAAGTTCTGGCTATAAATCATCAGACAAAGATAGGTGAGTGAGCAAAATGAACACTTTATATATATTTTTTCTGAATTTAATTATTTCATGTTTGACATTTTCGGGTGAGTGAAGAAAAAATGTGATAATATTTATGTTGAAAAAGGTAATTTTAATACTAATTACTAGTAATCAAAAATGAGGTGAATATTCAACTGGTTTTTTGGTTTTAAAGTTAAGTTTTAATCATTGATTTACACAGCTGATTGCTATATTCTCTGCCGTTTTGAATCCATTATTATTTTTCATAGAATTCATAATGACAGTCACAGATTAGCCATATGAAGATAAGAATGTTTCGTACGTTTCACCCTCCGAAACCCATTAGTTTAGATGAATAGATGTGATTTGCAACAATTTAACCGGGTGTCTGAAGATGCCTACTGTCTATGTGTGAGGTTTTTATACACACATTCTCATTTTTATCTGATATCTGACACTGACAGTTCAAGCTTGTAGGCAAATTAAAATGGCTTCCGGGGATTCTCATCTTCATGTGGCTAATCTGTGATGAAATACCACGCTGTCATCTACCATAGAATGTACCACAAAGAACTTTCCGAGCAGGTTCCTCTTCGCTCATGCGAGCTAGGTGCCCTGCTCACTGGAGTCTACCGAGCTTAATTTTTTTCACGATATCTGCTTCAAGGTAGATTGCGTACAATTCATGATTGTACAGTCTCCGTAATCGTCCTTCCTCACATATGGGGCCAACAATTGTCCTTAAGACTTTTCTCTCGAACGCGGCTAAGAGGTCGGAGTGCCTTTGGCTAAGCACCCAAGTCTCGGATCCATATGTGAGTACTGGCAGGACCATGGTCCTGTACAGTAGCAGTTTTGAAGCTATGGTGAGATTTCTGGATTTGAAGAGCTTTGACAGACTATAGTATACTATTCAGCCTAAATATACAAAATATATACCCGATAGAAAGTATTCCTGATAAATGGAGAGCCTTTGAATTGCCCGTTCAAATGCATCAGTTTCCTTTACATCGCCCCCCTTATTATTGAAACCTTTCTGCAAATAACCTGTTAGGTCCTTATCAGTGTGGTCGTATGCCAGAAAGTTCACCATTGACCCAATATTCACATTACGGCGAATTAAAGAAAAAAAAAAACAAGAACGTCAAATCGACACCAACCAACTTTTAAGTGATTTCAAAGCCACGTATTTCACCGACCGCGCATGCAGCTGCTTCATTATTGTCGGGAAAGACCTCATCACCGATAACTTTGATTTCAAAAATGACTAGACAAGTTTATCATCCAAATCGAATTTTTGATATTGCAAGTCAATCTTCCAACACTCTATACTCTTGTTATAAAATAATTCCATTATAGAGAAAATGCCTATAAGAGAACCGTTTGGAAATATAAGAAAGCCAATACTGGGACGATCTGAAGGATTTCTTCAGGAACTCTATTTTGGGCGTCTTCGTGAATTTTGTATTTCAATAGTTTCAACATCTCAGCATATCAATTTTTTTTGGAGTTCTGATCGCATGCATCATAGTTTTATAGTTCCTGCTGACATTTTTTTTAAAAAAAGTTTTGTTCGATAACACCAAAAAAGGATTTAAACAAATGAGATGCTAACTTGTCGTAGTATATTAATTGTTGAAATGTCAAAGGGATATATAATTTTTTAAGATGTAAGAAACATGCATTAAAAATAGTTCCGTTATATTCACACATTGAAAACAAATAAAACTAACTAATTTTAATAGAAAATATAACTTGGTATCGAAAAAAAACAACTGAATTTCGCAGGATAAATGAATTGCAAATCTTTCATTGATCTAACTGTGGTTAAAATATAATTCGAAGAATTCCTGTTTCTCACACTTTTCTAACTAAAACATTGATTGTTTTAATTAGTAGATCTAATTTTCATGATTTTTGTCAAGAAACTCGATATGCATGATTTTTAACAAGTTCCAGCTCATATAAATATGTTTTTTTTTTTGGCAATCGAACAAAACTATTTTGGAAAACTATCAGGAATTCTATATAGAACCATAGTGCGATCAGAACTCAGATTGATATGCTAACTTCACGCACAATATTTGGCACTGTGCACGAAGAATCTTATACAGATATGATTACAAATTTCATAGAAAACCAACCAAATCAAAGTAAATGGGATGAATTGTACCTCGAAGGAGCGAATGAAAAGTGTGAGTAGCCTGGCGACGCTGAGTAAAAGAACAGAAAAAAAACCAACAGAATTATCAAGAAGCACATTTATGTAGGTGTAGGTATGCCGGAAAAGTGAAAATAAAAAAGTAAATCGAAAGAAGTTGATGGTGCGTGCCTTTATGGTATTTTGCACTATGAGAGATAACACTTTCCATTTGAGTTCGATCTGATTGCACTCTTAGTAACAGGTGTCTAAAATTATCAGGACACTTTCCAGAATCCAAATTAAAAAGTTCCTAGTAATTAGCTGCCAGATAATTGCTGCTAGTGAGTTACTTAAAAAAATTGTATCGCTCTGTTGTATTCAAAAAACAAAAGGACGCAACTTTCTCAAAAATGTATACAAACGAGCTGGAAGTGGATATTTAATGAAATCAAATTTATTTCTTATTAGTTAAGACGAAATTCGTGTGTTGTGGCTATATTATAAGGATGTCATCAAATTTTTTTTTATATTCATTTCTGCAAATTGGATTCCTCCACGGAGGTCAGCATTGATGTCTTCGATATCGTATAAGGCAGGTGTGCTCGTATTGCATCATCGTCTGACATCTCCTTCCTTTGCTAACCATTCCGACAACTAATTACCGCTCAATAATTTGTGAAAATCCGTACGATTGTAAAAAATGTTTCTTCGGTCAATGATGTCAAAAGTGGCTTTAAAGTCTAAAAAAAAATATGCCATCTAAAGGTCAGTAATTGATGAAAAAAAGAATTTAGCTGTAAAATTTGGTCATCCATACAAAATTTGTAATCAATGATTAAAGTTTTTCAAGGTAATCCACGATTTTTAGGACCTAATTTGTCGGATACGTATTGGCAAAAAAGTATACCATCTGAAAGGCCTCACTAACCCCACAAAAGGTCAACAAGCATTTAAAAAGACTTCAAACAGTTAACAGAATGCTTGAAGTGAAAACAACTTCATTCCTGTAAAAAGACAGTAAAAGACTTGTAAAAGACTTCAAAGAAATCAAGCAGTCAGCAAAATGATTGCATTATTATAGACTTCATGATTAAATTAAAAATTGTCTGTGGCTGACTAATTTCTGAAGCAAGTTGACCTTTGTTGACCATTTAGATGACATTTGTACGTTTTTTGTGAATATCCCTCATATATGGTTCAAGCACTTACGAAGCTTATCAACTCACTCTTCATAATATCAAATAAAGACCTTTTTTCAAGGAGAATACAAAATGTTTTAGGGAATTACAAATCTATTTATAATATAACAAAAATATATACTACATATGTGTAAGTACAAAGTATAAAATCTGAAATTTCAACAACTACGTACATATGTATATGTTACATGCATATCGGATCTGTTTTCGTCTTCATCTTTAAAGTTTTTGGTTGTATCTTTTTAATTGTTTTATCTTGTTGTTTACTTTTTATGTATTGATACATAATATTTTCTTCTTTCATAGCGAAAAGGCTGACTTAAAATCCCGATCGGACAGCACGAGTGGCCCGCAGGGTGATTCCATTTATACAACACCTGCGGGTTTTCATCATCAACATCAGCAACAACATCCTGGTCATCATGGATCTCCCGAAGCAATGAAGGTACGAATGGCTGCAATGATTTTACAACCCCCAACTAGGGTCTAGCAGGCAATTAATTCGAATAACAATAGTAGCAACTTAAATAATTTAAATAATTCATCTAACGAAAAAAACGCTTCATCCTATGTCAGTAACAACGATGATCTGCATCACAATGACCAAGACTTTTCCACACAAACAAAACTGGCTGACCATGACACAACAGACAATTTTGACATGGGCATCAACCATGCCAATGTATCAGAAAAACCAAAAAGTAGCCCTAGCAAAGATACCAACCACTGTCTAGTCAGCAGTAGTAGTAGATCGAATAGTAGTAAGAGTATTCATAGTGTTAACAGTAGTAGTAACAGCAGTACGAATTATTCTAAGAAAATACCCCTAGACTTACATTCCGATGAGGATAATACGAAAATACTCAACTCATCCCAATCAGATAGGGACAATGTAGACAATAACGATTCAGGAGTTGGTAGTAGTAAAATGTTAACTTCGGTGGCTGCAACGACGACGATGTTTAGTGGTCTTGTATTGCCAATGTCAGAGGAGAGTCTGTTGCGTAAACTTTCATCAAACAACCCTTTCTTTCGATTTCACAAACAATCACATTCGCTCAAAGTTGTATACAGCAGTAGGGAGCTCAAAAATGATTTTCCCACACAATGCGTGAGAAAGTCCAAATCTGATTCGAACATTCCCAATGATGTTAACGATGAAGATTTCTTGTTAGAAATAAATATTAAGAAAGTAGATAGATGTAATAAATTAGAAAGCGATAGTATGGTCATCACAAATCCATTCTCTTTAAGCCTCCTTGAGGATCGAAAGAACAAACTTCCATCGGAAACACAAACTGTTTTGGTAAGGCCAATGAAAAAGAACCGTTCTGAGAGATCTTTTCGTCGTTTTTTTGACACCGCCACATTGCAACCCAAGAGCCTTCGGACAGACTCTAATGCTCTTGGAAATGATCACTATATTTGCAGAAGTCCAGTAAGACTAAAGGACTTTTCGGAATGTCTTGATGAAGAACAACTAAAAAAGAGATCGATGCTGAAACATCTTTCGCTGAGAAAACCACACAAACAAAATGGCCGCTTAAATCCAATCCTGCCTCAGTTGAAAAAACTAAAGATCTCATATCCTGATCGAACTCAAAGTATTCATAATATTCGAGCTGACATTAAGCCAGCCCCCTCTTCCTACTTCGAAAGACTGCAGCTAAAAACAAAAATTGGATTAAGGCGCATCAAGGAGAAATGCCGAACGTTCAAGCACAATTCATTCGATGATTGCAATCGTGATTCTAAAGATGATAGCTTTAAATTTATTAGCGACCGCACAAAAATCAACCACTATGAAACTAAGTGTGCCAAACAGGCCCTTTACAAGAGTTACAAGTCTGAATTAGATTTGACCAAAAACCTTCACTATTTGGATGCTTATTTGCAGCAAAACTACGATGAGAATACTAATGGATATAAAAAGTCTTCAAATTCTGTTGGTAGGGTTGCGGGTTCCAAATTTCTAAGGCATAAGGACGAAGTTCATTTGAAGACCCACAAGCGCAGTATATCGTGCGGTAAAGTTGTTGCAGTGCCTCAGGGATGTATCTTTCAAACTGTTGGAACCCTGCCAATCACCACTAAGACTGTTGAGGAGCATTCTGATTCACTAAGTAGCAGTGACTACGCATCCGTTTTCAGTGAACCGCCAGATTCAGCTACACCAGAGGTTCTGGAGCAACCAGTTCGGTATGAACATCCGAATATTTCAGAGCTTTTTTATGATAACTTAACAACATATGCCTCCGATCAAGATCAGTTTTTTTTAGAATCAGAAAGATTCTATTTAGACCATGAAGAAGTTGAGGAAGACGAACAACGAACACTTCAAGTCATTGTGGACGATTTTGAGTTTCCTTGCGATCTGAAAGTCAACACAAGAAGCTGGTACCAACAGCAAAACGATGACCGAAACTTCTTAATATACGATACCTCGTATAGAGAAGGAGCAAGAGGATTTCATGGAGATTTAAGACCTGATAAGTATGAGAATTATCTCGAGCACTACAACCGCCATAAAAAGAAAACCACTGTTGAACTCGCTCCCGAAGACTATCGATCAGCAAGAACGAGAAGAAATATAGGAGGAATTGAATATTCAATGTCAAAACTTAAAAGCTCTGATATTATTGACATCCCTGCAGAAAATAAGCAACTAGATCTCTATACATCCTCCGATGATTGCGGTGATGTGAGCTGTGATAGCTTACAATTACTGCCAAAATCGCACCCAACAATGCCTTACACGTCAACCTCATCTGCCTCCGTATCAACACTGGTTCTATCGTCATCCCTTCAGCCACAAAACCAAATACATCCGCAGCATCGTTATCAACGACAGAAGAGACACCACATGTATCCGCATTCCTTATCTCAACGAACCACAACAAGCAGACACACTGGTGCCAATGCATCTGTCACAACTCAACATTCATCAATGACAGCAAGTCGTATCACAAAAGGTGTTCCCTCAAATAGTTCCCCCCAAAACCACAGCAATGAAAATCACGCCCAACTTTCAAACGACGACGAGGATGACAATCCGTCATCTATTCAAATTGCCAGTGCTTTTGGGCAATCGACCTTGGCTACAACACCTCAAGGAATGCCAGCGAAATCGTTCCCATCGACATCAGCATTATCATCGAAGACATCATCGCCATCGGTAGGTAGTGGTGGCTGTAACAATGCTGCTATGACAAAAATAAAACTCCCTGCCACGTTAGCGTCCATATCAGGGGGAAAAATATCCACCCTTACTCAAAATTCAACAACGAACCGGTATATTTTGGAAAATATACGCAAATTCTATCAACAGCAACAGCCAATGCCTTCTTCTCACAACTCATCGACAATGAACCCATCATCCTCATCGTCGACGACCTCGTCGTTGGTGTCACAGCAGCATCAACAAAATATAATCACACTCCAATACCATCAGCAGCAGTTCTACCAGTCTAAACAGCAACTGGCCGCTGATAACTGTGGCGAGCGGGAGGTTCGACATCAACTAGGTGGCCAACCGCCTGCGACGACGAACTATTATTTTCGCCGCAGTTCAACCGCGTCAAACGTGTCATCGAATAATTTTGACAGTTTTATTGATCAAGGGAATGTCGGAGTTTCCGCTGGCGTCGGAGCCAGTGGTGGCGGTTCCAGCGAAATTGTAAGTGTAAAGAGGTCATTATATGAAACGTCATCTATAAAACGAAACGGTTATCACGTTGGCAGCGATTTGAATAAAACAAATGAGGTGATGACGGGAAATTACTTTATTAACAATGATTTCGGTGGCAATGCGCATACAGAAAAAAACATTATTTCAACCGGTAGATCTTACACTACAAGTAGTAATAAGTTGAGTCCGAACTTTAAAGCACCACGACAAAATTATATTCTGGAGTACGAATGTTAGCAGCGGAGGAGAGATGTGCGATAGCGGAAGTTAATGGTGATGATGAAAAATTAAAACAAAATGTTTAAAATCCTAAAAATCTAATAACGACTATTGTAAAGTATTAAAATTTCATAAATTGTTTTTATAAATACAAACTTTTAAGCTGTTATAGAATGTTAAGTTTTGTAAGTATATGTACCTACTTTATTAATAAGCTTGTACAAAATAAGAAGATATTTTTGGTAGTAAAGCCCAATTACTTATATTTTTTTTCAATCGTTAATTACGAGTCTTTTGAGTAAGTAGAGGTCATGTATTTAATTATTATTGTATATAAAGTTTCTTTTTTCTTATTTATTTATTCTTATATTTTTGAATTATTTTCGTTCTTTTTGTTTATTTTAAATAGCTGTAAACCGAAATCATATTGCAGGTTCAGCAAAATTTTATAAGTTTTTCATTGGAAACTTTAATTTTATGTTTTAAATCATAATGCATATCGGACATACACTCCCATTGACAATATTAATATAACCAGATCAGAATGACAATTATTTTATCTACGTTATTTTACAAAACGCAAAGAAAAAAATGTGCACGATTGGATCGATAGTAGCTGCGCCAATGGTACCAAAACGTTATCGTTAGAGAACAAAGATAATAGATCTAAAAATGGATTTTTCCTTCCATTTGCTTTTGTTAAAAAAAAATATTTCTAAAATGTTTAAATGAAAATTGTTTGACGGTTTTCATGAGATAAATAAACACCTTATTTCTCAGTTCCTTTTTTGCTATATCTTGTTATTTGTAATTAGTGCCGTGCAATTCATGTTGCATGTAGAACTTAAGAGACCTTACGGGTTACACGTGTAAATATACATATGTAGTTAAAAATAAATTTGAAAAAAAGAAGTAACGGATTCTGATCAAAATCGGCTTGGTCCTTAAAACGATATACAGGAATAACCAAAAATAAGGCAATTTTCTTCAAAAACGCCAAAACCCTACTATCATGTGATATGTGAATTTTGTGCCATTAAAGGCCTTCTCTTACAATCACTTTAATGATTTTAAGTACAATTTTTAATCAAATTTTAATTTTTTTTTGAATTTTTTTCTCTCCACAACCAATTTAAAACAAAATCTTCATTAATTGCGTACTTAGTTTTTTTTCAATTTCCGAAATACAGTGCTAACTTGATATCACTCCCTCCCACTCCCTTTTGTAAATAGTAGCGCAACAATTTTTTTTTTACAACTAATTTTTTACTAAAATGCTACAACTATAAATGTGGTGTGTACTCAGCTTTTAATTTCTAAAAGTGTAGTTCTAATTTGTAGACAAAGGATGAGAGGCACTTTATTATCAGTGCAAGAGATAATTTTGGAGAATTCGGCACTTCCTTGCATGTGGCGGTGCGCCTAAAAAGAAGAAAGACATTTTTTCTTATTGAGCACAGTCTTTAAAAGAATCCCAGACATACGGTATGACAGTCTAATGTTGTATACTAACCATTATTCCAAGGAATACTGCATATTCGCCACCTGAGTGGACGTAGCTAACTGAATTTTTTTTCTATTTTAGAGATAGCCACGTTCTTAAGTATACCTATAGATACCTTAGTGGGCTTCAGGTATTGTTTGTTATTTATTTACTCAGATTTAACGAGGTTTCGAACTTGGTCACTTTCTTCTTCGGGTTCTAAAAAAATTAAAAAAATCAAACAAAGCTTTTGTTCGGCTCCCAGAATTCTTTTTGGAAAAAACGCCACAGAAAAATCCGTACAAAACTCTGTTTTTTTTCTTTCGTGCTATTGAAACCAATTAGTTGGTTTGGAGCTTATTGCAGGATTTTGCAAAAGAATTATTACTATTCCATTCACAACGACATTTTAAAGCTCGTGTATTTTCTAGAAATGTTGTGCTAAGATGTTTCTCTTTTGAGAAGCTGGTGCTGTTTATATTTACCTGAAACCCCTCCACAATTTTTTGAAATGCCTTTATACATACACTTATAATTATTATATAGGAATTACATACATTATTAATATGGTTCATTTTCACCCAACCCGACTCGTTGTTTCATTTTCCACTGTGCGCAGTGTTGCCGGAAACACCGATTTTTGTGTTTCTCTCGATTTTTAGAGCTATTTCCGATTACCCGATTTTTTATATAAATATGACATTTACTCCCGATTTTTTCCTACCGCTGATATTCGGAAAGAGTTTAATATTTTTATTAAATTTAAAATATTTCGAAAATTATTTACTCAAAGTATAATAAATTTTAAATATTTCGATTAGTGGCTCAATTTATTCCACTGATAATGGGTACGTTTAACGCATTACGTTTTACATCTGAATTTTCAGATTTCTGAATTTTTGGAACTTCTGATTGGGCAGATGCCATAAAAAGTCAGATGAATTTAAGTGACTTTTAGTTACGTTTGCTTACGTTTCATCTGAATTTTCAGCCAAAAATTCTCATCTGAAAATTCAGAATAAAGTGATAGTGGTGGGGGAAATGTTGAAGTACTCTACATAGAAGTTGAACTTTATGATTTTCGCTCTGGTAAGGGGTTGATTTGTTGTGATTAATTTTCATCACGAACAAATTAGTACTTTATTACAAAGAAGAACTAATTGCTTATTGTTAAGTGAGTTTTTAAATCAAAAGATTGACTATTCTTAGAAAAATGTTCCCAGAATTCTCCATCGCAATATTGTGGAATTATTTTTTTCATTGAACTTTGCATAGTCAAAAAATATCTTATGGCGGCAATGACTGTTAAGGGGTTCACTGATTTGGTTCAAAGTTTGTCGCAGGACACACACCATTTTTTTCTAAAAAGCGTTTTAGTAGTTAAAAACTTTATTGTACATTCTTTTTGACCGCAATGATCTTTTAGTTGTAGGTATGAATATTTTTTAACAATTTATTGTGTTTTGCGTGTATTTTGTGTCAAAACAAAAAAAAAATCCTTAGAAAGGGATTTCACATTTTACTAAAGTTAAAATCACCAAATGACAACTTTATATTTTAAGTAACATAGGCGCAAAATTTTAAAAAGCCTCATGTTAAGGTTTTATCATGATACTAGTTAACACTTTACTAACTTTAAAACTCTTTACTAAAATGTTCTTAGTTTTAAACACTTTTTAACTAGTATCATACTAAACCTATTTTCTTACGAAACTCAAGCTGAATGTTTCTAAAATATTAACATTTTGTGCAAAAAAGTAAGCAAACATACCTTTTTAAAGTTTTTCTATGTCAAAATGACATATGGATTTAGTTATATTTTAAAAAGATAAAACAACAATCTGGCGATTTTAACTTTAGTAAAATGTTAAGAGATAGTATTATGTTAAACTCGTTTAAAATTAGCAAAATCCTCTTTTTGACCTAGTATCATATTCAAATTATTCAACACAACATAAATCGTCTATAATTTTGCGCCATAGATATCTTCTACCTTCATTATTTATTTTTTTGACAATATTAAATGTGAAAAAGGTACGTTTGCTTACTTTTTTGCACGAACTGTCACTATTTAAGGTGTGTTCAGCTGGAGTATATTAAGAAAACAGGCCTAGTGTGATACTAGTTGTTAATAATTGTTCAAAACTAAGAAAATTTTAGTAATAAGCTTCAAAGTTAGTAAATTGTTAACTTGTATTATGCTAGCACCTTAACATTAGGCTGTTTAAAATTTCGCCATTGTTTTTAATATTTTGAAGAAAAAGATGCCCTCCTATACGATTTTTTTCTTGTTTTGACCAAACCTACAGGCTATACATCGTGTATGAATGATGCTAAAATTTATTTTATTTGTTTTTAAAAATTTACCTTAATATTTTATGAACTATATTCATCATACTAAAATGGATTACCACAGTAATTAGAATTTATGAGCAGTTAACTTTTAAATAATTAATAAATTTTTAATTAATTTTAATAAAATATTCTCAAAATAAAAAAAAATATTTTATGTAGTTATGAAAATAATAGATACGAAAAAAAATTGTTATGAATAAACAAAAAATAATACAAAAAAAAAATTGTTATGAATAAACAAAAAAACAAAATAATTATATTTAAAACTCCTACGATAACAGAAAACAAGTGACAATAAATTTTATTAATTTAAAAATATTGTTAATACGTGTATACATTAATTTATAACATAGTCATTTATGCAAAACTTATATACATTTAAGCTCTATATTAACGTATGTATTTAGAAAATAGATTAACTAAGAAATAACTGAGGTGAAATATCATTTTTGAGCTTCCAATGAAAATCAATATAAAAACATAAGTAAAACAGGTATGTACATTGGGTTTTTATATCTTATGTAAATATATACAAATACATAAACATATGCAAGGTGATTTGTATAAGATGCATCAAAACCATAAAGCGTGTAGATATATGGAACAATTTTAAAATTAAATTAAAATAAAAAAAAAAACGGAAACACGACTTACCTTATTTAACTATGTTGTATTACTTTTAAAAAATTAACACATCTGGTGAGGGAAGGGGGTACGAAAATCGTATTTTTTTGATTACATATCACTTTTATTGTAAGTTGAGTTTGAAAATTATTTTTTCAAAAAACTTTTCGTTTAAAAATAAAATTAAAAAAAAGATTTCTGTCTTCAAAAAGTAAAAGCATGATTTATGTTGTTTTATATATTTTTTTTGTGGTACTGCCTATTGTTTCAACCCAATCTACGCGCTTTAACTTTTGTATTCATCACATGATGCAAAACACACATAAGTAACATAAGGTGACCATACTTTCCGATTTGGTTGGTTTCCAAGGAACTCAAAAAACAGATGAAATATTTATGAGTTTTCGCATGCAGCTCTTACACAAAAGAACTATAAGAACTTCAATACAAGTATGGATGGCTTGTGAGAATGCTTCCAGGATATTGAAAGAAATTATAAAACTTTACTACTGTGAACGTAGTAGTTAATACGAAGCATATCGAACTGCAACTGTTAAGAATTGTTCAAAAAAAAAGAAAGTCCCCTTTCACACGAGGAAACAAGTTGCTGGAGATTTTTTTGACGTTTTCTTTTAATTTCCTTAAAAATCTCCTGTACCTTTTACACGAAGAAACAAAATCGTGGAAACTTTCTGTATTTTCCTTTTAAAATAGCTTGGTTGAACACACTCTACTGTGTGTGTGAAGAGGAATGTCAAAAAAATCTCCTCGAATCGTTGACCGGGGAGATTTCATTTTCCCCTCTTACTTCTTGCCCTTCTCACCAACAAACTGATTGTTGCTGGCAACTCATTTTCCTCGTGTGAAAGGGGACAAATATACTCTTGTACTTGATTAAAAAAAAAATTATTAGTGTGTTTTTCAATTTATTAATTATTATTATTATATTCTAAGTTCTGTATAAGAAAGTTGTTCTAATAGACTGCATAAATAAATCAATGAAGGGAAAAAGTTATGGTCACGTTATGTATACATATTATGTTCATAGATATACATATTCAAATTCTAATATTCCGTTAACGGGATAGTGTTTAAACTATAATATAATAATACATTTATCGTTCTTTATTGCTGTCCGTTTTTTTTTTATTTGTTTCCGTCCAAATGGTGCGCACAAAATATTTAGATAATAATATAAATGTAAATTTATGTTAAACGACTGAAACAACTTTAAAATAATTATGAACAACAATTTACCAAAATTTATTTTATTTTATTATCAAACTAAAAAAATGTTTTTTAACACATTTATTGTGAATTGAAAGAAAGGGTTTTTGAATTTATGAGAAATGAAAATCGAATAACTGTGGTTAAAACTATCTAAATTTGGGTGTTATAATTGAACTTGAAATCAATAGGTATGTTATATTAAAGCTATAATAAATGTACGATTAAGTCGATCATCAATAATTCCTAAATACAAAGTATCTTTGGAAAACCTTAAGTATTATAATAAAGGCTTTAGTTTGTAACATATGTTTAAATTTTCATACAAAGCGTCGATAAAGAAGTTATAGTTAATGCATGTAAGAGCTAAAGGAATAAAGAGCCTTTCTAACAAGTTTACTTCTAATTTTTTTAGTCAATACTAAATCAACAATTTTTAAACAAATCAAACAACGAAGTATGCATTTTTGCTGGCTACTCTTACACTTACTTGAATATGTGGACTCGAGCTTCTCAGGCAGCATTCTTTTCTATATATCCTAGATTCAAGTGTATGCTTCTGTTAAGATCTTAGTTCCATTTGTCTGTATCTTAATCCTATCATCCTCTGCCTTCTTAATATTATCCTGAAATCCATTCTTTGCATTTAAAGAAAGGACTTTATTTAAAATTATATTATATTATCAACATGTCAAACAAATGCTGATACCAAGAGTGCTTAAGGAATAATAATAATGTCAATACAATCGAATTTTGTTGCAATTAAGGCAGTTAAGTTTAATTTTAAGTCATTAATTAAGTTTGTTTTAATATATATAAACATAAAATAGAAAACCACTTAAGCATTTACAGGGGTCATCCGTTTATGACTTCAAACGATTTCTAAATCTCTACCTCTTGCCAATTTTTTTTTGTTTGATACCTCTCTTGCTCAAAAAACTTCTTTCGTGAACCAATGGTAAATATAAAGGACACGACTACAGACATGCCAATTTATAACAGTTATAACAGTTTTTCGCTATTAAAAGTGGGCGTACGTTAACGCGCTTGGCGCAACTTGCAAAAAAACTCTGTGTGCCTGAAGTATGCCCACCGGCGAGGTGGAGGGCCCTGGCCCTGCGGGGCCTCATAAACAGTACTTTTATAAACCAAAGTTGTTATTATTGGCGTGTCTAGAGTCACTTCCGAATGGACGAGACTAGAGAAATGCCAATTTATGACAGTTATAACAATTTTTCGCCATTAAAAGTGGGCGTGCTTTAACGCCCTTCGCGCGATTTAAAAAAAAAATCCCGGTTTCTCTAGTATGCCCACCGGCAGAGGGCCCTGGCCCTGCGGGGCCGCATAAACAGTATTTTTATATACCAAAACTGTTACAATTGGCATGTCTAGAGTCACTTCCCTTCAAAATATGAAAGAAGAAAGAATGCATTGCATTCTAAAGTAATATCAGTATACAGGGCCGGATCAACCATATGTGCCAGATGTGCAAATGCACAGGGCGCAAAATTCTGGGGCGGATTACAAGGAGCAATAAAGTGTAATCTGATATTGTGCAAACAAATATGTACTGCCATTTGCATTTTAACCACAAAACTTGTTCAAATAAACCCAAAATAACACCAAACACAACTGTGCTAAGTTATTTCTTGTACACTAACTAACTTAATTCACTTTCATTGTTGGAGAATTTAAGTCAAAATATCGTAAAATTAAAGAACCCACTAGACCTACGCATTGAAAGTCTACCTCCTGGGTAATGTGGAAAAGTCTCATGCATGTGTATCAGTGTATGTATGTATGTATGCAAATACAAAAATAAGGGACGCTTTCTACAAATCTTGCACAGGGCGCCTATGTTTGGCTGGGGCCGGCCCTTTCAGTATAACAATTAAAGCTAATTTACCACCGATACAATTACAATTGTACATTAATACAAATTTGTAGGTATATTGTTTAAAAAATTATCCATATTAATTACCTACATCATAAATGTAATGTTGTGATTGATAACACATATAATTAATATGGATGGTCGCAAACCAGTGCGGTAAACATATTTTAGTAATTTTGTCATTCACAATCCTTATTCACTGCAATCTGAAAATCTTTTAAAGTTTGAGCTTATAATCTAGGAACTTAGAAAGATCGTGTTGAGCAGCTAAAGCTATATAAATGTATTTATTCATCCTTTTGATATGTAAAAGAACTACGCAAAAGTTTGAAAATTTTAAGTTTAAGTATATATATTTTGATCCTATTATAAACCAATAGGTTGCTGTCGTTATTTTCTAATATTAACAATAATAAATTTTTAAAAAGGTATAAGCTCTTTTATATTATAACACTCAAAGGTTCTTATTCTTATCACGCGGTAAACTTTGACCAAAAATAAAGTATTTCAATTAGTTGAGATAGTTTTCAGTTTAAATTATACAACAAACAAATCTACTTTTCTCTGGCATTCATCGTTCGCTAACTCACCTCGTTAACTTAATATATCTGTACCACAAAACTTTCATTCCATAGTTAGTCTCTATTTTCCGAGCTTAGCTGAGATAACAAATTAAAAAAAAGTTGATAGTTAGGGTAACCAATACCAAGAAAAGGGTTCATCAGAAAAATATACAACAAAAGTTTATTACAACTGACTAACAGACAAAAAAACTAAAAATCCAAACGAGGAACTTTCAAAATGTGAGACATTAATACTTGTACAGCCAATGAACAACGACTCAAACAGGAACCATACTGAATACAAAGTACGAAAAAAAAACAACAAATGCATTATAAGACATTTATTTCCTCTTTTTTTTAAATTGTTTAGTTTGTTTTGTTTTTGTCTGAAAAATTTATTTTTCTAACCTTAATGGGGTTATTGTCAAGACCTTAAACTAACTTTTTTCTTTTATTCGTAGTTTCGCTTTTTGTTGAAAAAAAAAACAACTTATCAGTTTTTTTTTCTACACAGCTTAACGAATTTAAAAAATAATAATTTTTGTTAGTGTTTTTTGAAGAGGTGCATCTCTGTTAAAAATGGTCTATTTGAGACGAACCAGAAAAGAATCTTCAGTTTTGAGTTTTTAGTTGTGAGATTCATAGCAATTTATCACTGTTTCGCAATCATAAACAATAGCGCGTAATCAAACTTTTCCAATTTTATTTTTGAAGAGTAGGTACGTAGAAGGTGTCGGGAAAAATGTTTTCAATTGAACCTATGCATTGGTATTTTGTTGGTCCTTCTGAGTTGATATAGGGTGTGTTATCTAACGTTGAGTGAAAAAGGGTATTTTACATTGGTTCAACTGAAAACATTTTTTCCGGCCTTTGTGAAGTATCGTCACAAACATTTTAAATAAGAATCGTTAGGTTGCTTTTTGATTCACCTCAATTGTACCATTTTGAACAGAGATACAGTTCTTCAAAACAAAAAATTTAAAAAGAGTTAGGTTAACAATTTTCGTTCCTTTAATTTTGTCCAGCTGTGTAATAAAGTGAGAAGAGCAAATATAAACTTTATTTCTTTTAAAGAAGGAATCTAGTTTTGTTGTTTTTTTTTTCTTTTCCAAGGTATGTTTTTTTCTTCATTTCCTTGGAGTATCTTAGATATAATATAAAAATGGGTCAAATAACATCAACTTTACTTAAAAAATTCCAAAGTCTTGCCTACTTTTTTCCAATACGATTGGTATGATGATGGTACTCCATTTTTTAAAATGCTGGGCTTATGTTTTTTAGAGCCCTAAGTCACAAACTTTACATTGTTTCATTAGAAAAAAAAGTTGATCTCATTTGAGCCAAATTAATATACATTAAATGTATTACATTATGTATCTATACATGAGTTCTACGACCTAAACAAGCAGAGCAAAATCAGTTTACAACAATTATTAAGATCATACAATTTTAACATATTAAGTGTTTATTTATGATCTTAAAACACCTTTTATTTTCTGCTTTTCTTGAGTAAGATGAACTATACAATTTTAATTTAATTATATTTTATTATTAAATGATTTTATTAAAATTTTTTGACTAGATATTTTCTTCAGAATCTGAAGATCCTACAAAAAAGCATTAACTTGTAGCTAATTTTTGTAATGGACGAGACTAGAGACATGCGAATTTATAACAGTAATAGTTAATCTACATTATATTTAAGGGTGAATCAAAACCATTCGCTCAAACAAAAATGTCTCGGTACCCGAAGTATACCCACCCGTGAGACCTAATGAAGCGTACCTCCTTTTTATAAACAGAACTGTTAAAAATTGGCGTTGGTTTGGTCACTTGCTCTTGTAATACGTATAGTATAAACTTAGTTATGTTATTTCAAAATATGTGTTCTTTTGAATTTATGAAAAGTTATGAAATACCTACATATGTGTAATCTGTAAACGATAATTACAAGCATATAATCCAAAGACAGAAAAACTATTGGTTCCTTAATCGCACTGTCAAAAACCTTTCACTCGGGGTGGCTGGTGCTTAAAGGTCACAGTTCTTTTCGTGTTCATTTTCAAAATCATTTCCGTTTTTTAAAAGAAAAATTTCTGAATTGTCATCTCTCACACCTAAATGTGTGCCCCATTATACTTTTCGGTACTAAAATAGGTTATATATTTATTTTTTATTTATAGTTTATTTTGAGTTATTCTTGTTTTTCCTTGATTTATCTATACCGTTTTTTTTTATTCTATACTGCCTGAGATTGTCCTGAAAATACCCACACTCTTTTATTATTGTAAAATCTTTTTTTTATACAAAAACACCCATAATGTCCTGGGATCCTTGACAATGTATTGTTATTTTGTTTATTAAAAAAAATATGTGCATTTGCATTTGTGCCTTTATTCTTAGTTTAATTTATAAACTCATTTATTTTTCATTGTTTATCATTCTGTGAAGTTTGTGCTGTTTATAAGTTGATTACGTTTGTTAGCAACATTATGATCAGTGTTATTCGACAAGAGAGATAAAATAAATCCTTGCTTTCGTCAGATTTCTTCCTAATATAATATTATATTTTTAACTCCTATGTATCGTTCCATGTACATTGAATGAATCAATGAGGGTTCCTCTCGTGTGCACATGAATTTTTTGACACTTTTGTCCTTGATTTTTATATCCACCTGAAAAGCTAAGTAAATTAAATTAAAATATTTGTATTTAAATTTAAAATATGAATAAAGTGAATAATTGTTTTTTTTTTTTTTTTTAATTATTGATTTTGCTAATTATGATAAACTGCATTTGGATGGGCACGAGACATATAACTCGTTTGTTTATTTTGTATTGTTTATTGCTCTTTTTTACAGGTTAAGGAAGTATCATACTTTTCAGAACAAAAATTATTATTATATATTATATATTATGCACACATGCCACGTCTACACATATAATTCTTTTGAATTAAAAGCATATTTTTAAAACACGTTATTTTTTTGTACAAAGAAAGGTAAGATGAGAAAAAAGATAATAAAAACATAATATATAAACACATGTTTAAGCAGCTACAGAAAATTCATTTCAGTAAAACCCACAATGCAGGGTGGGCGAGGAAGAGCAAACATTCCCATTAATTATGGAACAAAACGCTTCGCAGTAGCGCATTCTGTCACTCTAATTTTCCAAGACCTTGTTGATGGTTTCAGGCTGTAGTTCACGGATTGCTTGGATGATATTGGCCTTAAGTGCTTGAATCGTTTCCGAATTGTTGGAAAAATATCGGTCCTTCACGGTTCCCTACAAAAAAAGTCCAAAGGGGTCAAATCTCAGCTCCGAGGCGGCCAATTGACATCACCAAGACTGCTGATAACACGATTTGGGAATTTGGTGAGGAAAGAATCGATTGTTACATGGGCTTTGTGGCATGGCGCCCACCGTTCACCGAAACATTGTTCCCAGTCCCATTTTCGAAGACAAAAGGGCCCACTGATGCCACCACAATCGGCACCAACAGTCACTCTCTGTGGCTTTTCGACAATAAGGTTCGGGTTTTCCAAGCTCAGATGCGGCAATTTTATTTGTTAACCTAGCCGCCGAGAAGAAAATGCGCATAATCAGAAAAGATGATTTTCGCCTTTTAAAAAAACCCACTGTTTGGGCTGCACGGTACTCACTCTGGAAATAAGTTTTTTATATTTCCCAACGTTGTTGAAGCATAAATCGACTCATTTAGTTTCGCGAAGGTTTGATACTGACTTTCCGGCAAGATTTCGGGCGGGAAACAGCTGTCAGTTTCAAAATTACCTATGATTTAAAATGAAACCACTAGCTAACCCACCCGTTAGTCTTATTTTTTAAAAATAATTTTATAGGCAATGGGGTCCATTATAATAGTCAGTTGATCAACTCGTGTTTTAGTAAACGACAGTTTACAGCACCCATTTATTCATAACCTAATTGCTTTCTGTTAATTAAAACATAAGTTATTCCTATTTTTTCCAATAACAATCAAGATTTATTAGAGCTAAAGTTGACGGAAATTTTCTTATATAGCTTCAAGCATGGACTTGAGAAACTGCTAGAATTAAAATTAATTTTAAAAAATTCAATTAAACTTAACTTTACTTATTTAGCAATAGTTTAAAAATGACTATGAGTAGGTACGCCCGTATATGTTTAATTTTGATTCTTGTTTGTTTCACCTTAAAGTACATATATATGTAGTCCAGTCAACGAAGGAAAAATAAAGGCGAAAAATCATGTAGTCTGGGTTATTATTTTAAAGGGTAGGGGTGACCCGCAGGTACAACATACCAAAAGTATCCAGCCCAGGCCCGCGAGATTTAGCCAGGAAGGGGGGGTAAAGGTCCCCTTTTCTAGTATTTCGCGAATATTTTAAAAACCAAGGGTATTAGCGGAAAAGTATACACTACAAAATGAAAGTATATTAAATTTTCTACAAAAAAAAAACCCTGGTCATATTTTCGCTTTGTGGATTCATATATAGTTTTCTGTAATGAATTATGAATTTCGGATTAACACTTATCCACTTCAGGACCCATGTTCTGTAACTCAGGCGATAACTTTTCGAATCGTTAAAAAAGGAAACGATTTATTCCACACATAAAGCATCTGCAAAAATATGGAATTTTGTAAGTCGATGCGATAGGTTCAATTTCAAATCAATTTTGACTGGAATTGCATTGGAAGGCGATAAGTTAAAGTTTCATATTGATATTTTTTATTTATTTTACTTTTTTCTTCTGGTTTTCAATTCTTTGAATTAATTTATTTGTTATCGATTTTCAAAGATACAGAAACCCATTTTATCACATTCTTCCAGTTTTTCTATTCCGCATGTTCCAATCGATAAAGTTATCGCCTGTCAAAGTTATAGATACCCGATAATGCGATAAAGAGGGTTTCGTTTCAATTTTCATCGTTTCTCGACTATTTTTATGGATGCGATAGTTACGGAACATGGGTCCAGTTTCTGCTAAACTTGTTCTTATAAAATTACCTGAAATAAACCATTGCCAATAATTTGCTGCCAAGGAATTAAATGAAAATAAAACATATTTAATAAACATATTATATGTATCTCATCTCAATACTACAAATCATTGTACTCAGGCCTACTACATGTATTTAAACAAAATATTTAAAATTTTATTTTGACTCGAAATGAAAAATTAGTGGGGCACTTTACAAATTTGATTTTTTAATCCGTCAAACGCATTTCTTTATATATTTTTAAATAAATTAAAATGTTTAGTCTTGAAAATAAATTTGTTAAGTAGGTTCATTGATGTTATCTAAAAATACAGTAAAATGATATTTTGATAGAAAAAATTTTGTCAATTTTGAATCCGTATAGCTGAATCACAATTAACGGTTTGAGTTGTTTAAGGTTTTCCTGTTGAACAAAAATAAAAACGTTTTGAAATTTTATTAACTATTAAGGACACTGAATATTTTAAACATTTCTTACTATCAAACTGCTTTTGAAATAAAATTTAAAATATTGTTAGCCAAAATGCAATTTGACGTCAAAAGCTTTATAACGATTCTTCGTTTAACAACCTCAAACTTCCTCCTTAAATTGTATTGGTTTTTCCTACCCTTATATACTGAATGCGCTATATATTAATCCGCAACATAAAACCAAAACTTGAACCTGGTGGGTAAACCACCAGGCCAGTGAAGTCGTTAAAGTCGACAACAGTCCCGAGCTTTTATTTATTTTAAGGGTGCACATACTTGTACGTTCATACACACATATGCACGGTACGTACGTAGCCATAGGATACTCAATATAGAACAAAATCCGGTATAATATTAATAGTTTTTCATCGTCTCATTTTATAAAGGAGGTGGAAAGGAGTTATAAATTTGTTTTTTAAACTTCATAGGAAAACAACTCGATCCTGCAAATTTTCCTCTTCAAATTATACAAAGGTTTAGGTATACAAACCCATTCTAATTACATTTTGAGGTTATAATTTTTGGGGAGCTCGCTATTCAACTTCTACGACGATGACTAAGAACGATACTAAATATTTTTGGGGGTTAGCTATTTTATGAAGTTTATTTGAAATATTATACAAAATGTTTCGTCCTGCACGGTTTATTGGGATTGCAGGTTATACTTTATACAACTCTTTTGTTTTAAAAAGTTCAGTGTGGTGCCACATATTTTGAAGAGTTGCCCTGTAATTGTGTAAAGGATAAAAAATTCAGTATAAATGAAGAAAATAAATATTATGTATTGTTTCAAAATAAGCAGATTTTTGGGGCAGTTAATTTAAGTTTTCGTCTTTTTTAATAAAAAGTGCAATACCAGTTAATTAATCCTGAACATTTCTTAAAAACTACATAAGTTTTAAGGAACAATTAGCTATACAGTTATGTTTTCTGAAGGGATTCCGATTAATTTGTCCTTTTTCAATTTATCCACTCACGAGGAACTTTTTCATGTGTTCTAGTGTTTCAGCAAATACAAAAAACGATATTTCTGAACAAATATTTATACTATTATGATTTCACTCTCATTGAAAGAACATACATATGTAAGTGCTGGCTGGATACTGATTCATTGCATACAAAAACATTCAATCAGTTTTGATTATTTTAATTATAAAAGTGCATAATATCATAGCATAATAAAATCCGGTGGAAAACATTTAACTTTCTCGACATTAAGATTAAGTTCAACTTCGATTTTATAAAAAAAACCTCTAAACAAATACCACGTCGCAATTGAGTTGGAATCCCACACACAAATTAATATATATTAATTTGTGTGTGGGATTCCAACTCAATTGCGGTAGGTACTTGTAGGTACTTGAACTTTTTCGTTTCTTACCATCAGGTTTTGGTGGCGCAAGGTGCGGGACCATCAAAACTTTTCAGGCTTCGCTATACAAATTTAAAATGTAGATGCTTCTTGTTGCCTTTATCATAACCAATCAATAAGCTTAACACTCTAAAACAGACGATGCGACCCCATACAATGTTCCAGTTTCTGATTTAAAAATAGAAACACATTTTTGTAGGTCTGATACCTACATACGTCTTCTACAGGAAACGAAGGTGTATAGATAATTAATTCAAGAGTAAATAGACAGGTTCATGAAAATTGTTGTCTTTTGTAGACTTAAAAGGTTGTTTCATTGTGTTAGATGTGCAAATAAAAAAAACTGTTCCACCTTCTATATACATACAAGATTTTAAAGGGCTATAGCCGGGTAAAGTTGCTCAATATACGTAATGGTACTATCAAAACGCTACTTAGCAAAACAAATTTGTTTTATGGAAATTGACTGATATGCACAAAAATATTGTTTATGAAAGTGTTTAGTTACCGATTTAATTTTTCGAATTTTCGAAACATTTTTGACCTAACGTATTTGTTTGTGATTTCGCAGTTACATTTGATACCTAAACCATTCACTGTTTTCTTCCATCAACAGTGAAGCAACATTATCTGAGATTTGATATACTTTATTGTTTCAGTTAAATGTACCTACCTTTAAAACAAAAATAGGATCAAGTAGGGAAAACTGAAATGCAGAATTAAATTCAATATTCAGTGTTGCAATTTTATAATGAGTGAGTCCCGGGGTTCACGTTGAAGACAATATGTTAACATCAACGTTCGTCCGACTGCCGGATTTTTTTAATCAAAACATAGTCAAAATGGATAATGTGAGTGTATCCTTATTCTTAAGTGTGTGTGTGACCAGAACACACATCTAATTGATTTAGTATTAATCAGATAAAAAACTATAAACATTTCACAATTCTACGGATAACACACTTTTAACTAAATCACATAAACGCAATGTCATTTGTCATGTGAATTATTGCTAATTAATTTCTCATTAAAAAAATGAGAAAAAGTTGGTAATATCTAATAATAAAAAATGATAAAAAAAAAACTCTGGAAAACTTAAATATTTATTCAAAAAAACGAAAAAGACTTCATAAAACTGGTATAGGCCTATAAATATACAAATCACTTATAAATGCTGTTTAAATATGTGTGTTAGTATTGTTATTATTTTGTTTGAAATGAACTCTTAACGATTATTCAATTCTCCATTTGGTTTTATCATACTTTCTTTCATACTTATATACTCGTACATTACTGATGCATTTAATCCATTTTTTCTTTTCATAACAAAAGTTTTGTGTGTATTATTCAATATTTATTTTCTTAAAATTTAATACGGATTGTGTGAGTACTGACAAATTATCTAAAAATATATAATACTCAAGGAAATCTTGGCTACTCTGCAACAAAAATATAACAATTTTTACTTCTAACGAAATACTGAACTGTTTCTGTGTGTTGTTGACTGCACTATTTTTTGCACAAAACGAAGCGAAATGAATAAAAATCAAAAAAATAAATTATTTTATAAACAATCACTATTTATATTAAAAAATATGAACCAAATATAATTAAAATTTGTGTATTTAATTTATTTTTAACTTTCATTATATTTTATTTATAAATTAATTTCAATGATCTTTTTTCTTTAGATGATATGATTAAATTTATTATTTTTATTTTGCTCATGTGCATATATAAAAAATTATTTTATATTTTAGCGTACTTCTTAAATATGTCTATATAATCAAACCAAAGTGAATGTTTTTATATTTAATTTTGTGTTTACCCAAAATGAACCTATATTCTTAACCAGACAATTCTTGTATTTAAAATTAATTTAGTGCTTTCGTACAAAATAAATTATATTATTTTTTGTTAATTAATACCTGTAAGAAATTAAAATTTACTTAGGAACCCTTTTTATATTTAAATAAAAAAAAATGAAAATGATATACATACATTCATAAAATTATAAGTTTTGAAGAAAAAATATAATATACAATGACTTGGGAATGTTTGTTTTTATTTAGTTTCTTTCTTTAGTTTGGCTGTTATGTTGATATAAAAGAAAAAATACATTCATTTGTGTTTAAAGAAAAATTGTTCCTGTTTCCTAAGGAGCCCGTGACTAATAATTGTACCATCATTTGGTTTGTTTGTTGAAAAAAAAAAACGATTTCAGTGTCCTTTTTTTATTGTAAAAGCATCTAGCCCGGTATGAATATAATATTACGTTTCTATTAAGTTATCCTCATTTAAATAATTATTTAATTCTTTTTTTTTTGAACGATTTGTAAAGAAAAGTGTTTATGAAAAATTTATAAAAACTAAAGTACTTGAAAACATTTCAAGCAAGCATTAAAACGACTATTTTGCATAAAGGTTATGAGATGAATATTTATAAATAAATGAAATATATTTCGTCATGTTTTACTGTTACAAGCCAAACTTAACATGAAAAGATAATAATTAATTCCATTTATAGCTGTTAAATTTGTTTGTTAAATTAATTTTATGTGATTTTTTTTTATTTTTGATAACATGGAAAGTTTGAACGACCGACGTCGAATTTCATATTTATTTTTTTTATTTTCTCTTATAGCTTTAATCACAGTTTTATATTTGATGGGATTATATTTTCTATAAATCTTGATTGTACAATGAACATGTAATATTGTGTTTCGTTTGTTATGTTTTCATTGTTGTGTTATTTTATTGCAATTCTTATGCTGAAAATCAGCCAGTGATGGACGTTTTTTTGATAAAATTATTATAAACTACATACTTATACATACATGTACACATATTTGTTCTTTTCCAATTTTTGCAGTCATAGATAGCAATTATAATTATGTTTTGAAAGAGAAATGCGATTATTGGTATTATAAAAATATATACATAAATATTTGATGATATTGCTTTCAGATATGCATATTATACCTACCTACATACATATATAAATAATAAAAACAAAAATTAAAGCATCCTATATACAAATTATAATTTGTTATATTTCTGAATAATTATTATTTTTTGACCTTTTCATACATAATTTTTAAAACAGACACAAAACTTTAACAAATGTATTGTTAGTTTATTAATTTAAACTTTGAAAACAAATTTCATAAACACTTTTAACTATGTAGGTATGCAAGAAATAATTTAATTAGACAACACACAATACAAAATACTATTCAATTAACAGTAAATGTTTGCTTTTTTGGTTTATTTGTACATGAATAATAATTTTAGTTCTTCTTTAAACTAATTTTAATTAGCATAAAAATGCCTGCGTGAATATTATATGAATTCGAAAAAACCCAAAATATTTTTAAAATATATTATAATAATAGTGAATTATATGTTTTTTTTCAATATTATGTAGTATACATTACATATAAATATTTAATATATCTACCTACATATATTCTTATAAAATTGATTTTAAAACTGCACTGTACACTTTTATTAATAATTCTTTCATTTTGTTTTATCTGAGTTATGTTTTCCTAAATTAATATTCAATTTTCAATTTTTGTAACACTTGATTTCTTAAAAAAATTTGTTTATTTTTTTAAGTTTTTGTTTTGAAATTTTTCACTTTCAACATGCACTTGAAAATGTCACCAGAAGTACACATAGTACCTACTATAGTTTAATACCTACACAACAATAAGGAAATAATCTTTTTTATCTCAAAATTTTGTATATTGAATATTATACACTATTTATTCGAGATAATACCTAGAATTTTTACGACATCAACTTCATAAATGTTGTTAAGGTAAACAAAAACAAAAAAGAACGGAAATATGTTGTGTTTTCAGTGTGCCTAGGTCCTGAATGATGCGTTAGGAACACACTTTTAAACAATGCATTTATGAAAAATTGTTCTTGACATTTTGAATAAAAATAAAATATGAGATCCCCATTTTATTGAAGAAGCGTAAACAAGTAAGTACAATTTTAATATTTTTTTCTTAGATTCGTTGTCTTGTATTTTTTAATTATTGATTCAGTCTCATATTATTTTTAGATTTGTAATTTTGAATAAATAAAATATTTCAAATCAAGAGCAAAATAATTATTCAAAGGTGATTATTCACAAAGAAAAATCTCTGCGTTTTATTGCTTCGCATGAATTTTGCAAAATCATTAAAAGTTATGCCATGAGTTTTATTATTTTAAATATTTATAATGCTTTTCATACATACGGTTATTGCTATTTAAGAGATTTAATATTTTGATGTTAAAATAAAATTGAATAGCATTACAAAAAGGCTAGAAAAAAAGTATTTCGAAAAAAGCTCTTTCAGTCGTTGAATTTAAGCCGGTATTTTTATATTTTGTTTTAAAAAAGCATTCTCAATTGCTTTCAAAATTCTGGTTATAAACTTTCTGTTTACCGTTTTCAAGACGACTTTTTAAAAAAATATGAAAAAGAAATGAATAAACTATGTATTTAATTTAAAAAAAATTGAACTTCAAAGTTAAATAAAATTAGATTTTCATTTATTGTTAATATTGAAGGTAAATAATTGTGTATTGCCTACTTATTTAACTGCTAGGCCAGACGGCATAGGATTTTTTTTGCAAAAATATAATGATCAAATCTTTTGATTGGAATTGGAAGGTGGGATTTTCTTGAGTCTAATTATAAAATGGTGCGGCTAAAAACGTTGTTCGTCGCCGCCATTTTAAAAAACGCGTTTAGGCTCATAATATAAGTATATTTTGATAGGAAATTCAATTATATTTCTTTTTATTGAACATTTTTGTATAGGTTTTATACTTTCAGAGTTAAGACGCCTAAAGTTATGCTATTTTTACTTTTTCCCTTATGGTTTGTAATGGTTTCTATTATGAAAAAAAATTCCAGACAAAGTTGTAGAACATACAAATTTCTATAACTTTTTATATAATTTCTTTTTTCTACGGCGCGGCCGGCGTATGGTTTGCAAGTTACGCTTCTCTACAACTCAAAGTGGCCTACATTTTGTATGGCGCTGGCTGTCTGGTAGTCTTCCGCTGGAAATATTTTTTCTTCTTCTTTCGTTTTTTTCAATCACGGAGTTAAACTTAAGTTCTTATAATAGTTTTTTGTTGAAAGATAAAGCTTAAAATAAAGTGGTAAAAATGCATAGGTAATAGCTTTTGTGTGATACATATGTGAAAAAACTTTAAGCGAAGGAAAGCTAGTAGAATGTAGAAGTTAAGAAAAAAGGTGTAAAGTATCTCTTTTAGATAGATAAGACAGATAGACCTAGAAAAATTGTCATAAGGTGTTGTTTACATGTAAAATTTGTAAAGTAATAGATAAATAAATAGATAAATAGTAAATAGAAAGATAAATAAATAAATAAACAAACAAACAAAAAAAATATATAAATAAGTAAATAAGTAAATAAATAAATAAACAAATAAATGAATAGATAAATAAATACATAGATAAATAATTAAAAAAGTAAACAAATAAATAAATAATAAATAAAGAACGAATATATACATAATTTTATAAAGAAATAAATAAAATGATACGGAATTGTAAACATAAATAAACAGCGAAAACAAAAACAAAAAAAGTACAATGTGTATAGCATATGTGGACATTTTAAATACCAAGCAAAAACGAAAGACATTAAGTCTTACAACACCTTAAGCAACTAAGTTTGAAATTAAATTATTATCTGAGTTATTGCACGACAAAATGTAACGTTCATTATAGTTTCAAAATTCTTACGGCAACCTTATCAATGTTTGCCATTTTATGGAGTTCTTCTGTAGAAAAGTGCCAGGGAAGATTAAGCATAGTTTTCAAAATTTTATTTTGTATTACCTGTAATTTTTGTATGTGGGTCTTAGCGCATTTTCCCCAGACCGGTGAACCATAAAAAATAATGCTTTGGAAGATAGATTGAAATATCATTAATTTATTTTCCACACTCATTTTGGACTTTTGAACGGATAAAGCGTTTTTATCACAACATTTAGTTTGTTAAGCGTTTGGTGTATGTGCAAGTTAAAAGTCAAGGTTTTATCTAGGTGTACCCCAAGATACCTTGCACTTGATTTCCACTCTATTTGTTAGCCGTTTAAACGGAGGCTATTGATAGGCAGTAAACAGGGCTTCCTTTTTTTCTAAAAAAAAGAGCCTGTGTTTTCGTAGCATTTATCTTAATTTTCCAATTATCGAAATATATTTGAATAGTATTCAGAGCAGATTGGAAATTAGTTTCAATGCATAAGCCAATTGAATCTGATGAATAAATGCATGTGTCATCAGCAAATATTGCTGTTTCACAATTTTGAAGTTTTGGTCCTAATAACTTTCAATTTTAATAATATATATCTGAGATATTAGATTCAATTCACCAAAACATAACCGTATATTCTCAATTTAAGTTTATAAATAGCTGTATATGCCTTGCATTTTTATTTAATCCTATTCAAGTTACAGTTTGAAGGCACGTTTTTATTTTATTTATTTCAATCGCATGCATCATACACAATTTTTGAATTATTGTTAAAAAAGCATTTGTTCAGGTAAGTAATAATTATTTGTTTAATTTGCATTTGAGGTGATGAGAGATTCCTGCGAAATGGTGACCCTTTATTTAAGATTTTGATCTTTAAAATCAAATAATAGTACACTGTGGGCTTTGTATTTTATCGTTCCACAAATTCTAAAGATTTAAAAAATTGGCTTATTTCCCTAGCGCTTTCCTCCCCAACATTTTACCCCTTCTATTTTGTTAAATGGATAGATATATTTCAATTCTTGAAATTCAGATTTTTTGAATAAAGGAAGAATAGAGGACACATAATTCCCAAAAATTAGCTAGGCCGTGTTTTGGTGAGAGTGTAAACGTATAGTCAGAGCTCAGCTAAATTTGTACACGCAAATAATAATGAAAAAAAAGTAATTTCATATTGTTTGTACGCAAACCAAATGGAAATTTTTGCAAAACACGGCTATATTTAGTAGATGAATTTGATCCTTAAATTTATCTTTGAACTACAATTCTTTTAAATTCAGTTTTACAATGGCAAAACCGGTAGACATATTGATAGTTTTAATAATTTTGTTAGTACAATTCAGAATTTTGATTGAGAAATTGAAATGTTCTACATTACAACAAATATTGAAAAAAAAAGTTTGAGATTTAAACAATTGGAAATTTGATGGTTCGTAGCTTAGAAAAAGATACCTACCTACACCCAAGTCCTACGCACTTACTTAAGGATCTGATAGATCATTGCAAAGTAATATTCAGTTCAATCCCCTCCCCTAAGTTGATATGAAATATTCTCATCTTTGGAGAATTGGTAATTTTTCCTAAGAAAGTAATAATTTAAATGTCTTCCTTCGACGACCCTTAATCAAAAAAAAAAAAATAAAAAAAGGAAAAATCTTCAAATGCAATGTTGTGGGCCTTAAAACAAAATACTATTTTGTTATTGATCCTCCTCATTATCTGACCTCAAAAAAGGAATTAATGTAATAAATTTCAAATCCAAATCCTCTTAAATCCTTTAGTACATTCAAACCGTAATTTTTAATTTACAATAATGTAGATTTAATTATTCTCTCAAAAATTTGCAGTCACCCAATGCAACTATCTCAAACAGCCTCCCCCCCCCCCCCCCCCCCCCCAATTTAACCTGTCCACTTCAACAATTTTATTTTTCGTTTTTATATGCGCCATATTGTTTGTACACTTTAGACTTTGGGGAACAATAATGCAAAGTCTAGCCTGTCCAACATTTTGTGACACCCTATTTTTTGTCTAGTTTCTAGTTTTCCTGTAGGTGCTATAAAATACCTACATATTTAAAAGTTAATTTATAAATTAGCTTATTGATTCTGTTAAAGTTTGGAATACATATAAATTATAAACAAAAAAATTTTAAATAATCTTATAATTTTAAACTAGCAGGTACATAACAAAAAATAGACAGACAAAAATCTTCATAATATACAGTACTTTTATAAACAAAACTGTTATAAATTGGAATGTCTAGAGTCACTTCCATATTTCATTCATTTTATAATTTTGAGTTAGAGAATCTTAAAAAAACATCGGTGGTTTTTATGAAATTTTAGAAAATTGAGATAACTTTTTCGTTAATTAGAATTAAAGTGGCGTCTTATATTATCAATTTAAAAACAGTAGAATTATGGTATAATTATTAAAACATACAATTACAATTGAAGACATGCGCTTCTAAAAAAAGGAATGAACAGTACAATAGGATATTAAAATAATTTTAACTTGAATTACATGTTAATATTAATGACATAAAGAAGAGTTAATAACGAAAACTATAGTACATTAAAATATACTTAAATTAAGATCAGTTCAGGTCAAATCTGATTTGTTTATATTGTTTTAAACGACATTTTCTTCTTGGTCTTAAAACATATTTTACATCAAACCTTATCTCAGTTCAATTTTAACTCTCATTTTTATTTAATTTTGTATTTTATTTATATATTTCTATATATACATTCATTATATATAATGCATGTATAAGTATATCATATAATATTCTTTTTTACGTTGTGTGCGTGTCTTTTCTTCTCACCCACAAAATCTTCTTCCAAATCTTCTAGAGTGTACCAGTACTTCGTACATTTGGCAACCACCATGTAGCGTAGCGGGAGCTTGTACCTCTACCACCTCCACTACAACTACCACTACCACCACCACCATCACCACCACAACAACCAATAATTACCACAACCAACAATAATTCCACTACAGATACCACCACAACTATCATTAGTAACACAAATAACAGTTTATCACCACAACCACCACCATTACCACTGAAAAATAGCCATAAGCAAAATATGTTAAGCAAGTTGTCAACCAGTGAAAATAATTCTCACCACACTCAACAAAAATCACACTATGCATCATCAGACTATTCAACTCACCATCCCTATCATCTATCACATCACAAATTCAGCTCCCTCGATCGACACGCCCCCGGAACTGTCTCAAACGATCACGATACAAATGACTATAAACAGTTAAGTGCGCATTATTTGAAAACGATCGACAGTATTGATCATTACAGTATTGCCAATTTACAATATCGTAGTCCATTAAAAAATAGTGGCAATGAGTCTTTAACGAAACCCCACCAATATCATTCGAATTCTAATTTAAGTCAGTATCGAACTTCGGCGGTGGTAAATCACTACCAAACGACTGGTATTCATCATCCTCCAAACAAACAGCATCACAGTTTAAAACACAGTAAGACTAAAAGTAAAGGCAAATGTGGTAGCGGCGGACAAAAGGGCAAATCTTGTAGTGAAGAGGTGCAAAGGCAACAACAAAACCGCCATAATCGAAAACATAGCAATACAACTAACTCGACAGCTAGTCAATATAGTTCGAGCGATAGTATGCAATTTGATAATAATTATTATTAAGTAGAATGCGATAGTTTGTGTGTTGTGTAGCAAAAAATAATAATTGTATATAACATTGTAATAAAAAGTGTCTCAAAAATAGTCACACTATGAGGAGGGTTAACATCTCTTTATTGAAAGGTTTTAAGCTATATTATTTTTTAAGATTCATAAATCATAAATACAATGTAGAAATTTCTTTATGAAATACGAATGTTAATAGTAGACTAAACTAGGCAAATGTGCGATATAATATATTGACAGATATATTATAGAAAAAAATCTGTTATGGGCGTGAATAAGTAGGTACTTATAATAATAACTAAAAATATCACGAGGACAGTTTTATGTTTCACGCCAAAATTTAATAATTGTTATAAACCGTTTTCAATATGGTGTATTTTCCAATTTTAATATGAATAGTAGGTATCTATTACACAAAGTTAAAATATTTTTTAAGAGCTTTAACTTATTTGCCTTGAAAAAATGAATGAATAATTGAGCCTATTCTGCCACATCTGTTATTCTGCTATGATTTTTTTCTTTTATAATTGGTATTCAGAAGTTCGGTCTTCTATTAAATTCTGTTTAGAAACTTCGAAAGTGAAATCTGTTATAAACAAAGTAAACAGAACTAAAATCTGTTCTCATAAATCAGCTGTTTTAAATAAAAAAATAATCGCTAACGTTGCCTAAAAAATGAAAATGGATAGGTGCCCAAAATAAAAAGGAGGTTGATTGGACGAAAAATTGAGGATCAGAACATGCAAGATGACATGAAACATTGGCCATTTAAAGTTTTGAGCGATTGTGAAAAATCAAAGATCAGTATTGAGTTCAAGTGAAAGCAAAAGACATTATCCCTCCCAAGGAAATCAGCTCAATAGTTCTGACGAAAATAAAGGAGACTGCTGAGGCTTATTTGGGAGATGCTCTTCGAGATGCGGTTATCACAGTTACAGCTTATTTCAAAGACTCGCAGTGCGAAGCAGCTAAAGACGCTGGAGCCATTGTATGGTTGAACGTGCTCAGAATCAACAATGAACCAACAGCAGCAGCCTACTTGGCTCGACAAGAATCTATCTGGCGAACGAAATGTGCTCTTATTCGATTTGGGAGGAGGAACTTTTGATGTATCCATATCCATACTCACAATCGATGAAGGGTCTCTGTTCGAACGTTCGAAGTGAGATCCAGATCGACAGACGGAGACAAACACTTGGCAGGTGAAGACATCGACAACCGTTTGGTGAATCACTTCTCAGAACAATTCATGCGCGTATATAAAAAGAATCTAAAATCAAATCCACGAACCACAAGCACTTCGACGCTTGAGAACCAGCAGCAGAAAGAGCCAAAGGCACACTCTCATCCAATACTGAGGGGACGCTTCCATTATAATCCTTTGTTGGGAAGGTCTTAGTTCCATCAAAACTGTTCTGTGCTTTAAGCTAACAAAATTATTTTGTTTTAATTTAGGTACTTATATATTTATTTGTATAATATGTATGTATATATGTATTTAAATATTACATTCTTACATTTTTCTGCATCTAAGAACATTTTTACTGAAATCTTTTATGATAAAAGTCACAAAAACTTGTCTTTTATTCTTTTATGATTCATAATAGATTTTAACATGCTGAATACCAAAACTGCGATTCGTAAAAGATTTTTTGAGAGTTCGAACTTTCATAACAGAGTTTGTCATGCCGAACACGAAAATTACAATTCATAAACATATTTTGACAGCTCAAACTTTTGTATAGAAGTTCATAACAGAATAGCAGAGCAAAAGATCTCACCGAATAGGCCTAAATATTGTATACGCGGTAGTATAGGTAAAGGCGTCACGAACCTCGCCTTGTTGTCCTCCAATTTGTACAAAAAGGATGACATTCTTTTGGAATTACCACCGTCTCACACACTTTATTTAAATATTTGAGTTTTGCCTCAGCGATAGGCAATGTCTCCGAATAGACGCGTTTGTTTGTTCTGTTAACGAGCAGCGACCTTTTTTTTGGGAACTTCGGTTACTAAAAACTCAGAATATTTTTTTTTTTGAAAAAAATCTTTATACGCTTCATCTACTAGCAAATACTTCGCTAAGGCTTGGGTAAAATAATTAAAGTCCAAAAAATCGTCATATATCGTATGCAGCTGTGTGTTGGGCTATCCAAACACTTTGATCATACCGAACTGATCGTTTCGTATTGGATAAATTGGGTGTGAAGATAAAATTTCAGAAAAGTAGCTGGGTCATTTTCGCAACTCAAATCACCCTGCTTTTGAAAGACTATTTAATTCCTTTTGTAGTTTAGAAGCATTGTAGATTGTAGTATTTCTATTCTGGTCCTATGTTTTGGTATAGAAGCGTACCACGCTATAATTTTGAGGCGATTGCTCGCCGTAAGGTTGAGAGGAAGAATAATGAACAAAAGCAATACCATAAATCATCTCCCCCAGAAAAGATTTCATCCACACATGTAGATATCGGTTTGGATTACATTGGCACCTAACGGAAACGACTTTTACTAATTGGAGGCCAATTGATAGATTTACATTGGGGCTATTTCTCCAAAGTTTTAGTTGGAAACCAGGATCAGTTTGGGGCAGTTAAATTTTTCTATACATTTTAGAAATGTCTGCACTGAAAGCAACTTCATGGAATCGAGAGTTGAGAAGAACAATGATGACGTCGCATTGGGGGCCCAGTGAATAAAATGTTAAGGAATGAATTCCCGTTCGTTGTTTTTCTAGCGTAACTTGGTCTTCCATTATAACTGCATCAAACTGCAGTTATACGTATGATCTTTTTCAGTCATAAACAATATTTATATTTTCAGACAGTAGAGTTAGTGTATATTTCCGATTGATTGGTTTTCATGTATCATAGATTGATATAAACTGTTGCACAAGGACCAATTACTATACGCACTATCGCACGTTGGGATTTAGATTCTTCGAAGATTAACCTCTAGTCATGGAGTTCAAAGTTGTTGTTGAATTCATGAATGTATTCTGTATGAACTGAAAATCCGATAGAGAATTAGAATTATTGTTGGGATGGTAGGAGTAAAAAAGTGATCTTCTATACTTCAGAACGGGTTTCAATGTAAATTTCCTGAAATCAACTCATCCAGTCTTCAGCAATAAACATATGTACATACATATGTATATTTGGGTGGATTCATCATCTTCATCAAGAATCAGAACATGGTTTACCTTGAAATCATTGAAATGGGATTCCCATTTTTTTAGCCCATTTTTAATTGATAAAGATGTTCGTTTCTCTTGCACGGTTTTCCGATATTTCCAAAGGCTTTTTCCAACTTGACTTAGCAACAATTGTTGATGTTGTTGGTTGAAGAGCTTTTCAGATATAGATTTTCCTCTTGTAGCCATTTCTTTTGAAATAAGAAGATATTTTCTAAACGAAGAAAAAGAAATTTTTGGAAATTAACACGTTTCGCATTCACGGGTTTCGGCATACAAATGTTCGATATGTATGATGGATAAACTGAATAAAATCCAATTCAGTTCTGAGAAATATTAAATGTACCTATATTTCAAAAAAATTAAAATTAAAGTATTTGAAAATGAAAATTAAATGTAAAAAAAATATGTATACGGCAATTTAAATCATAGAAAACAGATTCTTTAAAATAAAGTGAATTTGGAACAAAAAGGAAAGTTCATTATCACAAATCAATTATAATCTCGTCTTTTGTACTTCTTGAAATGAACCATCTTATATCTTTAACATTTGTGTTTTGCACTTCTTTTCTCAAAAAATTACCTAATTAGGTACTAAATTGTTTTAATATTCAATATTTTTTATTAATTTTTAGTCGAACGGAAAAAAATATGGTTTATTTATCTTAGAAATTGAGAAAATAGAAAATTTTAAAAACTACTTTTTTCTTTTAACATTATTCTTTTGGGGATTAGTACATACCACCATTTTTGATCAAACAATTTATTAAATCACCGAACACACCCTTATGTTGACCCTTTTTATACAAAATCGGTTTTTTTCGATCTCATTGTTCGGAGAGAAGAATAGTGTGAGACAAAACGTGCCACTCGCAATTCTGAACATTTCTTGTCAAAAAAACTAATGAAGGAGCTTCTTCTTCTACATAATAGTACCTACACTTCTTTATCACCAACTGGTACCCACATTTGTCGACCAATAGAAGTCGGAATAAACTGATTTTCTATACAAAAAAATAGGGGTAAGGTCTTCTTTTATTTTTTTTAGAAGTGCCTCAAATTTGGGTGCGACAAGTAGTTGCTAAGATATAAGATAAAAGCAAAAGACTTCTTTCTCAATCAAAGTCAGAAATCTGACCAAAATCTTGAATCAAAAGGACCAAAAAGCACAAAATTAAAATTGAATAAACAGATTCACGGTTTATTGACACCTTTAGTCCACGAATTCAATTTGCTTTTGAGTTTCAAACGCCTTGAAGAATACTAAATCCTGTTTGCTGCACAACAATGCCTTTTTCACGTGCTTAAAGAAATGTTTATCCGGAACTATGTTAGAGTTTTTCGTACACTAAATCAAATCAAATACTTTTGAATGTAGATTATATTTAAAAAATCATCAAACCACTGTAATTTACTACTTAATTTACTAATACACTAATCTGCGAGGAATAATATGGCATGAAGTAATTCAGCACTCTATACAGTCAACTAAAATATTTTCTGCGACTTTCTTAGGGTCGTAACTTCAGAAATTGGAAGATATGATAATTTCGGTTTATTATCGACATCGCAATAGTCATCAAGACGCATAAAGTGCGTGATATTCTTGGACACACAAAGCATAGGTACTCTACTTTTTCCATCACGATATTCTTCAAGCTTAATTTCATTGAGGAAGTCTCTTCCTAAATCGAGTAGGTATTATGCGAACACTCTGTTAGCTGATCCTTTGCATCGTGAAAATTTGGTAAATGTTATTAAAATTCTGTTGGAAGATGTTACTTTTAAAATTGCTAAAAATATTTTAAAGGGTGATGGGCATAAGATATGACAAAAAGGTTCCAGCGAGGCAAGAAAAAAATCGTACGGGAGGGGGTCTGTTCCCCCGTTTAGCCGGGAGGGGCAATTTTCTAGAAAATTGACTTAAAACAGAAACAAAATTATTAAAAACAACGGTTACAATTACAATGCCATGCTATACCTTTTTCTGAAGTCATAAATCCTTTTTGTGAAGTCATAAATCTCTTCTTTTATTTTATTTTTGTTGAATAGTTTTAGAAAAACAAATTTTCAAATCCAAATTTAAAACTTAAAAAAATTTGTTCAAACTAATTTCGTCAAAATTTTACGTTATTAATTAATATTTTTGTTTTTAATATTCAATGCTCCTAGTAATTTTTATCAGTCTTCTAGTTCTTTAGAAAATTCAAAATAACAGAATTAAAGTTCAAAATAATTTGACTACAATCCGTTGCTTAAGTTAATCCTATTTCCACTACGTAGGTAGTAAAATAGATTTAGTTATTTTCAATTTTCTCAAAAAGAACAAGACATTTAAGAATCCGGGGTTTCTGTTTTTCACTTAAAATTTATAAAACCATTGAATTTTGAAAACAAAAATAGTATTTAATTACGTAAGATTAAATTAGTTTGAAATTTTGTTTTCATATTTTTCTTAAAAATTTTGAGTTTGAATTTTAATTTTTCAAAAACTGTTCACTAAAACAACCATATTTAAAAATAAAATAAAAGAAAAGATTTCTGGCTTTACAAAAAAAACATATCTTGGCATTGTAAGTGGTACCGTTTTTTTGTAATATTTTTTTTTCGTTTTTAACTTAATTTCTTAGTAAACGGTGAGAATAGACCCCCCTCCACTACAATTTTTTCTTGGCTCAGCCCAACCTACACGCCCTAGCCTTTTGTCGCATCTTATTCTTCTGTACATACATAGGTATTCAAAATGGAACAATTTTGTTCACAGAGGAGCTAATGTCACGTAAGAATCAAAACATTTTGAGGGTTATCACAAGAACTAGTTGGCAGACATCAAAAGTTTAGTACCTGACTATAACTTTTGTTGAATAAAATAAAATATTTATGCATTTAAAATAGATATTTATATTGTATAGCGCATAACAATGTGGTTGTTGCAATTATTGGTACCTATTATTTTTTTTTTCGATTATCCGTAGTAGGTATTTTTTTTTTTCTTGTCTTGACCCAACCTTTAAGCCTTGCCTTTTTCGAAACTCATGCGAATAATTCCGTATAAAAATAGTATGTTTTCTTCGAATAAACCACTGATGTCAGTAGCATTCAACAGAAAAACTGTGTTTTGTTTGTTTATGTACAATATTGTACATAATGTTAATGATCATAATAATGATTTTCAAGAAAAATGGGGAAAAGAAACAAAAAATCAAAATTTGCTGCACCATAAAATCCTGGTTAGTATTAAATAAATATGAATAATCATATAAACTTATATTTACATACTTACTTAAGGTGGTGCTACTTAATTATCATAAAAACAGGATAAGAAAATGTGAGTATTTTACCACCGTCATATTCTGTTGCCGTCGATCGAAGGAATTTATAATCTATAGGTACGTCCAAGTGCTTTACCAACTATACACACATACATTCACATCTTTTCACACGCACATATCCTTGATTCACATTGATTATTATAAATACACATTTTTCCATATACTAATTACCTTACCAAACTGAATTTTCCATTCAAGTGTCCAGAACAATTGACTCAAATAAAATAAGGCATTTAAAATCAGATATTGTATGTATGTATGTTCGTATGTATAATTTCATTCTTGAAAAAATTAAACAATTATTTTTAAGCAATAATATAAATTAACGAAACTAAATCAACATTTTGTTTTGGTATATAAAGCAATAGATCTTGTTTGTATGTGTTTATTTTAATTGAAAGTAATCAGTGTAATGATAAACTGTGGTCTGTTTTCAAAGGAAAAAAAATAGTTTTTATATTTATCATACACTTTTATATTGAACAAAATATAAACAGTAAATGTAAACATCTATTATTAAATGTTTAAGAACCGGTAACTTATATTTGTTTGCAATGAAGAATATAACAAAATCGACAACGCATTGTATAGTAATATGGGGAACCTGAAAACAGGATGAATACATCCTTGCGTCGCGTCTGATAGAATTTAAAATTATGTATGTATATGTAGAAAAAGAAGGAACTTTATAAATCATGACATGATGTTGTTAAGAAAGAAATTTATTACTATAAAATATGAGAAATAAACCATTATCATACTTGAAATATTTAAATGGAGATTTATTAGAACAATTAAAATTGCATAAATGTTTTTTTTTTTCATTACTATTTTACATTATAAACATTAATATCGCATACACAAAGCGTAATTGATGTGTATAACGGGAAGATTTTATAATATCAAAGAACTTAAATATTTCACAATAACGTTTACTTATGGAGAAACATACCTTTCTACGTAAAGGTTCCAAAGTTAATTGGTGCTTTACTTTTATAAATGGCCTTCAGGTAAAAACAGAATTCTTAATGTTTATTGTATTGGAGTGTTAATGATAAAAATTATTCCTATAATAGTACTTTAAGAACTATTACCGTTTGGTTAAAACACTTGAATAGTCTTGTTTTTTTTATTTAAATATCTATAATTAGTTTAATGATTTCGACTAGATATTCAGTGATTGCTTTTTAAAATTTTAAAACCTATACTATAGTACACTCCAGATTGTCAGTGCAGGCCTTATGGGAAAGCTTTTCTCAAATCAGTGGGACCTTCTAATTTACCAAAGCCTATAACCACAGTCTCCTACGGCATTGATATTGTAACAATTTTTTTAAGCGACTTACAGGGTGGGATACATACAATTTTTTTTTTTTAAATGCAATAAAATGAAATAAATTAAATTTGTTCCATGTAATATGGCTTTATTAGTAAGAGCAAACATTCCCATTAATTATGGAACACAACGTCGTTCAAGTGGCTGCCTCGGCTAGCTTCACAGTAGCGCATTCTGTCACTCCAATTTTCCAACACCTTGTTGATGGTTCCGGGCTGTAGCTCACGGATTGCTTGGATGATATTGGCCTTAAGTGCTTGAATCGTTTCCAGATTGTTGGCATAACATCGGTCCTTCACGGTTACCCACAAAAAAAAGTCAAAAGTGGTCAAACCACAGCTCCGAGGTGGCCAATTGACATCACCAAGAGAGCTGATAACACGATGTGGGAATTTGGTGAGCAAAAGATCGTCAGAAACGATAATTTTTCGCCTTTTCAAAAAACGCACTGTTTGGGGCTACACAGCACTCACTTTGGAAATAAGTTTTCAATATTTCCCCACGTTGTTCAAGCGTAAAGCGACTCATTTCGTTCCGCGGAGGTATGGTACTGACATTCTGTCAAGATTTCGAGCGGGAAACAGCTGTCAGTGTCAAAATAATGTTTCTTCACATCATCTTTTTAGAAGACACATGCAACTTTCACAGGATCTCTTTCTAACGAATTGATTCGTTAAAGTTTTGAAAACGAAGAGAGAAAACGGGAAAAGGAAAAGAAATTCGGGTAACAACAAAAGAAAAAGAAAATAAATTTAAATCTTGAAGTGAATTTTGTCAAGTGTCCGCGGACTTATGTACCTATGTGTATGAAACAATTTACGAAGAGACGAAATCGAAATAAGGAGGGTTTAATTACCGTCATCCTGGACAGTACTACGGTAGAACCTCGAGGGACGAAGCTGAAATTGTAAGTTGTCTTTAATAAATATATTACTTTTATAAACAAACGTACATATGTACAATTGTACATACCAACATTACATATAATTTATGCTGTGAAGAAGGAAGACCTTAAGACTAACTCACGTGGAAAGGTAAATTAAAATAATTAGAGATACATAAGTACAATTATCAGCTTTTCTTTAACTTTTCCCTTTTTGTTTTGTTTTTTTTTTTAAACTTATTTTGAAATTTATATTTGTGAAATAATAATAAATTGAAAAATGTTGAAAGTTACTTTCTTTGAAATGGACAGGGCTTATAGGGGAGCTTTATTCAAAGCATTGGTGCCTGTATGCTCTATCGCGACATGGAACCAAAATTATTGCTACTGACTTACCTATAGAAACTGTTGTTGAATTCTTTGCACAAATTTATACATTCCATCACGAACAGTCGGCTAAGCAGCTGAAAGCTGACTGGACAACTGGACTGACACACTGATTGATCGATCGAAAATTAAACTCATGAGAGTTTAATTGAGGCTGTTATGGCCTCAATTAAAATAAAAGCCCCTAAATGTTTAACGTTGACTGAAAAATAACTAAACCGTGCAAACAAACGTTAAAAAAAACTATGTGTTTCTAATCGGTTCCTTATCTTTAAAACTTTATCATTCGATTCATCAGCATTTTCTAGATATGGATCACAATCTTCACCAATTCACGATCCCCTGCTTACCTGATCACACCCACCTCTGACATCTTCTTAGCAATTATGCCTCTACAAATAATTTTTGCCAAAACTTGAAATTAGAATAGAAACCACTTCCCTAAAAAAATAAAAATCTTTCAAAGGTAGCGGAAAGAATACAGAGGCAAAGGCATTAAAAAAAAAGTGTCTAGAATAATATCTACTAATCAAATTAGAAGCTTTATATAAAATACTTTTTTATCTTTGAAACCAACAGTCATACAGAGTTGAGTTTATACACTATGTACTTTTACATTTATACAGATACATGGTGTAATAGGTACGAAACATATAAAAACTAAAAATTTTAAATTCCGAAAAAAAAGATTATCTTTAAATTTTAATTGAAATTTCCTAAAACCAAAAATATTTTGATTGGCTTAAGCTATAAAAAAAACTGAACTTAAACCTATAATATAAGAAAATTCGAAAAAAATTGGATTTTCTTCTAAATAAAGATTTATATATATTTTTAGTAATATCATATTTATTTATATATAAATATAAAAACAAAATCGTTAAACTCAGTTAAAATTCAAGTATTTTGTTTAAATTTCATTTGTTTTTATCATTTCATCATTTTACGGCTGCGCCTAAGCTTCGCATAAAAAATACAAAAGAAAAGATAGTTAAATATAAGCTACTATTTCTAATTGAATACTACTTACTGAGTTTTGACATACTTCACGACGAAATTAGTAAAAATATTATCATCTACGTCCAACCTTTATTACTTTCCCAACCCAGGAAGATTTTTTTTAATCAAAAATCACTTTTTTGTGTTTATCCCATTTTACTCTATAATTATAATTTTTTTTAAAAAAAGCTTTCCCGCACAAACAGAATTTTTGAAATCAGATGCCACTTTTCATTTTTAAGCCCATTTCACGCTATAAATGCCAATTTTCTGAAAAAATCCCTGAGGCCATCCACTAAACAACCTTTCAATTACCTACAATAAGAATTTCCTAAGCCGTTTTTTTTTTTTTTAATTTTCACTCCCTAAAACCTAAAAAAAATTAAAAAAGAATATCCCTAAAGCTTTTTCGTTAGAAAAACCTTTTAAACTTTTATAGAGTTAATTGAACAAAGTCAATACGATAACATAATGGTTATTGGTGATCTCAATGCCCGAATTGGAAAAGAAGAGGGAAGAGAAAATTGATTTGCAGTTGCAGCCAAACAAGAAATTCAGAAGATGAGATTAATAATGCAAAAGGAGCTAGATTATTGGAGCTATGTGATTCATTTGGATTTCGTATTTTGAAAGGGACGAGTTTATCGGACACAAGTGGAATATATATACGTTCGTGGGAAAACAAGGCTGCTCAGTAATAGACTACGAGGCGAGTACGAGGCGACTGGATATCTTTGGTTAGTGATTTTGAAGTTTTATCTGGACAATAATTCGGACCATATGCCTATTGTTGCACATTTTGGTATTACTATCATTGAAAGAGAAGACACGAGAGAATTACAAATACCCCCTAAATTATTGTGGAAAGAAGCCAATGTAACTGCTTATAGACTCAATCTCTACCTCAACTTGCAGATGGGAGCAGAGGACAACATAGCCGATATTGAAAATCTAATAAAAGCATCTTACCCGGTCTGCAGACAGGTACATAACAAAAAGTGTTGTTATAAAAAAAAATGGTTTGACATTGAATTTGAAAAAGCGAGGCGGAAATCGTTCGGATGGCTCAAGGTTTTCCGAAAGTTTGGTGGCCAATATTTTAAAAATCTTTACATTCAAACAAACATAGCCTTTAAACAAATCTGCAAGGAAAAAAAGAAAAGACACATATAAAACGAAGCTCTCAAACTTACATGTTGTAAAGATACGAAACAATTCTGGCTTGCAATAAACAAATTTAACGGTAAAGCACCTAAAATTTTCACTCAACTAGACGCGAGGACATTGATGAACCATTTTCGAGCGCTATTGAACCCAACAACTAATATACCACTAGTTAACTATGCAACGCCACTTCATACAAATGAAATATTGGATGCACCTATAACACAGGAAGAAGTCGTTGAAGTTTTGAAAAAAACTCAAAGACGGAAAGGCACCAGGACCTGATGGGATCCCCATAGAATTCCTTAAATTTGCGACAGTCAACTTAATCAACAAATTATCGATATATTTTAACGAAATGTTGAACACGGGTAACTTATTACCGATACAATTTAAACAAGCTATTATATTTCCCATCCACAAAAAAAGGTAATGCAGCGGTTCCTTCATATTATCGAGTTATATCGTTTTTGAATTCATCGTATAAGATTTTAACTAAACTTTTAAATAATCGCATGTCAGAGTGAATAATAATGACGCAAAATTTTAGACAATTTATTAAAGTGTTAAATCATTTTTAATATGATACTAGGTTAAAAAGAGGATTTTGCTAATTTTAAACGAGTTTAACATGATACTATCTCTTAACATTTTAATACAGTTAAGATCGCCATATTGTTGTTTTATCTTTTTAACATATTACATATAATATTACTAAATTCATATGTCACTTTGACATAGAAAAACTTAAAAGGCTTACTTTTTTTGCACGAAATGTCACTATTTAGACGCGTTCAGGTTGAGTTTCGTAAGAAAATAGGTTTAGTATGATATTAATTAAAAAGTGTTTAAAAATAAGAATATTTTAATAAAGAGCCTTAAAGTTAATAAAGTGTTAACTAGTATCATGCTAAAACCTTAACATGAGGTTGTTTAAAAATTTTGGGCCAATCTGATTAAAAAATGTCAAGCAGGGTTTCGAAATGGTTATTCCACAGTCGACAATATATTCGTACTGAAAAACATCGCGGGTGCATTTGTCGAACAAAAAAAGGAATTATTCGCCTTTTTCGTTGATTTCAAGGCAGCCTTCGACAACATTGATCGTAGAGCTTTAATTTATAAGCTATATAATGGGGGAATGAGCCAAAAGTTTGGTGGGTACTTGAAAACATTTATCAGGATAACCAATCGGCGGTATGGAACGGAATTGAAAGATCTGAATGGTTTGAGACAAAAATGGGTGTTAGGCAAGGATGCACTCTAAGCCCATACCTATTCGCCATGTACATCAACGACTTGACAGACTTTCTACCAGGGCACATTGAAATGAATGGTGTTTTGATAAAAGCGCTTTTATTTGCAGATGATGTGGTTCTCTTTGCATATTCACCAGAGTCTTTGCAACTAATGATTAACCATCTTCATTCGTACTGCCAATTATGGAAACTGACAGTTAATCTCTCCAAATCAAAAATAATGATTTTAAAAAAAGGAGCTGCTAGAACATGCAGTACCTAACGAAAAATGGTATCTTAATCGACAACCCATTGGAATTGTGAAAACATACAGATATCTTGGTGTAACAATTAGTAGTAATCTAAGCATGGAGCCTCACTTAAAAGAAAAATTAATAAAAGCCAAAAGTGACATATGGAAGAGATGTTTTTCAAACCACCTTGTCGATCATAATGTGAAGTATAAAGTTTTCCAAGCTGTATCCGAATCGGTGATGTTGCACGCAGCACAATCCTGGCGGTACTGCCACTGCCAGTATGAAACAGTGGAGAAACTGCTGAGGCATTACGTTAAAAAATGTTTCAATTTGCCAAGCACGACGCCAAATTAGATGATTATATAGAAACTGGACTATCACCACTTTTTATAAAAACATTAAAACTGCATACGGACTAATGTATTGAAAGTACTAGAAATGCCGGATTATAGACTTCAAAAAATAATCGCAACTATTACAATAGAAAGTAGAACACTTTGGTTCAAAAAACTAGAAGATCTTGCAACATACTGCGGCATAGAATTCAACTCGATGAATGAAAATGAAAGGTACTGCAAAGATTTCATAAACAACCTAATTTCAAAGGTAGATGAAAGATACAGAGCTGATTGTATAAGTCTAGCTACTACGTCAGTACATAGGTCAACATACAGCATTTTAAAACATAATTTGTGCGAAAGAAATTATTTTCACATTGCAAACAGTAAGGAAATTATATCGTCTATTTTCAAAATGCGACGTGATCTTATTAAACTTAATTACATCCCTCACCGTCCAGATTTACCATTTTACTGCAGCCTTTGCAACCTATCTGAGAGAGAGAAGATATCATCCATTTTATTGGCAGGTGTCCTATTTTAAAAGAGATCCGAAGACAGTTTTTTGGTAGAACTAGAATAGGCGGAAGCTGTGGGAAGCTTATGTCGAAACCGACCGAAAAGTAGCTCTCCGAAAAGTCATTTTCACAAGTCACACATAATGCTACTAAGTGGTTGAAAGTGAGAAAACAAATTAAGTAATTGTTTGTTCAATATCAATTTTCTCAGCACAGAGTGATAGGCTTTTAATTACTTGCAAAACCACTAAAATTCGATGTGATATATGTAAATTAATTAAAAAGTTGAGATTTTACTTCACTCATTCACCAATCAGAAAAAAAAATTCAAAAACTGAGATTTTCTTTTTTGTTAGATTCTTTTAGAAAAATTTTTTGACTAAGTTGAATGTTAGATGTAAATATATCTGAGAATAGCTTAAGATGATTCTCATCGGCTTTGTTGGTCGTTATGATGATAAAATGAAAGATTAATTCATTTACTTTTTCCCAAGGTTTCGACGGTGGTTGCCGTCTTCTTCAATGGATCTTTATTTATAAAAAATTTACACATCAAAAAGAAGTAATTACATAAAAGTGTAAATGTATGTAGGGCGGACATGATTTAAACACTTACATAAACTTGAACAATATTCCAATAAGTACCTACATTCATGTTTTGGATCTACTGTTGGAAACTAAGGAGCAGTACACCGCTGAGATGTTTTGTAGGTGTTGTTTACGGTTCATGTGGTTCTTGTTATTGATTATGTGTAGTGTTTCTAACGTGTAGCATTTGCAAGTGTGTTTCTCCATTGCCAAGGTCTCCACACCATCAAAGTTCAGATAGTGGCCACTTTGAACGCTGTGGCAAGCCAGTGCCGTCTTTCCAGAAAAGAATCCAATTCTGGATTGTTTAATGTTTCTTTGCCAAAGAAAACATCTATCGGTTTTTTTCTTGTTGTAGAGTGAACAGATCTATTATATTCGTAAATCGTCATATCTAGCAGTTCTGAAAATGTCTTATGGAGTATTTTTGATTTTATGCAGCGCATTAGTTCGGAGAGTGTGGAGTGGAAGCGTTCCACTTGCCCATTAGCTGAGCTTGTGTAAGGGGGAACTTTGAATATTTTAATTTTGAAAAGGTTTTCTAACATAAATGATACAGAGCTTGAACTTAAAGACTTTTCATTGTCTATTACAATTACTTCCGGGACTCCAAAAGCTAATACGAGCTCCCTTAGAGGTTGTTTCACGTCTTCGGTGGCCCTAGACTTTAAGATTCTTGTAAGCGCGTATTTTGAGAATTTGTCGATAGCTGTTAAAATAACTTTTCCATCAGTAAAGTAAATATCTATATGTAGGATTTGACCGGGGAATTTAGGAATCGGAGTTGGTTGAATTTCGGGTTTGTTGGGATGGCGATCGTACTTATTTTCCATGCAAACGGTACATGTTTTCGTAATTCTTCTAATCTTTACCAATCATGCCTTGGAAATAATATTTTTTCAAAATTTGGACTCTATTTACTCTCGAATCCCTATGTGCGCGTTGATGCGTATCGATAACAATGTTTTCCTGATCTGATTCGCAAGTAACGTCTTCAACTTGTCTTTGTGTGAATTTTATTTTTAAATTACTAAAATGGGACACATAAACAATTTGTATCATATTCATGATATGTTCTGTTGTTTTAATACAGTTTATTACCGAGGGGTTTAATGTTTTCTTGAGGATCTGTTTTAGATTTTCTTGATTGAATTCAGGCTCAATTATTGTATGCCTGTGATAGGTGGGGAAAATTATTTGGAAATTTGAAGAAGAAGTTTCACCTACTTCTAGGATGACTTGATTTTTAAATATATTTATTGGAACCTCCACACTTAGTATAAGATCTTGCGATGAACTGTCATAGCTGTTATCTGAATCTGTGAGAGTGTTTATCTCGATGTTTTTTTTAGGAGGGCGTGACAGCGCGTCTGCCACAATATTTGTTTTGTCTGGTTTATAATGCAATTCATGGCTATATTCTTCAAGAATTGCTTTCCAGCCCTTCATCTTACTATTTGTATTTTTATTGCTGAGGGCGTGTGTAAGAGGCTGATGGTCAGTATAAATTTTCACGTGTGCAGATCCATTCAGGTAATTACGCAGGGAGTTCAAAGCCCATATAATTGCTAACATCTCTTTCTCGTTAGCTGCGTAACCTTCTTCGGTTGGACCAAGTGTTCGAGAGATGAATGTTATCGGCCTTCCTTCTTGAGAAAGAACCGCACCAAGCGCGAAGTTGGACGCATCCGTGGTTAGTTCGAAAGGTTTGCCAAAATTAGGGTATGAAAGAACAAGGTCTTCTGAGGTGAGGGTGTTTTTGATTTTTTCGAAGGCATCGATAGCCGAAGGGTTTAGAAAAATCTGTTTTTTTGCGGATTGCGTTTTGGACATGCGTCCCTCTTCCCCTCTTAAAAGGTTGGTAAGGGGCTTCGCCAGCTTGGCATAATCTCTGACAAAGCGGCGATATTAACCCGATAGCCCAAGAAATGAGCGTAAATCTTTAACAGTTTGCGGTGGTGGAAACTTGTTTATCGCTTCAACCTTTGCGGGGTTGGTCTTTATTCCTCCGGATGAGACTATAAATCCCAGGAATTCGACTTCTCCTTTGTAAAAATGACATTTATCCAATTGTACCTTCATATTGGCTTCATAAAGTGTTTTAAAGATTTCTGCTATGTGACGGGCATGGTCGCTTTCGGTTTTGCTAAATATTACTATATCATCGATATAAACATAGCTAATTTTTCCTATGTGCTCTCTCAAGATATCGTCGAGAGCCCTTTGGAAAATTGAAGGCGCGTTTTTTAGTCCGAATGGAAGTCTTGTGAATTCGAACTTCCCATTGTTTACAGAGAAAGCTGTTTTTTCAATATCAGATTCCTTCAAGGGAATCTGATGAAAACCGCTTTTTAAATCGAGAACACTAAAAAATTTGTTTTTTCCTAGTTGTGAAAGGACTTCATTTATGTTGGGAATGGGATAACGGTCAGCTATAGTAACGCTGTTTAGCTTCCTATAATTAATCACCATCCTGTATTGTTTTTTTCCTGTGGAGACCGGTTTTTTAGATACGATCCAAGCCGGGGAATTGTATATAAACAGGGGAATCTGTTGACGTCCGAATTTCTACTAACACCCTTGTAGTAAAGGTCAATTTTTCGTTGGGCTCACAAAATAAATTTGGGAAATTGTCAACGGTTGAGTTTAGAAGTTCTTGTTGCATTTCTGTCATATTATCGGTCTTAAGAATAAGAGAATTTACCATTGGGGAATTTAGCTGTTTCATTTTAATTTTGAAAGAATTCAATTCAATTACAGCAGTTAGCTGCTTGAGACTATCACTGCCAATAATTCCATGGAAAGTACGTAGAGAAGGTAAAAGGAAAAATTTAAGATTAATATTTTCGATATTAAAAAGATTTATAACTGTGTGCTGAGTTATCTGAACGTTTCCAGCTATTGACTTTGCATAAAATGATTTTTCATTCTGTATGGGTTTCTCAACAATTGATGGTTGTATGTAATTTCTTGGTGAACCTGTGTTAATCAGGAATTTATACATTTCACCAGTCTTCGACTTACACTCGAAATAAGGTAAGGAACTCTTCCTTACCTTATTTAGCCTAATAAAATGTATGTCGACATGTTCTAGTTCTGATTTTTCGGTAATGCTTTCAACATAATTTTCGAACGTTTGATCCTCTTGTTCGTCGCTTAAACTTAGATTTTGGTAGTATTGGTTGAGCTCATCCTCAGCTGGATCAATATGGTAGTTAGGTTGGTATCTTGTCGTTTGGATATTTTGAGGTGTGGGTGCATTTGCTCTCCAAGAATTGCCGTTAGACCTTTGTTGGTTTTGGTTATGAACAGCCCTAGCGTACTGAGTTATGGGCTCCCTTTTAATAGGTGGACTTGATTTGGAAGGTTTAGGTTGATTTTGTGGGTAGTTGCCTAAGGGACGGTTAGATTGGAATTCTTGATAAGGTCGAAATGAATGATATGGTTGTTGTACCTGGCTAGGAGGTCTGACAAGTTACCATTTAGTCCCCTAATAAATATGTCTAGGGCTTTGTCGCGATAAGTTTTAGTCAATATCCTCATTGATTCCGGACAGATGTCTATACATGATGTATTATTAGTTATTAGGGTTAGATGTGACGTTACAGTTTGATAAAATTGCTGAATGGATAGATTCCCTTGAACTTAACCTGACATTTGATATTCTAGGGTTGTTATATCCCTTCTGTCACCATAGTGGATTGTCAGGCAATCCACGATATAGTTAAAATTTAAAGCAGAGTTGTTAGCTTCTAAAGCGGATAACGTTAAGTATTCCGTAGTATTTGGTAGTTGCTTTAATAGGTTCATAAAGTTTGAGGACTCGTTCGACACTCTTTTTCCAGAAGGAAAACTCTGAGGTTTCTCCCGAAAATGTCCGCAGAGATCTTACGATATCCGGTATTTTTTCTAACCCGTCCACGGAGTTTTGATGTTGATTCATGTGGTCTATTCCAGGAAAAAAAGGATTTATTTGTTGTTCAAGTACTCTACTTACTATAGATGTCACAAGGGCATCTAATTCGGGGGTTGTTCTATACCCCTGCTCCTGACCAAAGGAATTATTGCTAGCCGGGAAAGTTGTATTTAACCCGGCAGCAGGGGAAGTCTGGTTGTTATTATTTGTTAAGGTGGGGAAATTACCTGCCGTTGTGTAAATGGAAGGTGTGGATTGGGAAAGAATTGGACTTGTGGGAGCTACTTGTCCCTGGTTTTGCATCGTCGTTGAGGGTACCTCACCGGCCCCAGTTCTTGTGAGAACCATGCTTAAATGATTTGACTTATTTTCACTTTTACAAAATTTTCAATAGATTTTTTTGTTTTATAAGATTTGTTCAATTAAGAATATTTAAAATTTATCTTAAAAATTTTCCTAAATAGATATTTTCTTTTATAAGATTTGGTCAATTTGAAATATTTAATAGATGTCTTGAAATGCTTTTCTTACAAAAGTACAATGCCGGCCATCCTTTTATCATAATTAAATTGGGGATCCCGCGTTGACTCTTTTGTTGATTGAATTTGTTAAGGTCGATGAAGCACGGGAGCTGCTTTAGATCGCTAGCTTATTCGCTTTTTTCTTTTCAAGATTCACCGATTGTCTAAAAAGGTTACCGATGAAGCACGGGAGCTGCTTTAGATCCCTGGCTTATTCACTTTTTTTTTTAAGATACACCGATTGTCTAAAAATGCGCGGGAGCTACTTGAGGTCACTTTGGCTCTTCATATGGTTACCGGGTCCCTACTTGCTCGGGCGCCAATTAATCTTTTTAAGATTTATTTTGTTTAAAAAAATGTTGTTTTATTTTCTGAGGTGAAGCCTCAATTCAAATAACAATAATGACAATGAATACTTATTTCCTACACCTTAAATACTTAAAATATGCTAGCCTAGCATTCTGTACCTTATGATTGTTCCCACACTGGCGATGGTGATCGTGCTGCATTCCCCTTTGGAATGTGGTGAGACGCAATGTCAGCAGCTTGTTGCAGGTAGCTGTGGGAATTGATGTTCGTGGTGTTAACTTATATACGTATATAGATTTGTTGTATTATTTTTTATTTTAACACTTACCAAACAAATTGCTGAATTTTGAAGGGGTGCACCGCTCCGAACTCATTGGCGCAAAATTTTAGACGATTTAGTAAGATGTAAAAGCATTTTTAGAAGAGGATTTTCCAAATTTTAACTACCTACTATCTTTTTAACATTTTATTAAAGTGCAGTGCTATAAGACCAAATTAAAAGGAAACTACAGCCGCGGGCTTTACTTCCTTTTTTAAAATGGCAGTAAGATCCACCACAAAAAAGCATTAAGACCGGCTGGGTTTATTGCCTTTCTGAATTGGCATTAATACCCATAGAATTTATGAACAACAACAACTTAAAGGTGCTACCACCAATTGTTTACGAATTAATTTATAATTAATTTTTTATTTTTGTTTGGCTGTACATATAGCTATTTCAAGGGGTGCCAAGCCACCTATCATCAGTCTCCTTATTAGTGGTGCTAAGCTTTAATCCAATTTTATTATGAAAAAGTTGTTTCAACTGTAAATGGTGGTAAACAGTATTTTAAAATTTGTTAATGTTTTTTTTTTTCATTTATAATTTGAATAAAAACCTACAAGAAAAAGAAGAAACAAAAATTTAAAAAGCCCGCGTGTTTAATTGTTCAAAACTACGAACATTTTTGTAAAGAGTTTGAAAATTAGTAAATTATTGTTAAGTAAAGGGTTTTCCAATAAGAGGGGTTATTTTGAATAGCCCGCTATTTCGGTAGCTGTCACTTTTGAAGCTGTCATTTTTTGACATTTGACAAGTAAAAACTACGCCATTAATAAAAATGGAACGATACACGCTTCAACAACGCATTGAAATTATTAAAATTCACTATAAAAATGGTGAAAATTTGGCAGAGACGGTTCGTAAAACTAAAACATTTTTGGGTCGTCGTGAAGCACCTTGTTGGACCGCAATACAGAAATTGGTGGACAAATTCGAGCTGTTGGGACAAGTTAGTGATGTGAAGAATAAAACCCGTGCACGTCGCTCAAGAACAACTGAGAATATTGCTGTTGTAGCCCAAAGTGTTGAAGAAAACCCAGGTTTGTCCATTCCTCGTCGTTCTTTGGAATTAGGCATTCCACAAACGTCATTACACCGTATTTTGCATAAAGACTTGGGTCTTAAGGCTTATAAAGTTCAGTTAACACAAGAACTCAAGCCGGCTGATCATCAACAACGTCGTGTCTTTGCTGATTGGGTCTTTGAAATGCATGAAAATGATCCGGAATTTCATCGAAAAATCATCTTGACTGATGAGGCACATTTCCACCTCGGAGGCTACGTCACGAGCAAAACTGTCGCATCTGGGGCTCGGAAAACCCAAGAGTTATTGTTGAAAAGCTCTCCATCCTCAACGCGTGACTGTTTGGTGCGGTTTATGGTCCGGCGGGGTCATTGGACCTTAGTTTTTCGAAAATGAGGCTGGAGCAACTGTTACGGTCAATGGATTGCGCTATCGAGAGATGATTAATGATTTTTTATGGCCAGAATTGGATGGTATTGATCTGGACAACGTTTACTTTCAACAAAACGGCGCTACGTGCCACACAAGCAATGAAACCATCGATCTTTTACGGGAAAAGTTTCCGGACCGTGTTATCTCTCGAAGAGGTGATCACAATTGGCCACCGAGATCTTGTGATTTAACACCTTGCGACTTCTTCCTTTGGGGCCACGTGAAAGATAAGGTCTACGCCAACAGCCCAGCGTCGATTCAAGACCTCAAAGATGGAATTCGTGAGGCTATCGAGGACATAGGGCAGCCACTTTGCGATTTGGTTATGGAAAATTTCATGAAAAGGATATGGTCCTGTAAGGGTGGTCGTGGCGGCCATTTGGCTGATGTTGTGTTCCATTATTAACGGCATACCTTCCTCTTTATAATGAAATAAACATCCGATCATTTATCTCAAAAAATGCCATTTTTCTTTGAATATCAAAATAACACCTCTTATTGGAAAACCCTTTATGATACCTTAACATCAGGCTGTTTAAAATTTTGCGCCATTTTTAGTTTTGTTGTCTATTGTAATTAATTTCGATACAGCTATTTTTATTTTTTTTTTATTAGAGTGTGGGAGTGGGAGGGAGCCAGAGATATAAATTCTTAGTAATGATTACAAAAGAGAAAGTGAAACAAAACTCTATTCAAGAAGTTGTTTGAGATCGATGCAGATTTAGCTGACATTCGGACATTTGATAGGATTCATAGCTTCCACAGGTGCTAAATAGGTTTTGGATGCTGAATGTTATGGGTGTGTAGGATAGGTATGGTTTTCACGACTGTTTTTCTTTTATAATTTTTTTTTTCTAATTTATAGGTGTCTTTTATAGGGTAACAACGGTAAGTATGGTAGTTTAGATTAACCCTTTTTTTATTGCACGACCCGTAGGTTTGTTTTTTAGTTTTTGGTATAGTGTTTTTTGACGTTAATTTTATTTTTCTTTGTTTTTACTTTCGTAAGTCCCTTTTTTTATATTTATAGATTATTTTTTGGTTTTTCTTTTTTTTTAAATAATGTTGTCAATCAGTGTAACATAACCCTCATTTTTACACGGATTTTATTGGTGTCTTAGCATACAGTATTGTCTTGCTAATGCGAACTACCTTTAATCCGAACATCGCGCAAGTTTTTTCTCATATCACTGATTACACTTGCTCTTCTTTTTAATATTTCTTATTGGCAATTTCGGTCGCTTAAGCCTTTTTTTGTTATTTTAACCAGCACGCATGAAATTTCCTTAATAGGTACTTTTCGATTTTGATTATAAAGGGTCCGCCAAATGGCGCAAAACATCGAGTGTAGCTTCGGCTGTGTGGCACGTAGCGCCGCCGTCCTGTTGAAACCAAATGTTGCCAATATCCTAGTCTTCAATTTTTGTGAACAAAAATTCGTTCAACATGGCCCGATAACGATCGCCATTGACTGTAACGGCCAATCCTTGCTCATTTTCGAAAAATGGCCCAATTATGCCTCTGGACCAAAATCCGCACCAAACAGTGACTCGTTTTGGGTGTATCGGCTTTTCAATGTATGCGTGCGGGTTTTCTGTGCCCCAAATGCGACAATTTTGCTTGTTTACTACCCGCCAAGATCAAAATGAGCTTCATTTGAAAAGATGATTTTTTGGCAAAATCGGCATCTTCTCTAAGTCGATCGCAGGGCCACTTAGCAAAGCGTATACACAACCATATTCGTTCAGCGGAAGGATAAAACTAATTATCTGTCAAATCAGACATGAGCTAAGTGTTACCATTCACGAAATAAGCACTAGTTGAAAAAAAAAAACGTTAGATGGCGGACCCCTTATTTATTTATTTACGTATACAAAAAATATTTTTCTATTGTTTCTTTCGCCACACACGCCGGCGATTTTTTTCAATAAAAATGGCAGCGGCGAAGGTGCAGCACCCGAAAAATTATAGTTTCATCCGAAACTTGCCACGTAGTCCAGTGCATTTAGGAAAGTTCTACAGTGGGACCCAGCAGTTTGTACAACCCACAATTTTTGTTTATCATTTCAGAAATTCAGTCGCACTCGTGAAATTTACCTTTTGGCCATAATATTGGATTGTAATATTTTATCTAATATCTCGGTTCCTATAAGTCTTACAAAAAAGATTGTAAGACGAAAAATGTGGAGAGTTAAATTTACCATTTTTCCGATAATTTTAACATTAAAAAAATTACAGGTCAACAAAGTTAAAAAAATCAAAATTTTCTAGTATTTTTGAAAATGTAACACAAAAAATATCAAAATTTTGTATGACAAATTTGTAGAGCATTTAATTCTTTCAATTGCTATTCGTTTATTAAAACACACCGTTTAATAACAAAATTAAAGGTCAAAGCTCTTAAAGAGAGACTTCGAACTATCGACGGAGAAGCCGAAATTACATTATAAGACATACGATCCACACCTTTTAAAACCGACAAATATCCTCCAGACCTCCACCGGAATGTTTTTTAAACCACAACTAATTATAACTATGAATTAGGCCTCCTGGGGAAATCATACGTTAAAAAAACGCAACTTTTATTTTACCTCAGTGATGGGCGTGAAAAAGAGTTGATTTGAATAACAAAGTTTTGAAATATGTTGAATATTTGCCATATTGCAAAATAAAAATATCTGCAATATAACGGCGAATTATTACAATTGAGGCTATGAGTGGCTTAACTAATATCCGCATTTATTTTTAAGAGTATTAAGCAGAGAGAAAAAGATTGCGAAAAATGAGACTTATGATGGTGGCCCGGGTGTTGCAAACTGCTGGTTCAGATTATAAATGCGCTGGATTAAATGATGTGACATAATAAACATGCAATTTTCAGTTTAAACCGGCGCAAAAATACTCATCGGGAATGCTTAACGCAATTTCAAGGTAGTGGTGGGTCTATGTGTGATTGTGATGGCTTTTTTAGTGTTTTCTAGTTTACGAATTTGAAGATGCTGAGCAGCTAAATCTCCTCTCCCATTTTGTAATAAGTTTTTTTTTTTGAGAAAAGATTTTCGTTGGGCACTCATCTCCATATATATGCAATTCGGTTCCACAAAATTTGAGTGGAATTTGTTTAAATAAAATGGAACTCTAATGACTAAAGGTTTGAGTATAGGCTAACATGTATATTGTATAATATGTATATCACAGATTCTAAAACTGACTGTTGGTTTCAAATTAATAAACAAACAAACATTTCTAGAAAATTAAGGCCCACACAGTTTTAATTAAGTGCATTTTTTTAATCTATTGGAACAACGAATATACTTGAAGGTCCTGCATGTAACCAATTTTTATACACGTAATTAAAAGAATAGGTAAGAGTTTTTCCTTCTGTATTATTTACATACATATTTTCTTTACTAAAAGCACTGTATAATTTACATGTTACTTGTCACAATGCTTTTATATGTATTATTTAAAACAAAAATGAAAGCATAAAATGAATGTACTGATCACCATAGCTACCTCGATAATAATACCCCTGCTTTTTCACTCAAGAAGGAAGTGTGAAAGCGAACCATCGGTAGTCAAGTCATTCAAAACTCATATTTTTTATATGTAATTCTTTTTTCTAGCTGCACTATATGAACAATAATGTGGCAAAGAAGATGATGTCTGATAGTACCCCAAATCTAGATTCATATTTTAAATGTTTAAATATAATATAAAGTTTTCACAAAACTTATTACTCTCAATCAGCGTTTATTGTAATTCCTTCAATAGTACCTATATATGCATACATACATTTTAATGTTCATAATTAACTATTATAAAAATTTTGTATAAAACAAAGTGAAACCGCAAATTTTCTCAACTTCCCTAGTATTGTATAGATTTTTTTAAATCTTCGACTTCCTTTACTATGTTGTTTTCTGGTGGTGATGTGTGTGATTTAAAATAAGTAAATAAATTTTGTCAGTATAGATGATTGTAGAATTTTTATTCCAAGAGAAAATAATAAAAACCGATGTAATTATTTTTTAATATCATTGTAAATATTAAATTTGAAAAATATATTTAAGTAAATTGTCATTTAGCTCATCATCATAAAAAATACTAAAAGTATTAGAAACCACCATTGTAAATAAATAATATGTAATTTATAAATTGCTGCTTCACAGAATTACAAAAAAAAAAAAAAAATATTAAAGATTCAATAAAAGTAACTAATATTCACTTGGGCTATAGTTAAAAACTACATCAATAATATTTAGATACAAACTTATAATATTTTCACTATTTATTTCGAACATATTTTAAATATTTTGTTGTAAATTATTTTGCCACACTTTTTAAATGAAAAATAAATGAATATTAAAATCAGATTTCATTTGTTGAAAAATTAATAAGTTATTATTAATTTCATGGATTATTTTCTTAATATCCATTATAATATGTTTTTTCTTCAATAATCTGATAAAAGAAAATTTTAAAAAGGAAGATAATGGCGCAAAATTTTAAACAACCTCATGTTAAGGTTTTAGCATGATACTAGTTAACACTTTACTATTTTTAAAGATCTTGATTAAAATGTTCTTATTTTTAAACACTTTTTTACTAGTATCATACTAAACCTATTTTCTTTCGAAACTCAACCTGAACGCGTCTAAAACAGTGACATTTCGTACAAAAATGTAAGCAAACATACCTTTTTAAAGTTTTTTATGTCAAAGTGACATATGAATTTATTAATATGTTAAAAAGATAAAACAATAATCTGGCGATTTTAACTTTAGTAAAATGTTAAGAGATAGTATCATGTTAAACTCGTTTAAGATTAGCAAAATCCTCTTTTTAACCTAGTATCATATTAAAAATGATTTAACACTTTACTAAATCGTCTTAAATTTTGCGCCAATATGTTTTGTTTGAAATTAAAAGTAGTTAATACATTCATTCGCTTTCGATGAATTTTTTTGTTTGTATTCATTTCAGGAAGTACATAAATCAGTTTTGTTAATTTTGATTCCATTTTTTGGATGGGAGGTATTTGTGCCCAAAGTAATAAATCGCCTGAAATGTTATAACAAATTAAAAAAAAACCGTTGATGAATAATAATTATTTACCCCCTAATTCTATATTTACGTAATTATCATCCCATTAAGAAAATACAGTTGAAATATTTCTTTTAATGACTTCATATTCTTTTAAATTTTGTGGGTATATTAATACAATTTTCCACATTAGATGTTATGTCTATTTATTTTGATCCTTTGATTTATCACATTGCATCACTAAATAAATAAGAAGTTTTTTTTTCTGTTATTATTGTGAAATTACTGGACTTTACCTCTTCTTATAACTCAGCTTTCAATCTTAAACCCCAGTTTATGCATCATTGTGAAGTAAAATTAAAGTCGTTTACAATAAATTACTTTCGTATTTCAGTTAAGAAAATGTAGGTTTGTTTCGCAATAAATGTCTTCATTCTTCTTATGAAATTTATATCATTTAATTACATACATATTATTTTTCACTGCAGGAAAAAAAAGTATTATATTTTAACTTGGATGTTTAAACTATCTAGACTTGAAAGTTATGCCGTACATTGGACTTTCCAAAGCCAATCTTCTTCTGCTATTAAACCTGGAACCTCAAGCCACTCATGTGTCTATTTGGTTTTGTGTTCCGGAAAATCAATCTTTCATGAAAAATGGGTACTTTATCCTATTTACAATACCCTCTGAGCCACCACATAAATCTATTATGAAGTCGAATGATGGTCACCTCCAACCAGTGGCGTACTCAGGGGGGCTAAGCTGCATTGAGAAAATGTGTATTTAAAAATTTGAAAATGTATGCAAAGTCTTATTGATTTTGAAGAGATTTTGTGTATAAATTAAATTAAATAATAAATTCCTAATAAATTAATTAATTAAACTTATGTAGAGAGTTTTTTTCCTTTTGTAGTTTTCTTATTGAATTTTTACTTATTATTTATAAGGTGCCATTTTATTGCAACCCTAAAAAAATACTGCAAAATTGATACTGAGCCTCCCCCAAAACAAAATTCTGCATACGCTACTGCCTTCAACCCTTCACATAACAGTTTTGATGAACTGTCCCCCGAAAACACAATCTTTGCATGCCAATTGTTCGCATTCCACCTCTAAAGTAGTTTGCCTTTAGAGTCAAATGAATTTCAGTTAAGGACTGAACAGATTTCATATTGATCGCCTGTAGACTCAGACATGTGCGTATCCTCCCGAATTAGCCTTGAAATTTCCAATTCACTGGGCATTCTTTTCAGCATTTGAATTTCGAATGGAGTTTCATAGAGTTCGTCGACCCGTCCTCTTACTGCTAAAGTTCTATCTAAAAATTTGTTTTATGTGAATAATAAGCTAAATAGTTTAAGCCTGAACATTTTAGCTTAAGCATCATAGTTTAAGCTTTCCTCCGGAAAGAAAAACAAAGGGTTTTGGATTTTCTTAATCAAAACTTTTTACTTTGCTGTAGGTATAGGGAAATTATATATTCCATACAAAAATATTTGTCATCGGTCCATTTGTCGGTTTGTGGGAAACAAACCATGAAAGCCAGCGTCACTAATTTCCGACCGTTTTAGCCTATAAACTCGGCCATATTCGGACTAAAACTTAATAGAATTATAAAGATAAGAACTTATTAGTGAAAGCTTTATTGACGGGGGAAATGTTCTATAGTTTAAGGTATTTTAAAAAAAAATATTACTAGAAGACATCTTTTGCTAGCTAGATTTAGCTTAATTTCATTCACCCAAAATCTTGTTGTTTTTTTTTTTGATTTACAGGACCCAATTTAATTTTTTAAGATATTTGTTAATCTTAAATTGGAAAAATCACTAGATGTTGAAATCAGAGGTGATATCAAATACTCATATAAACATAAGGTGCATAAAGTGTAGGTACTAGTGTAGGCATTAGTACCATACAAGCTTATAGCCATTCGTTGATTCCAGTTCCAGAATTGTGTACAAGGTTTGTACTAGTTTTGTACCAATCAAGTAGGTTAGGTACTCAGTACAAGCGATACAAAATATTAGATCTCCGGTACAATTTAAATGTTTCGATTATTTTTAAATTAAATTTTAATTAACAAAGAATTTTAGTTTATTTAATGCAATTTCGGGATTGTGTATGAGCTCAAATATTTTCGTGGGAGAAATTTAGTGTCAGGCTTTTAAGCTTTTTAATTTTTTAGGAAGATTTTTTTGACAACCATTTTCTTAACCCTGATTTCATTCTCGATTTAAATATATTTTCTCATTTACAAGTTATTATTTATATTAATCCGTTTAGATATCTTTTCAACACTTGTTGTTTTCATTATACCTATTAATTGTTTTTATTTCAAAAAAAAAAAATTATAGTAATATCTTAAAATATTTGTGTGTAAAAAATTATATGTGCAGTCAACACAAACAGCAACAACAATACTCGACAACGAACTAATTCTGCGCCAACAACTTTCCCGAGATTCCACAACCCATAATCATATTCTTCGGCCATCTGAATCAGCTGGGACATACTATCACCAATCGACAGTGATCAATAAACGTGGTCTAGGTGGTAAATTACTTGATACCTGTCAACGCCATCAACGTGATTTATTTTCCGGGGAAATTGGCATACCAGAGATCAATAATCATGTTGGCTCTGTTGCTCATACTTTTGAGACTTTAGCCATGTTACGTCGTCAAAATCATCAGGATCAGGAATTCATATCACCCAAATTAACAACGACACCCAGTAAAAAATCATGCACCAACACTTCCAGCAGAAGTAAGTACAATAAATTGAAACGTAAGTCACATGAGTATCGTCTGAAACTTTCCCAAGCAAATTGCAACTATCAAAATAAAAGCAATATTCCTCTATCCGCATCCTTTCCAAAAATTTCAAATCATGAATCAGTAAATAGTTATAACAATGTTATTTTAAGGCCATCAGAAAAGGAAAATTTTCCATCGTCAAATCTTTATGAAAAATCACAATCTGAAAATACGAAAATACCACCATTTTATAATGATTTCGACGATGACTATAGAAAAAGACAGTTCGAAACATTGACAAAAGAAAGTAGACTGAATGCAAACACAAACAACCAAACTTTTGGAATCAAAGACTTGAATAATGAGGAACGCATTGTAAATGATGCTTTCGAGGACATTTTCACTACCTACAGCTATGGCGAGGAAGAAGAAGCTGAAAATGTTACTTTAAGTCAAAAACGCTCTTCTAGGAAAGGCCCAGCACCTCAGCCACCGCCACCGATAGCTAAAACGTTTAAGCCGGAGCAGACGAAGGCACCAGTTCCCCCGCCAAAACCAATAAAAAGTCGCTCAAATACCCTTAGTTATATTTTGTATCGCATTAAAAACTCAAATGCAAAACACGTCCATTCCACAACACAATCCGATTTTATGTTGAAGAGCAAACAATTGCAACCGAGAGCTTTTTGCAAGCATGTCAAAGAGTTTGATCTTCGTAGCAGCGGTGAAGATGATTGTGATGTCAAGAACGACGAAGAATTTAAATTCCCACATGACTTCCTTCGCGGAACAACAATAAGTCAGTCTTTTATAAGGAATCCCCTTAAAGCTGCGATAACTCACGAAAATTTCACCTACCAGGCTCCTATTCTTTCCCAACGGCAAATCTCGAATTCTCAGCTATCATGACCTTCATTGCCATTCCCACCACAAAGTTTGCACACAAACTTCATAAAAAACAACACACTGGGCTTCCTCACGAAACAATCGAAGTCGTCTTGTGAACTTTTGCCAGATGTCCTCGCCCCTTATTCAAGAAATCATTATAATCAACACAAAAAATTAGGGCCTAGCAATCGTAAACTGCATTTGCCACCCTCCACCCAGAGTATTTATAGTGAAAAGCCAATTGGAAACATTGAAAACAGCCTTTTCAAAAGAAGCTCTTCGCAACGGAATTCCTGTTCATACCACCCAAGGTCATTTGATAGTGCTGAAGTTTGACTGCTTAAACGAAAGTATTTCTTTCATTTTACATAATATGTATAAATGTACTTAATTACTTACTTAAGGTGGTTCTACGGACCGGAATTGACTAGGGCCTCAACCAACAAGCTTCTTCCAGCCAGCTCGGTCCGTAGCTATAGCTGTCTCCAGTAATGCCCGCCAAGTTGGTTGAGGTCCTCTTCCACTTGCGTGCGCTACCTAAATCGCGGTCTTCCTTTACTGCGCCGGCGCCCGTCCCTCAGGGTTGGATTCAAAGACTTTTCGGGCTGGAGCTTTGGTGCACATTCGCTCTAAATGACCCAGCCATCTCATTCGTTTTCTTTTTACTCTTTCGGATATGTCAATGTTGCTGTATGCAGGGCCCTCATCACGTAAATCGAAAACGGTCGAACGTTATCGTTTTGAAGATGGACGAGACTAGAAACATGGAAATTTATAACAGTTTTTCGCCATTAAAAGTGGACATGCGTTAACGCGCTTCGCGTGACTTGAAAAAAAACTCTGTGTGTCTGAAGTATACCCACCGGCGGAGGGCCCTGGCCCTTCGGGGCCGCATAAACAGTACTTTTATAAACCGAAACTGTTATAGTTGTCATGTCTAGAGTCATTCTCTGAAGATAGCTATCTTTATTTTTCCCTACAGATACGATGGAGATAGCAATGGTGGAAACGATATCGTCCGATCGTTTTTGTTTTACGTGATGAAGGCTCAGTTCTTTGTTGTACCTTCTCGTCCAATCCCCTTTTATGCAGACGGGACCAAAAATAATCAAGTTGGATAGTCTCTAGCATAGTAAATGACTGTTTTCCAAAGAAAATTAGGCTTTGTTGTCTGGGTATCGAGCATATATTTGTACTTATGAATATGATATGAAAGCAATCTTCTTTGAATTTCAGGTTGCAGAGCGTATAAATTGATTGAAGCTTCCATTTTAAGGGTTACCATTCAAGGAAAGGAGCTCGCACCTTGCTTTGAATAGTATGAATATCAAAGCTTAGTGAGTCGTGAAAGTAGTTTCAACGGTTAAGATTGAAGTTAAGCTGGCTGTATAACAGCCGGCTTTCGGACTCCCGAGCCTTTATAATGAACGCAACTCCAATACAGTCTTCATTTTTCTTTCAAATAACTTATGTTGCTCATATAAATATATAAAGTTTCTCTGCAAGCTTTTCCGATCGTTTGCTATCTTTCATACCACCAACCCTTATTCCTCAACTCATACAAAATCATTTTTTTGTATATCTATATTCCTCATAAAGGTTGCATATCTTGATTATGAAGTCAGTTTGTGATTTGAGTGTATTCGTTAAGAGTTTTGGAAGTCCGGTTTCCAAGTATATAGCGTAAGTAGGAGTGTTTTGGGGAAGCTTGGAGAGGTTTTTTATGAAGTTCCTATGGAATTTTTCGATTTCCTCATATTCATATGTCCACCAAACTTGAGAAGCATAGCAGAGAGTTGATTTAACAGATTCAATTACATAGTTGAATAACACACTTTGACATTTTCTGGAAAAAAAAATCGCGCTACATTTTTTAATATTCAATTTAAGGCCATTTGTGTGATAGATAATTAATATCAGATTGAATAAGTTGACAATCATCAGATTTTGTAATCACGCTTTCAAATAGTACCTACCTACACCTTAATTATTACTGTAGGTATCTACTTGTGAGGGCTTAACTGCTTTCAAGACGACTTTTTCTCAAAAAAGTGGAAAACTGGAAAACTAGAGATCTCTGTGTGCGAAATAGCGGCCGAAAATTGTGTTTGATCTGTCATTTTAGATTGATTTGACAGACCACCCAAAAATGTTTTCTCACAATTTGTTTCCACTTTGTCACCTTTTTTGGAATGAGCGTTAAATAGTTAAGCCTTAAAAATAATTATTATTGAAAAACGTCTCTTTCTAAAACTGTAGTCATTGAATTATGGGTTGGGTGTAGCCCATCCCAGAACCACTGGTCCCAAGACAACTCATCCCCGACAACTCATCCCCGACAACTCATCCCAAAACCCAACTGGTACCGGGACAACTTATCAATGAAAGTATGGGGTGTGTATGGGGGGCATGCTGCCCCCTGCAACCCTCCTGCAACAAAGCGCTCTTTTTCTTTGTTTCGCACAAAATATCCATGGGATGAGTTTTTATTTATGAGATGAGTTGTCCTGGTACCATTTGGGTCTTGGGATGAATGGTCGGGGATGAGCTGTTAATGGTTCTATAATGAAATGAAATATTTAACGAAAAAATATTTAAACAAAAAGTCATAAGTATCTACTTAACCTACTATAAAAAAAAAGTTTTTTTTTGTTTTGTTTAAAAAAAATTATTTTCAAAATTTTTGAATGCAATCTTGTTTTAACTATTTAGAAGCACCAGATTGGTTCAACCATTGAAAAGATATACGCGAATAACACAAAAGCCAAGACCATTTTCTAAAAGAAAGTAGAGTGCCTATTTCCGTTATGTGAATTTTTTTTTTTTCAAAAACCTGAAACGCAGTTTTCTTACAATCACTTTGGTTTTTACAACCTTGATATTTTTTTTCTAAATGAACCCACTACTTGTCCTATAAATCAAGTAAGAACCTTAAAGCTTAAATAAAACAAAATGCTCTTACAATACTCAGATTTTGGTTTTAAATAAACGAAACATCTTTATAATATTTTGGTTCTAAAGTTAAATATATTTATTTATTTTTCTAGAGAAAAAAACAATACTGATCCCTTAATTTTACAAACCCCATCCTTAAAATTCTGCTTTTCTCATTGCACATCTAGTTCGATAAAAACAAAATCTCCAAAATACAAAAACAAACTTACACAATACCAATAATTGTCATAGTTATTTATTACTTACACTCAAAATAAAGAAATTAAATAATAATTTTTAATGTTGAAATCAATTTTTAAATTATTTATTTGAAAAGAATGAAATAGTTATGCTTATATATAAATTTAAATCAATTCATATATAAAACTTATAGAAAATGCATTTATCATTATACATATACATATGTTCTTGCATATGCAAGAAAATTAATTTTCAGAACTTAAAATTAAAAAAATAAACGGGCATATTATTAATTAAATAATAAGGTAACATTATAATAATTTGTATATGTTTTGTACTTAAAGGTAAATTTGTAAAATATGTATTGTATTTTATTTGTAAATATATTTAACACATAAGACAAATATAAATATAACTTACTATTAATTGTTAGTTACAACAAGTTAAATTTAAAATTGTTTGTTCTAAAAATCAATTGAAATGTTATTTGTACAAATTAAATATAAATATTTATAAAAAATAATAATATAGAAATCCAATTTTTGTAATTATTTACATTTACATTAAACTTATTTTTACAGCATTATAATTACACTAGATTGTGTTATTATTTTGTAACCAAAAACAAATATTAAATCAAAAGTTAATAATAATTATTATAAATATATGGTGTCATGTATGATACTAGATTTTTAAATATAAGAAAAAATACAAAAAAATATAATTGAAACCATTGAACATTGAGAAAATTGAAATTAATAAACTATTAGTATAAAAATAAACTAATAAAATAAATATCTTATACAAAAGTAAATTGTATTGAAATTGAATGGAGTAAAAATATTAGTATTGATATAAAAATACAAATTAATTTTGTTGTTTAAAATGTTTTTTAATATGGAAAAAATGGATACCTAAAAATTAGAGCGCGGTCTGGTAAGTCAAAATTGCGTGCACAAATCTTTCGGACGTTAAGTCTATACTTGAAGGAGGTGTGTTAAATATATATTTACTGTTGGATAGGTTTACAGAGTACCGCAGCTAAGGGAGACAATTTTCGAAAAAAAAATATTTGTTAAAATAACTTTCACTTAACAATCTAATGTAAACGCTTTGAATATAAAAAAATTAATTAAGGGTAGGCCAGCACATGGAATTTCTTTGCAATTATATAGTTATTAATTACAAGTAGACTTATGAGAAGAATCAATCGACAAACACCCAGACAATAGTTTTTTTCTTATTTCACTTTTCATAGATGCAGAGTGAAATAGTACCACCTTCCCCCTTTTAATTGAAATTTGATTCCTATGAAATGAAAAAGAAATGAACTTTGTGTAAGTGAGTGCAGCGGTGAAGTTTACTCCTTAGCTTGTCATTCTAAAAGCAGCAATCGAATGAGGCGCACTAATATACACACGTCACCGTTTATACGCCAAGGGATAATGTTGATTGCAACGATTTTCTCTTTTGCACTCAAAGAGAAAAGTTCAACTATTTGGTTTAATGTGCCCGAGTTAAAGAATAACTTCCCAACCCAATATATGTATAATAAAACCATACCAAGCATATTAACTTGAGTATACATAATCAGCCTTATTGTTAGTTTCACCCGAACAACATTCCACTTTAAATTTCACTTTTCGCCTATTGTGAATTTCACCCGAAATTTCTTAATCGAAAATTTCCCCTTATTGTGAACATTCATTTCGGGCGGAATGTAACGTCATTTTCACTTCTTTTTTGTAGGCGAACAAAATTTCGTTCTGGCGAAACTCACAATAGCTTTTAAAATTCGGGGAGAACAAAAAATTTTGAGTTGAAATATTTTTCGGGTGAAACTCACTTATTGTGAATATAAATCGACAACAACAGGATGTCATAAAAACTTTTGACAAATATAAGCTAACTGTCAGCGAAGTATCTCTTACAGAACTTCCAAACATAAACATAATCCAATGTAAACAAAGATCGTCCAAGATCAAATAAATTTCATCACAACTATTAATTGATTCATCATCAAGAATGATGATGTGTATCTGTATATCGATATATGCATACATATAGGTATGTACTATAAGGTGGATCGATTTTTTTTTTATTTCGATTTCGGCTTCTGACAGAAAGTTGTCACTATCAAAAAAAATTAAAAATGGTACATTTGAAAACTCCGAAATATTTCACTTTGTATTGCCCCAAACCCTTTGAAAATTTGTAAAAATATGTTTTTTTTTTTGTCATACAAATCATTTATGGAAAAAATAGAGCCATATTTATGTAATTATAAAGGGTCCGCCATCTAACGTTTTTTTCAACTAGTGCTTATTTCGTGAATGGTAACACTTAGCTCATGTCTGATTTGACAGATAATTAGTTTTATCCTTCCGCTGAACGAATATGGTTGTGTATAAGTACGCTTCGCTAAGTGGGCCTGCGATCGACTTAGAGAAGATGCCGATTTTGCCAAAAAAATGATCTTTTCAGATGAAGCCCATTTTGATCTTGGCGGGTAGTAAACAAGAAAAATTGTCGCATTTGGGGCACAGAAAACCCGCACGCATACATTGAAAAGCCGATACACCCAAAACGAGTTACTGTTTGGTGCGGATTTTGGTCCAGAGGCATAATTGGGCCATTTTTCGAAAATGAGCAAGGATTGGCCGTTACAGTCAATGGCGATCGTTATCGGGCCATGTTGAACGAATTTTCGTTCACAAAAATTGAAGAGGAGGATATTGGCAACATTTGGTTTCAACAGGACGGCGGGCGCTACGTGCCACACAGCCGAAGCTACACTCGATGTTTTGCGCCATTTTCAAAAAAAAAAAAGTTATTTGGCGGACCCTTTATTTACTATATTTATTTAATAAATTTCAAAATAGAAAGCCGGATGGACATCAGGGATTAGCAACGCCGTTACAGAAAAAATATTGACCTTTCTCAACAAACTATCGATAACAAAGAGTTAATTCGCACCGCTAACACAATTAAGAGTTTATCGCTGAAAATTCTCTTGGCTTAGCTAAGCCCAAAGTATGATACATGGTATTGCGGATCCCTGGCTACCCTTCTAGGTGTTTTCAGCTTCAACTTCCCCAATCAAATTATCGAACAGCCGTCGACTCACTCCTCCATGTCACCGGTTGGTTTAGCTGTCCATGTCCATCCACAGCCCTGCAGAATCACTTTAAACGATCATGTTTCGTTAAGCCGAAATAAAGAAACAAAACGATTTCATACCAAATTGCCATTTGAAGTTCTATTACAACATAATTTTAAGTCAGCAAATAAATTTATTGTTATCATTAACAAAATACAAATTAAATAAGTAATGTTTTCAAACAAGTAAGAAATAACACACGAATTATGAAAATATAAAAAAAAAACAAAACGTGATGCGAAACTGTTTCCCACTCAATGGAGATGAGTTTAAGATCCAAACAGACCACAAACAAAATTATCTGTAACCCGAGCGATAGCCTGGGAAACAAAAGCTTTCACTTACAGAAAGTGGTTAAGAGTTTGATAACTAAATTGAATTAAGAGTGATTTTGAAAAAAAAACTTCAACGCCAAGTATTACTTAATTACTAAAAATTTGTTTTCTTTCGGTATTTGTTTGAAGGGCGAGACTAGAGACATGCCAATTTATAATAGTTATAACAGTTTTTCGCCATTAAAAGTGTGCGTGTGTTAACGCGCTTCGCGCGACTTGAAAAAAACTCTCGGTCCCTGAAGTATGCCCAAACATTACTTTTGAAAGGAAGTGACTCTAGACATGCCAATAATAACAGTCTTAGTTTATTAAAGTACTGTTTCTGCGGCCCCGCAGGGCCAGGGCCCTCCGCCGCTGGTGGGCATACTTCAGACTACCAGAGCTTTTTTTCAAGTCGTGCCAAGCGCTTTAACGCACACCCACTTTTAATGGCGAACAACTGTTATAACTGTTATAAATTGGCATGTTTCTAGTCTCGTCCCTTTTATAAACCAAAACTGTTATAATTGGCATGTCTAGAGTTACTTCCTTGTTTAAAACCAGAAGGTTAACAAGAAATCCGTTTAGAGTTTTTGTTTATACTCTCAAAAAAAAGGAAAAACAATCGAAGCTTAATTACAAAATCTGTCCAATACTTTTAGGCAGCTTCGACTTATTTTTCTTAGTCGTTTAAAATATGAGTTTAAATAGCTTTAAGTTCATTTTAAGGCAGCTTGAAATATTTCAATTTTCATTAGCTTTATTATGTTAATTTTATTTTGTTTCTTTTTTTGCTTTTGGGTGCTTTAACCAGGTATTTTTTGTAGAGCTTTAAGCGGTTATAACTTATAAATAGCTTTAAGTCAATTTTTAGGCAGCTTCGAACAGTTATATTATCATTAGCTTTGAGTAGTTTTAACTCTTAAGCAGCTTTAAGTTTATTTATAGGCAGCTTTACCTGAGTTAATTTTTAATAGCTTTTGTTAATTTTAACTGTTATCAACACTTAGTTTAAGTTCTTGAATTTAGATTAAAGAAAAACACTAATCTTCTCTTCTTCATTAAGCACTCACCCGACCCCTTTGACAATTTTGTTTTTTTTTTCGGGAACCCCAAGAGTTCACCAACATTTAACTTTTGCGTGCAGCATTTTTGACATTTCGAAATTAATGGAGGAGATCCAAGCCCATTTCAACTCGATGAGTGTTTATATGGGGGTTGAAATGAGCTTCAAGCTCTCTTCAGTTCCTCATATTTTCATTAAAATATTTTATTTAGGGTAAGGCGAGGAGGATTTGACACAAAAATGATGATACGTCATTTTTAACCAAAATCTAGCGCACCGTTAAAAATGTCGTGGTATGTTACTTTCTTTATATATTTCACTTTAAAATGGTGTATATTCCAATAGTGTAGTCTAAAAGGTTTTCATGATGTGAAGCGAAGAAGATATATAGTAAAAGTGACAAATCCTCCCACTTTAAAGGAGGATTTGACATTGGCTTAGGAGGTTTTGACAGTAGGTAGGAGAATTTGCCAGTGTAAAAACTTTCATTTAAGAACGTAACACAAAGATAATTTTATTTAAAAAAAATTAACAAAATATACAGAATCTATATTAATAAAAATGTAAATGTTGGTTTGTTCCTAATCGCTAATCTCTGAAAGTTCTTAACTGATTGCTTTGGAATTTTGACACACCACCAAAAAAAAAATGGTATATGTTGCGCATAAAAACAACACCCGCTATACTGATTTATAAGCAGTACAGGAACTTTATTTGTCAGAAAAATTTCTCAGTTTTGTTGTCAATAATGGAGGAAAAAAATTTTAATTCAAATTTTGAAGGAGAGCAATAAATAAGAATTAATTAGTGTTATTTACCAGAGCGTTTAATTGGTAAGTACGGTTAATTTTTTTCTATTTTCGTTATTTACCATTTCGTTTTTTTTTAATATAAAAATGGATCGTGGTGTATTCGGATGTTTAAAACTTGAAAACGGATGGACCAAATTGAATACTTTCTTCTGCGGGTTTCTTCGTAACTGCTTTGCGAAGGTTTAGGAAAAATTGAAAGTCGTGAAATAATCAACAGGTGGCGCTGTAGGCCCACATTTCGTTTTTCAGTTGAATCCAATTAGCGTTAAACAGGTTAAAGTTTAGGCGGTTAGGAAATGGCTTTTGGGATATTCTTTTTTAACTTTTGTTATTTTTAGGGTGAACTGGGGTCAAATCAAATAATTGTCCGATTGAAGGATTTCTTTTTTTTTGATAAGAATATTCATTTTCAAAATTTTATATTTGTAGGGTGAAATGGGTTTAAAATATAAAAATGCTTTTTTTGTTTAAAAAGTTTTTCGTAGGAAAAAGCGATTTTTACAATTTTCTTTCAGAAGAATTATCACTTAAATTAATTTTTTTCAAATGATAAATGATCATTTTTTCTAAGTGTAAAGACTTTTATCTTGACATCTTTTGATTACAAAAATAAGCATTAATATTTATTTATATTTTAGTTTGTAATTTTTATGCGAAGTTTACATAGAATTGTCTACCCGTTCGAAGCTGGGCGGGCCAGCTAGTAGTTCATAAATTAATTTGTAATAAGTTATTATCACTTAAACTTCAAATATTTTATCAAACAAAAAAAAAACAAAAATAAATTATAATTTAAAAAATATCAAGATTAGCAAAATCTGCGTTAAGTCTTAGTTTTTCCTTGGATCTGGAGGTTCCAGGCATTTGAACAGGGCTTGGAAGTTTAGCTACCACGTCCGTTGAAAGTGCAAGTTTAACGACTTCCACTAAACCCTCATAAAAAACGTTTGATTTATTTTGCCTCCTAAAATATTTGATCGTGTATGGCAAAGGGGTATTCTCTGCAACATCCAATACCAGTCTAACGTAATAGAACTCCTTTTTATTTCCAAATTGTATAAGAACATAATCTCCGGGGCGAGCGACAATGTTTTTGTTAAATGTTAGTCCTTCCAATTCCTCGGCGTCGCTGCTTTCCCATCGTAATGAAGTGTCTGAGTCTCTGACGCTGAAATTAACGGTGAAATGCCTGTAGTAGAAAATGCTTTTGTTATGTTTTCGGGTGAGAATGCTTTGAGGAATTGCTGGGATGAAAGTGCAGATATATCATATATTGTTATTCCTTGTGTTTCTTCCGGGTTGTTTTTGGTTGAAAGATATTTTGCAGTGCCGTTTGAATGGGCCAAATACGGCCAAATCCAACGGCTGCAATCGATGAGAGGTATGTGGTGGAAAAGAGAGTAGAACAATCCCATTATCACGGCAAAACAAAATAGCATCAAGCGAACAGTGTGAGACATGATTGTCAGAAGTAGGATAGGATCTTCTTTCGAACACTTCGAAAAATGTTTTAAAACTTTAATATGCATTTCTGCGGTCATCCAACCACTTTCGGAAAAAAAGCCAATGGCTGAAGAAATTGAAATGGTTAGCCTTTTTTCGAGGGCTAACAGGAGGTGCATGATAACCGGCCGCATTGACAATTGCAACCATTGTTACTAAGGTGTCTCTTTCCCCCGAAGTGGTTTGTGATACGGTTCTCTTGCCCTTTTGTGCTATAATCTGCAAGGATTATGTTTTATTTTATTAAAAAAAAGAAGAAAACGGAAGATCTTACTCTAATAGAATCCATGACTGTAGTAAGGCCAGTTTCGTCAAGGTTGTAAATGTTTTCAGGGTTAAAAGAATGCTTTAAAAGAAGACCTTTAAGTTTAGAAAAAAAATGCTCCACAGCAGTTTTCCCTAACCCAGGGAGAAGTAATTTTAGATTATTTTTTACAGCATAGTCCTAAACAAATAGCTTAGCCATATCAAACGTCAGGCCATGGTGCAGATTTCAGCACTTCTGAAAATAATCTGTCAACTCTTCTTCTTGTGACGTGGTGAGAACTTGTCCTATAGAATATTTGGTGCTACCCCTGCTTTGTAGATTGATCGGAATAAGATTTTCTTATAAAAGCTTTAAGCGATATACAAGGGGCGTTCTGTTTATGTTATAGTTCCCGCGCAGGAGTTGTTGGCGTTTCAATTTTGTGGTTTATATCATTCAGTGCTTCTTTGAGGTCTTTTTCATCTAGGGCCTTTCAAGGTGTTTTCTTTTATAAATATTTGGCATATTTTGCTAAATAAAGTAAATATTTAATAAACATTGATGCAATCACAAATAATTGTCTTTGAAAGAAACGATATGAAGGATTTGACAAATTGTCAAATGCTCCTACTTCTAGGATGTTAAATCCTCCTTTAATCGCACTTTAACTTTATATTTCAACTTACCAAAATTTTGCAGTATTTTCACTAAACACTGGTGTTATATTTAATCTGTATGTATTAATAGTCAAAATCACTAAGCATGCAAACAAAAAACTTAGTATTAATCCATGGTTTCCCAACAAAGAAAATATACAAAATTACCAAAAAAGTTGACCAAAAACCAAAACACGTGCGTTGGGCCGTAAGGTAGAGGTACAACTTACTTTTACATTTGTGCAACTCATAAGTCATAACATAACAGGATTAACAGGCACTGTAATTTCAGATTTTTTGCTCTCTTTCGCGTTGTGTGACCAGTGTTGCCCCCCTAACTGGTGGAAAATGTAGCGTCGCAGATTTAAAATATTGTATAGCCTTATTTTCTTGAAAACGACATTTCCAATTGTTCAAAATAAAAGAACATAAATCAACCTAACGGTAATTTAAAATTTTATTTCAATAGTTTCAACAAAAAAATAATTCAAGAAAAAAAAATAATAAAGATATCATAAAATAATAATACTTTTTAGTCAAGTGTTTTAACGTAGGAAAATGAATACATAGTAGCATTGAATAAACATATATAGAAGGTGACACTCCACAATTAAAAGCGCAGCGGCAAGGCCACGGCGGAAAGGAGAAACGAAATAGATGATGTGGGGTTTTTTGTGCACACAAACCAATTTTCAAAGGGATATTTATAAATTTAATTGTTCCCTTTTGTATTAGTTTCCATGATGATGAGGCTTCAATATTTTGGTTCCATTTTTCAATACTGAGGAAAGACAAAAAAACCTATGTATATTTCTTTATCTGTATAAGTTGTATATAAATTTTTGTTTACATGAAGATGTGAAGCTAACGTTAAGATTTGTTTTACGTATTGAAAAAAAAAAAAAAAACTATTTGGGAAAAGTTTGAGTATTTTATATGTTGTATCACGTTGACAATTTAGAGACTTAATAATAATTTGTTGATTTTAACAGGCTGATCTTAGTGCGTTTTATTGTTTATTAAAAGTCTTTACATAAGAACAATATGTACATAGATGGTACCTCTGTATACAGTGTGATTCGCATCCGGGTTACAAAAAGCTAGAGCGTGTAGGTGGGGTTAAGACAAGTAAGAAATCGTGCAGGAGGAGAGGTCTATTCCCCTCGTTTAGCAAGGAGGGTCAATTTTCTAAAAAAAATGATTTAAAACAGAAAAAAAATATTAAAAAACAACAGTTACACATACAATGTCATGATACACTGTTTTGTAAAGCCAGAAATCTATTATTTTATTGTGTTTTAAATAATTTGTTTTAGAGAATATTTTTTTAAAAATTAATTTTCAAACTCAAAATTTCGAAAACAAAATTGAAAAAAATTTTGTTCAAACTAATTTTTTCGTAAGTTATTTTAAGTAGTATTTTTGTTTATAATATTAAATTAATTTATTAATTTTAAGTCAAACACCAAAAACCGGATGCTTAAATCTCTTCTTGTTAAATATAGAAGTAAATCAACTGAGGAAGCAATTTTTCAGTGGAGGATATGCACTCGGTGGATAAAACAACAAAAGTATCTTAATAAGTTAATCCTGAAGGTGCTCACCAAATTTGATGAGTTCACTCTGGTATATCTTTGATCTCGCACTGAAAAACTGTATTTAATAGATATAATATATATGACTACATTGAATAATAGTATACCTAGGTATGAACAATTTTGCAGCTACGTGTTCAATTAACTTTACTTCGGAGTTTTGTGATGACCTATCCTCAAACTTTTGTGATTTTGACGATTCCGATACTGAAGACACAAATGAGATTGAAACAGATTTTTCAAAAATGTATGTGCATAGATCAGACAAAAATGTACAAGAACACCGAAAACCTTATAGAAATAAGACAATTTGAGAGGACAACGCAAGGAGGACTCACAGGTCCAACAGAAGAGCTAAAGGAAATGATTGACAAAATAATATACTGTTTCGACAAAAATTTTGAAATTTTATGTTATGATTCAGAAATAGTTGAGAAACTCAAACAAGAGTGCTTTGGCAACATTTCACTTTCATGTCCTCAAATGGAACATAATAATAATCTCTTGAAACATTCCATGAAAGTCCTTCTTAGAGCAAAAATAAAAATTTTGAATGCAAAAAACGCAAAAAGGAAACTAAAAAAGTTTGATATACTTAACCATGTTTAAGATAATGGTAGCGAGTAGCCCTCTTGGGGAAACCACGTTTAAAAAAAACGCGTCTGAAACTCAACTGCGGAAAAGAGTTCAAAATAAACCATTGTTTATACGAATTTCATATTATTCTGTACAGCTAAAGATGAATAAAAACAGAAGACAAAGATCCTTTTGTCAAATTCAATAGCATTTATTTTCTTTTCCTTTTTATTATTTTTATTCACGACTATAAAATGAAACAAAAAAAAATGTTACAAAAATAATTTATGCGCAACATATGAGCATTAAAAAAGGTACAATTTTGGACACCAAGAGAATTATTATTTTCGTATTTGCGTACGTTAACTTCAGACTTATTTTAACGGAAACTTTAATAACTATAAGAAACTATACGAGCTACAAATTTTTGGTTTTTCCAATAAATTAGCATTACAAATTCAGATATCAATATTTTCCCATTCCGCCAAAGTAAAGGACGTAAATTGGTTAAAATTTGACAATCTAAACAAAAGCGTTTAACTGCCTTGATTTTTAAAATGTTCCATTCGTCAATAGGGTCATAACTTCCTTATTTGCGAATTGTTAAATAAAAATCCTTAAAAATTGAAAAGAATCTCTTTCATTCAAATTTGGCTTAGAATAGGTATGAGCAAAAATCAAAAATGTATAGGTACTTTATCTAATTGGGTTGTAAACTTATCTATGCCTAATCAAAATAATAGATATCCTAAAAACCCATAAATATAATTTAGCGAACTAAAGCATTTTATTCTAATCCATTTACTAAATTTAATGGTACACTATATGTACATAATTGCAAGCATGACAGTAATTATTGTATTACTTACTTCTTAGCTTTCTTACTTTTTTGGGGCTGTATAGTATTTTACTTGTTTTTAAAGAATCGATAAATAATACTTTCGTTACACAAACCTTTTCTCTATACATCCAATCCAATCAATTCAATAGCGTACTTTTTTAAATTTCGTCTGCAGCCGACAGTTTGAAAATACTGTGTACCCCGCAATCCCCCTCTTTTGCTTAGCTTAAGTAAAGTGGTACTAGAATATAGCTTATTTTATTTAATGCATTTTAAGATCTTTACCTTAATAATCAAATCAGTAGAACTAAAATTATAATTGTATCTAAACAATGCAGCTTTCATATCATGAAAAACTATAACCCCTTTTTTGATTTGAATAATTTTTACTCATCAACTGAAATCGTAACGAAAATAATTTGATTCATGCATACATACATAATGTACAAAGCTAATTTACAAAAAAAAATCTTAATTTCAGACAAAACACAAATACATTCGTTTCCATAGTAATACACACACTTTCTGAATATCATACGAAAGAAATACAAAAACCGTTTCCATAGTAATTGATAGATATTACAAAAACAAAACTGAAAAAATTCCTTTTCAAATTAACGACTCTATAAAGAATTAGGGAAATATTTCAAATTGAATACACGACCCTATAGAAATATTTTAGGCGACCGCAGCGCAGCCGCCCGATTTGGTGGAGTTTTCCCCGAGTGTCACCTTCTATATATGTTTATTCAATGATAGTAGGTACATATAATAGAAAAATAAAATATTTTATAAAATGATTGCAAGGTTGTATTCTTTATTTTTACATATTATATTTTTATTATAATTTGTTGCATTTTGTTAAGAAAATGTTTGAGCGTACGTTAATAATTTATCAGGTGGGTCGAAAACCCCTTCAACATCCCTTAATAATTCCCTCGACTGCATTATAGCATCAACAGTTGAAAGGATTTCTCAGATTATCCTTTATTAAATTTAAACTCGAAAACTCCTTTCTGCAGTTGCACTACTATGAGGCAGACTGCAAAGGGTTAGCATGTAACTGCATAAATTTTAGAAAGCTGCCTTTCCTTCAAAATTGTTTGCTTTTTTTTAATTAAGCCAGAATTGCACTACGTCCTCATGATAAAATTCCTTTAATATTTCTTTAGAACCAACTAGCAACCGAAATTCATCATGAGAAATTTTTAAGTAAAGGCATTATAGTCGGAATTTCACCTTTGGCTATTTCAAAAGGATCTAGCAAAATTAAGTATCTTATCTTGTTATCATTTTTAAGGTCAAATCTTTCTTGAAGTTGTTCACACAATTTTACGTAGTATTGACAAAGTTGGGATTTGACTTTTTGTGAGATATTGTTTTCAATATTTTGTGTTGAGCAAAATTCTTCGAAACTAAATCCGAAATACATAGACGAATATGGAAAACAATGAATTTCACTTTTAAAGTCTAGGTCAACTGAAATCATATCTGGTTTTCAAAAATGTTTGTAAATTTCTAGCGTGTTTTATGAATCAAATGCACCTTAGTACCTTCACTTTGAAAAATTTTATTTAAGTTATTCAGCTTTTTTTTAAATAAAAGAAAGAAAAAGCAGATATAGACAATTTTCAGTATTTGTTAAAAATTCTAAAATTGAATCCGCGTTGTGTGATTTATGTTCAAAAGATGCAAGAGTGAAGTAGTGAACTAGAGCTTGATATTGCTCTAGAATTCGGTCTATGGAATGTGGCAACGAAAGCCAACGAGTCGGACAATGTTTTAAAATTTTATGCTCTTCGATGTTAGAAGACTTTTGAAATGGTTAAAATCACCTTGTCTTTGTGAGCTGTGACTGAAATAATTATAAATATTTGTTATAGAAGATTCAATATTTGGAATGTTTTTCAAAGATCCAGTTGCACATAAATGAATCAAATGACATGTACAGCCAACAGAAAACAAATCTTTATTAACCGCCATATTATTCACTAGATACATCCAGATTAAAACTTAAATCCAGATGTATTTACATTGAATTTGTATGCTTTACATCTGGATTTAAAATTTTAATCTGGATGAATCGAGTGAAATTTCTAACCCCCCTCATGACAGAGGCATTATCTGAAGCGAAACCAATTAAATTTTCAAAAGGAACTGAATTATTATCAATTTCTTTTATAATAACCCCAACAATTTCTCCAGCATTTGATTGAATCAATTACTTCATACCAAAAAATCTATCAATAACCTTTTTACGCGTAACACAAAAATATCTAAAAACTAATACAAGACATTTTTCTGTTGCAATGTCAGTCGTTTCATCTATAATTAACGAAAACTTTTCTGTTTTAAGCACTGAGTATAATTCGGATTCCGACTTTAAAGAGACAATCCTTCCAGGGCACAGGGTGGTTCAGACAATCCAACTTTCCAGGGTTCAAATATCAATGAGGTGTATTTATACTACGCACACAGGAAGGTATGGTGAATAAAATGAACAAATTTAAATTAATCATTTTTCATTACTGCCATAACAAATTTTATCTGTTAACCATTTGTCTTCATCCAGAAGTGCAACACTTCCTGATGGGAGTTCTAGTTTTCTTTTTTCCCACCATTTAACCAACATATCCGTAAGTGGAATTGTCAAAACGCACGCCGAAGTTGATTTGTTCAACTTTAGCGTTGAGGTCGCGTATGTTAAGTTGGTTTGTTTACCTACTAATAAATGCCAAATCGTAACAATAATGCCCATTCAATCATTGTAAACACTATGGGGCATATTCATAGTCACTTTTAAACTCCAGTTTATCTTAGACTGGGGTTTATTCAATGTTATTTAGATAGGATAAACCCAAGTGTAAGATAAACTGGAGTTTAAAAGTGGCTATGAATATGCCCCTATACATTTATTGCTATGTCTGAACTTTCGCGTTGACACAAAAAATTTTCAAAGCGACGCCGACGTCTAACGCCGCATTGGATATCAGCCATAACTGATGAGCACAAGGCACACGCACAACTGTCGTGCTCGTGCCCATAGAGTACCTATATTACCTAGAGAACCGACCGGTACCCCTCTTGCCTTAAACACCCGCAAATTTTATTTTAGGTGAGTAAGTGAAAACTCTCTTAGTTTACTCTTTTTTCCTTATCCGTGAATCCGTGTGAATGGTGGATATAAAAACAAATTGGCGCATTAGTTCAAAAAGGTACGTGTCTAGGGTTTAATTGTGAACAAAGTGGTGGCATTAGCTCAAAAAGGTACGTGTCTACGATTTGCACACCTAAATCGTAGACACGTACCTTTTTGAGCTAAGAAACTAGAGTGCGCTTCCAATTTTCGGTAGGTGTTTTTGTTTTTTTTTTAAACATAAATATTCAAAAATATTATTTAATTTATTACCCGGGAGCAACAATGACCGATATTCTTCATAGTTTAGGTTGACAAAAGGTTAAAAAAAGAAATTTGACTACGAAATTAATAAATTTCTCAATTTTTGAATTTAACGGATTTTTTTTTTGAACCCCTGGATGGTCTTATCCACCTTATTGAGCACTTTGAGCAATTTGAGCGAAGTCCTTTCAATTGAAGCCATGTTGGTTCGGTCCCATTTAAAATGCATTGGACAACAACCCCATACAAAACTTAATGGGCATTTTCCTCTCAGTACAGCTTGTAGGGTGGAAGAGAACGACCGCCTGAGTCGGTTCTCTAGGTAATATAGGTACTCTATGCTCGTGCCCATAGAGTACCTATATTACCTAGAGAACCGACCGGTACCCCTCTTGCCTTAAACACCCGCAAATTTTATTTGAGGTGAGTAAGTGAAAACTCTCTTAGTTTACTCTTTTTTCCTTATCCGTGAATCCGTGTGAATGGTGGATATAAAAACAAATTGGCGCATTAGTTCAAAAAGGTACGTGTCTTCGGTTTAATCATAGAGTACCTATATTACCTAGAGAACCGACTTAGGCGGTCGTTCTCTTCCACCCTACAAGCTGTACTGAGAGGAAAATGCCCGTTAAGTTTTGTATGGGGTTGTTGTCCAATGCATTTTAAATGGGACCGAACCAACATGGCTTCAATTGAAAGGACTTCGCTCAAATTGCTCAAAGTGCTCAATAAGGTGGATAAGACCGCCCAGGGATTCAAAAAAAAAATCCGTTAAATTCAAAAATTGAGAAATTTATTAATTTCGTAGTCAAATTTCTTTTTTTAACCTTTTGTCAACCTAAACTATGAAGAATATCGGTCATTGTTGCTCCCGGGTAATAAATTAAATAATATTTTTGAATATTTATGTTTAAAAAAAAAAACAAAAACACCTACCGAAAATTGGAAGCGCACTCTAGTTTCTTAGCTCAAAAAGGTACGTGTCTACGATTTAATTGTGCAAATCGTAGACACGTACCTTTTTGAGCTAATGCCACCACTTTGTTCACAATTAAACCGAAGACACGTACCTTTTTGAACTAATGCGCCAATTTGTTTTTATATCCACCATTCACACGGATTCACGGATAAGGAAAAAAGAGTAAACTAAGAGAGTTTTCACTTACTCACCTCAAATAAAATTTGCGGGTGTTTAAGGCAAGAGGGGTACCGGTCGGTTCTCTAGGTAATATAGGTACTCTATGGTCTTGACTATGAGTGTAAACGTAAACTTAATGTTGCGTTTAACGACTGCTTACGCTTCATCCATAATATCCCTAGTTATTAAAGTGTATCAACTATACATTCTTCGTTGCTGGGACTGAGCTTAGAGAAATATTTAATGTTTCGTAATGCGGTTTTTCTTCACAATATAATCCACGGAAGTTGTCCAAAGTATTTAGGTGAAATGCTTCAATTTGCACAGTCTCAAAGAGAGCTTTGACTAATTCTGCCACGTTTCTGAACGTTGCTGAACGATCTTTTTTTGTAACTACAGTTCGAATATGGAATACCCAAGCAACAATTTGTGGTTTAAATACCGTTAATAAACCGGATTATAACGTAGGGGTAATTACCTAACTTGTTAGAAATTGGCTCGAAAGACCGTTTATAGACGTTCCAAAAGCCTCTTCATTACCCGAAATGGTCAGTAACTCTGTAACTAAAGTTATATCGTGGTAACAAAAAACCGATTTTAAACAGTCACCTTGAAACCTCTTATTTGAGTTAAAAAGTGACCATATTGAAACGGTTTGTATTTAACGCATCGTAAACGTTTTCTCAAAGCGTTATTGTGACGTCTTTTCAAAGCCGTTTTTAACGGGTTTTTTGGAAGCCAATTTAAAAGGCTTTTTAATAGCCGGTTTCTGTGCAGCTCTAATAATACCTATTTTCACGGCTTTCATTATACCGAGTTCAAACGTTTCGAATGGGTTTCTAAAAACCCCGTATTATTCAAATGCGTTTGAAATAGGTTCGAAAAAAAACCTAGTATTTTGATCCAAAAGAAGTTATTTAAGAACTCTTTTCCAGCTGAAATTATAATTCCTTTTAAATAAAAAAAGGTTAAAAAATTACTTTTGTTCTTTTTTTATTTTGAAACGTTATAAAGATAAAAAATACATAATTTTAACTATATGTACATATATGGGCAAGTCCAAGGATACTAATAGCCACATTTGGGCACAATTTTTGCTCATAGTTTTCCAAGTTATGAGCAAAGTTTGTGTACAAATGTGGCTATTGGAATCCTTGTTCTGGCCCATGTTGAAACGGCTTAATATACATATTATAATGTAAGATATATAGGGTTAATTTTTTTTTAAATATATACTTAAATGTAGACATTAAATGTTATCAATCTGGTCCCGGTGGGTTGATGATTGGTTTGCTCTTGTTGTTGTTGATTCATTTGCTGCTGTTGTTGTTTTTCTTGTTTCTGTTGTTGTTGTTGTTGATGATTCAATTGCTGTTGTTGTTGTTGATGAGTCGGCTGCTGTAGTTTCGTCTCTGAAAATAAAGTTAAACAAAAATTTTGTAAATATTTTGCTATTTTATTTATCTACATAAATTAGTTAAAAACTTTTTAAGCAAAAGGTGGATAAAAATGAAACTAGTAAATTTCCAAAACTAATTCAATTAAAATTAACAATAGATCAATAAAAAATAAATACAATAAGTTATACTTACAATGAAGTTTTACCCAGCCTGAAGCGGGCCTGCTTCAAGTATGTTTTGAAGAAGGTTGACCCCTCGTTGTCAGTATATGATGGGAATCGCACCCTTACAGCCTCGACAATGGCTGCAAATATTTTTCGGTACCGGTCGAAATTGTTTTTTTTCCCGGTGCCGAACCAGGAATATTCCATGAGGAGGGTGTCGGCAAACATGCACTTTGAAATCGTGCGGATGGTTTTGCCGGAGCTGATTCCCCCATAAGTGCTGGTTTTGTGGATCTATAAAAGAAAAACAGAACAGAACGAATATTTTAGAAATAAATTTATAGTTTTTTGATCAAGGAGGAAACAATAAGGTGATATCTATGAGGGATATTAATTTCGTTTTTTTTATTTTTAGGTCACTCTGTTTGAGGCCAAATTTGGGAGTGACAATGCCAAATTTTAAGAAATGCCAAAAGTTTAAGGCCAAACTCCCAAATTCGGTCCATGGACACTTATAGCCTTATGTCACGGCAACTATATTTTTTATATTTACCAGGCATCGTCTAAACTCGGGATCAGTCCCAATTTTTTCTTCGAGGTCATCGATTTGCCCCTGGGTGGATATGGGCAACAAGTCGTCCGGAATTTTTTTTTCGGGTATTTCCATTCGTCCCACACCCACGCAGACTTTTTCGATGAGCAAGTTGAAAGTAACCTCCGTTTAAGCTATGAACTGCTCCAAGAGTTTTTTGTGGCTCTCACACTCGGGTTTCAGCTCCGCCACCACCATTCGCAAAGACTCCAAAGCCATTTTGTCTTCCGCCTGCTGTTTAACAATTATCTGCAAGGTTTCTAACTGCTCGCTAATCTTCTCCAATATTGACTTCAATACAGCTTGGTGTTCACACTTGTTGATGGTGGAGTCTGAAATGTTCAATATAATAATAGCTTTTTAATGCATTGAAACAAATGGATTTAAATTTTTTTTTTTCCTGTGACAAAACATGAAAACTTTTGTATTCAAATAGATTTTTTTTCAAAATTTTACGTTAGTAAGTATTATTTTTGTTTTCAATATTTTATCAATTTAAAGTCAAAAACTGAAAATCAGATGGCCTAGGACATATAATTTTGAAAATATAAGTAAATATATATTTATATATAATAAAAAAAAACAAACCCATTCTTTTGAATGATTTGATTTTATCTTACCGTCAGTTAAAGCTGTTTCGCAGCGTATTGGTCCAGGAGTGTACATTTCATCAGAAATAATTTCTGACATCAAAGAGTTTAACTCTCTGATGGAAATATCTGGGGATTTTAATGATTCCATTAATTCATTTTCATCTGATGAAAGAACCTCGGCTTCTTTTTCTTTCTTCAGCGCTTCTTCCCATGATCCTTAAAATAAAGAAAAGAAAAACAGGAAAAGGTTTTTTATTAAAAAAATGTTTGTTAAATAGTTATAAGCTTGGAATTAAATAAAAAAATTGAAATTGAATTGTGGAATTCGAAGATAAAAGAATCAAGTCATATAAAAGTATCCACTCACCGATATCATCAAAAATTACTTTACATTGTAAAGTCTCCCAGTTTTCCGACGGTGGGATGCATTGCTTGCGCCCAGTGAGACAGTCCTTCTTCGACTTCGGCCAAAATAGTGTTTTATCATGCACCCAACTTCTCGGAACAGCAGTAACGAATTTTTCATCACCCTCCACGGTTTCCACAACTCTATACATTTTCGTCTGACAATGAATGTAATAATGGAAAAAAAACTGATTCTTTATTAGAAGTAAGTTTAAAAAATTTGGACACAATATCATCAATTTTCCAAAACTTAATGGCATGTTTTTCTTCATTTGATTTGTATATATTTATAAATTGAGAATCAAATGGTTTGTCGAAAAAGTTATCTTTTTGTTTCAAGCTTGAACCATAAATAACTGCGATGTCATTTCGAAATGTCGCGAATTCCATTCGGACAATTTCATTCGTTTTGGTCAAAAAATAGCAATCTGCGTCGGAAGATTTCAAAACAAACTGTTTAAGTTCGACAGCTCTATAAATTCCATTGCAACCTTCAATTGCACAGGTTTTTTTATCTGGATTATAGAGCTTTGGAAACATTTTTGCATCTACATGGGTTACTGTGTTTTCAAAATCTTCTGAAATTCTATTTGCAATTTGTTCAAGTGGCCTATTTCCAGATCTTATTTTACGTTTAAAATATTGTAAGCGATTTTCGTATTTGAATGCACTTATGTTATCAAGAGGACCATGGAGTTTAACATCATCTACAATATGGTATAAATTATGAACGTTGTAACTTATATTTTCAGATCCATAGATTTTAGCGAAACGTTGTATGAATGATTTGAACAATATCTGTGCGACATCAATAAATTTTTGCGAATTTTTACTGAGACATATTGAAACAGCACAGTGTAACTGCATAAAATTCTCATATACTTCTTCATGAATTTCATTTTTCAAAACAACCGGACCTAAGTATAACATAAACGTTCGAAATTCCGTTGCCTTCCAAAAGCTAATAACATCAAGTCCGCGTGCAGTTCGGTTGAATTCACATGGAGTAAATTTTCGCATTGATACTAAGAAATCAGAGATTCTTTCAATGTTTTTTGAAGAGAGTTTTGTTTTCAGGGATCTGTTCTTGATCCAAATAAGCAGTAACTTTTTCATAATGCCTAAGCACAGCAAATGCATGTAATCAAGGGGAAAATTGTTTATCATATCGATTGGGAGGCTTTCTAATGGAGATGATTTGATGTGGTGATCTTCGTGGATCCTAGACCGAAAAGAAAAATTCGTCCGAACTAATTTTGACAACGTTGGGAAGCACATTTGGTGAGTATTGTAGTTGTAATCACCTTCTACATTACACCTTTCACAAGCAAAATATCCATTATGTCCTTTGACACCTTTTAAAAAAGACCGAGCAGGGGCATCACAAATAAAATTTCTTATTTTAAATTTAATTGTTTTGGAACCAATATTAACAGCACTAATAGTTTTAGCTTCCTCAAGAAATAATTGCAAAAATTCATCAACTTTGAAAGGTTTTGCCATTCCGTAATAAACACCTATTACAAGTGGCGGCACACAAGAACCTTCTGGAGAGCACAAAATTGGCCAAAATTGGCCTTTTGAACTTTTGCTCACAGGAATTCCGTCAATGTTAAAGTCTAAGCATATTTCTGATGGATATTCATCAACACTTTCGAAAATCTTTGTTAAACCACGAACTAAACCAAAATGCCAGTATCTACCAGGTGGAACATCAATAAAATGCTTTGGCGCTAAGGAAGTATGTAATAATGTTCGAGGGTCTACTGGCAAATAAGGATGGGAACGATGTAAGATAGTAAGTAAATCACGTAAGCACACATGGGCTACATTATAACTAATAGCCCAGTTTTTAAGTCTTTCGAAATATATTCTGGATTTTGTTTTAAAGAACTAGTGAAGGGATATAATTTATTTTTTGACGAACTATCACTATCACTTTCAATACCGGGAAAAAACACATTATTTGAAGAACTACATTGTGGCTCATGGTCTTCAACAGACATTCTATCGTCATTTTGAGGCGATTCACCGGACAAGACTTTTTCATTTTCACGCAGTTTTGTCAATATTCTTTTGACTTTTCTTTTAAAAGTTGACCGACTACACACTTTATTTTTAATTATTGAGTTCATATTTATAAATAAATTTTTCAGTATACAAGTATAAATTTTTTTTTCTTAAAGCAAACGAACAGACACCTCGGGCTAGCGACTACGTGGAATGAAAAAATATATACTAGAGATGAAGTATATGAAGACTTCCAACCGGAGTATCTCTCTGTCGCCGGCATCTATCTCTCTCAGTTTCTCGAAAAAAAGATCAAAAAGGGTTATAAAAGTAAAAATGCAACTCCACTTGAACTGAAACGAGTTATGTTTCTACTTTTTCTTTATATAAACAAGTTATTCAAAATGACTCGCAGTCGCCCGCATCGATCTCTCTCAGTTTCCCTCTCAGTAACCCTCGTTGATTTTTTTTTTTTTTTTTTGAAACTGAGAGAGATGGATGCTGGCGACTGCGAGTCATTTTAAATAACTTGTTTATATAAAGAAAAAGTAGAAACATAACTCGTTTCTGTTCAAGTGGAGTAGCATTTTTACTTTTATAACCCTTGTTGATCTTTTTTTTCGAGAAACTGAGAGAGATAGATGCTGGCGACTGCGAGTCATATTGAATAACTTGTTTACATAAAGCAAAAGTAGAAACATAACTCGTTTTCGTTCAAGTGGAGTAGCCATAAAAAGTAAAAATACCAAGTTATGTTTCTACTTATTAGTTATGAATAAGTAAGAAATGAGTAGCAGAACTACCCATAACATTAAGAATTAAAGTAAACAATTGATGGAATAAAAGAATGGTCAAGTCTAATAAGCTAACATCTAGTATGAATAGTAGAATAAATAGTAATAATATAATTATAAAAATAACACTTTTTGTCTTAAACATATACCTTTTACAACTCCCATTATAAATTGATTATAGATAAATCATTCACGTTGATCGTCACTTTTTCCTTTTTTATTTTATTAGATAGTTTTTTTTTTAACGCGCACAAAACAATTTCAATTATTATTTCGTTTTATTTTATTTTTATTACTTTTTTTTTAATGCACACAAAACAAATAAAACACCTACTGGCGGCAGCAACACACGAGATAACGTACGACTCAATCGAAACAGATCCAAATAACTACTGAATAGGAATAGGAACTGCATGATTGATGAGTATGCAAAAAAGAAAAAGATATAGGCTGACAACTCTTTTTGATGTGAGAGAGTGAGAGAATGAGAATATTCTTGTTATGGTATATGGCATGGCGCATGGGTGATGGTTTTTTTTTTAATAGGTTGAGTTGTGCGGCTGCTATAGTGATGGTATTTATTGAAGCGAACGAATAAAATTGGTAGCATTCGAACCAGTAAAAAAAGTTATTCAAAAGCCAATTTCATATGAGAAATAAAATTCTCTGTATTAAAACCAAATAAAAAACACTATTTTAAAGCGAATTTAATTTTTATTTCTTTTCAACCAAGAAAGAAAATACGATATTAACTTACCAATTAAAGCGGTTTTTATCCAACCTATAAAATTAGCTAGTTTAAAGCTAGTTTTAAACTTCGTTTCAAAATTATAAAACTGGTAGTATTGAAACCAGCAAAAAGAGTTTTTTAAAAACCGATTTCACATCTGAAATAATATTGGCTACATAAGAACCAATAAAATAAGGTATTTTATTACTAATTTAATATCTATAAAAAAATTGGTTTGTTTTCAACCTACAAAATAAGATATTCAGTTACCGATTTCAGAAGTGGTTTCTCTCTAACCTATATAATTGGTTCATTTAAAGCTAGTTTTGAGCTTGATGGCTAGAATTGGTTTTTATTTTACCAGAAAATTGAAAAAAAGCTACTAAATGGTAAAAATAAACCTCTTCTTAAACCCAGGTTGTCCAAAGGATTTTTTTTGCCCAAATTTGAGCTCACGCTTTTAAATTACCGATAAATGAGGAAACAAATTTACCAAAAATTAACTTATGTCTAATATAAGTTTTATTTTTACCGAAAAATGACCTTCAGTTACAAAATAACTGATTTCTAGCCCTTTCATAACCGAGGTTATTTCTAGTAAAAATATTACCGAGGTAATTTTTTAACTGAGGTATCAAATTGTTGCTTGGGTAGTTTCTCATTTGAATTGCAAAGAATTACCTCACCAGCAATATTTAGAAAGAAGATTTTTACTTACTTTTCAACACTAAATTAATTGATTGTACTTAAAATTATCTTTTTAATTTTTACTTAAAATTATCTTTTTAATTTTTACTTAAAATTATCTTTTTAATTTTAATTCTGTTATTATTGTTACATTTAATATCTACTAAATAATAAATAAATACTATTATTATTAAACATTTATGTATATATGTTTAAACACGGCGGTCAGCCATCAGCCGAATAGGGGGAATAACATGTAGCATACGAAAACATGCACGTGCCGTAACTATTCGGACTGGTGGAAGTGTGATCATAGCCTCTTCGCGGCGGCCGCTAGAAACAAGCCTTTAAAAAGGTTTGGCTAATATGATCAGGCTGGTTCCACAGGTTGGCAACAGGTTAATTCCCTGTTCCGTAAAACAAGAAGAATTACGAGACCAGCAACAAGCCTCGGAAACGGACTGATCTCACGACGACAACCCACGCAAAGAAAACGGAATAACGATTTACGAATTTTCTTATGGAACGTACGATCGCTCTATAGAGCTCGAGCTGCTCAGCAGCTAGCCGATGCCCTGTCAAAATATAAAGCTGACATAACAGCACTTCAAGAAATAAGATGGACAGGGAATGGTGTTCTACAGAAGAAAGATTATGACTTATACTACAGCTGTCATACAAAACACCATGTGCTCGGGGTAGGCTTCCTAGTCGGCGAAAAAATGAAGTCTGCCATCATCGGCTTTAACGCTATAAGCGAAAGGCTATGCACCCTTCGCGTGCGAGGCAAATTTAAGAACATCAGCCTCATTAACGTTCACGGACCTACGGAGGAGTCCTCAGACGAAGAAAAAGAGACTTACTACGAACAAGTCGAGAGGGCCCTCAATGCCTGTCCAAGGTATGACGTAAAAATCATCCTTGGGGATTTGAATGCAAAAATAGGTCGGGAGCCGGTATTCAGGCATTACGCAGGCACCCATAGTTTGCATGAGAACACTAATGACAATGGACTTCGAGTCTTAGAATTGGCAGCATCGAAAAACATGGTCGTTGCGAGTACCAGGTTCCCGCGTAAAGATATCTACAAAGCCACCTGGGTATCACCTGATGGAGTCACTCGTAACCAAATTGACCACGTGTTGATAGACCGTCGCCACTACTCGAACTTGATGACGGTACGAACGTACCGAGGTGCCAATATCGACTCGGATCACTATCTTGTTGGTATGGTTTTCCGAGGGCGGATTGCCTTGCGAAGACGTATTGCATCCGCCGATCAGGTTCGAATCAACACGGCTGCTCTGCGCAATGAAAACACCAGTAACACCTTTGGTAATGCGTTAGGACTCGCCCTAGAACTGGGTAGAGTAAGTCCTGGAGCCAGTTTGCTGGGCGTAGATGAGAAGTGGACACGCCTTAAGAATACTGTCATTAGTACTGCCAACTCCATCTTAGGCAGCAGTCGTAGAAATCGGAACGACTGGTTTGATGATGAATGCAAGCTAGCGACTGAACGTAAGAATGTTGCGTACCGAGCAATGCAACAATCTCATAGAACGCGGGCACGCGAAGACGAATATAAAGAGCTCAGAAGAATTGAAAAACGGCTTCACAGACAGAAAAAATCAGCCTGGGAGAAGAACATAATCTGTGAAATAGAGAAAAGCCGAGAGCGAGGTCCGCACCAGGCGCGGAAGTTCTACCAATCCGTCCGAAACATGACGCAGTACACACCACGCTGCACATACTGCAAGGACGGAGAGGGAAATCTGATCACCGATCCTCAAAGCATACTGGAGCGATGGGAAGTGTACTTCAATGAATTGCTAAATGGTCAGCTCACTGCAGAAGTGGAGGCTCCACTACTTCAAGAAGAGTACCCTATGTTGCCGCCACCAAGCATAGAAGAGGTTGAGAAGGCTATAGGCCGGCTAAAGAAAAACAAAGCCCCGGGAGCCGATGGTATACCAGCCGAACTATTTCAACACGGTGGGCCAGCTTTACGTCAAGCAATTCATGAGATTATAGTGCACGTGTGGGAGCATGAAGAAATTCCAGAAGACTGGCGAAAAGGTATCATTTGCCCCATACATAAGAAGGGAGATGTCACAACGTGCAGCAATTATAGAGGTATCACGTTGTTGAGTACCGCCTATAAGATACTCTCCTCTATCCTACAAGACCGGATAACCCCATACGCTAAAACCATCATCGGACAATATCAGTGCGGTTTCATTCCAGGCAAATCAACAACTGATCAGATCTTTACCCTTAGGCAGGCGATGGAAAAATGTCTAGAATTTAACATCCCAACATACCACCTGTTTATAGACTTTAAGGCCGCCTACGATAGCATAGCCAGGGTAGAACTTTACAAAGCCATGAGAGAATTCGGCATCCCAAATAAATTGACACGACTATGTAGGTTGACCATGACCAACGTAACAAGCCAAGTAAAAATAGCCGGATTGCTATCCAAACCAATCAACATCTTTAATGGACTCCGACAAGGGGATGGTTTGGCCTGCCTCCTCTTCAACCTGGCGTTGGAGAAAGCAATCCGTGACTCTGGCACGGCAACAAGAGGGACCATCGTCAACAGGTCCAGCCAGATACTGGCTTACGCAGACGACATCGACATCATCGGAAGAACTGAGCAAGCTGTACATGATTCCTTCATCCAGATCGAGCAGGCGGCACAAAATCTGGGGCTGCACATTAGTGAAGGTAAAACAAAGTACATGGTGGCGTCGAATGCGAGAGGAACAGTTGGTCAAACAATCAAGGTAGCGGAGCACGAATTTGAAGTGGTGCAATCCTTTAAATACCTTGGGTCAATAGTAGCAGCCGATAACAATATAGAAGAAGAAATACGCGGGCGGCTTCTCAAATCCAACAGAGCCTACTATAGTCTGTCAAAGCTCTTCAAATCCAGAAATCTCACCATAACTTCAAAACTGCTGCTGTACAGGACCATGGTCCTGCCAGTACTCACATATGGATCCGAGACTTGGGTGCTTAGCAAAAGGCACTCCGACCTCTTAGCCGCGTTCGAGAGAAAAGTCTTAAGGAGAATTGTTGGCCCCATATGTGAGGAAGGACGATTCCGGAGACGGTACAATCATGAATTGTACGCAATCTACCTTGAAGCAGATATCGTGACAAAAATTAAGCTCGGTAGACTCCGGTGGGCAGGGCACCTAGCTCGCATGAGCGAAGAGGAACCTGCTCGGAAAGTCCTTTGTGGTACATTCTATGGTAGACGACAGCGTGGTAGACCATGCTTGCGCTGGAGAGATGGCGTAGACCAGGACGCCCGGAGCCTTGGGGTGCGCAACTGGATGGCGGCGGCTCGAGACCGGGATGGGTGGAGAGACTTGTTGAAGGAGGCCAGGACCGGACCCCGGTTGTCGAGCCGACGATGATGATGACTTATATATATATATTATTAACCAGAGTATTGTGAAATTTAGTCCCTCGGTAAGCTTATTTAGATACTAATTAAAGATTGAATCTTACTGTATCGTGTAATAATTAATAAAATACAAATACAAATACTTCGCAGCTTATTGTATTATATTCTTTTCATCGATTCTCTATCTAATTAATGTACATTGTACATACAACTGCACATGCCCTCAACTAGATTCGCCCAAAGCAATATTGTTAAAATCATTTACATAAACATTGTCTTCTTATTCAAATAAAATTAGATAAAAACTGGCAGCGAAACTAACTCAATACTTTACCTTAGTTTTCTAAATTTTTGTGGTTAAAATCTTATGTAAATTATTGCTCTCACTTCTTCCCATAGATTTATTTTAAACGCTTTGCTTGATTTGTAAGCAAATGATATTTAAAAATTTAAATTTAAAATCCATTTCATTTTCAAAATTTGCTAGCCGAATTTTGTATGTGTATATAAATATAATGGTAGTAAGGCATCATGGATCCACAAGGTCCCACACCCACAGCAACACCCGTCATTGACATTTTTGAAAACCAAACGCCACATCCCGAATTGATATATCTGAAAACTCAAGCTGTAGAAATAGAATACATCCCAACGTCATGGAATCAATTAAAAAAATTGTGAGTGAGTGGATTATGTTTTAAAAATTATTTCGGGCAAGTGGCCACGGCGGCTGGCTCGAATAAATTCCAGCCGAGAGGCCAAATTTTCGACCACTTTTTGCAGCAATTGGGGCCGTATGTCGGCAATAACGCGCCGAATATTCTCTTCCAAGGCGTCAATCGTCTCGGGCTTATCTGCGTAGACAAGCGACTTCACATATCCCTACTAAAAATAGTCCAGAGGCCACGCCATCCACAGGCCCACGACGCGAGATAATGCGCTCACCAAAAGTTTCCTTCAATAAATTGTTTCGTTGGCTGTATGCGGCATGTAGCGCCGTCTTGTTGGAACCAAAGGTCGTCCACATCAACATCCTCCAATTCATGCACGAAAAGTCATTAATCATGGCGCGCGATGGCGGATGGAATCATTCGGGTCTTCTTCGATACTCTGCTCCACAGCAGCAATAGCGTCTTCGGTGCGCACTGTACGGCCGGCGTCTCTGAGGATGCGCATTATCCACTAGAGTAAACGTGGTGCGAAACCGATTCATGGTTGCTCGAATTACCGACTCTGCTGGGCGATTATGTCGACCGAATATTGGACGCACTGCGCGATGAGTCGTGCGAACCGAACTATTATTGTGGTAATAAAGATTTGCAAACGTTGTTCAGGAGTAAGTCTATTAATTATGAAATGGCAAAACAAACTGAGAATAAATTAAGTGACAGCTGTCAAAAAGACCAACTCCGAAAAAAGTATTACCAGATGTAAAACCACACGTCTAAAACACCCTTTACATGCTTATTGATTATGATTATGACTAAACACCAACAATACAATTGGAACGAACTCTGAACATCGACCAAACCAAACAGCTGTCAGCGGAAAGCACTAAAATCTTTCTTTCAATCAAATGACATCGTAGCCAAACTCCAAAGGAATTTGGTTTTTAATGCTTTCAAAGACAGTGGACGACTTAAAATATCCAGTAAGAATTGTCAACGAACTTCCACCCCTTATACAACTCCAGCTTTCCGTGGAGTAAGACTTACACAAATTTCAGTCCTAATTTTATTCGGAGCAAACCTCCAATGAATGTCACTTTGTATTTTGAAAGATAGCCGGCATATTATATATTTTGACGTTTATTGAATATTTAATTGCAATAATTGCCAGTGGAGATCACTAAGAACACGGTTCCAATCCATTGACACCGCAGCCAACCTCCAATGGAATGTGGGCTGCGATTTTTAGTGAATATTAACTTTGTGCAAGTGCAAAAGTAACCGTATGTTTTTGCAAGCCCAGAGGGATTTGGTTCAAAAAAAAGACATCGGGGATTAGAGACGCCATTTAAGAAACAAAATGGAGTTTCCATACAAACTATCGACAAAAAGTATGCAGTAACACAGTTTTTCTCCGTACTTAAGTTAAGTCCCCAGAATTTTCCGCGCTTAGCTAAGCCCGAATGGGATAAGTTGTTGTTGCATTTAACATGTAAATTGTTTAGCCACAACGTAGTTTTTTTCGACCAATTTCCTCGGGGCTTGCAAAAAACACAGCTAGTATCATCTCTCTGCACTCTTTACTCCACTTGATTAAGCGAAGTTATCTGAGTGGACGACGAATGAAAATAAAACACACTCATCCATTAGGAAAAGCAGAATAAAGAGCGATAACTCTGCAATTTGTTCAACCTCAGCAATTTTGTGTACCCCAGCCACCACATACGTCCCTCTCCAACGTGCTTAAAAATCGCAAAAAAGAAATTGCATCGTTTAAAAGTAGTATATGTGAACGTAGAATAAAATTCAGGATTCAGTATCACTGAACGTACCCAATATCCATACTACTACCATACCGACAGCCATTGACTTAATGGGCGCGTTCAGGCAACTATCCAAAGCTATCCGGATAGGTTTGTGTTGTTGTAATCGCATAGAAAAATGCAGCTGATAAACCAATCACCTGTTGTCAGAAATAAATCCCAAGCTATCCTAAAATTTTCGCGATACTAAACTATCCGATGGAAATTTGGGGAACAGCTGATCACAGCTGATTATACCTGCAGCCGACTACTTATTTTGCTTTTTGGTGTCGCGTCTGATTTTGTTTGTTTAAAGAATAAAATAACAAATAAGGGTTAAAATTATACCAGTGTGATATTAAATGGTACTGAATACTTAATTGGTGATTCAGAAGGTATTTGCAATAAAATTAAAAACAAATCGTCGCGTTAAAAACTCAATAGTTTTCCCTTTAATTAGCTGCCTTGTCTTTTGACAGCAAATATAACCTATCTGGTTTTGGTCGTTCGAAAACATATCGGATACTAAGTCGCCTTTCACACGAGGAAACAAGTTGCTGGAGATTTTTTTGACGTTTTCTTTTAATTTCCTTAAAAATCTCCTGTACCTTTCAAACGAAGAAACAAAATCGTGGAAACTTTCTGTAGTTTCCTTTTAAAATAGCTTGGACTGCTTTTAAACCATGCAATTTCTTCTTGCGATTTTTAAGCACGTGGGCGAGGGACGTATGTGGTGGCCGGGGTAGACGAAATTGCTGAGGTTGAACAAATTGCAGAGTTATCGCTCATTCTTCTTTGTGCTTTTTCTTTTTGTTCGAATGTGTTTTATTTTCATTCGTCGTCCACTCAGATAACTTCGCTTAATCAAGTGGAGTAAAGAGTGCAGTGAGATGATACTTCTTCACTTGCACAAACTAAACTTTTCATTAAAAATCGCTGTCGTGTAAAAGGTATTTGCAATTAGAAGGAAACCAAAGGAGAAACGAAGATTAAAAATCGCTGTAGTGTAAAAGCAGTCTTGGTTGAACACACTCTACTGTGTGTGTGAAGAGGAATGTCAAAAAAATCTCCTCGAATCGTTGACCGGGGAGATTTCATTTTCCCCTCTTACTTCTTGCCCTTCTCACCCACAAACTGAATGTTGCTGGCAACTCAGTTTCCTCGTGTGAAAGGGGACTAAGGTATCTTGGATAGCCTATCGGATTGGCACCCGAACGTGGCCAATGTCAATGCCTACAGCTGCTGAATAGAATTATCTTTGTTTTGTTTTTGTTTTCTTTCTTTTCACTAGTGTCGCGTCTTATTTTGCTTGGGCAAATAACGGGTGATTTTTTGGCTGGTTTGGTTTTGGCAACACTGGTTTTGACAGCTGACGTGTGTTTAGTACCTTGTGTCACTGTCAAACAGCTTCAGTTTGGTTTGCAATATAACCATGGATCGTCTTACAAATGAACAACGCTTGCAAATTATTGAATTTTACTATCAAAATTCGTGCTCGGTTCGAAATGTTCATCGCGCGCTGCTTGTGTTCAGCGATGAGGCTCATTTTTGGTTGAATGGGTACGTAAATAAGCAAAATTGCCGCATTTGGAGTGAAGATCAGCCAGAAGCATTGCAACAGCTACCAATGCATCCCGAAAAAGCCACTGTTTGGTGCGGTTTATGGGCCGGCGGCATTATTGGGCCTATTTCTTCAAAGATGATGCGAATCGCAGCGTTACTGTCAATGGTGAACGCTACCGAGCGATGATAACAAACTTTTTTTTGCCCGAAATGGAAGTTCTTGACTTGCATGATATGTGGTTTCAACAAGACGGTGCCACATGCCACACAGCACGCGAAACAATGGCGCAATTGCGAGGCGAGTTTGGTGAACAGTTAATTTCACGTTTCGGGCCGGTCAATTGGCCGCCTAGATCGTGCGATTTGACACCATTAGATTATTTTTTGTGGGGGTATGTCAAGGTTAATGTCTATAGGGACAAGCCCGCTTCGATTGACGCTCTGGAAGCCAACATCCATGCATTCATTCGTGAGATACCGGCCGATATGTGTGAAAGAGTATGCCAAAATTGGACTCAGCGGATGGGCTACCTGAGACGCAGCCGCGGTCAACATTTGCATGAAATTATCTTTAAACATTAAATTGCAAGGTTCAAACTATCGATTCAAATAAATATTTCATTCATTTTTTCGAATTTTTTTGTGTTTTTTTTTTTTTAAAAAGTTCTAAGCCTCTTAAAAAATCACCCATTATAAAAAACTAGCTGTTACCCACCCGCTTCGCTGGGCGTAAAATTATCTTTAGCAATACCTTGTGTGGTATGATTAAAAAAATTAGTTTTAAAATTTTGTAGTCAATATTTAATCGCGATTTGGTTTAATTTCATTTCCACCCAATTCATTTCAGCCTGAACGCATTAGTTGATTATTTATATTAAGTTTTTTCCTAGTTTTGTACATTCCCCGGACGCGTTTTTTGTAGGAGTATATATATAAATACCTGCCGTACAATTTTGTTTAGCCGTACTCAAAAAATTCATTGTTTTAGACAGAAAAGACCCCTCTGAAAAGACTTACAAAATTCCCCTATCTGGGATTTTCTGTTCAAGCTTTTTCTAAGGACAACAATTCACAGTACAGCAAAATGTCATTCTGAGAGTAAAAAAAAGCCAAATATTGTACAGAGCTTGTCATTCAGATTAGAAGTACGGAATACCGTGAATTTAATCGTTGCTCTTCTTTCTCTGAGTTTCGATGCAAAAAGTAATGGATCGGACCTATGCACAACTCACAGGCTGAAACTTCAATAAAGAATTCGAAGAAAAGCCACGACGCAAAAGTAGTCGTTTAATGGGGCTTTCCATTGGTAAATTCCGATTTCAATTTAAAAATTAATGTTTTTGGGTGGCGAATGGAATTCGATTCTGTGTAAATATTTAAAAAAATCTTCACCCCTTTATGCATTTTAGAAGAGAAAAATGAGCTTGATGAAGTTGCCGATTCATTTGAAACCGCTTCCCTTTATTATGAACGATTATTGGTTTCATATTTTGGACACAACAAACAATAAGCGCTTTGGAAACTGACTGCTGTAAATTATGTTGGTGTTAGTATATGGAAAGGCAAAAATGGCCAAAATCGGCATTTTGACAGTTCCAAATCAAAATAAATTGATTTATTTTACCTATGGAAAAGTCCATAAGAATCTTTCATTTATAATTTTTGAATTAAATTTGTTTTTAAAGAAAACAAATCAAAGGATAAACTTACAGGTAAATAAATAATTGACGTTTGTAAACTACAAGTTGAGGCAGTTTAACTTTTCCGGTGGCACAACTCATAAATTTTTTGTCTCCATCAAATTTCAAACCAATGTTTCGAGATTTCAGATATTTTGCTCCGTCAGTAGTGATGCAATGCTAAAAATTAAGCCTTTTATGTTTTGTATAGGAATACATAAGATTCGGTTTCTTATGTCTAAACTTCAATGTTTAACGTTTGTTTATCGCAATATCGCGTTGATGTGAGCAGATTTTTGATAGCATCTTTATCGCGCGATACATGTTATCGTGATCGCCACCGCCCTCGCTTGGGTTTGCACATAGCTTGAAACTCTTCGACTTCGAACTTGATGTGAAATAAAAATTCTATCTCAAATTGAGATTCAGATGACATTTTAGATTCTATAGTTCTACAAGTAAGTATACATAGGTACATACAGTACTCTTTCCTTAGGCACATGCAAACATTGTCCTGAAAAAGCATTGAACTTTAAATGGATAGTTATATTTACGTTTTCGCTATCCCTAGGTAATGTACCAATAGAATATTTGAACTGAATTCTGAAATTTTTGAAAATTACGAAAATTTAAAAAGTTTTATATTTTATTTCCTCAATTTTTTTGACAATAAATTGAGAACTTTTTCTGATAAATAAAGTTCCTGTATTGCTTATATATCAGCATAGGGGGTGTTGTTTTATGCACAACATATCCCGCCGTTTTTTTTCTAAAAAAAAGTTTATATAAACACGCGCGTATTCGAATGCAATGGGGTGTCAAAATTTCAAAGCAATCGGTCAAGAACTTTGAGAGATTAGCGATTAGGAACAAACCAACATTTACATTTTTATTTATATAGATAAAAGAATAAAGTATAAAAATAAGTGTTTGGTATAGCAATATGTACATATCGGTAAATACAATAACAACTAATATTAAATAAGACATTGTGATAAAATAATAATCGTCATGTTGAAAACAATTTGATTTCGGTCGCTGACAAACAAAAAAAAACAAGTAAGCAGCCGACGGCGGCAATGCAGATTTTCGTAATGTAACGTGCTGCCTCGTAACGTCACACAGAGGAAAGTCCTCGTTTTCATTTCAATCTACCGCCGCGCCGGCATTGATGTTTACACCACAGATTAGCCATATGAAGATGAGAATGTTTCGTACGTTTCACCCTCCAAAACCCATTTGTTTACATTGTTGTATTTGTAATTTCATCCCGCGTCGATGAATAGATGTGAATTGCAACAACAATTTAACCAGGTGTGTGAAGATCCCTACTGTCTATGTGTGAGGTTTTTTTACACACATTCTCATTTTTTATCTGATAACTGCCAATTCAAGCTTGTAGGCAAATTAAAATGGCTGCCGGGGATTCTCATCTTCATGTGCCTAATCTGTGGTTTACACATCAAAAATCATTTTGCTTCCACCAATTATGATTTACAAGAATTGGCTGATTTCCTTATTAGTTGGAATTAAGGTGATCTATACGATTTATTTGGGGGTAAGTGAAATTAATTTCCTCAAAATTCTGTACAAAGTTTAGTTTTCATTATATCGATTTCCATGTTTGTAATTTTTCTTTCATTTATTCATCTTCTATCTTCTATATAGGTATGTATACATAAAAATGAATCGTGGTGGGTTCGGATGCTTAAAACTTGAGAACGAGTGCACCAAATTGGGTACTTCGTTCTACGGGTTTGTTCGTAATTGTACCACAAAGGTTTAGGAAAAAAGAAAAGTAGAAGAAGTCTCAACAGGTGGCGCTGTAGGCAAAAATTTCTTTTTTCAGTTCAATTCAATTACCGTTCAACAAATGGCGCTGTAGGCGGTTAGGAAATGGCTTTTGGGATATTCAAAACGAAAAGTGGCGTGTGATTTCAAAAATTCTTTTTTGTTTGCAAGGTAATTTAAAAAAAATTCTATTTGTAGAGTGAAATGGGATGAAAACAAAATGGCTTTGATTACAAAAATTCTTTCCATATTGGGAAAGTAGTAAGGGTTGGACTTAGAGGATTATGTTTGTACATATTAAGCCATATTCAACGTGAAGTTATGAAGGTTAAAACCAATAAATTAGTATTCGATTACACATTACAAAAATGTGCTAAAATATTTATTTGTATTTTCTTTTGTAATTTGTATGCAAAGTTTATGGTTGTCTACCCGCGCGGAGTTGGGCAGGCCAGATATTTCATTAAAAATGCAATTTCATATAGACCAACACGTCGGAATTTTAAAGCATTTATCAAATCATATGGCTGAAAATATTTTCAACACTACCAATGTCCCATTCGGTGTTCGTTAATTCTTTTTCAATAGTCGAAATGGATCAAGAATATCATTCAAAATGAAAATTAAAATCTTTAATCGAATGAAGATCCTCAATTATAAATGAAACACCTCAACCAAATCAAATGAATACTGAAGAAATACAAAAAGTTGTCACTGTTGATGGCAATGGCGCGTTAAAATCAAATCGAATCAATTTATATGATGTACTAAAATCTAATGCTTACGGAAACAAAGTGATGGAAGGACTTAAATGAATTAATGAAAGTATACCACAAAAACCTCAATTGAACGACAATCTTCGCAAAGTTCTCTGTGAATCAATTGTGCAGCAGGTAGGTATTGCATTGAACGCATCTATGATATTATTAAAAATGACTGCGTATCCCTTACGCAACTATTTTGCAAAGCATTTTCGGACGAGCTTGCGGTAAAGTTACCATTTCTTCATTCATTCATTTTTTATAGCAATTTGAATAATTTTCGTCAGGAGCGACAAATGGTTATAGCAAGTAGGTTGGGTCAAGACGAAAAAAAATTATTAAAAATCAATGAAAGCTTTTTTTAAGGCCAACATTCCATTCTTAAAAGAAATTCAATTTTTTCTCCAAATACATATTCAATGATGGTATCAATTTGACCCAACCTACTTGCTCTATTTTTTTGTCACATCTCATATATTATAAATACATTTTATAAATGCATTATAATATAATAACCTAATACAATAATAAAAAAAAAATTGATTTTATTTAGTTATACTATTTCGTTGAGAGAAAAGGTACATCACCTTTCGGGAAAAACAACCTCACTCGGACTCGGAGATAAAATGTTCCCTGCCCTACAAGTAAAAAGGCAAAAAATGATGCATATGAAGTTACATCCAACTTATATGAGAACATTAGAATGCAAAAAAACGGTTTTAATGCAATGTGGGCGCATGCGCTGCTACACTAATGAATACAATTAAAGATATCGAAAAAACATCAACACAAATCATTGAAATTTGACACAATATAAATCACCTGATGGTTTCCGTTTGGTAAATTATAAATTATTATTTGAATCATCACATGATCTACATCAAAGGATGGAGCTCTAGAAAATTTAAACGAATTTTGCGATAAATTAATACATAAATGAAATCTTTCCAAAGTATATTAACAAAATAAAGAGCTCCGATAATATTGATTTGTTCAACAAATTTACCGAAGAGAAGAATAATTCGGGAGAAGGTTATGTTGAGTGAATGGCATAAGGAATATTTTTTTTACAAAAATTTGAAACGAAAAGGTGTACCTATCCAATTTCAAAAAATTCTGTTTGTGTGAAATGGGATAAATTAAAACAGTGGTTTTCGAACACAAACATTCTTTCTGTGTTGGGAAAGCAATAAAGGTTGGACTTAGAGGATCATATTTTTTACAAATTTAGCCTTCCATACGTGAAGTATGAGAAAGTAGTATTCGATTTGAAATTTGTATGCGAAGCTAGGTTTGCCTGGTAGTGCGAAGCCGGTCGAGCCAACTTATAAAAAAGTAAAATTAAGGATTGGAACAGAATTAAAAATAAGAAAATAATTTCTTTCATAAACTGGTTCAAGTGTTCTCAATTTTAAAATGTGCGTTTTTCTCTGGTACGACACGACCAAAGGCCAAAACACATACCTTTTTGGAACTGAGGACACTTGAACTTTTAATTTAATAAAACGATACGGATCTTAGTGACAACTGTGTCTTGCACACATGTATCTCTTTTTTCCTTACGTTTATTTATTTTCCATATATTCGTTATTTTTTTCTTAACACTACATTTTATATTTCCTGACCATTTGCAAAGCTGAAAAGCAAAAGTTAAAACTAAAATTTTGGTTCATGACACGTGCTTCCGGTAGAGACCAAAATCTCGTGTTGATGTTGTAATGCATTTCAATAATCTATATGAATCCTTTCTGATAAAAAAACTGCTCATATTAAATCACTCACTTACAATCAGCTAAAATTACTTTTTAATATATCTTTCATTTGCTTAAACTAGATGAAATTCACGTCATCGTCTTCCACCGTATTCAAATATTATTGCCACTTTCAAGAATAAGAATCAGCAAGAAAGCACCAGCTTCGTTCAATAATTTAATTTAGCAAAACAAAATACATATATGTGTGTACTGACGTACACGCGCTAGAAGTAAAACTTCTTTTCTCTCAAACAAAGCCTCTGTCACATTCTAACTTATAAACGTATTTACAAACATTTTGTATAAACCAACATAACAACTAATTTTTGATTAAGATTTTGTATTAGGAATAATTTACAAATTGGTTCGATAATCAAAATAAAGTTGACGTTTTTCGCTTATGCATTTGAATTGCATAAGGTCCATGTTCTGACAAACTTCAAGTGATTCAAGTCAAGTCATGTTGACGTCTTT